>CM038677.1:22352908-22967479 GCA_021605205.1 Aegilops longissima | reverse complement strand
TGTCGTTTTCTAAAGGCCAACGCTAGGCGCCGGCGCGGGCCCAAGTTTCGGCCGGTCCGCTGCTGAGCGGTGGATCCGTACGAAATCAACGGTCTACGTATAGCAACGACTGAGTCGTCTTCTTCCTTCCGTGTTCGTCACCAGCGCTCGCGCCTGTGCTTGCCGGCCACCCTCGCCCCGCGCAGCGCTCGCCCCCATGCTTGCCGGCCACCCCCGCGCCGCCAGCACTTGCTGGCCAGCCCCGCCCGCAGCTAATCGCCGTCGAGCTTGCAGGGCCACCATGAAAAAGGATGTAGCAAAAATCCTCGACGGACGTAGCAAAAACTACAACGGTTGCAGCAAAAATGGATCGCCGCCATCGAGCCTACATGTCCACTATGAAAAAAGGATGTAGCAAAAATCGTCGACGGACGTAGCAAAAACTACAACGGTTGTAGCAAAAAAATGGTCGCCGCCGTCAGTCACGGGATGCAGCTTGGCCGTGAATGAATGTAGCAAAATCTGTAGCGGGTTCCAGCAAAATCGCCGCAGGTACCAGCAAGAAAGAAAAGGGGTTGTAGCACTAGTATTCTAGCAAAAAAAAAGTCTCCTCCTTCCTTAGGCGATATGCTCAAGCGCGAAGCACCTCACCTGGTCGCCTCTCATGACGGTTCCAGCAAAAACTACAACGGTTGCAACTTGGTGTGTACCCGCTTCCAGCAAAAATCCAAGCTGCTTCCTGCAGTTCTTCATGACGGTTCCAGCAAAACTCCATAGCGGTTGCAGCCAAAAACCTCGCCGTCGTAGCAATTTGAATTGCCGGTTCCAACATTCTACCACCACCGGCTCCAGTAAACTCGATGGGTCAGCTGCAGCAAAACTCGAGTCTCCGATGACAACAACTTGTTTTGGGTTCACCACCGGCTGCCACTCTCGCTGGCCGCCGTTGTAGCATGGTCGCCGCCGGTTGTAGCACCCCACTCCGTGCCGCAAGCTGGGTTACCGCACGGCCGCGCTGGTGGATGAGCGGATGCTTGCCGGAGCAGCGCGGGGCGGGTCGATGGCGGCCGCTCGCCGGAGCAGCGCGGGCAGGTGGATGACGGCTGCTCACAACATCGACGGCGGTCATCACCGGCGAGAATTTATTTGGGAGACATGAAAAGAAGACGATCAAGGAGATAAGGAAAGAGAATGAATGATGGAGCCGTTCGTGGGGATAAGGGAGACAGACTTAATCGATGGTGGGTGGGCCTGTTATTAGCGTGGATGTGACCAGCTGAATTTCAGCCGGTCGTCCGGCCGTAAACATTTACCTTTTCTAAAAGGCAAGCGTGAAAGAGATCATGCATGTTTTGTGTGCGCGCAAACGTGCAACATAAACACTGCCCATGCGTTCACTGCCGTGGAGAACAGGGAGAAACGTATACAACCAGGGAACTGATAATTGAGCTGTGGACATCGGCGCGCAAACGTATGTTCTGCAGCTGCACCAAACTGTACCGTGCACCGGCGGACGAGATGTAGCCGGCCGGGGAAAGATGCGGACGTGACACGCAAGCCGGTACTAGAAATCCGCGTGTCTCCACGTGCTTCATTGAGCTGCACGCTGGTAGCAGCTCGCTTGGACGGGGACACAGCACAGCCGCATGCACGTGATTACTGGATCGGATCAGATCGAGGGCATGGGCATGCACACCAAGTCGCACAGCATGCATGTTAAACAATTATGTTGTACTAGTAGTCGCCACGGAACTTCAGCATGAACACGCCTTATATTCTACTCCCTCCGTTCTAAAATTTGTACTAAGGACGGAGGAAGTAGTATGGATGATACTTTCAGTATATATATATATCACCGGCAGTAGCTTGTGGCAGCACATCGGACCGGCCAAGAACAGCCAACAGAAAGCTAGCTAGCTAGCGAGATGAGAGTTGCCGTGGTGGGAGCCGGGGTGAGCGGGCTGGCGGCGGCACAGGAGCTCGCGGCAAGCGGTGGCGCTCGAGTGACAGTGTATGAGAAGGAAGACCGGCTTGGCGGGTGTGCCAGGACCGTGGCCGTCGAGGACGGCGCCGGCCTCGTCCACCTGGACCTTTGCCCCATGGTCTTCAGCCAGGTGGGTAGTACTTCTTTCGTCCTGCATCAATTCAATGATTCACTCACCGTATTCAATAATTTAGTGATTCCCGTCATGTGTCGTGGCAAAATCTTTTACCCCGATTAGATTCGATCAACCTGATACAAGGACAGGGCGAGTTTCACTAGAATCTCACTACATCTAGGTCCTTAACAGTCGGCATTTAGAGGTTGCAGCGGATAATGACAATAAAATTTGAAAATAAAAGATTCCACCAAAAACTAAAATATTCATGTGGTATCTTCGGAGGTGAATTGTGCTAACCAAAGACAATCTCGCCGGTAGCAATTGGTCCGTTAGCAAGAAATTTAGTTTTTGTACTCACGACGAGACAATAAAATGCCTCTTTTTCCAGTGCTAGTTTGCGTGTTCAATGTGGTCAGTCATTCAAATATTGTCCAATTTGTATCCGCCAACAAGTGTTGCCTATATTTTTGGTCATTGATTGGACGGTATTATAAATATGTTCACGAGGCGGATAAGGGTTGGAGCGTATGCCTTGTTACTGTCGCTCTCGCTATGTAGAAATGATTTGGTTTGTAGTAGCAAAAACGCTTCTCCTTTGCAGGTTATTTTCCGCAGTATGCACTGGCTTCATACGTGGTGTATTCTACATCGAACGGAGTATAAACCGTTGTTCAAGGCGGTGTGTATGCGGTTGGAGATGGTGGTGGAGGTTTTTATCCAACATGGATGGAAGCATAACGTCCGGATAAGTCCACCGCCTCCTTCGAGATAGGCATAATGTCGGTCCTATATGACTATCCTGCTGCTGATATGTCATTTTCTAATTTTCTTTTGTCAGATTGTTGGTCTTTGGCTATGTGCATCTTAATTGTGCAGAGGCCGGGTGTTGCTTATGATACTATGTATCCACTTGATGCGACATTTTGAGTTAATAAAAGCGCCTTTTATCAAAAAATAAAACTACTCTCTAGAGCATGTCCTGATAGACAAATAGAAGTACTCTAATTAGATCATCTACTTTTTTGGGACTAATTATATCATCTAGTTGAAGTAACTTCACATACTCTATTTCATATATAGCCCACAACCAGTTAGTACATAGGACCCCGCAAGTAAATAATCCGACAAGAATATGATAATCTTATTTTGTCAAATACCCATGTTATCGTTCCTACCTAGAGAAGGCACGTCTATTGTACTATTAACAAGGATAAGGCTCCTTTGACGCGAAGAATTTCATAGCATTTTTAGAGAATTTTTATCGATCCTAATCTTAGGAGTCAAAGTACTGGAAAACATTTAACTAACTGAATTCAGAAAAATGTCAAATTTAGTTTAACTAATGGAAAATATCCATATACTCCCTTCATTACATAATGCAGTGCGTGTAGATTTTTTAAAAAGTCAAACCTCATAAATTTTGACGAACTTTGTTGAGAAAAAGATTTACATATAGAATGTCAAACATGCATCATTAGATTAATCATAAGATGTAGTTTCATATTTTATATATTTGGTACTGTAGATATGAAATATTTTCTCTGTAAAATCGATCAAAGTTGCAAAGTTTGTTCTTTTGAGAAATCTGTGAGCACTACATTATGGAATGAAGGGAGTATTACAAAAAAGAAAGAAAAATTGCATGCACCTCAATATAAATTTAAAGTAATAACATGAAATGTTCACATGTAAAACCATTTTGATAAATTTATTTTCAGTGAAAACATTTTAGGAATATTTTCAAAATTGGATTAGCTATTGACAAATATTTATATAATGCAAAATTAAAAATATTCGTAATTTGAAATGTTCATCTGATGTATAAAAATGTCCCATTATACGTTTTTATGTAGTGTAAAATAGAGTTCATGTTTTTGAAAAGAGGGTTCATGTTTTTGAAAATAGTTGTCCATGCATGTATATATGGATAACAAAAAATGTAAAATGTACACAAATACAAGAAGATAAAAGAAAGTAAATACATAAAGAAATAAAAGGATAAACGATTGTATTTTGTTTACATAAGCTAATGATTATGTTGGAAATGGTGTTTCACTTGTTTCACATTTGTACATATATAATGATATTTAGGTATGCATATCATCTTAACTACCATGAATCATAACAGAATGTCCAACCTCTTAATGAACACAAAATCTCTTTTAGACATTTTAAAACATGTGTCAAACTGTGATAAAAAAACATGTGTTAAACTTGTTATAGTGTTATATTATGCATTGAACCAGGCAACATGTCCCAACATGATGCAATTGTTAGAGTTTCTTGGGTTGGAGATTGAAAGAACGGAGATACCTTTCTCGGTGAGCAAAAAATTTGATAATGGAAGCCAATGCTACTGGAGCACTAGCAATGGTATCTCAAGCCTTTTGGCACAAAAGAGCAATGCATTACGGCCTAGCTTTTGGTGCATGATCCGTGAGATGCTTAAGTTCAAGACCGACGTGCTCGGGTAAGCAATCTAGTCAACTGGTTATCTTGATTGACGTGCACTAGCAACTTATTGTACATATTTTTTGTGGCATGTTATGTGCAGTGATTGATTAATTTATTGTCTTCTTTGGAATTGAAGGTACCTGGATTATTATGAAAGTAACCCTGATCTTGATCAAACTGAAACTTTGGGGCAATTTGTTCAGTCGCATGGATATTCACACCTTTTCCAAGAAGCTTATCTTGTATTATTTCAAGCCGACTTACTTCCTTTTTATTTAACTAGCAATTATTTATGGATTTCCCCTAATTTTGATTTAAAATGTTTGAATTCAACCTTCTTATTGACATTCAAATCTTTTATTATTCTTGTCATTCCAAGCTAGAAAGGAGTATACTCACATTATACAGCTCCAATTACTTTGTATACCAACATTTTAGGAAAAACATCAAACTAATATATTTTCATAGAATAGTAGATTATTATAGACTGCCCATGCTATTTAGGAGGTCAGCAGGTTTGAGACAGAGAAATAACAAATCTAGTATGAATAAACTAAGAAATGCACATAAATAGTTACAAATAAGGTTGAAATATTCACAAAGAAACTCAGATGTGTCACTCCTACTTAGACTCTTTATTTACTTACCAGGGTTTTCCACCAAAAAGAAATTTATCTCCCCCGGAAAGAAAAAATATTTCTAGAAATATCGATTTGAATGTTGATTTCCTGAGAAAATATAACTTAATTAATTAATGCATATAAGAAAAAAATTAGGCTTGTTATTTAGATCTCAACCCAATATTTTCTATGAATATAGTTTTTTTTAAAGAGTGCATTTCCTTTTTATTTTTACTATTATAAACTTCGATTACACGTTTCAATAAACAAGAAAACCAATTTTATTAAGAGAACAAATGGAATATTTGACCTGCGGGATGAAACTACCTTTGTTACTATGGAATAACAAAAGGTTTGAAAGTCAATAAGATGGTTGGTTCGGACCAATTAGTCTACAGCCAACCAGTCCATAGTACCCACTGCAGATTTTTTTTGGACAAATTACTATGGAATAACAAAATGTTTTATGATTTTTGAACATGTATTTGCTTGCAATTTAATCAATTTTGGCTACGTGTCTAATGTGTGTGTGTGTGTGTGTGTGTGTGTGTGTGTGTGTGTGTGTGTGTGTGTCTGCAGATTCCTATATGCACATCTGTTTGGTGTTGTCCATCACAAGGAGTTCTGGGGTTCTCTGCTGTCTCTGTGCTGTCATTTTTCCGAAACCATGACCTTTTTCAGGTGAACTTTGTTCTGACACATATGTTACTTTAATATTGCTCTCATGGTTGTGCATTTGAAGGCTAATTAATTTATTCTGTTCAGTTGTTTGGGAAACCTGAGTCCTTCATTGTCAAGGGTTGTTTGCAGTCATTTGTAGACAAGGTATGTTGGCCCTTCAGCCATACAAAGTTAGCATCGTTATATAGTTGGAATAGATCATTGGAACATGGTATTATTAATAACTTTAGCATTGCTGACCGAAGAATGCAACGATTGCGCACTCGTAGGTAAGAGTGGAACTGGAAGGCATGGGTTGTCGAATTAAGACCAGCTGTGCAGTCAAATCTGTTTCATGTGATGACGGAGGTACATGTTTTTTTTATTTCATCTGGATGGCGATTGAACAACGTACAGGCTGTTTGGTTCTTAAGTAGTGCCGCTCCGTCTGTAATTTGGTTTTGTACTTTGAGCACCTTTTATGTTCATACTTGCCTACACAAATGATTTTTCATCTTATTATGGACGCACTTGACGACACGTTGTTCCATTGCTCGCAGGTGGTTATAGAGTCCAACAGGAGGATGGTTCAGAAGAAATTTATGACAAGGTCATACTTGGGATTCATGCACCAGCTGCTCTGAAAGTACTAGGTGCTGAAGCTACACATGAGGAATTGAGAATTCTTGGTGCTTTTCAGTATGTCTGCAGGTAATGCATGCCTTTCATTAGTTGATGAATAATAGATCTTAGTGTGATCTGATATATCCATTGACTTCTGAAAATTTTTATGTTACAGTGATGCATACCTCCACTGCGATAAAAGTTTGATGCCACAAAATTTATCTGGATGGAGCGCCTGGAACTTTCTGGGGGAAACAAGCATGGATATGTTTGTTACCTACTGGCTAAACCTGATTCAGGTACATGCTATGATTTTCATATGCATGATAAATTTATAATACATAAATTTAAATGGTGGCATATACATAGATGGGTTACTAATTTTGGCATATTTGCTTTATCTGGCCTTCTAGAACATTGAATCTGCTAAGACTTTCCTTGTGACGATCAATCCACCTCATGTTCCGGATCATGTACTACTTAAATGGTGTGTGAGCCATCCTGTTCCGTCTGTGGCTGCTGTGAAGGCATCTATTCAGCTTGATCAGATCCAGGGGAAGAGAGGAATATGGTTCTGTGGGGCATATCAAGGTAACTTCTTGGTGTGTAAATAAGAAGGCATTTGTTCTAAAACTATTACCATTTAGGGTTGAAATGAGCTAAAAGAAAACTAGTTCTTAATTGTATCGTATGCCTTGAATCACAGGTCATGGTTTCCACGAATATGGACTCAAGGTATTTTCATGCGTACCTAGTCTTTCTGCACCTTTTGAAATCACCTATCTTGCCTAGTGAGCCATATACTGTTCTGTCGGAGGGATGAGAGGGACAGAAGTAGAGGCTTGGATTAGATCTTCACTAGTTATTTTTTCCGATTGCAGTATTGCATAACACTAATGTATATGCCAAGTTGATGACCTCCTTATCTCATATAAACTTATTTCAAACATATGTAATGGTACCTCAGTCTACCTTATTGGTAAGGTAACTAATCCAACCTTTCGTTAGCATTAATCAGCTTAATGTCCAAACTACTCGGCTAGCGGCTGGGTCTACCAATATGTCATGTACATTTTAGTGTCACTTGCATTATTAGCCAGAATTTTTCATGGCATAGTTATAAAGGTCTGTTTGCGTGGGACATGTCTCATCGGTGCAGGCTGGCAAAGCAGCAGCTCAGGGTGTGCTTGGAAAGAAATGTGACCTTCTGGTAAACCCAAAGCAGATGGTCCCATCGTGGACCGAGGCTGGGGCACGCCTTCTGGTAGCAAGATTTCTCAAGCGATCGATATCCATCGGTAACTTGATGTCAGTTCTTGCGTCAAGCCGTATGCTAGTTATGCCGCATCTAATTATCTTGATTTCTTACCTTTATAGTTATCTTTCAGATTGCTCGAAGACGGAGGCAGCATGCTTAGCTTTGGAAATGCTAGTGGCAAACACCATGTAAAATCAGTCCTGCGAGTTCATGACCCAATGTTCTATTGGAAGGTCTGTGTCTACACATTCATTTTTGGATTTATGATGCATGCATATTATGCTTTTATTGCTCGATACAATTTTCTCATCTGGAAGACAACTATCTCAGGTCGCAACAGAATCTGACCTTGGTTTGGCAGATGCCTACATTAACGGCTGGTGCTCTTTTGTTGATAAGAAAGAAGGCCTTCTGAATCTTTTCCTGGTAAAACTATATCATAGTCCAGATTGGGCTATTTCCCCTCTTTTTTTTTTCTCAGATTAAGTCCATGATTCATTTCTCTACAGATTTTCATTACCAACAGAGGTGCACCCAAGAGCAGTAGCAACGTTGTCAGCAAAAGGTTTCAAAACCTTCGGTTCTCTACTATGCTCGTTTGATTGAAGTGAAGACCTATACTAAACAGTAACTAATTATGTATATAACTATATATTGTTGGCAGGGGTTGGTGGACACCCATGCTTCTAACCGCTGGGCTAGCATCTGCTAAATATTTTCTGCGCCATACCTCAAGGAAGAACTCTGTAACACAAACTCGCCGAAACATCTCACAGCACTATGATCTGGTCAGCACATATGTTTCTTCCTTTTTGTCATCACACTAGTGTAACTAGTTTCTTTGGCACAATTGGTAATATGAGAGCTACTGCAGATGCTATTGATTTTTTCGAATCGTCAATTCTATATGTCTGTACCAAACCTTTTATGTATATATATCTGTGATCCATCATGCATTGCCGTAAATCAGTATTAACTCAGTACTAACAATTAATTTCCTGTCGTATATTTGCGTTCAGAGTAATGATTTCTTCTCGCTTTTTCTGGACAAAACGATGACATATTCTTGTGGAATTTTCAAGGTTTGCCAATCTTGTGGTTTGGTGCTTCAGTTTGTAAATAAAGTTCAGTAATGTTGTTAATATAAGACTACAATTAATTTTGCAGAGGGAGGATGAAAGCTTAGAAGCATCCCAGATACGTAAACTGAACCTTCTAATTTACAAGGTAATACAATCATACCTCTAGAGATAATTGACAAGGTAATTACCAGTTAGTTAGATGGTGGTTCCCTGATCTGATGGTGTTTCAATCTTGCTTTTTCTTTAATCAAAGGCTAAAGTTGAGAGGGGTCATCATGTCCTTGACATCGGCAGCGGCTGGGGCGGCTTAGCAATACAAGTGGTCAAGCAAACTGGCTGCAAATACACTGGAATAACTTTGTCAGAGGAGCAGCTTAAATATGCTCAGGGAAAAGTGAAGGAAGCTGGCTTAGAGGTTAGACATGTGCTACTCCTTCTGTTACACGGTATAAAGTCTGTTACCTGTTGTGTAGTGTGAATAGAGGAAGATCAAGAATCCTATCGATGTAGTGTATTAGCAAATTTATATTTGAAGTAATATAGTTCATTAAATTCATATCATTTGACGAAAAAAAGGATATCTTGTTTGAGATTAGTCAGCAAGCATTTTCATATATTTCAAAAGGTACAGTTCCATGTTCTAATCTTGTTTAGTTAAGATAACCATAAGAACATTTTAAGAGCAAATGTCAAAATGAATTTCGATCCAAAAATTTAATGTTGATACTTTACCCTCTTCTTTGCTTTTCTTTGTACACCATACAATTGTAATTGAGAACCGAGCAGTGCACGGTTAGCTCTAGCAATCACCCGTGACCTCGCACAGCCGCGTTAGGGACGCAGCCTCCGTAGGTGTCTCACTTCTACCTAAACAACATAAAGTTAATGGAGGGAATTTTACCCTTTTACCAGGTTTTTTACAAATGTAATTAAACTAATATGTTGATTGAATTGGATTATATTTACTCCCTTTTGTGTTGAATTTTTATCTAATAGAGCATTATTGCCTAACCAAGTCAACTTTTGTTATAGATTTGGGCCTGCTAGGTATGTGAGTAGAACATTATGCATCAGAACGGTGAAATTTTACCTGACAACTCTACTATTTTTTCTCACTAATTCTCAGGATCACATAACTTTCCTGTTGTGCGACTACCGTCAAATACCAGCTCGCAAATATGACAGAATCATAAGCTGGTAAGTATACTACTAATATGATCTTGTATATATGTCCATGTATGTGCTGGTGGTAGCAAATTATGTATCCCTCTTCTGTATATCAGTGAGATGATCGAACATGTTGGTCATGAATACTTGGACGCATTTTTTACCTGCTGTGAGTCTCACTTGGCTCAAGATGGCATTTTTGTCCTACAGGTAAGATGCTAAACTTAACTGTTTAACAGCAATAATGCAGAAAAATTCATTGAAAATTTCTACCAATATGAGGAGATTGTTGGATCTAATTCCCAACACACCTTAACCTTATGCACTCTTGAACTAACTTTTTATCTCCATATGTACACGTATGGGTCCATTCAGGCCATCACAATGCCGGACGAACTCTATGAGGAATACATTAGAAGCCCAGGCTTTATAAAAGAATACATCTTCCCTGGGGGTTCACTTCCTTCTTTATCCCGGATAACATCTGTGTCCGCCTCTGCTAGGCTCTGGTATGTTTAACATCAGTCAGGTCGATGCTTAACTCAATACTAATGCGTGGATCAATCTCCATTGACACTCGATGCACAATGAGTGCAGCATAGAGCACCTTGAAAATATTAATGGTGACCAGTATTACTTGACTCTGAGGAGCTGGAGGGACAACCTAATGGCCAACAAAGAGTAAGTACCACTATGCATGCATTGACCTTGTAAATGCATAGTGCTGTCGTAGTATTACTCCTAATTTCCCTCCCTCCCTCTGCAGTGAAATTTTGGTACTGGGCTTTGATGACAAGTTCATCCGTGTATGGGAGTACTACTTCATATACTGCGCGGCGGGATTCAGAACACGAACACTTGGAGATTACCAGGTATGTGGACATATTATATTCTGTGTATATGTGCGTATATGTAGAGGACTTCATATTTTTTTTTACTCTATGTATTCACCGGGATGTCGCACTTCCTATGTGATCCACTCCATGCAGGTAGTGTTTTCTCGTCCGGGCAACAATAAGCTGGCCCTCGCTTGAGAACTGATCCTTGATCCTCTTCACTCAGCTACCAAGCTATGTGTATCTAGCGCTCATCTTAATCCTTGATCCTTGATCTTGTCAGTTCTTCCAAGGTTTGCAGCTGGGCTCCCGGTGGCCTAAGAGTGGTTTTTATCTGTGTTGCTTTAATGGTTCATGTTTGGTTTGTACGGGCAGTGTATTCTGCTCATGTATCTTTTGTTGCAAAAATTTCAGTTATTTCCAAAATAGTTGTGTAGTATTGTTGCTCCAGAATCCTATGAGAAAGAGTTAGTTCACCTGTTTTAGCTGTTACCAGATACCAGTTCTTTACCATACTTTTAGCATTGATCCCCTTTCTTCTACCATGTACCTTTTTCTAGAGGTTATAGGAGACGTTGATTATGCTATTGTGCATGATTCCTCAACATGTTATCCAGTTGTTTTGTTCATAATGGAGGTACACTTGCAGCGGAACCAAGAGCTTTTCTAGAAACATAATTCAAGCCACATGACAAATTGTTTACATAATCATCCAATATGAGAGATCATGGTTAGGACAATAGCATTATGGTTCACGCCCCAACATGGATAATAACCTACATCCCGCCACGAGAGTATATTGATACGAGGGATTATGAAGAACAAGAACTGGATTCCATCTACAAAGCTATGTATTGTGAGAATAGCAATCTAAATGGCCTCTTTCTTTGGCGGGGTGTCCAAGCCCATTTATAGAGAGATCTTATTCGACAAAAAGTGTTCAACCTTTGGAATTACATGATATGATCTAGTCTCCCAACCAACTAAGTCATTATCTTCTAGTTACTATTGGAACCCGTAATTACCGCATCCATCGATATCTCTCCCAAATACCTACCTGCATCCATCCATATCTCTCCTGAGTACCTACCTTGCCATGACTTGGTGTGGGCCCTGGGGGACTCTAAGCATTTGTAGGTTGACATGGTCTATCTATACCCATGAGTATCCACCTGTGAGTTTAATGCTATTCACAGACAAATGTAAATACTGTCACGGTTGATTCAATTGCCTGAGATATCGCCGTCATATATGCATGATGAGAAACCCTAACCTCGCCATCCCAATGAGCTCTCAAGAATCTATGCCGGAGCTCCATCAAATTCATGCCGACGGAAGAACTTGAGGAGGACTGGAGCCCAGAACACAAACTCAAAGAAGAAGAGCCGTCCCAGCGAGGACTAAAACCCTAACCTATCTACTAGCCGGAGTCGAGGCACTGAAGATACTTTCGCATATGGATTATTCCACAAGTAATAAATCATTCTACCCTTTCTTTGCACAACAGTCCCAAGAGATAATTGAAAAAAAAGGAAAACGGATGGATTAGATATATTTTACAACAATTGGGAGGGACCCGAATCTCTCATAGACCTGACATTAAAACTTCAAAATTGATACATCACAATGCAAGGAAGGACCCCCAAAGAAACAAAATAATTTACAAACACATTCTTACTTTTTGCATACAGGGCCCATATATTATATAAGAAAGACAATCTGGTCCGGAAACTTATACAAAGCTCGTCGGAGACACAATACCCACCATCTTCCACACCCCATAGCTCACCATTGAAAAAAAATGGAACCCCGCTATAGGTTGAAGAAGGCGGCGAAGAGGGTATGCGCCATGCCGTCATGACACCAACAATCCATCTTAGCCTCCCTGGAGCTAGATCGGAGACATCTACAATGTGGATCCTCTATTCTAGCCACTGAGGTGTATGTTGCGCATCTGGAGAGATGAAGATGACCACTACCAGTACCAGCTTTTGTATCCCTCGGATCTCCATTTTCACTACTGCATGAACGGTTATAGCCACCTGATTAACATTGGAAGGCATTGTGAAGCTCGTAAGTGTTAACATTTACCAGTGATGTAAGACCTTGATCCGCTGTAGTATCAATTGCCCGTGACTGACAAAAAGTGTGCCCATCACTCGTACAACTTGTATAGGCCTAGTTCGAGGCGTACAGAAGACTTTCACTTTGTTTGGTACCATGGACTCCCAAACGTGGTAGTAGCCTTAATCCTAAAACTCTTCTTGCATGAGTAGGCAGTAAGCATGTTTGGAGGAGAATGGCAGTCCCCTAAGCAAAACCGTTCATCCGACACATCCTCAAACTTCAAATCTTGCAGTAAAAATACCACAACATGCAACTCGACAGATGCTATAGAGGTTTGGACATGCAACTCGACAGATGCTATAGAGGTTTCACATGACAACGGAAACTCGAATGTGAGGCTCAATCGAATGGGTGTATAGGTCGGGAAAGGCTTGAGCAAGTGAAAACTGGTGGAGGAAGGTATCTGAACTAGAAAAGGTGAGACACCATTTTTAGTTAAGACAAAGGAAATTTGTCCATGAGCAACATGATGTGAAGCAATCGGTTAGGATGTGATCACCAAGAATTCTTCGTCGACAAGTTCTCTAGGATACCCCACACTGCATATAAGGGGACTTAATGTTAGCAAGCCCGAGCGCGACAACCAACTACCACCCGATGCAGAAGAACGATCATGGACCAAATGCCTGCCCACGTACAACTATGCGACGAGTAATGGGCTGAAGCCATGTAATCATGAGAATGCCGACACACGCTATCTGATGACAGCCAACTTCTCAACCACAACTTCTTTTTGTTAAACACAATGTATATCGTGTCATATCATGTCACATCGAGGAGTCCAAGGGCGCAGGATCTAGGATAGATAGTTGGTTCGGTTCACATGTAATTCTATCTCCTTATCTCCTGTAACTACTTCTATCTCTTGTTCTCCAAGTTGTACACCTCCTGTAAAATCTCCAATGATGTATGCGCTTCAGGGAGGTGCTCCCCTGCCTATAAACTCGAAGCACGTCGCCTCGGGTCGAGGTAAGACGTTTCCGCCTATCGCACATAGTAATCAGAGCCTCCTCTTCCAAACCCTAGCTTTCGATCTCCACTAGTGCTAGCCATGTCTTCCTCCAGTGCCATATAATCAAACCTAAGTGGTCAGGTCACGGAGAAGCTCTCCTGGACGAACTACGTCTTGTGGCGCACCCAATCATGCCGCAGTTGAGGGGAGCCGGGTTCTATGGCTACGTCGACGGCACCATGCCGGAGCCGCCCCTCCTTTTCGTCACCAAGGACAAGGATGGGTAGGAGACGTCCGAGCCCAACCCTCTCCACCCCATCTGGGTGAGGGAGGACCAGCAGGTCCTTGGCTACCTGCTCAAGAACCTCACAAAAGAGGTGCTCGTCGCAGCGACCGCGGTCACCACCGCGCACGCTCTCTGTCGGCACTGGCAGGTATGTTCTCGTCGCAGTCCTTGAGCCGCGTCAACAACATCCGCACTGCCTTGATCAATGCGCAGAAAGGGAATCAATCGGTGGCCGCCTAGTTCGCCTCGATGAGTGGTCTTGCTGATGAGCTTGCCGCCGCTGGCAAGCCCATCCAGGACGACGAACTCATCTCCTATCTGCTGCACGGGCTGGACATGGACTACCAGCCGCTCGTCTCCGCCATGGATGCCCGCATCACGCCGGTGTCCCTTGATGAGCTCTACGCCATGTTGAGCAACTACAATCAGCACGTCGCCCAATACCACAGCGACGGCGGCGGGTTCAAGTCCTTTGCGAACGCAGCAACCCGTGGTCGTGGTGGATACTCCTCCCGTCATCGCGGTCCTCCTTGCGCCAAGGGCAAGCACAGCAGCGGCAACACCAACAACTCTGGTTCCTGCGGCGGCCGCCCCATCTCCACCAACAATAGGGGTCGCCACGGCGGCTCGGGCCGGTCACGCCCTGACGCCGTCCGCTGTCAGATCAGCGGGAAACCTGGACACACCGCCAAAGATTGCTGATATCGCTTTGACAAAGACGTACCTCTTCTGAAGATGATGACAAGGTCGCTGCTGCTGCTGATGGATCCTATGGTGTCGATACAAATTGGTACCTTGACAGCGGCGCGACCAATCACCTCACGGGGGAGCTACAGAAGGTGACCCTCCGCGAGAAGTATCACGGGAAGGGCCAGATTCACACCGCCAGTGGTGCAGGTATGAGCATACGGCACATTGGTCCTTCGGTTATACGTACCCCTTCTCGTAAAATTCATCTTCGCAAAATTTTGCATGTCCCTAGTGCCAACAAAAATCTTCTATCCGATTCATCGCATTACCATTGACAATCATGTCTTTATTGAACTCCATCCTTTTTTTCTTTTTGATAAAGGATCAGGCCACGAAGAAGGTACTATTCGAGGTAGATGCGTTCGAGGGCTTTACCCGTTGATTCCGGAGCTTAGGATATTCAATAAACAAGCCTATGGTGTTGTCAAACTTTCCTCAACACGTTGGCACAATCGTTTAGGGCATGCTTCTTTTCCTCTTGTTGAATGTTTGCTTAGGAAAAATAAGCTCTCGTTTGTTGGTGAGCGAAATATTGAAACTATTTGTGATTCTTGCCAAAGAGCAAAATGTCATAAATTACCTTATCCTATTTCTACAAGTGTTTCTCCTCAACCGTTGCAATTAATATTTTCTGATGTCTGGGGTCCTGCCCCTAGTTCCGTTGGTAGGCACACATACTATGTAAACTTTATTGATGACTACAGCAAATTTTCTTGGATCTATCTTCCTAAGAAAAGATCTGATGTTTTCGCAGTGTTCAAAAACTTTCAAGCCCTTTCTGAACGCAAGTTGGATAGCAAGATCATTGATGTTCAATCCGACCGGGGAGGGGCATACGAAAAATTAAATTCCTTCTTCCAAACACTTGGCATCTCACACCATGCGTCGTGCCCTCATACTCACCAACAAAACGGTTCTGCCGAACGCAAGCATAGGCATATTGTTGAAGTTGGTCTAGCTCTTTTAGCAGGTGCTTCCATGCCCCTCAAGTTTTGGGATGCAGTGTTTCTCACTGTTGTTCATATCATTAATATGCTCCCGAGCCGTGTCATAAACAATGAAGCCCCCATAGAACGGCTTCTTCATGTTAAGCCTAACCACACATCTCTACGTGTCTTTGGTTGTGCGTGTTGGCCCAATCTCCGTCCGTACAATCCTCGCAAACTCATGTTCCGATCTATACAGTGTGTGTTCCTTGGCTATAGAGCCCAACACAAGGGGGTTAAGTGCCTAGATGTTTCTACTGGGCGTGTTTATATTTCTCGCGATGTTGTGTTCGACAAGACCAAATTTCCCTTTGTCGATCTTCATCCAAACGCCGGTGCTTTACTTCGTAAAGAAATCCTCCTTCTACCATCTTCTCTCACCGGCTTTGATGAAGGGGAACGAAACCATGGTGATTATATGTTGACTAACCCTCAAACCATTGTGCATGAGTTGTGTGATGTTGCAGAAGAAAACAGAATGGAAAATGATGTGAATGGGCCATATTTCATGTGCCCCGGTCAGTGAGCAAATCCGCCTCGGGATCAGTTCCTGCAGCAGCGTCAGACCTGCCTAGAAAATCGGCCTTGGGATCCGTCGCTGCTGCAGGGCAGCAGAATCCCCTCGGGAATCCGCGCCATCAGCTGCGCGTGGAGCCGCCGACCACGCTCCTGCGAGCGAGCCCGCGTCTGCCACGCGGCCATGTGCGATTCGTGGCGGTGCCTCCACCAACCTGAGATAACCACACGCCACCACTTGTCTGCCTCCTATTGGGTCTACGGGGGCCCGGTTCCCGGTCCAACCCGTTTGCTACAAACGACGTGATCTGCGCCGGCCGACGGGCGCGGGAACCGCCTCTGGCGCAGCGGACGCCGGCCCTTCATCACGGCGTCATGATGAGTCCCGCCCGCCGGGATCTTTTGCGGAGCCGCGGCATTGCACGTCTTCATCTGCGACCACAGAAGATTCGGTCGCAGATCCTGCCGCTGAATCTGCTGCTGCTTCGCCACGCTCTGCCTCGGGATCGGTTCCTTCTGCAACTCCTACAGGTTGCATGGGATCTTCTGCGCCACCCGTGCCGACTACTTCATCACCACGACGTACACGGCTGCAACAGGGGGTAATTCAACCAATTAATTATGAGCATATTACAAAATATGGCATGGTGTGTTCTACAGGTGAACCACACACACTCGATGAAGCCGTGGCTGATCAAAACTGGAAGAAGGCCATGCATGAAGAGTACATGGCATTGAAAAGAAATGAAACGTGGCACTTGGTCTCTCCACAGCACGGTAAAAATCGTATTGATTGCAAGTGGGTGTTCAGGATCAAGAGAAAATCTGATGGCACCATTGATCGCTACAAGGCAAGACTTGTGGCAAAAGGCTTCAAGCAACGGTATGGTATAGACTATGAGGACACATTCAGTCTAGTGGTAAAAGCTGCAACCATTCGTCTTGTTTTGTCCATTGCTGTGTCCAGGGGCTGGAGTCTCAGACAGCTAGATGTACGGAACGCGTTCCTCCATGGTGTTCTGGAAGAGGAAGTATACATGAAACAACCTCCTGGGTTTGAAAACAAACATGCACCATTGCACGTGTGCAGACTTGACAAAGCATTATATGAGTTAAAGCAGGCTCCAAGGGCATGGTATTCACGTCTCAGTCAAAAGATGCAAACTCTTGGCTTTGTTCCTTCTAAGTCTAACACTTCACTATTTATTTATAACAAGTGCAATACTCACATCTTCATTCTTATCTATGTTGATGATATTATTGTTACAAGCTCATCTGATGAAGGCATAACAGGATTGTTGAAGGATTTCAGTACAGAGTTTGCTCTTAAGGATCTTGGAGATTTGCACTATTTCTTAGGGATAGAAGTGAAGAAACAAGATGATGGACTTCACTTACCCAAGAAAATATGCAACTGCTCTGGTAAGGAAGGCTGGCTTGTAAGGTTGTAAACCCTCGCCTACTCCATTATCCAGTTCAGAAAAATAGTCTCTCACAGAAGGACAAGCATTGAGTCAAGAAGACAGCACCAAATACAGGAGTCTTGTAGGTGCACTTCAATATCTCACCCTTACAAGACCTGATATCTCAATTGTTGTTAACAAAAGTATGTCAGTTCTTTCATGCACCCACTACTGTTCATTTGACTGCTGCTAAGCAAATAGTTAGATATGTCAAGAACACTCTTAGCATTGGTCTCAATTTCAGCAAGTCATCATCCACACTTCTTAGTGCTTTCTCGGACTCTGACTAGGCAGGTTGTTTGGATGACAAACGTTCCACTGGGGGATTTGCAGTGTTCTTTGGCCCTAACTTGATTTCATGGTGTGCAACGAAATAGGCTACTGTCTCCAGGTCCAGTACTGAGGCAGAGTAGAAAGCATTAGCAAATGCTACAGCTGAGATCATATGCAGTGGCGGATCTACAGGGTGGCCAGGGTGGGCCGCGGCCCACCCTGGGATTCTGAGACAGCCCATATACCTATAGATTATAGATGGGCCAGAAAAAAAAGAGCCCAATAAACAACCAGGCCCATATCGAAAAAAACAGGCCGGACGCCCTGACGCATCTGCAGACCTGCTCGACGCCTCGACCCCGATAGCCGCCTCGCCTCGCCGTTCGCGCCTGGCGCCCCTGCCGCCGCCGAGGAAGCTCCTGCCGGCCGCCTCCCGCCTCTTCTCCAGCCCGCCCGCCGCCCCGCCCGGCCCTCGATCCAGGCTCGGCGCATCTCCTGACTCTCTGCTGCAGCTAGCCCCTGCCTCGCCGGCTGCGGCCCCGCCACCGCCAGAGTCCGGCTGCTGCTGCTGCTGCTGCTTGCGCCGCTCGTCGGGCGATCAAGGCGGCTCTACCCTCGCGGCCTCGTCGGCTCGCCCCCTCCAAATCCGGCTGCAGTGAGGTGAGGGACTGAAAAAAAATACCCCAAATCCATGATTTACCCCTAATTTATGATTTAGGGTTTGCATTTTTGCACTATGTTCTGCCTCAATTAGCTTTAGTGATAGGAAGCAGTGCTGGTAGAAAGTAGTATTGTTACAGATTTGTTGAAGAATGAAGAGGACAGCAGACATTGTTTCTCTTTTTCAAAGAGAAGCTATGAAGATAGGGAAGAAGAAGAAGGCAGAGAATATGTCGGATGTGGCTGAAGAGCAGACTCGCGAAGTTGTGTGTATGCCGGTTGTGATCGAAGAGCAAATTGAAGAACCAACATTGTCTATGTCAAATGTGACCATAGAGCAAACTGAGGATGTGTCACCGCCATCACCACCGGTTTATGATTTTAGTCGTCTTAAACATGATCCCGGGGACAGGCTACCCATTGCAAGTTATCCTATCAATGATCAAGACGCAGTTCGAAGAGCATATATCCTTAAAAAGCCATTCAAACCTTATGCACATGACTTTAAGAAAAGAACAATTGGGAGTAGAACGTTCATTCAATCCTTTGTGGCTTCATAATCATAGTTGGCTTGAATATAGTATCAAGAAGGAATCTGCATTTTGCTTTGTATGTTACTTGTTCAAAGAGAAAAAAACTAGTGGTAAGGGAACTAATGCATTTACTGATGGTGGTTGGAGTAATTGGAATAGAGAGGATGCTCTTCTTAAGCATGTTGGTTGTGTATCAAGTGTGCATAATGCAGCTCAAGAGAGATATAACTTATTTGTGAATCCTCGTGCAGCTATTGATGATCTTTTTGTGATGGTGAACAGTGAGGATCTGCGTCTTTACAAGATGAGGTTGAAGTATTCACTTAGATGCTTGCAGTTTCTTCTTCATCAAGGATTGGCATTTCGTGGGCATGATGAAAGTGAAGAGTCTAGCAATAGAGGAAACTTCCTTGAGCTATTGAAGTGGCTTGCAGCAAATAGTGAGGAGGTGAATAAGTATGTTTTGAAGAATGCACCAGGTAACTGCCAATTGACATCTCATCAGATACAACATCAGATTATTCAATGTTGTGCACAACTTACTAGAAAGCAAATTATTGATGAACTTGGTGATGAGCACTATGCTATTCTAGCTGATGAGTCTAGTGATGTATCACATAAAGAACAACTAGCTTTATGCTTGCGTTTTGTTGATAAAGTAGGGAGGCCGTCTGAGCACTTTCTTGGAGTTGTTCATGTAAGTGACACTACTTCATTGTCATAAAGGAAGCAATTGAAACTTTACTTACTGATCATGGTTTGACTATAACACAAATTAGTGGGCAAGGATATGATGGGGCTAGTAATATGAGAGGAGAAATTAAAGGATTGAAAACATTGATCATGAAAGAGTCACCTTCGCCTATTATATTCATTGTTTTGCACATCAACTCCAGCTAGTTCTTGTTGCTGTTGCCAAGGGAAATGATGATTGTGTGTGGTTTTTGATCGAGTGTCTTTATTACTGAATGTTATTGGAGTGTCTTGTAAGCGTCATGACATGCTTGAGATGCTAGACTTCAGAATATCCTGAAACTACTTGAATGTGGTGAGTTACAAACCGGGAGTGGTTTGAATCAAGAGATGGGGTTACCTAGGCCTGGTGATACTCGGTGGGGCTCTCATTACAAAACTGTTCTTAACATTATTGCTATGTATCCCACAATCCGTGATGTGCTCATAACTCTTGGACAAGATGCTTCACAAAGAAGTGATTGGCCCAAAATTCATACTATTGTTGGAGTGTTTGGTCATTTGACTTTATTTTCAATGCACACTTGATGCTTGTCATTCTTGGATACACAAGTGATTTGTCGATTGTTTGCAAAGAAGAGACCAAGATATTCTTACTGCAATGGCACTTGTTAGAACTGCAAAAGTAGAATACAAGAGCTTAGGGATAATGGGTGGGATGCATTTTGCAAAAGGTCACACTATTTTGTAACAAGCATGGCATTCAAGTTCCTATAATGGAAGATAATTATGTGCCTTATGGAAGATCAACACGGTTTGCTCGACCCCAAACAAATGATGATCACTTTAGAAGAGAAGTTTTTCTTGGAGTCATTGATCAAATTAGTCAAGAGCTTGAAAATCGGTTTGATGAGATCAATATGGAGCTGCTATCTTGTATGTCTGCTTTGAATCCCGCCAACTCATTTGCTGCTTTTGATGCACAAAAGGTATGCAAACTTGCTTCTAAATTTTGTATTGCTTTCAAAATTGGTACATAATCTCTTTAACTCATTTGTTTCTTTTGATGCACACAAGGTACAAAGACTTGCTGATTTTTATCCCAAAGACTTTTCAAGTGCCGACTTGATACACCTTGAACTACAACTTGATAACTATATTGATGACATGAGAAATGATGAGAACTTTCAAGGCCTTGGGAATCTTGTTGATCTCACTGTTAAGCTTGTCCAAACAGGGAGACATATAGTTCATCATTTGGTGTACTTGCTTTTAAAATCGGTATTGATTCTCCCGGTGGCAACGGCAAATGTTGAGAGAGCATTTTCTACCATGAGTTTTGTCAAGAACAAGTTGAGAAATAAGATGGGTGATAGTCTTTTGGATGATTGCCTAGTCACATACATTGAGAGGATGCTTTCTCCGAGGTGAATGAAGATGACATAATTGACACCTTCATGGCAATGCAAAAACGTAGGCCAGAAAGATAGTCTTTTTGAACTTCTCAAGGTATGTGCTATGGTCCATGTACTATTTACTATGTAGGCTTCTTTATGCAAAACTGAGAATTAATTGAGAATTTTAGTGTGTTCGTAAGACCATATTAATCTATTTCCATGTGCTATTGATAATTAGTTAGAATGTTCACATGTCATATTAGTTATCAAAAAAAAATTTAGAGCGGACCACCCTGATGTCAAATGCTAGCTCCGCCACTGATCATATGGGTGCAGTCCTTATTGAAAGAGCTTGGTGTAAAAAGTAAACAAGCTCCATGCTTATGGTGTGACAATCTGGGTGCAACTTATTTATCTGCTAACCCTGTTTTTCATGCCAGAATGAAACACATTGAAATTGATTTTCACTTTGCCAGAGAACGAGTGGCTCAAAAACAACTTGATATTCGCTTTGTGCATTCCAAGGATCAGATTGCAGATGGATCCACCAAGGCTCTACCTACTAGAAATTTTGAAGACTTTAAACATAATCTCAACTTGATGAAGTTGTGATTAAGGTAGGGTGTTAGGCACAATGTATATCGTGTCATATCATTTCACGTATGGAGGAGTCCAAGGGCGCAGGATCTAGGATAGATAGTTGGTTCGGTGCACCCCTGCCTATAAACACGAAGCACGTCGCCTCAGGTTGAGGTAAGACGTTTCCGCCTATCGCACATGGTAATCAGAGCCTCCTCTTCCAAACCTAGCTTTCGATCTCCATTAGTGCTAGCCATGTCTTCCTCCAGTGCCATCCAATGAAATCTAATTGGTCAGGTCATGGAGAAACTCTCCCGGACGAACTACGTCCTATGGCGCACCCAAGTCATGTCGCAGTTGAGGGGAGCCGGGTTCTATGGCTACGTCGACGGCACCATGCCAAAACCGCCCCGCCTTCTCGTCACCAAGGACAAGGACGGGAAGGAGACGTCCGAGCCCAACCCTCTCCACCCTATCTGGGTGAGGGAGGACTAGCAGGTCCTTGGCTACCTGTTCAACAACCTCACAAAAGAGATGCTTGTCGCGGTGACCGCGGTTACCACCGCGCACGCTCTCTAGACGGCACTGGCAAGTATGTTCTTGTCGCAGTCCATGATGAGCCGCGTCAACAACATCCGCACTGCCTTGATCAATGCGCATAAGTATCACGCGAAGGACCAGATTCACACCGCCAGTGGTGCAGGTATGAGCATACGTCACATTGATCATTCGGTTATACGTACCCCTTCTCGTAAAATTCATCTTCGCAAAATTTTGCATGTCCCTAGTGCCAACTAAAATCTTCTATCCTTTCATCGCATTACCATTGACAATCATGTCTTTATTGAATTACATCCTTTTTTTTTTGATAAAGGATCAGGCCACGAAGAAGGTACTATATCGAGGTAGATGCGTTCGAGGGCTTTACCCATTGATTCCGGAGCTTAGGAGATTCAATAAACAAGCCTATGATGTTGTCAAACTTTCCTCAACGTTGCAATTAATATTTTCTGATGTCTGGGGTCCTGCCCCTAGTTCCGTTGGTAGGCACACATACTATGATATGTATTAATTGCAATGGTGGAGTAGAAACACTTGTATTCAACTACTTTTGCTTCGGTAGACCCCCCCTAAACACATTGACGGCTAAGACCTCTCTATACCCATTCATAATAAAGGGTAGGATGGTCTTTTCACATTATATGACGATCAGATTCAACAATTGTTTTCATACTATGACTTGAACTCAAGACCTCTTGGTCTAAAGATGACCACACTAACCAACTAGGACATCCTAATGCTTGTAAATAGTAACTTCATATTTTGTTGAAAGAAGTCCATTTTTCACCCTAAAATGTGTCCTGATGGACAAATACTCCCCTCAACTTGAATTTGGTACGATTTCAACCCCCAAATCCTCAAAAGCGGATGAATCTCACCCTAAGGTGGCTTTGCTGCTGAGTTGTCAGATTTTAGGCGGTTTTAGAAGATGATTAGGCATTTGACTCTATTTTCTTAGAAGCTAGCATTTGACTCTTTTGACGTGGCACCAGACCAGTTCATCCCCGCTCATTCTTTCTTCCTTCATTCACAATGCATGTCGTTGTAGACCATGGCTACGAGGACGCCGCCGCAGCGGTTGCTGCCGTCCAAATTCTCAACCCTGCTTTTCTCCTCGTACATGGTTTACATATTCATCCAAATCCTCGGTCGGAAGAGTTGAGCGCGCGGGCCGCTCTCGTCCACGATGAAGATCGTGTACCGCTGTCCGGGGACGCCACAACAGGACCTTTCCATCCAGCGAGCATGC
Source organism: Aegilops longissima (assembly GCA_021605205.1). Taxonomy (NCBI): domain Eukaryota; kingdom Viridiplantae; phylum Streptophyta; class Magnoliopsida; order Poales; family Poaceae; genus Aegilops; species Aegilops longissima. The sequence goes on along the minus strand of CM038677.1, from coordinate 22,943,672 downwards.
CAGGCGGCATGTCCTCCCACCGGCCGGCCACGAGGTCGAACACGGCGCCCTCCTTGGCGCAGCTGCCGTGTACGTTGACTATGCAGACCTTCCACCCGAGCAGACGGCATCCGCGACGTCCCGGCTGAACCACCCGTCCCAAAGTGGCGGGAGCGGCTTCCACGGCGCGGACGGCGTGGCGGGTCCCATATCGCCCCGGCGCGACATAGAGGTCGTAGCTAGCGCCCAAGCCTCTCGCGACGAACAGGCAGCCGCGCGCCGCGCCCACCATGCACCACCAGCGCGGGGCGAGCGGGACTCACGGGCCGACCAACCAGCGCGGCATGGGCGCGGTGGCCGGGTCAAACACGAGTGGGCTGCAAAGCGCCGGGTGGAGCGGCTAAGTGAACCCCATTGTTGTCTTCTACTTCAGTTCGTGGTTGGGCCGACCCATTGTTGAATCTATCAATTCATCATTATTTATTTTTCGTTATTTCTATTTGTATTTTTTCTACTTTTTTGTTTCCTTTTTCAGAAAAGGCTCACGCTTATAAAATTTTGTTCAAAATTTAAAAATGTTAGCATTTTAGACTTTTGTTCATAAAGTACAAATATTCGCATTTTAAAAATAATGTATAGATGTGTCAAAAAATTCTTCGTTTAATAGAAAAATGCTTACATCAATACAATTAATTTTTTAACATCTATTAAGTAGAAAAGTTGTTAGTTTGTTGTTCGATTAAACAAAACATTTCATATATTACTCATTTTAAAACCTGTTTCAAAATTTCAAATATTTTGGGAAAACCAAAAAAAATATTGTTTTCAAATATTTTTTATATAATTTTAAAAAATTCTGAAATTTTTAAAAAATGTTCCCATTTTTCAATTTTTCTTCATAAATTTAATAGATCTTTGTGTTTAAATAGTTTTGATAGATTTTTGAAAAAAGTATGTGGTTTGCAATTTGTGTACAACATCAATATTTTGGAATTTATTAACAATTCTGAAAAAATTATTTAGGTTTATAAAATTTTCATACACAATTTAAAATTAAAAATTGTTGACAAATTTCAAGAAATAATTCAGATATAAAAACATGTTGATTAATATTGACAGAAATTACAAATAAGAAAAGCCTTGCCCCACGGGCACACCTGAACCCCCACCTTTGAAAATGATGTGCTTCTTGACATGCATGAAATGAAATCAAGTTTTACCAACAGGTGGGCATGCTCATGGCATGGCCTTCATGAAAAATCTGAAGGAACTCAATGAAACTTCTCATGTATGATAGGAATGGTGATGCTAGTGCGAGGAAAAAAATTGGGTCTATTTTATTGTTGTGGTAAAACGTGCATCTAGACTTACCCCTACCAACCTACTTGAACCACCACCTCTGAACAGGTGTCCTTCTTGCCGTGCATGAAATGACACCAAATTTTGTCAGCATGCAGACCTCCGTGAAATTTTTGAAGGAATTCGGACACCAGACACACGTTGCGTCATGTTCGGCTAGTGTTTTAGGGTATTTTCACGGGGAAACCCCTAGGAAATGCATAAAATGTCAGAACTCAATAGAAATTATCATGTATGCTACGAATGGTGATGCTAGTGCGAGGAAATTTTTGGATCTATTTTAGTGTTATGAAAAAAATGTGCATCCAGACTTGTCCTACCGGCCTACCCGAACCACCACCTCTGAACATGGTGTGCTTCTTGCCATGCATGAAATGACATCAAATCTTGCCAGCATGTGGTCATTCTCATGATAGACCTCCATGAAAAATTTTAAGAAATTCGGACACCTATCGCAAGTTGCATCACGTTCGGCTAGTGTTTTAGTGTTTTTTCACCTAGAAAATTATAGAAAATGCATAAAATGTTAGAACTCAATGAATTTATCATGGGTGCTTCGAATGGTCATGCTAGTGTGTGGAAAAATATTGGGTCCATTTTATTCATGTGAAAAAAGTGCACCCTGACTTGTCGTACCGGTCTACCCGAACCACCACTTTTGACATGGTGTGCTTCTTGGCATGCATGAAATGGTACCAAATTTTGCCAGCATGTGGCCTTAATTATGGCAGGCCTCCATGCAAAATTTGGAATAACTCGACACTGAACGCACGTTGCGTGATGTTTGGCTAGTGTTTTTCGATGTTTTTCACCGAAAAACTCTACAAAATGTATAAAATCTAATAAATCAATGAAATTATTATAATGGATGCTTGTCATAGTGATGCTAGTGTGTGGAAATTTTTGGGTGGGCATTATTTTAAAAAGAACAAAATATGATAAATGAGAAACAAAAAAATGCAAAAGAATCAAAAATTGAACAATAAACAGATCACTGATTGATATATTTTAATTATTATTTTTAGAAGTGTTTGATTTTTTTTATCTGAGCATGTTTCTATTTAAGCAAACAATAAACGAAGATTTTGTTTAATCAAACAATGAACGAACAATTTTTCTATTTAATAGATGTTCAGAATTTTAATTATATTGATGTCAGAATTTTTTATTTAAGCGAATAATTTTTGACATATATGTGCATTTTTTTAAATGCGAATATTTGTACTTTCTGAACAGAATTTTAAAAATCGAACATTTATTGAACTTTTGAGACTTTTTTTATATGTATGAGCTTTTCTTAAAAAGAAAAAGTAAATGAATAGAAAAAATGAATAGAAAAAACATAAAAGAAATAGTGATAAACGGGCTGGTCAACACAATGGGCCAGCCCAGCCACGAACCATAGTAGTGTAAAATAAGAAAAAGAAGTAAATAGGCACAAGCCTTAGGGTGTCCTAGATGCTTAGAGTGGCGGTCCTTAGACCAATAGAGTGGGGCCATTCACCAAGTTTGCAAATTTTGTTTTTTACATTTTAGAAAGCATGATTTCTTTTATTTTTTTCTTAAAATGATATATCAGTGGTAAAGTAGTGGGTAAAGTAAATCAAATGATACTCGCAAAAGGACCCCTCCCCCCTCCCTTCCCGCGTCGCCCCCGTGAGCCAGCGGGCCTCCCTCCGCTCTCCCTCCCCTCGCCGCCGCTGGTTCGTGCCACCGGGCAAAGCCCGGTCAGCGGCGGCGGGGTTTCTCACCCATCCTTCGAAGACGGCCGGCGCGGGCTGCCGGGCTTCGGATGGAGGCGATGCGCGAGCGCGGGGCACGTCGGCATGGTGGCGGGCGTCGCGGACCTGTGGCCCGGCGCAGTGGGCTGCGTGGTGGTGGAGCCCGTCGCGGCCGATGCGCCCCGATCTTGGTCTGATCCTGGGCCGATTCGGGGGGCGGTGGCGGCGGATGGCCTGGTGGCCGCCGGCGGCTCCTTCTGCTGCTCCGGGAGGTCTCCCTCCTACCTCCATGGGTGGGAGGGGTGGCTACTACGCGGCTGCAGGGAGGGTGGCGACGCGTTCGTCCTGGATCTGGCGCTGGGTTCATGGTGGGTGGCGCGGGCGGGGCAGCGGCCTGGTGTGGCTGTTGATCCGGCTGCGGGCGGCGGCGCGGGAGGTCTGGTGCATGGCGGTGGCCTCCCCGGGGCGCGGCGGCTACATGGTGTCTCAGTGGCTCTGCCCATGGCGACAGCCGGCTTTACTCCGGCATCGACTCGTCTGCGGTCGGACCTTTCGACCTTCGCTCCATCTCCTCGTCGTTCAGGCAATACTTCAGTCCAAGGGTTGGCCCTCTCGCAGCTGTGGTCCATCGCTCCTGTCGCGCCCAGGGCTACAGGACCGAGCTCATCTTGCGCCCGGCAGCAGGATCGCGCCCGACGGCACGACCCAGCTCGTCTCGCGCTCGGGGCTACACGACGGGGCAATGGAGGCCAGTTTTATCCGACCTATTGGGCCTCGGCGCCGGGGGTCGTCCAGGGGTGCGAAAGGCGGGGCCTTTCAGCTCGTCTCTTCGGTTGGGGTAGCGGCGGGTCTCGGGTCAGGTGGTGCCTAGGTCTTGGATGCCTGGGCGGCGGCCCTGGTGGTGGTAGCGCGGTGCATTTGGGCACAGCCGGCGGCTCGATGCTGCCCGGTGACCATGGTCGTGTGGGCAGCATGGCAGCTGGGGTATGGCGTTCGGTGGCGATGAGTGTTGGCCGGGGTGAAAACATGTTCTTTCTTCAGACAGACCAGCGTCGGCGAAGCTCGTTCCCTTCTTGGAGGCGTCGCCGTGGCTCTCACCGCCCGTCGTTTTGCTTCAGGGGAAACTTTGATCCTCGGATCGGGCGGTGGCGGCTCTCCGGTGTTGTATCCTTCCTGAAGGCGCCGCTTTGGAGTCCACGGATCATCGTATGTGGCTTCATCTCTTTGTAGATAGGGGTGGTGTTGCTGCACTCTACGCCTGTGTGTCCTGCCTTGGGTGTGTGTGTGTTTGTCGTGATGGCGTGCGTTTGTATCAGGCTGTTGAATTTTGCTAGGATTTTACATGACCTGCAAGATGTCGACACAAATGGACTATATACCAAGTGATTTTGAAAATTAGACATCTTCTTGCTTTATGTGTTTATAATATGATCAGCATTCACCAATGATTTCTCATCAAGGTCTGCAGGCTGCTCAAATTCTTTAGACTGCTCCCACATTGCATAGAAGGGTGGTTTAGTGGAACAAAACAACAGATGGGAGTTTCAAGAAGAGTACACAGACAATAAATCCAATGCTCTCTAGCCATGAGAACTCAAGCCGCACTGCCAAGTTTCCTAGTGTTTCCTAACCCCAGAAAGTTTTTTGTGTTCTTCGAGGGTAAGCAGTGTCAAATGAAATCCATGTTCTTACAGTTTACAAACATAGGCTATCATGCTGGTGCCGCTACTATATTGTGGTACATATCTACATATACCATATGTGTTGTTTAGCCCACAACTTCAAATAAGAACAGTAATGTGCTTGAGTCATGGGGTGCAACAAACACGCAAGCTAATGGTATCATGGGTAGCACGTGCATTATGGTATTGTAGTGTTGTGTTCATTGATGCGTGTCTTAAAGTGAAGTTGATACAAGGAGGTACTAAAAAGGATTATTTTGTCACTATGTATAATCACATTCATACACATCAACCTAAAGCTTCAAATACTTCAACTGAGACTTGTAATTTTGTGGTGGGGGTGGGGAGGGGTGAGGAGGTTACATGAATAGCTAGATTCCAATAATAGTTGACAAGAGCACATGGAGGCCGTAATCTACATGTCTTTAATTAATATGTACACATGTTATGGCTTCTTTGATTTATAAGTCTAGCTCTATCTAAATCCATCATTTGTAGCAAAGATGGTGTGAAGCAATCAATTAGAGTATGATCACCAAGCATACTTCGTCCGTCACAAATACCACACACTACATACAAAAGCAATTTAGTGTTACCAAGCCGTGATCCCTAGCCAACTATGGTAGGCCGAAACGACAAACAAGGTCCACTAAGGCCGAAGTAACACGAGAAGCAGCCACCTCACAGCACTGCTACGTGATGAGCAATGATTCAGTGGTCATGTAAATCGCGAGGCAAATCGTTGTATAAGCTTACTCGGCAAATGGTTGTATAAGCTGCTTAACGAGGAACGTGTTTGATGCTAAGCCTACTGATTCACTATTTTGGAGGGACTTGATGAAGGTCAAGTCATCCTTTTTTAAGATATGTTCCTTTACGATTGGCGATGGCCAATCGACGAGTTTTTAGGAAAATACATGCTTGGGTGACACTCCATTAGCTCTACAATACCCAACCCTATATAATAATGTGTTCAGAAAAGAGGATTAAGTGGCTTCTGTTCTTGGGGATAGCCCTTTGAACATCCAATTTTGCAGGGCATTACTGGGCTCAAATGGACTAAGTGGATCCATTTGGTTTCTAGATTGATGTCAATTAATCTAACTCGGATGCCAGATTCTTTTCAACGGAGGTTGACCACTAATAGTTTCTTCACTGTGAAGTCTGTATATGCGGATCTTATGGATTCTGGACCTATTTTCGAAAGAAAAAAACATATGTGGGAAATAAAAGTTCCTTCCAAGTTCAAAGTTCTCATGTGGTTCTTGCAGAGGGAGGTTGTTCTTACTAAAGATAACCTTGCTAAGCATAGCTGGCATGGCAGCAAAAAATGTTGTTTTTGTGATCAGGAGGAGACAATTAATCCTTTATTGTCATATTTGTTTACTACATTAATCTGGCGCATGGTTCATGTTACATACAATTTAGCACCGCCAATGAGCATTTCAAATTTGTTTGAAAACTGGTTAGGTGGTATTCATCATAAGTTCAAGGGCCAAATTTGTGTGGGAATTTGTGCTATTCTCTAGGCAATATGGAATTGCCGAAATGATTGCGTCTTTAACAAACCATCTTCTCTAAATTTCTTGCAGGTTATCTACAGAGCTATAGCTTCAACACGTATGTGGTCATCACTGCAGCGTGTGGATGCACGGGCGCTTATGGCCTCTAGGTCCAGCCGACTGGAAACTGTTGCGCAAAGTTTGTTTAACCAGTTTGGCTGGTGAGCCACTTGTAGATTATGTGGATGAGCTATGTAATCTCGGGTTCGACCGCTTGTGGTCATGTTTTCTGCTTATTTGTTTCTACTGTCGAGCACTCATGGCTTGAACTTATTCCATGCTTAATAATATGGTTGTGTGCATGGTGTGATGGAGGCCAGGGTACTCCACTTTTCAAGAAAAAACTGCAAATCGTCAGGCTACTTAATAAGGTAGATATCAACTGCCCACCAGGTAGCGAACTTGTAAGTTATTACAATTCATCAGCAACTTCAATCGGATGAAAGCACTAAAACTCAGCAAAAACTTTGTCCCTCATCTCTCCCTTAATAGGTGTAGAGTTAACATTTCTTGGAAACTAAATATGTCATAGGAATTTGAAAGTTGAATTGCGGAGTATTCCTCTAGTGTTCACTAGCTATCAAAATCGATGCCTCGCTGCTACTTTTCCTGATGCTTCCTAACCCCATAGTATGCTTCCATAGCATATCACCAGAGCTCCATGTTCTTCTTGTAGGAGTAACAAACATTGGGTATTGTACATTGTAGGACAGAGCTTTAACTAGAAAAGTAATGTGCTTGACTCACGGGGCAAGACAAATAGGCCAGGCTGATGTCTTTCGAGTACACAAGGTCATTATGGTACTGAAGTGTTGTGCATGTGCTCATTGGTGTAGCTCTTAGAGAGAATTTAGTACCAAGTTGTTCCTGGAACGCTATTTGCTTGAAGGTGTGACACTGAAGCATGATCAAATGTGCAAATCAACATAAAAGACATCAGTTAACAACTCCATTCAGAAAACAGGAAGAAGTACACATGAGTAGTGATATGTAGACCAAGTGAACAAGGTTGAGAAGCCATAACTAAAAAACATTAAAGCCCATCTATCTGAAACAAACAGATGCATGGAGAAATTCAAAATTCAACCCAAAAGCTTCAAAATTTTGTTGCTAGATGAAAAGAAACGAAATTGGATGTCACATAAATCTCCCCTTCCATCGTTGCAATTGAATTAATTTCACGACGATTCTGCATGAACTGCTAGATTCCATCACAAATTGGCAGAATACACGCTCAGAACGTGGTCTAGATCAAGAGATTTTTCAAAATTACTCCCTCCGTCCCATAATGTAAGACGTTTTTTGACACTAGTGTAGTGTCAAAAATTACCTTACGTTATGGGACGGTGGGAGTACTAATCTTCTCACGTCATGTATTAAATATGGCCACCATTCACCAATGATTTTTCATCAAGGTCTTTGGTTTGCCCAATTTCTCTAGACCGCCGCCACACTGCATAGAAGGGTGTTTTAGTGGAAGAAGTTTCAAGAAGATACCCAGACAATAAATCCAATGCTCTCTAGCCATTGGAACATAGCATAGTAGGTTATGTTTGTAAATTGTAGGAGCATGAATTTCCTTTACAATGCATAGCATTGAAGCACGCAATTGACTTGGTGGGGTTACGAAGCATCAAGAAACTTAGCGGTGCGACTTGAATTCGTGTTGTAAGCCCATAGCTTCAAGCAAGACGTGAGTCATGGGGTGGGACGAATAGGGTTCTGTGTTCATTGATGAATGTCTTGAAAGTGAAGTTGATACAAGGAGTTACTAAAAGACTATTTAGTCACTGTGTATAATCACCTCATACAAATTTAATGAGTGGGGTACTCAAACATGAACAGATGTGTGGCTAACTAAGAAAGACAGCACGCAAAAACCTCATGTGGAATTACGAAGATGACCTTAGATCAAATGAAACACGGTTCCGAAGCTCCAAATCGAAATCATTAAAGCTAGGGAAGGTCAAACCTACTACCAGTATACCATCCATCTGTCTAGAGCAAAAGTTGAAGTGGGAAAAAAATTCAAAAATCAACCCAAAGCATCAAATTGTAGTTGCGGGGCAAAATTTGGTACCAACTAATTCACTTTTCCCATTGACAATGTTAAATGCTTTTGTTGACACAGAAGTTGTACAAGAATGTTCGATGAAACGGCATCATTTCACACACAATTTTTGAACAAACATATTTTCAGAATAAATGACAATATCAGATAAAATTTCATCTATACTTGCTGCTCTAATTTGGGCAGATAAAAGAAGTACATATTGGGGACAATATCAGATAAAATCCACTCTATATGCTTAATTCATGATATTATAATTCAAAAGAAAGGCATATTGCAAATTTCTAGTCAAATTTTGATTACAAAAGCTTCCCTTTTGCAGGAGACTGAAACAGATTAAGGACAGATCACCGAGGCTGAAGCTTTCAGCTCCTAGACATGGCAAAAAAAAAGAGCAAAACAAATGAAGCATATGCAGTTAGTTGCACATGTTCTCTCTTCTAGTTCTAGGTACTACCTCTGTTTCTAAATATAAAACATTTTGGCAGTTTAAATTGAACTGCGAAAACGACTTATATTTAGAGAACAGAGGGTGTATTATGGATATATGTTTCCCTGTCAATCCCTAATACTTAGGCTTCAAAATTAATCTAGGTAGTGCATAAAATAATATAAAATAGAAGGCAGGAAATGTGCATGAAGAGTACATAATTTTTCGTGTTGTGTAAGTTGTGTGCTGCAAGTATTTATTCAACTATTAACCCAATCTAGGGAGTGTGTTAAAGTTGTCTATTTCAAGAATAGATTCGATCTATCTGGTTGCACTTTAAAATCCTTAGTATGTTTTCAGTAAACAACAAAATGGGTGGACGATATCAAAGCTTTTTATTAATACTCAAGTATATAGTATTTATATTTACATATCCCATGATCATCAAAGGATTTGATTCCATGCTCAAACTGTATGCTTCTTGGTCATCAAAATTTCCCTGCAATGGCCCAAGCTCCTAACATTTTATTCAGTTGAACAGGATGAACAAGAGAAAATGGCAAGGAAGATTCACTATGGGGGAAGGGAGGAACCTTGTATACTATTGACTCGGAATTATCCTGATAAGCTCATTGTCAAACAGGAGAGTTTTGTCTATTAATCCCTGATTCCTTAGAACGAAATCTAGAGCTCTTTGTCCCCGTAAGAAAAATATGGTGCTTTCGTTATCTAATCATCAAAATTATAGAAAAACTTCTGAATTCAGGGAAATATATTACCGAAAATGTTGTCGGTTTTGGGCCTAACTTGTTCAAGTCATTATCTGGGTATCCAATATCCGCTGGTACTATTATCCTGAAGGGTGTGTGCATCAGTAATATGGTTAAAAGTTGCGTTAATACATTTAGAAATTGTGGTTACGGAAATGTGGGACTGACCTTCTAACTCCACCGGGACGCATGCCTGTCATAGCCTCCTCAAAGGCTGGTATTACCTAATTGACGTTATTAAGAATGCTACTTGTCAAAAACTACCCAATAGTAGCTTCAGAATACAGAATGGAGCCAAACTCTAAATGTAATGAAGTGTAAGCGAACTATAACAAGAGTTCTAGAGAACTTGTTGTTTTGATCGTAGACAAAGTTAATTTCGAAATAGTGACTGACAATATATTTTAAGTGTTTAGATTGGATATATACAAAGTTTCCAAATATATAATTTTGCGGTATTTACAAATATATTATTATAGAAACTATTTGTGTACCCATCCCAATCAATCTGACATGCATTCACATACCCAAGTCAACATCGTGGTTGCACACCTCAACAAATAAAGCTGAAGAACAGACATACAAAATGAGCTAGAATCCAATGCAAATGTGATGCTTGCTGCTCACCACTACTGTCTCTCCCTTCTTTGGGAATGGGCCATATCTAACCCGCAAGTCCTGTAATTCCTCATGAGAATTATAAATCTAACAAATCTGAACTTTTGAGTACTTTGCAGGGATCATCGAATGGCAGTGTAAGCACCTTGTATTGGAGGCCTGATTTTGTTTCATTGTAATCAGGATAACTCATTTTCATCTTTCCATAATCTTTCCCACGAAGCACTGGCACTATAATTGCAATATCAGAGAGTAAGGCATCATTTTAACTTTTACTTATGAACACCTATATGAGTTTTGAATAGAAAACTAGATAACTCAAACTTCTAAGCAGAAGCTCATTTAGCAACAGTTTCTTAAGTTGAAAGATTTTTCCGAAGTACCAAGAGGCCAACGAACTAAATAATGTCTATAAAATGTGCTCACAATGTATGAGGTATTACGTCTTTAAGATAAAAAATATATAATCAAACAACTAGCATCTCTTCTACAATGTCAATGTAGCAGATTTCATTCCACCTATCTGTCATTTAAGCATTCAAAGCATACGTGCTATAGTAGAGCAAAACTTGTCTACAATGTCGACTGATGCCTAGGGTTTTTAAAGACAGTCTTAATAGGTTGAATCTTCAAAGCGTATGTGTTATAGTAGAGCAAAGCCTGTCTATTTTTCAAATGGGGGGTATTGATTGAAAACTCACTGTCAGTAAATTCAGCTTTTGCTGCTCCCTTCTCCACACCATACTGAATGGAGCCAATGGTGAGACTAGTAACTGGAGTCAACAGAAGTCTCCTTTCTACCATACCACCTGTAAACAAGTAGTAAAAGAATGAATTAAACCAAGGTCGGTAACATTTGAGATCTAATCAAATTATCATAATTATTAATAAGAAAGCGGTTCATTGCGTATGAAGTGATATCCAATGCTAACAATCTTACAGCATACATTGACCAAAAAAATAAACATGGTCATCTGGAAATGAATGTATATAGTCTTAGGAAGGAAGCAATTGCAGTCGAAAAACAGTTCCAATACACGATAAGAGCATCTCCAGCCGTGCCCCCAACGGGCCCTCCCCAGGCGTTTTTGCCGCGCCGACACCGAAAAAACGGCCCAGTCGCCCCCCAGAAGCCCGTTTTTCGCCGGCTCGGGCCGAAACTGGTGCAGGCGGACCCAGGCAGAACCCGGCGCCCTCGGGGCGCCTGGGGCGCCGGCATAAGCGAAAAGGGCGCGTGGGTCCGCCCTGTCAGCGAGTCGAGCGCCTCTTCCGCCTTTTCTTCCCGCTTTTCCCCAGTTCCCTCCCATTTTCTCCTTTCCTCCCGCCATTCTCCCTCCCGCTCGCCTCCCAGCCGGCCGCCATGGCATCGAAGAAGTACGTCGTCCCCCGCGCTGCGGCAACCGCGACCGCCTCCGTCGCCCAGCCGAAGCAGAGGAAGCCGAGGGCGCCGCCGTCCAAGCCGCCGGGCATGACAAACGCCGATTGGAGGGTAGAAGTACAGTGACAGGAGGCCGTCACCGCCGACCGGCGGAACAGGGCCCTCACCAAGAAGGCCCATGACAACGTGGCACGCGTGGCTGCGGTTGCCGCCGCCGCTGCCGCTTTTGCCGACCAGGCCGAGGCCGAGGCGACTCGCGCGGGGATGATGAATCCCCCCGGCAACCACGCGCAGTACGCGCCCTGGGGCCAGCAAGGCGTCGGGTCGCCGACGCCGCAGCCATGGGGATCGCCGGGCTACGCCGACGGGGACGCGCATGGTGGGTTCAACCCAAATGTCACTTTCCCCCATGGACACCCGGCCCAGCGCACGCCCTCGCCCGCCTTCACCGGCGTGCAGTACCCTCCATACAACTACTCGCCGCCCGCGTACGCGTCCTCCCCGACGCCCCCTCTCCGCCGTTGCGCACTGCCCTTCTCGCACCTCCGCGACGCCGACGAGACCGAGGCCGACATGGACGACATCATCATGGAAGGTTCAGCCGCGGCCGCCGCGTCTCCCGGGTTCACCGCGGATGAGACGGTGGATCTCAGCGGCGGCATGGACGGCGAGCTCGGCTACGTCTACGGCGACGAGGAGCAGGAGGAGCAGGAGGAGGAGGACGACGAGGAGGAGGAGGAGCCGACGAGGAGGCGCAAGAAGAAGAAGCGGGCAGCCAGGTCAGGCGAGCCGCGCGTCAAGTGGGCGTCCAAGGAGGAGGAATGCCTCGCCGAAGCATGGAAAGTCGTCTGCCTCGACCTGACCACCGGCGCGAACCAGAGCATCGAGACGTACTGGGCGCGCGTCAAGGCCTAGTTCGATGAGTGCAAGCTCGTCGACCCCTACTTCAAAGGCGTCGACATGCAGCGCGGGTCGAAGGCGATGGCGAACCATTGGAGGCGTATCCATGGGGCGTGCAACAAATGGCATGGGGTCGTCGAGGATGTGGCCGCTCGCCTGGAGAGCGGCGCCAGCATTGAGGATCAGGTATGCCACGTCGGCCTCCCGCCTCTCGTCGCCGTGTGCGCCCACCAACTGTTTGTTCGTCCCCGCGCAGTTGCTGCGCATGTTCGGCCTGTATCGGCAGAGCAACAACGACGCTGAGTTCAAGTACCTCCACGTTTACAAGCGCATTGACAAGTGAGATAAGTGGGCGGAAGTCCGGCGCACCCTCGAGAAGGCCAAGGAGACCTACAAGACGGACGCGCCGACTCCGGGCGCGTCAGATGGGCGGTCGGACGGCAACAAAGGTGCCAAGAAGGGGAAACACGCCGACGCGGCCACCGCTCGCGTGCAGGAGTCCATCCAGCACTGCCTCACCGACGCACAGTTCTGGGCCGCCCTTCATGAAGAGAAGACCGAGGCGCGGTGGTCGGCGTTGATGTCGACCAGCGCCGTCAAGCTCGACCTACTCCAGACCAACGTTGTCGCGAAGAAGAGGAACACCGACCTGGCTTTCCTGCTGGGCGGGGCGGACATGCTCCAGAGCACCGACGAGGCGGTCAAGGCGTGGTACAGGGCGCATGTTGGCCTCATCCTTGACCAGCTTCCCTCGACGACGCCGCCAACGCCCACGACGACGCCGCCCACGCCCACGCACACGCCGACGCCGCCGCCAAGCCCGACCGATGATGCCGCCGAGACTGCCCGCAGCATAGAAGCCACGCCGCCAAGCACAGAGACCCCGTCAAGCCCGCGCACGCCGACTCCGCCGACGCCGGAGGCCGACCTCGCCGCCTGATGCGCGCTTCCGTCCTTTCTGTTTTTTGTACGCCGAACTTTTCATCCGATCGCTGATCTACTGGCCGCTTGATCGCCGGATTGTGGCGTCTATTTTGGGCGCGGAAATGACTACGTTTGAATTTGCCATGGCTGGGGGCGGCTCCTGGGGGCGTGGCTGGGAGCTAGGCCGCACCCGGGGGCCGAACTAGCGCCGGCTCGCCCCCAGGCCGCAGTTTTTCGGCGCCCTGGGGGGCCGAACGGCTGGAGATGCTCTAATATAATAAATCCTGCAAACTTCTTAGATGCTGTCCTAGCACCACACTCTGATGTTGCTTTGTATACACATATCTCAAACATTTTTCGTTTCACCGCAGTAATACACATGCTGTTTGGGGGCCTGAAGACATGTAGTTATGACCCTTGGTATCAACTCAATATACTCTATGAATAATGATAGTGTTATCAATAACTACTTTGGGGTAGCATTGTCTAACCGGACTTTCAGTAATTTCTTCTGATTGGGGGTGGTGCTTATGTTGTACCATTTGCGGATGCATAATAAGCATGTCTTATGACGCACAACACAACTAAAAAATCTGTGTCCAGAAACTCTGGGCAAGGTCGTTGAAGGTTAGCAAATACCTGAATTGTTTTATTCTTAGTTTTCCATCCATAGAAATGTAACAGGTACCTTCATTCAAAAATATAGCAAGAACTAAGAACTACGTACATTCAGACATTGGTGTACTTTCAACATTAGGTATTCATTAAAAAATGTAACAGGTATTCTTAGTCTACTAATTAGGGATCTGCACTTTCAACATTCAGACAAACTACGTACATTCAGCTTCTAAATCCTACTAGCTGTATCAATAATCATATCTTACAGAAATTTTACAGTCCTTGACAGGGGGCGCACTCAACACGGTCAATGCGCTTCAGTTCCACCACTAAACCAAGAGGAGACTTAGCAGACATTGGGGTAACATGATGCAGCCGAGTTTGTAGAATATAAAGGCCGTCGTCGTCATACAGATGATGATGAAGAGGTGTTGCGGACTTGCAGAAATAGCTTCAGTGAGGAAAGCTTCAGATCAGCATCTTGGAGTATCCTGACATGCCAAAGGGGTAACCCCACTAGACGTTCAAATATCTCTTCAAGTATGAAACCGTGTCCCGTTGTTTCCTAATCCTAACATATTGATCTGTCGTGATCAGTGGCATTGCTAGAGGAACACATTGTACTCTCCTACTACAATGTCCTAGAGCATGTCGCATCTTGGTCTTAAAAGGCAGGAGGTAAGCCCATGCCGATATTACTTTGGGCCCTTAAAATATGAGAGCAGTGTGTTTGTTTCAATGTTGTGCTCTTAAATAGGGGGATTGATGTGTTGATTCGACAGAGTGCAACAACCATGTCTACCAATTTGCAAGCATGTGCAAACATGTTGTGTTATGGTGGAAAACAGGTTGCAGTAGCAGAAATCAAAATGTCTACTGCGTGTACCAAGCAATGACTCAAGATTTAAATCACAATCTTACCATTAAATGTGCACATTCATATTGAGAGTAGAGTCGCTGTAGATCTAAGATAGTATGCTAAATAAAAAATCAGAAAAGCTTACTCCAAAGAGTTTCTAGAAATTATTTGGCAAGTTACATACAAACCATGGAAGTTTCAGGTATACAAGATGTGTGAAGAATGTGGAAACTAGAAAAGGGAAGGTACATGCAACCAGAAAGCATGAATCCACCACCACCCCCCATGATCTAATGGTAGGAAAAAGCCAAGTTGTTTGAGCTAGATGCATATCCTGATGTTTCCAATCCTAGTTTTCAGCGGCATTATCAAATGACGTCCACGTTCTTACGACTCTGTCCATTTTCTACACCCGCTCCAGTAAAGAAGGCCCATGTAGCGGTGGATTGACATGTGATTATGTTCTTCTTCACACCTTTAAGCTTGATGTCACGAAGTGGTAACCACACTGGGAGGTCGACTAAATTCTAGAAAATCCTCATCTTCGTTTGAACTAAGCACCGTTGCTTAGATGGATGCACAAGTGTCTGTTCACAGACCACGTCAGAATGCCATTGAAGTTACCGACCAAAATATAAATGCTTATTAACTCGGATTTCCACACAAGAAACAAAAATATATTAAAATCTCCTCTGAGGAAGTGTATCATTTTCTTAAGATACCCCCAACAAGCCGTTTTTAGGGCACAAGAGGGCCGAAAACATTCTCCCACAGCTGACAAATTCAAAAAAAAATGCAAAAAATATTGGGAAGCACTAAAAAGGGGCATCTCATGTAGCAAATATGCGGCACACAGCCGGCTGCCAAAAAATAAAACGGCTACCATAAACCCACAGCTACACTCCCACCCACCACTCGCAGCCACACCAAGGTTTTGGTTACCGGTATACGGCGTGGAGTTCTAGCATGTTGGCCGGCATCGCCACCCCCGCGTACGACATTGTTGTTTGGAGGCTCGGACTCCCACGCTCGAAGCTCAATCTCCAGGAAACTGAGACTCGGGAGAATGCGGAGCTCGTCGGCCCGGCAATGACAATTGAGTCGATCCCGATCCGGGCTCCTCTCTTTGTTATCGGCGAGCGTGATAACATCCGTGAGAGCGGCGATGAGACCATGGTGGCATTTGGTCGGGCACATCTGGAATATGTGTAAGCTGTGAAGGAATTCTACTGGAAGAAGGAGGCCGAAAAGCGCAAGAACAACAAGTGGCAGTGCTTTTTTCGTCGTAGGGCAAGAAGAGTAAGAATGGTGGAGGCGAAAAGTGGTTGACTTCGAGAGTGATGAGTCAGATGGTATCGACCGGGACAAACTGTAGTTTAAGTTTCATGTAGTATTTCAACTATGTTTATAGTTGGTATTCGAAATATGTTTGAAATATAAAGTATGGTCGAGGTAGTGTTGTTTGAAATATAAATTAATGTCCAGCTAGTTTTCTGGGTGCCGTATTTTATGGTTGCTGTTGGCGGCTCTTCCTCATGCCCAAAAAACTAGTTTTCATGCCCAAATTTTTTTACTCCACAAACTTTTGGTGCCCTAAAATAGGGCAGCTGTTGGAGATGCTCTTAGTTCTCTTCCTCTTTCCATTCTTTCACAGATATTCATTTCTATCCGTTGAGTTTTTGTTTGCATTGGATTTGTCAGATTTCAGTTCCACCATAGTAGAGAACATAAACATAAGACTTCATCCCCAGCAAGAGGATGTCCCTAGTGATTTGCTAGATTTGAGTACCCCCAACGGCCAACGGTAGAGCACAAAAAGAATGACACTAGTTACCTCCAAAACCATATGTGCAACAATAGAAATAAACAAATACCTTCCAGGATTCTCTACCCAGATAGCTGCAGCAAGAATAAAGCAATCTTCAAATTTCGCCAGAAGTGGCATAGTATGCTCCCGGACATATCCACACTGCTTCATCTACACTTATGTTTGTGTGCCTTCGATTTGCCAAGAAATGCATGGAACTGGTCTCCTTTGACATACCCTTCGATCAAATTATTGTAGCAACAAAATTAGTGAAACTCGTTAGAATCAAAGCTTCAATTTTTTCTAGTAGAGGCATGGACATACACACCCGCCGAGCAGCAGAGATGACCTTGGATTCAAACCCTTGGTAGTAGGTAAGAATCAAGGCAGTCTGCCGGATATAATTGCAGAAGACAGACAAATAATTTAACATGTCTTCCTTCCAATCAGACATTAGCTTGGCCTCCTCCGTGATACACTTGAAGCCGGAGTTTTACAGTTGGTGCAAGGAAGTTAGTAAAAATCAAAAACTAAAATGAAGAAATTAAATAGTGGACTCATTTATCTGATTTGATAGACACGGGCATTGCTCGCCCGTTTATAACGTCGCTCAGGTTGATTTAGTCAGCAGTGAGATCCATCGTGTGAACTGCGCGATACTTCTACGTGTCAAGACACTTTGATACCATTATTTCAAAGGCGCGATGAAGTTAATTAGCAAAGCAGTCGATCAAAATAAGTGAAGCCAGGGCGCCAACATTTGATTGCTACATAGAGGCAGCAAGAAGAACTTCCGTAACTGGCTGCTGCACCCATAGTGGGAAAACAAGCGACTTGTGATTCAAATGTCGTAAGATATTTCACAAAGGTCGGCAACTTGACACTAGTATGGTACTCCTCGAAGATCACTAGCCTACTCCATCCCCATGCTCTGTCCATCAGCTCTTCATAAGAAAGAAGTACTAGTCTGAGTTACATCAGTATTGAGCCCAACAAATTACAAAACTTCTGCACAACCACATGCATCTCATCAAAAATGAAGCATAGCAAAAAGGATTCGGGCAAAATGATATTACTTTTCTGTGAATAGCAATGCAGCAATTTCTGGAGGGATCGACTATTTTCAACAACACATTCCAATATAGGCGTAAATTTCAAAATTCGATGACCTAGGAGCAGGATATCTGCTGGGGGCATCGTCTTGTATGTCCCCATAGTGTTATCCACGTTCTCAATCCAAACCAGTATCTCTTCCTTCAGCTCATCATGCATCTCCCTCTCTTTTTCATCCACGACCCAGCATCGTTAGATCTGTTTGCCTTTGCCATCGGCCTTGTACAGTGTTGGGGATTCCAGGGTTTTCAAGAAGGGATAGGATGAGGAGGGGAGGGGTGTGGAAATGAGACGGAGTTTCAAACTTCAAGACTATATGGCATTGTGTTTAGTTAATGTTGAGTGTGAGCATGACTGGATTTCTTTCATCATGAATTAAAATGTCTAGTCGTTGCTTAAACTTCAGAGGTGCTCTGCATTTATGTTTTGCGGTCTCAGAAATGGCTAGCGAGATACCATTATGTCATATTATATCATGATTGTTTTAAGAATAGTTTTGTCATCCGAGATATCTTATTATTGCTCGCTAGTTGGTTATGTCATTGATATGAGTAATTTTGAGACCTAAGTATTATCGTGAATATGGTTAATTCATAATCTTTACTGAAAACCTGAACATTGGTTAAGCCTATATACAACAAACAGATCAAACAGAGTTTGTAAAAGTTCTTCTTTATCACTTTCAGTTTGTCAACTGGATTGCTTGAGGACAAGCAATGAGTTAAGCTTGGGGGAGTTGATACGTCCCGAAGGTATCTACATTTCCAAACACCTTTGCTCTTGTTTTGGACTCTAATTTGCATGATTTTAATGGAACTAACCCGGACTGACGCTTTTTTCAACAGAATTGTCATGGTGTTGTTTTTGTGCCCAAATAAAAGTTCTCGGCTTGACCTGAAAATTTACGGAGAATTTTTAAAATTTACGAAGAATTTTTATGGAATATATAAAAAATACTAGCGGAAATATTTACCAGAGGGGGGCCACCCAGGAGCCCCAAGCTCAGGGGCGCGCTTACCCCCCCCCCCCTAGGACGCGCCTAGCGAGCTTGTGGGCCCCCTAGACCTCCGGCAACCCGAACTCCAGCTCCATCTATACCTATTTGCCATGAAAAAAATCAGAGAGAAAGATCCGTCACGTTTTATGCTACGGAGCTACCACCACCTCATGTTCTTCATCGGGAGGGCTGGTCTGGAGTCCGTTTGAGGCTGCGGAGGGTGGAATCCGTCGCCGTTCGTCATCACCAACTCATCTGCACGGCCAATTTCATGATGCTCACCACTGGGATAATTTCTTCGTAGGCTTGCTGGACGGTGATGGAGTTCGATGAGATTTATCACGTAATCGAGTCAATTTGTTAGGGCTTAATCCCTAGTATCCACTATGTTCTGAGATTTATGTTGCTATGACTTTGCTATGCTTAATGCTTGTCACTAGGGACTTTGCTATGCTTAATGCTTGTCCCATCCGTTAGCTTACCATATGATCGTTCAGTTTATTGCTACTGCTTTCTTGGATGTCAAATACATGTTCCTTCGACTATGAGATCATGCAACTCCCGGAAACCAGAGGAATAGCTTGTGTGCTATCAAACATCACAACATAACTGGGTGGTCATAAAGATGCTCTACAGGTATCTCCGAAGGTGTCTGTTGGGTTGGCATCGATCGAGACTGGGATTTGTCACTCCGTGTGACGGAGAGGTATCTCTGGGCCCTCTCAGTAATACATCATCATAAGAAGCTTGCAAGCAAAGTGACTAAGGAGTTGGTTGCGAGATGATGTATTACGGAACGAGTAAAGAGACTTGCCGGTAACAAGATTGAACTAGGTATGAAGATACCGACGATCGAATCTCGGGCAAGTAACGTACTGACGGACAATGAGAATTACGTATGTTGTCATAACGGTTCGACCGATAAAGATCTTTGTAGAATATGTAGGAACCAATATGGGCATCCAGGTTTCGCTATTGGTTATTGACTGGAGAAGTGTCTCGGTCATGCCTACATAGTTCTTGAACCCGTAGGGTCCGCACGCTTAACGTTCGATGACAATGTCATGTTACATGAGTTATGTGATTTGGTGACCGAATGTAGTTCGGAGTCCTGGATGAGATCACAGACATGACGAGGAGCTCCGGAATGGTCCGGAGGTAAAGATTGATATATAGGATAATGGTATTTGGACACTGGAAGTGTTTCGGGTGATACCGGGTACTAATCGGGCCATCGAAAGGGGTTCCGGGCATCCCCGGCAAAGTTATGGGCCTTATGGGTCAAGTGAGGGAACACACCAGCCCACAAGGGGCTGGTGCGCCCCCAATAGTGGTCGGCCCTATGGGGAGGGAAAGGAAAGGGTGGAGTTGGCCTCCCCCTGCCTTCCTCTCCTCCCCTTTCCTTCCCCCTTGGGGGAAACATGGCAGGGGGGCGCAGGCAGGGCAGGAGCCCTAGAGGCCGGCCAGCCAGCCCTAGGGCGTGCCTGGCTGCCTCCCCTCCCCTCCCACCTATATATATGAGAGGGAGGGGGCGCCACACAACCCATGACATTGTCTTAGCCGTGTGTGGCGCCCCTCTCCACAGTTTTGTTCCTCGGTCATATTTTCGTAGTGCTTAGGCGAAGCCTGCGGAGATAGCATCACCATCACCGTCACCATGGCGTCGTGCTGCCGGAACTCATCAACTACTTCGCCCATCTTGCTGGATCAAGAAGGCGAGGATTTCACAGAGCCGAACGTGTGCTGAACGCGGAGGTGCCGTACGTTCGGTACTAGATCGGTTGGATCGCGAAGAAGTTCGACTACATTAACCACGTTACTAAACGCTTCCGCTTACAGTCTACGAGGGTACGTAGACACACTCTCCCCTCTCGTTGCTATGCATCTCCATGGATAGATCTTGCGTCTGCGTAGAATTTTTTTTGTTTTCCATGCAATGTTCCTCAGCAGTATCGATCAAGCGACATTTTGGATTTTTTGATATATTGTCACTCACATCCCTCGATCTTAGCGTTGTACAACGTAATCAAGTCATCACGGTTTCAAAGCTAAAAATCAGAAACATTAAAGTTGGGTAAAGTCAAACCTAAAATTACCCATATATCTAGTATAACATATGGATATTGGAAAAGGAATGGAAATTCAATAAAAAGCTTCCATTTCAAAAAAGAAACTTCAAATGTTAATTGCTAGGTGAAAATAAACAAACTTTGTTATCTCATGGGTCATCCGATCTGAATGTGTGATTCAATGCTTCAACTGGAACTTGTTATTTTGTGGGGATTTTACATGGGTAACTAGATCCCTACAGTAACGGGCAAGAACACATGGATGCCATAATCTGCATACCTCTCGTAGGTACACACGCTCCGACTTCTTCCGTCAAGAAAATTCTTAGTATATCTCAATCTCAATCCATCCTTCATAGCAAAGATGGTGTGAAGCAACCAGCTAGAGTATGATCACCAATCACACTTTATCTCTCTGGAATACCATACACAACATACAAGAGCGATATAGTGTTAACAAGTCGCCATCTCGACCCAGTTATGTTGGATTCAAACGACAAACATGACCTACCCATCTTGGGACAAGTAAACACAAATGCCTCCCACTACAACTGCATGATGAGCAATGGGCCAAAGGGCATGTGATCGCTGGGCTACTTAAACCATACATAGGCATTGCATGATGTACTTCATCTGTATTGCCAAGCCTCTGGACAACAATAAATAACCAGAAGTCTCCGATATATTTTTGCGAAAGGGTGCACCTCCATGGTTAGAGATATGATCAAGGGTGTTCTGAATATACAAACGGAAACAATGGATGTCTGAGCCTACCATCTGACGTAGGTCGTGAGAAAAATGGCGTCTTCAGTTTATCAAGGAGCGCATGTGGAAGAGATTGCAGGGGTGGATGGACAAGATGCTTGCATGCAGTGGTAAGGAGGTGCCCATAAATCAGTGTTTCAGGCTGTACCAACATATTTGATGTCTATTTTAAAGCTATCAAAAGGATCGTGCCAGAGTATAACAGCGATGGTGCGAAAAAATTTGTTGGGAAGGCAGGCGAACGTAAAGCTTCATGGGTTTCATGGGACATGATGACGATGCCTAAATACATAGGCGGTTTGGGGTTCCGGAACATGGAATTGTTTAATCTCTCCTTGCTTATGCGCTAGGCATGGAGAATTATTCAGGACCAAAACTCCCTTAGTGCTTGATTACTGAAGGATGTTTGTTTTCCCCTGTCAGATTTACTATCGGCTAAAGTTGGAAACAAGCCCTCACAGGTTTGTCGTGTGACCTGCAAAGGGAAAGAAATTTTGAAACATGGCATGGTTTAAAGGATAGAAGATGGGAGGAGCACTAGTATTTGGGCAGACAATTTGTTACCACGAGACGTTAAACCCAAGCCAGTCTATGCAATATCCACTAATCCACCTGAGGCGCGATCTCATGTGCACGGTTACGAGAGAATCGGATGAGGCAGCCCTACAGCAACACCTCCTGCCAATTGACGCGGACATCATCCGTCAGATTCGTTTGTGTCACTCAAATTGTGAAGATCTGGCTTGACTCTATGAGAAGATAGGCTCCTTTTCACTGTCCGATCATGTTGCAAGTTGCTCACTGGCAAAAAATTCAGTGCAAAGCTTGGATTAATGGTAAAATGGGAAACTCAAACATTGAGCTGCGAGAGAGGGGATGGAGGCGACTTTGGAAAACAAAGGTTCCGCCGCAATCCCCATGTTCGCATGGAGACTCGCTCGATCTTTTATGTAGATGAGGTAGGTGCGAGCTCACGGGAATATGAAGCCATCTCTGCTCTATCCTATCTGCAATGTTGCTAACGATACTTGGAGGCATTCACTCCTCGACTGTAACATTGTGAGAAGTGTTTGGGCGTTGAGAGATGATAATTTCTCCTTGCTGATCTATGGAGATACAACACCAGATGCAATGTTATGGCTCTTCAGGTTGAGTGAGACACTGAGAATGACAAGTTCATCGAAATCTTAGTTACTCTGTGGGCTATTTTGGTATGCTCGGAGGCGCATTTTACATGAGAATGAATACCAGAGTCCATTGTCAAACCACACATTCATAACAAGATACATTGAATAGATTACCACACTCAGAATGGCTATGTAGGGGCCAAGACCGCGCTGAGCAACGCCGCGACTGATTCCACTGTCACAGGGGTTCGTGAAACTAAATGTCGACGGAGAGTGGCAAAGACGATAAACCAAGGGGCAGTAGGGGTCATTTGTCATGATTAGCATCGCACATTCCAAGGAGCATCAACGGTAACGTATGCCGGGGTCATGCACCCCAAACTACTAGAGGCTATCACATGCTGGGAAGCTGTTTCTTTGGTAGAGGACCTGGGCCTGTATAAGATTCCCATAGCATCGGACTGTCTAAGAGTCGTCTGGGAAGTTGATTTGCCAAAGAACTTCAGAATTCATACATGATTTTGCATGACATCAACGAAAGGAGTAACTGTTTCGGGTCATGCAACTTTCGCCACAAACAGCGCAACAGCAACCGGGAAGCACGGGGATTAGCAATAATACTTCCTCCGTTCATGCGGGACGATACATTTGGCTAAATTCTCCTCAGGAATTTTTTTGTATCCCTATAAACTTTGGTACTGGGTGGTCGCATACGAACATGCATTGTTAGCCAGCTCGGTTCGATTCCAACCCCTGCTTGCCCTCGCCCCGTCTGCGACGGCGGCGCACCCATGGCCGGCCGCTCGCCGACCTCCCCCAGCTCAGACCGACCCCTCCCACCACCTCCTCCAGGCCCACCCCCACCATCAGCAGTTCGCTGCCCATCCTCTTACCGCGACGCCCTCTCGAGCCCTGCTGCTGGATCTGCCGATGCGACCTCCGTCAGGGATCACAAAGTTTCTTTGTAGCTCGTCCTACACTGTGCCCCTTATCTGTGCCGTTGGTCATATTATGAAGATGTGTGCTAGTGCCAGCATCAGCAATAGTGTCCCTGTAATCACAGAGTGTTTAGTCTGAAAAGACAGGCCTATGTGAACAGTAGCGAGATTCCCTGGTGGGTCTCGCGTGCCACCAGCGCTATCTTCGTCCGCCTCGTGTCACTACTTGCTCTCCGTCGGTCCTAGAGTCTACCCGCACAGTGACCACAAGTAGTATAGGCCTGTAGGCTAGTATCTTGGGCTTCACCAAAGGTTGCATGCGTACTGTCATATGCAGGTCACTGGTCACATGCAGCTCACTATTTAATGTTCACCTTTTACCCATCACATGCAAACTGAATGCCTCGTCTCTCTCTTCCTCCATAGCGAACAACAAACCACAGTTAGAGAAAGAACAAAAGAAGAGTAGCGAGAGTATTCAAGATGCAATTATTTTCAGAAATTGCCCCAAAAGTCAAACCCAAATGAAAGAGAGTTGCCACGTGCAAAAGTTTATCTGGAAGTTTTTTTAGTCTTTTTCATAAACTGCATGCACATCCAGACACAAGGCACTGTTCTTTCATTTCTCTGTCTCCTCTTCTTCTGTTCGCATGTGATGGATGATAGGTGACAGAGAAAAAAAAGAGCAAACAATGATAACGAGAGTGAAAGAGAACATGGCTACAGTAGCACTGCATTTTGGCAGGTCTCATGTCAGCTTATTAAGCATAAGATGCCCCTGACGCAGCTGCACATTTTCAAAGCTCTGCACATATCCACATGCATCAATGCACAGTCTGAACGGTGAAGATACAAAAAAACACACTCGTCAGGGATGGGTTGCCTGCGCCCAGACTTAACTCGGTGGTGGTTGGGCCTTCACTCCGTCCGCCCCCGCGGCCGGTCATGGGCACGCCCGCCAACGGCCTCCCGAGGCGCCACCCTGAAGCCAGCAGCTCTCGCATTCATGGCGGCCAGGGCTGGCAGACGGTCAGGCCCCCATACTGGTGGCGCCGTGACCGGCCTAGGAGGCACACCATCAATGGTGGACGGCAGCGCAATCCTCTCCCTCGCCCCCTCACCCGCATCCAGCATCTATTTATGACGCGTGCGGAAGGCTGCTGCTTCCGCTGTCTCTCGCCCAAACACCGTGTTGCTTCGTGCACCAACCTCCCTCGGTGCCTCTTGTGCTCCCGCTCCGGTCACGTCTCCAGCGCCTGCGAGCTCAACCACCACCTCAAGGCCACCACCCATGCGCCCCCCGCCGCCGCAACCTCCTGTGTCATCCCCGCCCCCCACTCACCAAACGCAGCCGCCGCCGCCGCCGCCGCCGCTGCTGCCGCCCCACCGTCGCCATGGAGAACCCGGTGCGGGCGTCCACCGCGCCTAGGATGGTCTCCACCACGATCGCGTGGCGGCCTGCCCGCCGACGCGAATCGGGATCTCGGCGCCACGCCGTTATCGCCACGGCCAGGGAACCGCCCCAACTTCACGGTGCAAGACATTTCCGTGGCGGCGTCCATGCATTCGACATCGCCCGCACCGAGATGCACGTCAACGTCTTCGAGCCCGGCGACTTCCTCATCCGCTTCTCCGACCAGCGCTACTGTGGGGTGGCCTGCGCCCGCCAGCGTTCACAGCGCGGCAACGCGGTGCTCGAGCTCTCCGCTGGTCGGCGAGCTGGTGCCACCATGATCCGCCTGCCGTTCAAGGCACGCGTCTGCCTCGAGGGGCCACCGCGGCACGCCTGGACACCGCAAGATGTGGAGCAGCTCTTCCCCGCCCCTACCATCGTCGACCACATCGAAGAAGGCGCCTTCAGTGATGAGGAATCCGCGTGCTGTTGCACCTGGGTTTGGGTCCAGGACCCGACCAAGATCGCTACCAGGGGAACCCTCACCGTCGAGGAACCTCCTGACCAGTCCTCGGCAAGCTTCCACAGGAGGTTCTGGAGAATCGTTCCGCCGAGCCTAGCCGGTCGGGCGGTCATCCTGCTAGCGTGCCGATCCTCATTCACCTCGACCGCATCCATGACTACTCCGCCGAGCCGGTCGAGCCACCCTTCCGGGGCAGCCCGACGAGTTCCCACAGCACCAACAGTGGCATCCCCTCCGACGACCTCGACTCGCCTCTTCGCGACGACTCGGCCAAGTGGCACTACCGGTGGAATCTGCACTTCGAGGACGGGACCTTCCCTCCTCGGCAGCAGCGGGGGCCCGTGCACTCGCGCCTCAACCGCCGCCGCGAGACCAGAAGGCCCAGCGGTGGCGCGGCCTCCGTGCCGACACAGGAGCTGCAGGAGGCGGCTCCAACCCTTGGCCGTCCTCCCATGGCCCTGGCTCCGGCAGCCACTCGAAGCACGGCGCGCAGGGCCGCCATCACGGCTGCCATCAACGTCAGGTGGACGGTGCTGGCCCTAACGGCGCGCTTGCCGTGGATGCTACTGCGCGCGATGACGGCGCTCTCGGCAGTGACGGCATCAACTATACTGGCATAGCCACTGCTAACCAGGTTGGGACGGGCGCCGACACTGCCATGCCGCCTGACGACCACGCCACTGGAGACAAGCACGACGCCCCACCCCCGGTGCTGGTCGCATGCGACCACCCAAGAGAAGAAGCTGGCCACCACCTTTCCGACCTGGTGCAGGAGACAGATCCCATGTTCATGTTTACTGAACCCTCTGTCGAGCTGGGAGGCGTGCCTGCTGTTGCTGCCAGTGGACCTGGCGCGACCTGTGGAGACCATTGCATGCATGGGCATGCAACTGCCAGAGTGCGGTGGTGTATCTGTAGCTATGCCAGCTAGGCTGCATGCTGGGCTGCGCGGTATTGGCCCGGGCCAGCTCGGAATCCTTACGGAGGTGGGCCCTGTTGCGAACGGCACGCTTCCGGACCTGATCTCTTTTGGGCCGGCCCAAGCCACCGCTCCTCCTATTAGCCCACAGGGACAGATCGACCGCTTCATTGCATCCTTCTGCTCCCCAGCGCCATCTTCCTTGCTCCCCCCACTGCCGCCACCGCCGCCGATGCTCACCACCCCGCCCCCTCGCCCGGACTCTGCTCGCACCTCCGACCAGCGGCGTAGTGGTCGCCTTTGCTTGCTGCCCGAGCCATGGCCTCTCCACCATGGCCAAGGTCCAGCTCGTCCTTCTCAAGAAGCACGGCCAGACGCCGGTCGAGCCGCCGGCCCCTGACGATATTCAGCGCTACAAGGACATCTACGAGAGGCCCCTCCCACCCCACTTCATCGACGCGGTCACCGATTTGACCACCGCCACTACGAAGAAGGGGAGATGTACCTCGGCCTCCGCCTCCACAAGTCTGCCGACCACGGCGGTCGTGCAGTAGCTCGGTTGCTGCCGGCCACGTTGGCTGCTCCTGTGTTCCCAATGATTGTACACCATCGCTCCATGTCGAGACGAGCGGTCTCGCCAACCTGCTGCCTTGCAACCTCTTCACTTCGCTTTGCTGCTTGTCTCTTTAAGTCTGTACTGCTGCTGTTACCTACTATGGCTCCAAGTCTGCATGTGCTTCGTCCGGTCCTGTCTGTTGTGTTTTGGTTTGCTTATGGATAGTGCGACTCTAAGCTGGAATGTAAGAGGCTGAACAATCCCTTGAGACGCCAAGTTGTCGCTGGCGTTGTTCGAGATCACCATCGTAAGCTTGTCATGCGCAAGAGACAAAGCTGGATTCTATCTCTAACAAATCATCGCCAAACATTGGATCCCTCCTTCATGGACAACTTTGTTTTCCTTCCCGCTGTTGGCACCAGAGGGGGCATCCTCATTGCCGCCTCCTCTGATCACATCAAAGTTACTCCGCAACCGCTGTTACAGGGGACTTTCTCAGTGTCCGCGTTGATCACCGACCTCTGCTGCAACTCGTCTTGGCTATTGACAGGGGTCTATGGCCCACAATCTCACGAGGACAAACTCAACTTCTTGAATGAGATCAGACACATCAAAGGCTTGGCTCCGTCTGAATGGGTTGTACTTGGAGAATTTAACCTTATTAGTCGTGCATCCGAGAAGAGCAACAACAATATCAACCTTCGTATGATCCGTGCCTTTCGTGCCGCCATTGATGATCTGCATCTAAAGGAGTTGCCTCTGATCCGACGCCGCTTCACCTGGTCAAATGAAAGGCTGAATTCTACCCTAACCAAGATAGACAAAGTGTTGTTCACTGAGGAGTGGGAATCAAGATACCCTGACTTCCAGCTACTGCCGGGATCCACCGACATCTCTGACCATTGCCCTCTGATCATGAAGATTCAAGCGCGTCACTTCTCTGGATTCCGGTTCGAGGCTTGGTGGCCAAACGAGGATGGCTTCAGTGAGGTCGTCTCCGAGGCATGGTCCAAGCAACTGCATACCAATGATTGCATTCGGAAGCTTCACATCAAGCTTACTAGAACAGCCAAAGCCCTCAAAAAGTGGAGTAAAAACCTGGTTAAAGAGAGAAGATTCTGCTCTGCAGTTGCCTCCGAGGTCATATTGCAGCTTGACCTCGCGATGGAGAACCGGTCACTAACACAACCGGAGCTTGACTTGCGTGCGTTACTAAAGGGGAGGCTGCTTGCCCTCGCTGCTATTCAAAAAATAAGATGGAGGCAAAGATCAAGATTAGTTTGGATCAGAGTTGGCGACGCGAACACCAAGCTGTTTCACCTTCGCGCCAACAGCAGAAGAAGGAAGAATCATATCCCCTTCCTTCACCATGGTGGCCATGTTGCTTCTGACCATGAGGACAAGGCAGCAGTCCTCACAAATCACTTCATCTCCTTGTTGGGTCAACCGAAAGCGCCACTCTGCGAATGAACTGGTCTAATCTCAATCGCCATCTGCAGACTGACACACCTTGATCACCCATTTGACTTGGATGAGTTGGGCAAAGCTATTAAAGAAATGGCAGCAGAGAAGGCACCGGGCCCGGACGGTTTCATTGGGCTTTTCTTCAAAAGATGTTGGCACACGATTAAGATAGATTTGCTGAATGCCCTTAACCAGCTCTCTGCCCTTGATGCTAGAAACTGGAACCTGTTGAACTCTGCATTCATTGTCCTAATCCCGAAAAAAGAAAATGCTCTACGCGCTGCTGATTATCGCCCAATAAGTCTTTCGCACAGTGTTGCTAAGATCTTGGGAAAACTCCTTGCCAATAGAATCGCGCCAACTATGCAGCATCTAATATCTATGAGCCAAAGTGCCTTCCTCAAAGGAAGATCGATCCAAGACAATTTTCTGTATGTTCAAAATCTCGTCCAGAGTTTACATAGAGCCAAGAAAGGGGCAATCTTCCTGAAGCTGGATATTGCGAAGGCATTTGATTCCGTCAATGGGACCATCTGCTTGAGGTGCTCTGCCACATGGGCTTCGGACAGAGATGCCGTGATTTGATTGCAATCGTGCTATGCTCAACCTCCTCCAGAGTAATCCTCAATGGTGATCCGGGGCTGCCTTTCTACCATCGATGTGGCTTGCGACAAGGCGACCCACTCTCGCCTTTTTTGTTCCTGCTTGCTATAGAGCCACTACAGCGTATCTTCGCGTCTGCAACCGAAGCCGGGATCCTGAAGCCTATTGCACACAATTTGGCCTCCATCAGAGTCAGCCTTTATGCGGACGATGCTGCCCTATTTCTGAACCCGTGCAAGTCTGAGATGATGGCCTCACAAGCAATCCTGGAAGCCTTTGGGAGAATCTCTGAACTCTACACCAACTTCAACAAGTCCTCGGCTTTCCCTATCTGCTGTGATGAGTTGGCAATTAATGAAGTGCTCTCCGAGTTTGCCGGAACAACTGACTCTTTCCCTTGCAAATATCTCGGGCTACCACTTAGCCTCCGCAACCTTAGGCGCGCCGACCTCCAAACTCTGATTGACAAGATAGCTGCGAAGCTCGCAGGATGGAAAGGCAAGCTCCTGAACAAAGCGGAAGGCTAACGCTGATCAACTCGGTCCTTACCTCTATCACCACCTACCTGTTGACCCTGTTCGCTCCTAGCAAGTGGCTGATCAAGAGGATCGACAAGCTTAGGAGAAGTTTTCTTTGGAAGGGCAGTGAGGAGGAGGCCAAAGGTGGGAGTTGTGCAGTCAACTGGCAGCTGGTTTGCTCACCAAAAAAGTACGGTGGACTGGACATCAAAAACCTCTCCTCTTTTAGCAGAGCTCTACGGCTGCGGTGGGCCTGGTTCGCGTGGCAATGCCAACCTAGGCCCTGGTTTGGAATGAAACTCCCCTGCTCTGAAGCGGATATGCAACTCTTCCATGCCTCCACCAACATTCACCTTGGAAATGGGCAAACTGCGAGTTTCTGGAAGTCAAAGTGGTTGGATGGGGCCGCACCACGTGACCTTGCACCCTCCCTCTTCAAGCTGGCGCGCAGGAAAAACTACACGGTGGCTCAAGCCATGCATGAAAGGAAGTGGATGAAGGGGCTTGAAAGAATCAGCTCCCATAATGATCTGCACTCCTTTCGGCTTCTGTGGGAGAAGATTCAGAGTGTCAACTTATCTGAAGCAAGAGATACTATTGATTGGATCTGGACGAAGGACAAGAAATACACCGCCAAGTCTGCATATTCCTGTCAGTTCATTGGTTCGATTGCCAAGCCTGATGCTGAACTGATTTGGAGGCTCAAGATTGAAAGAAAGGTGAGGTTTTTTCTCTGGACTTTGGCTCAAAACAGACTCCCAACCACTGATAGGCTGCGAGCCCATGGGAGCGATCTTAATGCGACGTGCTCTCTCTGCCTCCAACTCCCTGAAACTGCACTCCACCTCTGCAACACATGCCTTTTTGCCAAGGATGTTTGGAACAAGCTATGCTTGGCACGGCCCTTGTGCTACCCTTCCCTGCCTGCTAGCATTCAGTCCATCTCTCATTGATGGAGTGTTTGCTCCCTGCTGCTTATTTTGCTTGGCACATGTGGAATGAGAGGAACAGGAGGGTCTTCAACGCCAAGTCTACCTCAGCGGACGGGCGTGGTTTCTCTGATTAAAGCTGACTTAGATTTCCTGAGAGTAGCGCTGTAATTTCCTTTTTTTGTACAGGCAGTGTTCTCTGGACGACTGCTCACTCTTATGTACATTCCTAATCTTAAATGAAAAGGCAGAGCACCTGCCGTTCGAGTCAAAAAAAAAAAAAACACTGTTTCATCTAAAAAAGATAGACATAGGCTGCCCGCTGAATCCCTGCTAACAAAAAGAAAAGGCTACCGACTCCCTGGGAACTTGTGACGGCTTTGACACAATTTTGATCGGATGAACCAAATAGAAAGCACCACAATTCAGAAAGAAATTCGCCCCCCATCTCTCCCCTACGTGATGTGGATGTAACATTTTCTGGAAACAATATATGACATGGGAGTTTGGAAGGTGAACCATGGGCAAGTGTCAAGTGGCTCCTAGCTACAACAATAGCCGTTGTGCTACTACTTTTCCTGATGCTTCCCAACCCCATAGTATGTTTCGATAGAATACCACATCATGTCCTTGTCATCTTGTAGGCGTAACAAGCATAGAGTATTGCGCTAGCACCATTGAAAAAACTCTGGCATATATATTGATATGCCATATGCAATGTAGGCCACGTCTTTAAATTAGAAGAGTAATGTGCTCTGCTCATAAATAGGATAGGCTGATGTGTCTTGAGTAGCACATGGTCATTATGGTACTGGAGTGTTGTGCATGTGTTCAATGGTGTAGCTCTCAGTGAGTCAGTAGAAGGAGTTCCTGGAAAGCTTTTTGCTATGTGCATAAAAAACACATGTATTAAAACTGAAAGCGTGAAATCAAGTGTGAACAAAAATGCGAATTAGCATAAAATTAAGATATCAATTAACAACTTCGCCGTTCAGGCAAAAGGATGATCTACTCATGAGTAGGGCCATGTGTGGACCAAGTGAAAAAGGTTCCAAAGCTATAACCCAAAAATATTTAAGCCCAGGATAGTCAAAACTGAGGTCACCCATCTCAAGAGAATACACGAACAATTATCCAATGCCCCCTACCCATGAGAACTCAAGCCACACGGCGAAATTTCCATGGTATTCGGTGCCAAAAGAAAGCCATGTTCTTACAATACAAATATAGTCAATTGTGTTGGCTCCACAAAAATTGTTGCTGCCGACTTCACTCCCTCACTGCTGAGACACAGCGGTCGTCACTCCGTCGGTGTTGATGGTACAACAGCAACTGACGAGGACTCTCTGGCCAAGGCCATGCGTAGGACGGCAGCCCGCAACCTTGACTTCAAAGGTTATTCATGCATGTACGCGATGGCTCCGTACTTGGTGTATCCTGCCAAGGCCAGAGGACAGAGACATTTTTATAATGGCGTCTACACGGCTGGAGCATACGGACAGGGAGTTTTTCTCCCTCCATGGATGGCGGTGTAATCTCTGGATAGGAACCGCCGCACCCTAGGCTGGATTGATTTATTTTTACCGTGAAACGATGTTTATTTTTGGGTCTGTTGGACTTGTTGGCTGTGTGCATCTCGCCATGCAAAGGTCAGGCATATTTTCGATGTGATTGTATCACCTCGATATATCAATTCAATGAAATGCCTTTATCAAAAAAAATCTAGGTATATGATAATATGTTGTTTAGACCACAAATTCAAATAAGAATAGTAATGTGCACGAGTCATGGGTACGACATACACATCAGGCTAATGCTATCTTTGGTAACACATGTGCATCATGGTATTGTAGTGTTTTGTGTTCATTGATGAATGCAATGTTCTAAAGCGAAGTTGATACAAGGAGTTACTAAAAATCTCATTCATAAAAATTTAATGAGTGAGGGGCCCAAACATGAACAAATGTGTGACTAAGTATAAACACAACAAGTAAAAACTTCACAGGTTGGCACAAAGATGACCTAGAATGAATAGGACCTTAGATCAAATGACACAAGGTTTGGAAGCTCCAAATCAAGATCATTAAAGTTAGAGAAGGTCAAACCTACTATCACAATATATCTGGAAGAAAACTTAAAGCGGGAAAACTGAAAATTCAGCACAAAGGATCAAATGTTGGTTGCCGGCGAAATTTGGTATCTAGAAATCCGTCCTCCCATTGACAGAGTTAAATGATTTGGTTCGAACACAGAAATTCTGCAACAATGTCTCATGAAACAGCATGATTTCGCACACAAATTTGGGAAAAACGAATCTTCAGATTCGAGCGTAAGACATGCACACATAAGGGACATAAAATAAAACAGGATAAAACACAGAAGAACAAATGATTGTGAGATAAATTTTGCACTATACTTGCTGCGTTAATTTGGCAGATAAAATAAATACACACTGGAGACAATATCAGGGAAAATCCACTCCGTATGCTTGATTCATGAAATTATAATTCAAAATAAACACAATTCGAGACAGTGTCCAGTCAAATTTGATTACAGATTATGGTCATGCCACAGAGGCTGAGGCTTTCAGCTCCTAGGCATGGCGAAAAATTAACAGCAAAACTATTGAAGCATATGTTGTTATTTGCTCATGTTCTCTCTTGAGTGTATTATGGATATGTGGTTCCCTCTCTAACCCTAAGATATAGGCTTTAACATTAATCTGGTAGTGTACAAAAAAAGGCAGGAAATGCTGCATCCTTTTTGGAATATTACATAATTTTTCGTGTGGCGTAAGTTGTGTGATGTAAGTATTTATCTATTAACCCAATCTAGGGAGTGTGAAAAAGTTGTCTAGTTCAAGAATGGATAGAATCTATCTGGTTGCACTTTAAAATTCTTCTTAGTACTCTCTCCGTCCCAAAATAAGTGTTTTAAATTTGTACTAACTTTAGTACAAAGTTGTACTAAGGTTGAGACACTTATTTTGGGACGGAGGTGTTATTTTTCAGTAACAACAAAATGGGTCCGCGATATAAATGTTTTTTGTTGATACTCAAGTATATAGTATATACAGTACATTTACATATCCGATGGCCATCAAAGGATTTGATTCCATGCTCAAACAGTATGCTTCTTTCCTCCCAATGGTTATCGAAATTACCCTGCAATAGCCCAAGCTTCTAACTTTTTATTCAGTTGAACAAGACAAAATGACAAGTAAGATTCACTTTGGGGAAAGAGAGGAACCTCGTATACTATTGACTTGGAATTATTCTGATAAGCTCAATGTCAAACAGGAGAGTTTTATCTATTAATCCTTGATTCCTTAGAACGAAATCTAGAGCTCTTTGTCCCTGTAGGAAAAATAAGGTGTTTTTGTTATGTAATCATCAAAATTATAGAAAAAAATCTATTTTCTGGGAAATATATTACCGAAAATGTTGTTGGTTTTGGGCCTAACTTGTTCAAGTCATTATCTGGGTATCCAATATCCGGTGATACTATTATCCTGGAGTGTGTGGGCATCAATAATATGGTTAAAAGTTGTATTCATACGTTTAGAAATTGTGGTTACAGAAATGTGGGACTGACCTTCTAACTCCACCTGGCCGCATGCCTGTCATAGCCTCCTCAAAGGCTGGTATTACCTAATTCATGTTATTAAGAATGCTAGTTGTCAGCAAGTAACAAATACTCCCTCCGTTCGGAATTACTTGTCACAAAAATGGATGTATCTACAACTAAAATACATCTAGATACATTCACTTCTTGGACGAGTAATTCCGAACAGAGGGAGTAGTAGAATCAGACTACACAATGGAGCGCAAACTTCTAATTGTAATTAAGTGTAAGCGAACTACTCACCCGAGTTTTAATGAAGTTGTTGTTTTGATCACAGACAAAGTTACTTTGAAAATACTAACTATACCAACATATTTGAAGCGTTTAGATTGGATACTGGCAAGTTTTCGAATATATAATTTTGTGGTATTTACAAATATATAATTACAGAAGTTATTTGTCAAAGTTGTATGTTGGAGATCATGCAGACGTCCAAAAATGGTAACTATTAGGAACCAGAGGGAGTATTTGAGTTAGTAAATCACCTGTCCTGATCCAATCTTGAACTTGAAGAATTCTTTATCACCACCCTACATCGAAATGCAAAACGGGGGCATTGATCGAACTGAAGGAATAACTCAGTTTGTACTTCAACAAATATATATGCCAAGGAAGCTGAGAATCTTTTTTGGTTCATCTTCAGGCAGCATTTGTACCTCAAACGAACCACCTTTTGTCTTGTTTCGAGCTTCAAAAATGCGACCGTAGTATCCAATTGTGTACCCATCCCAATCAATCTGATGGGCATTCACAAACCCAAGTCAACATCGTGGTTGCACACCTCAACAAATAAAGCTGAAGAACATACATGCAAAATGAGCTAGAATCCAATGCAAATGCGATGCTTGCTACTCACCACTACTGTCTCTCCCTTCTTTGGGGATGGGCCCTCTCCAACCCGCAAGTCCTATAATTCCGCAGAGAATAGTGAACCTAACAAATCTGAACTTTTGAGTATTATGCAGGAACCATCGAATGGCTGCGTAAGCACCTTGTATTGGAGACCTGATTCCGTTTCAGTGTAATCTGGATAACTCATTTTCGTCTTTCCATAATCCTTCCCACGAAGCGCTGGCACTATAATTGCAATATCAAAGAGTTAGGCTTGATTGCACATTTTACTTATAAACACCTATATAAGTTTTGAACGGAAAACTAGACAACTTAAACTTTTAAACAGAAGCTCATTTAGCAGCAGTTAGCTATATATGTCAGCCCCCAGTACCTTCTGAAGTTGAAAGATTTTTCTGTAGTAACAAGAAACAAACCAACAAATGAACAAAATAATGTCAACAAAATATGTGAAAAACAAGGTATGGCAGATCAAGGCCTCAAGGTAAAATTATTTTTAGTCTAACAACTAGTGTCTCTTCTACAATGTCAATGTAGCAGATTTCAGTAAAACTATATGTCAGCTCAGCATTGATGATACCTGATACCTATGAGGTTTACAAATACAGTCTTAATAGGTTGAAACTTCGAAAGATGTGTTATAGTAGAGAAAAACCTGTCTATTTTCAGATGGGAGTATATTGATTTAAAACTCACTGTCAGTAAATTCAGCATTTGCTGCTCCCTTCTCCAGACTGTACTGAAGGGAGCCAATGGTGAGACTAATTGCAGGAATCAGCAGTAGTCTCCTTCTTTCAACCATACCACCTATAAAAAGGTAGTAAAAGAACAAAGCCAAGTTCAGTACCATTTGAAATATTGTCAAATCAGTAGAATTAATAAAACTAAATTTAGTTTCCAAAAGAATCTGCTACAGAATCTGTGTCCTGAAATTATCCCAGGGTCGTTGAAAGACCACGAGAATTGTCTTATCAAAAGGCGTCTCTGCTCTTCGGCGGCTAGAGATCAAAGCTTCAAAGTACAAGATCAGAAGGCCCAAATGATGCTGACTAAAGAGGCCACAAATGGCAATTTCGAGTTTCAGATGAAATATACATTTGGTTCGACACAATTTGGATGGTCATTTGCTATCCAGCTCTGGATTGTGTTTTATTCTGAGTTTTCCATCCATAGAAATGTAACAGGTACCCATGATTCCAAAATACAGCTTACGGTTCTGTATTTTCAACGTTCAGACAAACTACATTCGGCTTCTAAATCCTACTGGCCGTGTTAACAATCACATCTTACAGAAACTTCACAGTCCTTGACAAGGGGCGCACCGCACTCAACACGGGCGGGGCAATGCGCTTCGGTTCGACCACTAATCTTTGTAGACAGCAGTGCTAGCAAATCATCTCAACTAGGATCGACATGAACAGGTTGTACGCACGCCTCAAACAATCTGCAAATGTCCATCGAAGCAAGCTAGAGCCGCTTACCATGGCAAGAAGAGATGACCCGAGCACGACGGCGGCGGCCAGGAGAGGAGGAGAGCTCGAAGGTGGAGTGGGCAGGTCTTGTCCGGTGAACATCCGGCTTCGAGGCGGACGGCGGAGCGGCTGGGCGGGGGAGGAGCGGCGCCTGCCGGCGAGGCGCCGGGAGGCCGGGACGGCACGCCGGGGATGACATGGGGACGGACGCGGGGAGCCACAGGTTCGGGGTGGGATAAGAGGTTGCAGCTACAAGAAACTCTGCAGCTTTGCAGTGTGGCATCCGACGGCCGCCAAAGAACCGTGGACCTTAGTCATGGTAATTTTCCTCTAAAACACATTTTTTTGATTTTCTTTTTATTTTTATTTTCCCTTTTCCTTTTTTTCTTTTTTCTAAATGTGTCCTCTTTTCAAAAAATTGCAAAAAAATTCAAATTCCTGAACTTTTCATAATTCCTGCAATTTTTATTTTGCAAATTTC
This sequence comes from Aegilops longissima, assembly GCA_021605205.1. Taxonomy (NCBI): domain Eukaryota; kingdom Viridiplantae; phylum Streptophyta; class Magnoliopsida; order Poales; family Poaceae; genus Aegilops; species Aegilops longissima. The sequence goes on along the minus strand of CM038677.1, from coordinate 22,906,651 downwards.
GTTTTCAAATTATTTTTGTTCGAAATTTCTGAACATTTTTAAAATTTTTGAATTTGCTTTAAAAATCGTGAGCATTTATCAAATTTATGAACTTTCTCTAATTTAAGATTTTTTTTCCCAAAATTGGTGATTTTTTGGAAAATTATGAATTATTTTTGAATTTTTTCCAACAACTGAACGTTTTCCCAAAATTTTGTATTTTTCCCAAATTTATGATTTTTTTTTCTTTTCGACGGTGAATGGTCAACAGAGTTTTCAAACTTTTTTTCAAAATGCCTGGTTCTACGAATTTGTTATTTTTTTAACTGCATGAATTATGTTATTGCTTGTTGTGATCTCCTCTAGCTTCCCAAAACTTCACAAATACAGCTTCTCACAGTAGCTTCTAACTCTAAGCAGTGATGGAAAATCCGTTTGGCTCGGTTTTGCAGCTTCTCCCGGCGCTACAGCCCAGCTGGCAGGGTTGTGGCCCCGCTCGGGCTAGTTGGGCCAACTAAAGGCAGTCCAAATTGGGACACTGGCAGCAACGAGGGATCATGATCGAGGGAACGAGGAGGGATATGTCCCAGCGAGTGTACCAGTTCAATGGCTTGACTTGGTGGTGGCAGTTCAGTTGTAATATTGGCTAACTCCAGCTTTCCCTATAGGTGGAGCTGGGCCGAGGCTGCTTCATGATTTTGCACTACCATCTGGTGTAGCTTCGAGAAGTCAGCTTCTCAATGTCAAACATTCAGGACAATTCCATCTGTGTAGTTTGTGAAGCGTGGAGCTGGAAGAGATCAGAATAGGCCCTTGGTATAGTAAGTATAGCGAGCAAAAAATGCAAAGATGGCGAACGAGTGAGAGGGCGGAGAATCGAGTCGCAGCCCACAAACTAGCCTACCAAGCGTCTGTTACCCTTTTCGGCACCTGAAGTGCCGAATAGGAGGTCTCCGAGTGGGACTTCCTATTTGGTGCCTTTAGCTTCGATAGAGCTTCTATTCCGCGCATTAAGAGGTAGATCGCTAGCCAGCGCTCACGCTATCGTCAACTGGGTCGACCAATTTAAAATGCTCCTACAACATCACTTGATCGCTCAACACACATCGGCTTGCATGTTCGACCCCTCCCACTGGTTCGACCATTTGAAAGAACCGGTCAACCGTTCACCGCTTGACCGTTTGATGATTGACTTTTATGAAGATTTCACAGGATTCAAAAAAATTTCAAATTTGGAAAAATAAAAAAAATGCTCATGAATTAAAAAAAACGTAAACATGAAAAATGTTTCTGAATTCAAATAAAGTTGATGGATTTGAAAGAAGTTCACGTGTTCCAGAAACTTTTACAGGATTTGAAAAAAGTTCATGGATTTACAAAAAAGTGATGGATTCAAAACATATTTCTAGAATTGAAAAAAATCCTTGATTTAAAAAAATTTGTGTATTCAAAAAAGTTCAAAGATATGCAAAAATCACGAATCTGAAAAAGGTTGATGCATTAAAAAAGTTTTGGATTTGAAAATTTCATGAAATGAGCAAAAGTTCACACATGTGAAAAAATCGCAAAATTAAGAAAATGAAAAAAAATGTTAGACAACACCCAATGAATTCAAAAAAAGTTCATGAATCACATTTGAAAATGTGTGATGCATGCGCTGTCAAGAAGTAAAAAAGAAAAACTGGTGCTCCGTTTTGCCCAAGGTGGAGGGGGTGTGCTCCGTTTTGCGGATTTGCACATAACTGGTGCTAAGGATACGAAATAGGATTTGGGCAGTAGTGCTCGCACGCAAGCCTAGCGGGACACGCGCGACCCAAGTTATTGCTTCGCTTGGCCTGCCTCGCTTGCAATTCAGAAAATGTGTGTATATTTTAAGAAAAGTTCAGGATTTTTATAAATTGCAAAAGTTTAAAATATTCATGTATTTAAAAATGATACAAATTGGGAAAATGCAAAATAATTAAAAATACTGGTGATTTTTAACACAAAAACTGAGTAAATGAACCCGGCAAAAACACAAAACGAGAAAAGAAAAACGGCCAGAAGCTTTCGGAAACTTCACAAAACAGGAAGAGGGCGGAGGCTAATGGATCGGCCTATTACAGCTTATCTCACGAGTTGCACTTTGGTGCTAGATTTATCGTCCCATTTATGTGGAGAGCAACTAATTGGCGAATATAATCTTTTATTTCGTAGGTGATGCGGTGGGCCTATGACAACCGTCCACAAGCTCAAATGAAAACTGAATGTTCTCCCAAAAAAATATGAAATCTGAATGAAAAAATGTCTTTTAAAATAACCACAAATCTCTGGTACTTTTCAGGTTTTGGTTCCCTCCTCCCTCAAATCTCTGGTACTTTCCACCGGTTTTCCTTGAAAACCGCCTCAACACTTCTATTGCGTTTACCAAATGAAATTGTATTTTCTTTAGTAAGTCAAATAAGTACTTACCAAATAAAAAACTATTTTTACAAAGTCAAATTAATATGTCTAGATAAATCATGATCTTTTTTCCCGGCAAACTTTCTACATATTTCATCTTCAATCGTGGCAGTACAACAGACATAAAAAATAATAAAAATTAAATCCAGTTTGTAGACCACCTAGCGACGACTACCAGCACCGAAGCAAGCCGAAAGCACCAACGCACCAGAACAGCAACCGCCGCGGATGAAGATAAATCACGAATCTAACATACTCCCTCCTTGATTCACTTATTTTTTACAGTTCAATTTAAATCCATTTTTCAAATAACTCAAACGTGGAGCACCGGATTTGAGTGGTCTACACTCTACAGTGCTCTACTAACCGTAGCCGTCATAGAAAAGGACTCGACGCGCCTCTGGCGGTGATCCCACTGGCCATAGTCCATTGTCGCTAATCTGCTGCTGGTCAAATTTTCTAGTGGTATACAGAAGAACAGTCAGACATCAGCCTTCTGTTCTTGTTCCTCATAGAGTGCTTGACAGGTGCCCAGATGTGCCATGCCATGCCAAGTCAAGTCAACGGAAGCTCTTGGATGCAGTCAATAAAACATCGTGATTTTCGGATGCATGAAATGAGAGCCATAATTGTGTGAAATTTTCTCCAGGATCCAGAGCTCGTCTGTATCAAGGAGGGACAAATAAATTTTCAGTATTTTCTTAATTCCTCTAAACAAATATTTCTGGAACCAGATTGGCACTTTCATTTCAAATATGCGTTTATGGTAATTCGGTAAAGACAAAACAATTAATTATTCCAGAAAGCTCAGAACAGTACCAACTGGTAGTTTCTGTAAATCTGGACAAGATTATCGTGCCCATATATATCCAGGCTGCAGTTTAATAGGCCATACCTATTTTTTTCTGAACCAATATTTAACTGGCCAGCAGGGGTCGAGGATGGAAATAGCAATCAGGAATACCTTCTTTTTTTCTGCTTTGTCTTTCTTAAAATGTTCGAACAGTCAGCAAGACAGGGGATGAACCATACATCTCCAGAAGCTTGTAACAGCAATCGACCTATTCAATCCCAGCCTTATCATAGACTGTTCCACATAAAATCCAAGTTTCCCTCAAAAAAGTGAAATCTGACTAACCACAAATTATTACTAAAAATTAAATCCTTTCTTCAGAAATTCAGGCGCGGACAAGCGGAATTGAGTGGTCTACCATGTTCCGCTAACCGTAGCCGTGTACCGTGTTGACAGTTACTCCAATAATTTCCATCATTCCGGTAGACCAATGGGTCCAACCCTTGTGCCCCTGCCTTCACGGAAACACCAATTATACAGCTTAGAAAAGGACTCGATGCCAATGGTCTCTGCAAATCTGAACAAATTTCTTGCTCACCATAAAGATTGTCACGCCCATATCCAGGCTGCAGTTTAATACTAGGCCATACCTATTTTATTTTTCTGAACCAAGATTTAACAGGCCACCAGGGGTAGAGGATGGAAATAGCAATTAGGAATACCTTTTTTTTTCTGCTTTGTCAGCAAGACAGAGGAACAGAGGAACAGAGGATGAACTATACATCTGCAGAAGGTTGTAACAGGAATTGACCGATTAAATACCAGCCTCATAGACTGTTCCACACAAAATCCAAGTTTCCCCAAAAAAATGAATCCGAGTTTCCCTAAAAAAAGGGAAATCTGACTAACCACAAATTATTACTAGAAATTAAATCCTTTCTTCAGAAATTCAGGCGTGGACAAGGGGAATTGAGTGGTTTACCTTGTTCCGCTAACCGCAGCCATGTACCGTGTTGACAGTTACTCCAATAATTTCCATTATTCCGGTAGACCAACGGGTCCAATCCTTGTGCCCCTGCCTTCACGGAAACACCAATTATACAGCTTAGAAAAGGACTCGATGCGAAAAGATGCAGCACGTCACAGTCAGATGCATCCTCCCCATCATAGAAAAGGAATCGATGCCAGTGGTCACAGCTGGGCAGTTCAATGCCACTGACCTGTTGGTGTTAGACATTAGCCTACTCTTCCTGTCCTCATTACAGTGTTTGGCCGATGACCAGCTGTGGCATGCCAAGTCAAGTCAAGTCAACTGAAACCCTTGAATGCCAAGAGATGCGTAGGTGAGAAAAATCATGATACACAAGTAGGAGACATAGCCAGAATAGAATTGGTGAAACTTTTATCAGGATTTAGAGTTCAGACTGACGGAAGACGCCTTCTGTATCAAGGGACAAATAAATTGCAGTGTTTTCTCAGTTCACAAATATTTCTGTAAGCAGATTGGCACTTTTCCATTTAAAATATATATTAACGGTAATTTGGTAAAGACGAAACAATCGTTCTAGAAAGCTCAGAACACTAGCAGTAGGGGAAAAAGCATTCAGGAATACCTTTTTTCTGCTTTGTCTTGCTTCAAGTTTAACAGTCAGCAGGGAGAACTTTCTGTGCATGACAACAAAATGTCACTGATAGGGAGAGGAATTGACCAATTCAATTCCAGCCTCATAGACTGTTCCACACAAAATCCAATTCATGGACATTATTTTCCACCGTGCCGTACTGACGCCAAACTGCTCCACGAAGAAGACGCGTGATGACTAGCCACTGGTAAGTGCCATTCTCCAAGGGAAATAAGCTTGCTCTCATCAGTAGGGGCACCAACCAAAGCAAAAGCAATGGCACCTCACCACCCATGGCGCTTCCTCCAGTTCTTGCTACTGCTGCTGGGGGTTTCATCTGCTGCTCAAGCACAGGTGAACATCACCCTGGGCTCCTCCTTGACGCCCCAGGGGCCAAACAGCTCATGGCTCTCGCCCTCCGGAGACTTCGCGTTCGGTTTCCGGCCAGTGGAAGGTAACACCTCCTCGTACCTCCTTGCCGTCTGGTTCAACAAGATCCCGGAAAAGACTGTCGCTTGGTATGCCAAGAGCAGTCAAGACACACTGGTGCAAGTGCCATCCAGCTCTGTGCTGCATCTCACGGCTGATGGGTTGCTCTCGCTTCGCAACCCATCTAACGATGAGGTCTGGAGTCCCCGGGTCACTGGTGCGGCCTACGCCAGCATGCTTGACACAGGCGACTTCAGGCTTGTCAGTGCAGATGGCAAACCAAAGTGGAAGACCTTTGATTTCCCGGCTGATACCATCCTGCCCACACAAGTGCTTCCTGTGGGTCAGCAGGACAAGGCACTTAGAAGCCGTCTCATCCCCAAGGACTACGCCAACGGCCGGTTTCTCCTAGCTGTGCAATCTGATGGTAATCTTGCGTTCTATCCAGTAGCCGAGCCTACCACAAAACGGTACAATGCATACTGGGCATCTGGTACAGTTGGGAACGGCTCACAGTTGGTGTTCAATGAAACTGGAAGGATATACTTCTCAACGACAAATGGGACACAGGTCAATATCACTTCAGCAGGGGGGGTCTCAATGGGTGATTTCTTCAATCGTGCCACGCTTGACACAGACGGTGTATTTCGGCAATATGTCTACCCAAAGAGCAGACATGCCGTAATAGTATGGGGCTTGAAATGGACGGTGGTGAGCTCAATTCCCCAGAACATCTGCCAGGTGATAAGGGAAACAAATGCTGGCAGTGGGGCATGTGGTTTCAACAGTTACTGCAGCTTCGATGGCACCCAGAATCAAACAACAATATGCCAATGCCCAGAACATTACAAGTTCTTCGACGAGGAGAGAAAATACAAAGGTTGCAGGCCAAACTTTGAACCACAAAGCTGTGACCTGGATGAGGCATCAGCGGCGGCCAAGTTTGAGATGACTCCCATCAATGGTGTTGACTGGCCTCTAGCCGACTATGAGGTGTACAACCCCATAGATGAGACTGAATGCCGGAGACTCTGTGTGATTGATTGCTTCTGTGCCACAGCCGTCTTCCACAAAAGCACAAATACCTGCTGGAAGAAAAAGCTCCCTTTATCAAATGGGAATATGGCGGCAGATGTAGACAGGACGGTTCTTATGAAGGTGCCGAAGAGCAACAATTCAGAGTCCCAGCTTAGCAGCAGCTCCACCAAATGGAAAAAAGACAAGAAGTACTGGATTCTTGGGAGTTCCTTGTTTTTTGGGGGTTCTGTATTGGTAAACATTCTCCTTGGCAGTATTCTGCTCTTTGGCACTTTCTGCGGTTTCTCAATAACCTCCAAGAAGAAACTCATGTCATTGCAATCATCAGGTAGTTCTATCTTGCCCCCAAAGATTTTCACTTACAATGAGCTGGAGAAGGCAACTAGTGATTTCCGTGAGGTGCTTGGCAGCGGTGCCTCTGGTACCGTGTACAAAGGACAGCTGCAAGACGAGCATGCGACCAGCATCGCCGTCAAGAAAATTGGAAAGCTCCAGCAAGAGACTGAGAAGGAGTTCATGGTGGAACTGCAAACCATCGGGCAGACGTTTCACAAGAACTTGGTCAGGCTGCTTGGTTTCTGCAATGAGGGAACTGACAGACTGCTAGTTTATGAGTTCATGACCAATGGCTCGCTGAACGAGTTCCTCTTTAGTGATGCTCGGCCGCATTGGAGCCTACGTGTGCAAGTCGCACTTGGAGTGGCACGAGGGCTGCTCTACTTGCATGAGGAGTGCAGCACACAGATTATCCACTGCGACATAAAACCACAGAACATCCTTCTCGACAACAACTTTATGGCAAAGATTGCAGACTTTGGCCTGGCGAAGCTTCTTCGAGCCAATCAGACACAGACAAACACCGGCATCCGGGGTACTCGAGGTTACGTTGCCCCAGAGTGGTTCAAGAACATTGGGATCACTTCCAAAGTCGATGTTTACAGCTTTGGAGTGATCCTGCTGGAGCTTGTGTGCTGCAGGAGGAATGTGGAGGTAGAGATCGCCGATGAAGAGCAGGCGATACTGACTTACTGGGCAAACGACTGTTACAGGTGTGGGAGGATCGACTTGCTGGTGGAAGGCGACGATGAGGCAAACTTCAACATCAAAAAGGCAGAGCGATTCGTGGCTGTCGCCCTTTGGTGCCTCCAGGAGGAGCCGACTATGCGGCCAACCATGCTTAAAGTGACACAGATGCTTGATGGAGCAGTGCAGATCCCCACGCCTCTGGATCCCTCTTCCTTCATCAGTTCACTTCCTTAGTCCCTGCTTGTTAACAAATAAGTTGTGTCATGAAGCAAGATTATGCAATACACGGATAATATGATACTGTTTTCTATTGAAGCTTCAGAATTAATGGTAAATATAGTAATTCAGGCACTTATGTTTAGCTGAACAATAGCATCACTGATGCATCTGTATCTTTTCCTTATTTGCGAAACATCTGTATCTTCTTTTCATAATGCATCTGTATATCTATTTATATGCTTATTTATATCTCTGAATCTGTTTTTGTCATACATTCTATACAATACTCCCTCTGTAAACAAAAAGAAATCATTCTCTAAACTAGAAGAGGGGTAGAGGTGAATACATAATACATATGGTTAGTAACTAATAGAAGTTTTCTATATCTACATGGTCTGGGCCACTGGCATCAAACAATCATTCAATGCGATGTTGATATGTTAGCACTGAATCAAGAACAAATTCGATTATACCTACCTTGTATTTCAGGCAATTACGTCTAGCTGCAACAAATAGCACCATAATACTTGTGCGTCTTCTCTGTTTCTTCAGAGAATGCATCGGTATCTGTATTCATATGCCTAATTGTATCTTTGATGAATCCATTTTAGTCAAACGTTCCCAACAATTTAATAGAGTCAGGTGTGAATAGGTATGGGCTGGTGTCGAACATCCCAGAAGACCTTGCTAATATGCAAGAGATGAATGAAGAAAAATGTTTGTTTTTACCAGCATATTTTGAGTACTTTCAGAACAACATTGTATTCTCCAAAAGAGAAACATATGAAAATTATTACTCTGCACTGTCAGAATTCAGAGGGCAATAATACTCTCTGAATTATTGGGGAATACCTATACCTATAGTAATGCAGACAGTAATTAACTACAGGTGTATTAGTGGGCAATACTATGCACTGTCAATACGCTCCAAACAAACAAACGCCCAAATATGCGGGTATTAGTGGGGAATACTCTGCACTGTCAAAATTCAGAGGGTAATATTTATTTTAGGGTAATTCAGACAGTAGTTGGCTACCTTGGTACATTACCTATAGTAAAAGAAGCCCAACTCGAGGGGCTCTCCACTCCCCGTCGCCGGATCCCCACGAGCGGGCTTCAGAAATCAGAAGGGGCAGCTGACTCACCTCTGATTCCCCCACACGCGGGGTGCATCCACAAAGCACATGACAAAAAATCGAAATGAGAGAAAACAGATCTCGGAACTCAGAAGGAGGGCGATTGGATTGGGGGCGTACCGATGGGGACAAGAGACGGAGGACAGTCCGGCGACCCGCCGCCCCCTGCCCGTGCGTCCGTGCGTCCGCCGGAAGCGGAGCGGACGAGAAGCCGCGGCGACCGGAGAGACTTTTTATTCGCGGGAATTTTCTTTTTGGGCGCCGGACTCGGAGCAAACCTAGAGTAATAAATCTTGAACGTTCGATCTAAAATCAACAGTCTACGAATCTACAACTATTTTTACAAAAATACACAACGGAACAACTTGTGGTTTTAATCGTTAGGAGGAGGGTATCAATATCCGCAGCCGACTAGGTTTCAATTCAGAGACTTTGACATTGTTGCTCGCATTTTGATGCACATATTTTCGGCTTTTCGACGACGTTCGTTTCAATTCAGAGAGAGAGAGAGAGAGAGAGAGATGTTCTTCATCGCTTTCTTGCATGAGTTATTCTTAATTGTTCATCCATAAAATTGATGGTAGATTTGTGTAATTTGAGTGAATTCAAATTGTTTAATTTGGGGGCTATAAATTGTATGTCATTTTTTGTTGGTCACACATTGCAAGACACGGACACGTTTTGTAGTAAAAAAATATGTTCGAGAGATTTTATTTTTCAAGGACATCCGCGAGAAATTACAGCACAAGATTTATTTTATTGATCTTAGGGCACTACTAAGCATTGTTTTTCAAACATCAATCCTTGATAATCTCGTCCAATTTCATTGCAATCGAAGAGAGGAAACCCGTGGTATCAGTATTGTAGAATTCTAAAAATAGTTTCGTTGTAGCCGGGTATACCCAAAGCCGACAAGAGCAGGTTGTTCGCAGAGGAAGGCAAGCCCCTTTTGCTTGCTTTGCTCATACCGTGCACGAAAAGTTACATAAACTAAGGTATTCTGAACTGAAATTCAGTTTGCTCTAAAATCTCACTCATATAGCGAAGCGAGTGAAAGTGAGTGATTTCATGATAGCAGTGGAAGTCGTCGAGGTGATATATCAGAGGAAGAGATATATGTAGAGATGCAGGCCACGTTATAGAGCTTTTTATTTTGTCATGCAACCGGTGCTGTTTGAATCAATTCTCACTCTATATGTGTGTGAGCATTACAAGTTTGTGACACCAGTGAGTTGGCTTGGTAAGTCATCATTTTCATGTGATAAGTTATGATGGTTAATTAGACTATAGTCTTACAATGACCATGACGACCCATCACACCTTCGCATATTTAACATTTTTAACCATCTATAGTCGAGCAACTGGCAAGAGCTCTGTCTTTTCATTAATAAGAATAACAATTGACCACTTAATAAAAACCGGTCAAAAAACCATATGGTCGCGCAAATGCTAGTGCGTGTCTCCTCGCGTGCGCAGCCGGGCGCGGGCTCAGGGCGCAAAGAGACAGGAGGGCGTGCGGTGGCGAGTCGGGGCAGCAGTGTTAGTTGCTAGGAGGGACCAATCAGACGGCGTCGAATGAACCGCTAGCAGAAGTTTATTTGAATTAACACACACATCTGACATGTATCGATTAACTGTAATTAAAATTAAGAGTAATTAAGATTATGTAAAAATTTAAGGATGATTATACCGACAAATTTATTTTTTACCTTTGGTCTAAATCTGGACCAATTTGTTCCAGCCGTTAGTCATGTGCTAGGCTTTAGATTGTGGTATGATGCATGGTAAAATCTCTCAAATATGTTATCCTACTCTATCCGGGTGGGGATTGATGACCTACAAGTATAGAGGATCAATCGTAGTCCTTTAGATAAGTAAGAGTGTCGAACCCAACAAGAAGCAGAAGAAAATGATAAGTGGTTCTCACCAAGATATTTTCTGCAAACACTGAAATAGTCGGTAATAAATAGTTTGATAGCAAAATAATTTGTAACAAGCAAATAACAATAACGATAAATAAAGTGCAGCAAGGTACCCAATCCTTTTGTGGTAAAGGACAGGCCAAAACGGTCTCTTATGATAAGCAAAGCATTGTTGAGGGTACACAGGAATTTCATCTAGTCACTTTCATCATGTTGGTTTGATTCATGTTCGCTACTTTGATAATTTGGTATGTTGATGGACTGGTGCTTAGGTGATGTTCTTACTCGAACAAACCTCCTATTTATGATTAACCCCCTCACAAGCATCCGCAACTACGAGAAAAGGATTAAGATAAAATCTAACCATAGCATTAAACTTTTGGATACAAATCGGTCCCTTACGAAGTAGCACAAAAATTAGAGTTTAAATTTCTGTCACTCTAAGAACCCATCATCTAATAACTACTCCACAATGCATTCCCTTAGGCCCAAATATGGTGAAGTGCCATCTAGTCGACGTCCACATGACACCACTAAGGGTATCACAACATACATATGATCAAAATATCGAACACATATCAAGTTCACATGATTACTTGCAACATGACTTCTTCCGTGACATCAAGAACAAAAATAACTATTCACAAATGATAATCATGCTCAAGATCAGAGGGGTATTAAATAACATAATCAATCTGAACATATTATCTTCCACTAAATAAACCATATAGTAATCAACTACAAGATGTAATCAACACTACTAGTCACCCACAAGTACCAACCTAAGGTTCCAGTACAAAGATTGAACACAAGAGATGAATTAGGGTTTGAGAGGAGATGGTGTTGTTCAAGATGTTGATGGAGATGGCCCTCCCAAAGATGGGAGAGTTGATGGTGATGACGATGGCGATGATGTCCCCCTCTGGGAGGGAAGTTCCCCCGGCGGAATCGCTCCGCCGGAGGGCAAAAATGCTCCTGCCCAAGTTCCGCCTCGAGACAGCGGCGTTCATCCCGAAAGTCCCCCCTTGATTTTTTTCTAGGTTAAAATGACCTATATACCAGAAGATTGGGCACCGGAGGTGGGCCGAGGAGGGCACAACCCACTAGGGCGCGCCTGGGCTCCCTCTCGTGCCAGGTGGGTTGTGCCCACCTGGCGGGCCTCCTCTGATAGTTATTTGCTCCAATATTTTTCATATATTGCAAAACAATTCTCCATAGATTTTCAGCTTATTTGGAGATGTGCAGAATAAGTAACTCTGATGTAGCTTTTTCAGGTCCAAAATTCCAGCTGCCGGTATTCTCCCTCTTTATGTAAATCTTGCATATTATGAGAGAAAAGACATTAGAATTACTTCATAAAGCATTATTGTGCATAAAAACATTATAAATAACAGTAGGAAAACATGATGCAAAATGGACGTAGCAGAGATATAAGTCTCGCAGGAGAACTTAGGTTGTCAATTTAACTAGTGAAACATATACAATGCGCCACAAAGAAAATAAGAAACTTCATTTGATGATGGATAAAAAATACTTATGACAAACAACACATTTTTAATAATTAATTCAAAGACCTAAAATCCCTGCACGGATCATATTCCTATCCGAAGGGAGTAAGTTCTTATCGAGATAACTTTAACTTTGCATACAAAGGAAATTAAGGGCATGTCCAATGCGGACCCTCAAATCACCCCTATATGTCCTTTGCGGGAGGCCGGTCCCTTTTTGCCATGAAATCCTAACACCTAAGCGTCTCAAAAGCGTCCAGACGTCCAAACTCTCCTAAATTAGAGAAGCAATTTTTTTGGGGAGAAGGGGAGTGGGTGGTTGGTGAGATTTCGGACATTCGTCTAGCCAACCAAAAGCCACCACGTCGGACATCCAGACATCCTCTCTCTATCCTCAACCGCGACATGCACATGTATAGAAGGACATTCATGAGACATGGTTGGATGGCCGGCTCTTGCATTAGTGTCCACATACTGGTCTCAATCGGTCCGCGGAAAAATAGTGTATCCATTTTAGAGATCAGCGTTAGAGCTGCCCTCACATGGTAAACTAGACACAAATATAGGTTCATGCAAATACAAAATGCACGACACCGTGACGTGATCATAACCCAGCAAATATTCATGTCGGAGTCGAGGAGATCGTCATCTCGTCGATGTCGCTTGCTGCGAGGCGACCAGGTTGACAATGGCAATGGCATGGGAAATGCTTGACGAGGTTTGGGAGAGTGCGTGCAGCCATAACAATCTCAGTCAATTGGTTTCAAAACATGTGCGGTTTGCAAGCTAGCATTTCTAACTGTATAAAGATTGGTATGTTAAGCCCTTCCAATCTACTCCCTCTGTAAACTAATAGAAGAGTGTTTAGATCACCAAAATAGTGACCTAAACGCTCTTATATTAGTTTATGGAGGGAGTAATTTACAAGACACCTCATATGTTATATGTTCATGAAACCTTCATCGGTGCTTCTCTAAACTTCTCCCTCCTAAACGCTGCCCATGGCTACTCTTGTTGTTCCAACGCCGGCCAGTCTTCAGCTCGACCACCATGCCGTTGCCACCACGTCGCACTATATGCACATGCATCCGCCGCATCTGGCCGTTGCCACCACTTCCCACCCTTCCTATCGTATCATGACGCTTGTGCGTTGGTGCAAACTCAATTTCGATGGATCGGTGCACCACGATGGCCCCAGTATTACAAAATCCTAAGACGAGCAGGTTAGTTTGTGGTCAGCGGATGGGAAAACTGTTCTGCATGTGCTACAAATAAGTTTAAAGCCTTTAAAAAAACAAATAAGTTTAAAGGGATTCAGAGGGGATTCTACCACGCCTCCAAAAATAGTCCAGGTCCGGGCGGTGCGATGTGCTACTGCCCGTGCTGGTGGCGGCTGATCGGGTCCTCGTCTGATCTGGCCGGTGGCAATTGGTGGTGGGCTTCATCTTGCTCCCGCAATCGGATGTAGTTGGCTTGTATTTGAGTTTGACGACCTCACATTGGTGAGGCTGTTGTGCCTCGAGTCGTCGAACGTGTGTATCTCGCGAACAATGCACGACCAGATCCTTCGGCTCCTAGGCTGCTTCTTCCTGCCGTGAACCTAAAGTACATAAACTATGATGTTGTAAACCTAAATTTGGTTTTCCCCAAAATCTCATGTGCGGTAGATGAGCTAATGAATATGGAGGACATCGTGATACTGAAGTTGTGGGGTGATATCTTCAAGAAAGGGATCTATATATAGAGCTTCCTCGTTTGTCATGCGATTCTCCACAAATCAACTACCTGTATGGCGATCAAAACCTTGTGATACAAGTGAGTTGCCTTGCTATTTTGATTCAGTATTTTCACGTGACAAGTTCTTGTTTTGTGTCAATTTGCTCAAGTAACATGATTTCGTCAATGGACGTCAAACATCGCTTGAAACTTTTGCTAATATGGAAGGGGTGAATCAAAAGAAAAAAAAAACTCTCAACAACATATCTTGGCTACTTTCGGAATAACATTGCATTCTTCAGATAATAAGAAAACTGAGTGGGCGGCAGCGACAATGATGGAGGTGCCAGTGGCCTCGGAGGCGATACGATCGTCCGCTACAATGCATAGTTCAGTTTTGGTTTGTTTCAAACTTCTTAATTTTGTCCGGTCTGCACGTAATATATTGAACTTGCTAAATTTCGTCTGAATTTCATGCGGAAACATATGACTGACGTCGAATGACCTCCGACGCGAACAGGAGGGGCACAACCCCGTCGCCGCAGTCCACTGTTGCGCCTCGGGCTTGCCCGGCGCTAGCGTCCTGTGGCAGCGAGCTGGCAGGTGCGAGGAAGGGGGCTACGCCGGCGAAGTGGAGGTTGCCCAAGAGGGGCGGCGTGGGGGAGGAAGGGGGATATTTTTTCTGCTAGCGGTGATTCAAGTATCTTGTTTGAAGTTTAGTGAAGTTTGACCATATTTATATGGAAAAAATATCAACATCTACCAAACTAAAGTTATACAATATACAAATTAAATTAAGGATGCATCTAATGACAATGGTGAATTTAATGATATTGATTTCGTATTGCGAATGTTGATTTTTTATAAAGTTGGTCAAAATTCATGAAGTTTGACTTCAGACAATCTTATATGCGGAGTAAAAAGGACCGAAAGGAGTATCTACAGGAAACACAGTTCTACTAGCCTAGTCCGGATCTTAAAGCATAGGATGGTTCAGCAGACTGAGATTTAGCAAACCCGTTTGAACAAGTCTTACGTGTCAGCCTCGTCTGTGGTTCCCTCTCCGTCCAGTTAAGGCTACTACTGTCCGGCTGTGTGTTAGTGAGAACTTTAAATGTCTAGACGAGAGTCGAGGGACACAGCGATGGCCATGCATCCCATAGTTAGAGAGCTGTGTAAAATGAAGCTCCCACATTCACCGGAGGTTCTGGGCCGCTAGATGTGTTTCCCACGAGTTTTTGGCCGTCGGATCTCAGACCGAGTTGATGTCAGCCGTTAGATATTTTACCGATCAAGCTGGGCCGCCGGATATTTTTACAGATGGCAATGATGGGTAATTCCGTGCTTTCGCCAAGGGTAGAATGGGGATTTCACATCTCCAGATATAAGGGCAGCAACCCTAACCCTAGCAGTGCCCCTTCTCATCCCGCACTCTTCCCTCCACTCATCTTTCTCTTCCTCCCATCCCTCGCGTCGCCAACCCCAGCCGCCGTCGTCTCCTTTGCCCATCCTGATGTTGCCTCCGCCTCCTCCTACGTCGAGCTGCTTGACAGGAGGGGCTAAGGGGAGTCGCCTCCGCCGCCTCTTATGGCGAGACGAGGGGAGTCACCTCCGATTCAGTAGGGCGCCCGACGGCCGCCTCCTCTTCTGCATCCGCACACGAGGGGCAAGCCTTGGATTAGGTCGTGCCATGAGAAGCAGACCACGGAGGCCATTACCAGGTGCGACCCTCTCCCGCCTCTCTCTGTGTGTGTGTGTGTGTGTGTGTGTGTGTGTGTGTGTGTGTGTGTCGGATGTGATCCGATGACCCCTATGTTTCCTTCTACCCTGCAGCTAGTCGGAGATCTGAGCGCACCCGCCGTGTCCGCCGTTCGTCGTCCACTTGGCCGTAGCCATCTACAAGAAGAGGTGATGTCACGGCAGGGGCCCTCACCTGTGTCCACTCCCTCACCTACCCGTTCTGTTGGCAAGGGTGCTGAGCAGCAGCAGCTCCATCTCCCTCCCCAACGCATCATTGCCTCATCTTGATCTGCAATGAACCAGCAGTGTCCAGAGGTACCAACTCTCTTCTTACTCTTTCATGGTGAATCAATTTTTATTGTCCCATGTTTGATGGTTCTTCTCCTCTCACCCAGAGAAAGAAATTTGATATGATGATTGAGGTAGAAGGATGGTTCAACATATGGATCAAAGGTGTGATTGTTGGCTTTTGATCGTTGCTAGATCAAAATCACCCAGGAGCTCACACGTACATGCAAAGCTAGCTAGCTAGCAACCAAGCCAGGCAAGCTGCTGGATCGTGTCTAGCCGGCGACTTGCGTATCTACGTATGCCTTGCCGTAGCTTCCGTACGTGAGCGAGCACTTCGGCGCCTTCGGCGGAACTCGTGCGTGACGTGACGATGGGAAAACACAGATCGATATGATGGCCAAAGGCTCTTGTCGAGCCTTGTATACTTTTTATTGCTTCTGATTTTCTGGTTACAAGGAGCACCCCTGGGGTGCTTTTTATACACGTCCATAAGGGATTATGGAAATAGACTAGGACTAGGAATCCTAATACTACTAGGACTCATACTTACTCCTTTTCCTAATCCTACGTGTACTAAGGCAACGTGGTTAACTTCTACATTCACCTCCTTAACCTTGTTGCTTGACTTCATCTCATGTACTCCGACTTTGTTCCTCATCTCGATGAACTTCTGTCGGCCGAGGGACTTCGTGAGAATGTCGGCAAGCTGGTCCTTGGTGCTCACGTGCTGAACCTCGATCATCCCTTCCTCAATGCACTCCCGGATATGGTGGAACCGGGTATCTATGTGCTTGCTCCTTTCGTGATAAACCGGATTTTTGCACAATGAGATTGCAGCTTGGTTGTCGATCTTCAATGACACCCTCTGCACCTCCCGCTTTGCAAGATCAGCTAGGAGTCTTCTCAGCCACACTGCTTGACAAGCCGCCGTGCTTGCCGCTATGTATTCTGCCTCGCATGAAGACAGTGCAACCACCTTTTGCTTCTGAGAATTCCAGCTGATAGGATTTGGGCCAAGATATAATATCATGCCCGTTGTGCTTTTCCGGTCATCCACATCACCTGCCATGTCGCTATGTGAGTATCCACGAAGGATCAATCCTTCCTTTCCCTTTCGGTACGTGCAGCCAAGATTAATAGTGCCTTTCACATAGCGCAAGATTTGCTTGACCGCGCTCATGTGTTCGGTTGTCGGATTCTCCATGAAACGACTCACGATTCCGACTGAATAAGCCAAGTCAGGTCGGGTATGCACCAAATATCTTAGGCTGCCCACAACGCTTCGATACATTGTGGTGTCCACCGGCGGATTTGAGCTACGCTTGCTCAACTTGTGTCGTTGGTCCATTGGAGCATGTGTCTCGTAGCAATCTGTCATGCCACACTTGTCCAATAACTTGACCGCGTAAGCCGATTGACATAGGGAAATCTCTCCGGGCTTTGCTTCACTTGATGCCCAAGTAATAGCTGAGTAATCCCAGATCGCTCATGCTAAACTTCTTCTTCATCTGCGCCTTGAAACGTTCAATTTCTTGCGCTATCTCCGTGATAATCAGATCGTCGACATAAACTCCAACTAGCAGGTTTGATCCTTTGGAGTTCTTTGTATAGACCGCGTGCTCGAGGGGACATCTCTTGAACCCGGCGAGATCAAACTTCGGTCTAACTGCGTTCCAAGCTCTTGGCGCTTGCTTCAACCCGTAAAGTGCCTTCTTGAGCTTGTAAACTTTCCTTCTTCGCCTTTCTTCTCGTAGCGAGGGTTGTTCCACGTACACTTCTTCTTTGAGGTCGCCGTTGAGGAAAGCGGATTTCACATCCATATGATGAACCTTCCAATCCTCTTGTGCTGCCAAAGCTAGGAGCACTCTCACCGTCTCGATTCGAGCAACTGGTGCAAACACCTCCTCATAGTCAACTCCTTGGCGTTGTATCGTAGCCCTTTGCGACGAGTCTTGCCTTGTGCTTCACAATGGCACCCTTCGTGTCCTTCTTCAACTTGTAAACCCACTTCAAACCTATGGCCTTTTGGTTCGGAGGTCGGGTTACCAAAGTCCACGTGCCATTGCTCTCGATCGCCTTCATCTCCTCATCCATGGCGTGCATCCAACTTGAACTTTTGCTCGCCTCTACAAAGTTCGCTGGCTCCTCAACTCCGAGTAAACACAAATCGGAGTACTCGAGTGTAACTGGCTTTGCGTACTTGTAGACTTTCTTGAGGGGCTTGTAGCGACGAGGCCCGGAAGAATCCGTCGTGGCTTGCGAAGGGGGCGACACAAATTGTGTCGGTGTCGATGCACTTGAGGAAGACGGTTGAGTCTCGGGCGTGGTAGATGCCGGGTCGTTGGCATCCTCGTCGTCGGCGTAGTCATCGTGATCGTGACCATCATCTTGATTGTCATCATCATTATGCGCCTCATTGTCGAGATCTCCGCCCATGTCGTGCGTGTCGTTGTCGCTATCACCTTGCGACCCATGCACGTCGTCGTCGGTGTCAGCACCATGATGATCACTTCCATTGTGGTCACCTTGGTTGGGTGTCTTGCCAACCACCTGGACATCCTCCCCTGCATCATCATCAGTTGGAAATTCAACTGTGAATATGTTACTGTTTGGAGCATCGTCGGCTGCTGCGCTCCAATTCCACGCTTGGTTTTCTTCAAACACAACGTCACGTGAAATTCGTAGACGCTTGGTTCGTGGATCGTAGAAGCGGTATGCCTTGGTGCCGGAACTCCTCTCGTATCCGATGAACACCATCTTGGTGCTACGATCGGCAAGCTTTGAGATATGCGGCTCCGCCGTCTTCACATGCGCCACGCACCCAAATGTCCGTAGATGAGACACATTCGGCTTACGTCCGTAAATTGCTTCATACGGAGTCTTGCCGATCACCGCCTTCGTTGGAGCCCGGTTGAGAAGATAGACTGCCGTCGAGACAGCTTCTCCCCAAAAGGTCCCCGGCAAGTTCTTGCTCTTGAGTAAACTTCTCGCCATGTCAACGACGGTTCGATTGCGCCTTTCAACAACCCCGTTCTGCTGTGGCGTATAAGGTGCCGTGAGGAACCTTTTTATGCCAATCTTCTCGCAGTAGTCGTTGAACTCGTTTGACGTAAACTCTCCGCCGCGATCTGTCCGTAGAGCACGAACCTTCAGCTTGTGTTCCATCTCCGTTGCAGCCTTCAGCTTCTTGAACGCTTCAAACGCCTCATCTTTAGATCGTGGGAGAACGACCCACATGTATCTCGGTAGTCATCTACCACAAGGAAGAAGTACTTCTTTCCTCCGTGAGTTGCTGGGGTGATAGGGCCACATAGATCACCATGGAGCAGCTCGAGTGCATCACTTGCACGATAGGTAGACTGAGCAGGGAATGGCCTGCGGTGCTGTTTTCAACCAAGCACCCGTCACATACTCGATCAACATGGTCGATAAACGGCATCCCGATACCATCTCCATCTTGACATCTTCTTCAAGGCGTAGAAGTTAACGTGTCCAAATCTAGCATGCCATAACCACGAATCATCATCACTCTTGGCGAGCCAACACTCCGGTTGAGATTGATCAAGGTTGATAATATAGAGCCTGTTCCGCGTGCGATTCACATGCGCTAGCACGTTTCGGAGGTTGTCGAAGATCGTCATCACTCCGTTCTCGATATTCACCTTGCATCCATTCTCATCAAGTTTCCCGACAGAGATGATGTTGTTGCGAAGCCGTGGGATGTAGTACACTCCGGTGAGTATGCGATGTTCTCCTGTGAGACCCTCAAAGAGGACAGAACCTTGCCCGCAAATCTCCACATTTGAACCATCACCGAACTTGACCGAGCCTTGAACATCATATTCTAGCTCGAGGAACTTCTCCTTGCACCCGTCATGTGGTTACTAGCACCGTGTCTAGATACCACGACACGTTCAACTTCCGGATAACTTTGGTGTTACTTTTTCTCATGAAGTAGCACCTTCCGGTTTGGTTTTGCAACCATCGTTTGGGCGAGATCACAAACTTGACCATCGAAGACCTGGACGTTCATCTTCCTGCTTCGCCAAATTTGCCTTGATCTCCGCTTGTTAGGCTCGGACAATCCTTTGCAAAGTGACCCATCTCGTTGCAGTTATAGCACTTGACCTCGGACATATCCAAGTTCCGTGGCTTCCGCTCTTTAGATCGGTCCGCCTTACCACGACCTTGTGGCTTGCCTTTTCCTTTGCCTTTTCCGGTTTGTCCGCCGCTCTTCACGTTGGTTGAGCCTTCGCCAGCGTTATGCCTTCCTTTGCTACTTGGGGACTCCCAATCTGCGGCGTGAGTACATGAGTTGGTCACCACCTCCTCCTTTGCCTTTCCGACAACCACGAGCATTCTCTTCCCATGTCCGCAAGCGTCCGATCGCCTCCGTTATGGTCATGTCGTCGATGTCGTAAAGCTTCTCGAGCGTGCCAATGATGTACGTGAATTTATCAGTCACCGAACTGAAAAACTTCTCCACAATCTCGGTTTCCTCGAGCTTTGCACCAAGCGCGCGGATCTCTCCCACCAATGTAGTCAGACGCATGGCATAGTCGTTCACCGATTCAGTTTCCTCCATCTGCAACTTGTGAAATTGGCGCTTCAGCACTTGTGCCCGAGCCTTGGTGACGCGATCTTCTCCGATCCTCATCTCTTTGAGTGCGTTCCACGCCTCTCTTGCTGTCTCGAACTCCGCCAATGTCATCAGCACGGAATCCGGCACAGACTGGGCTATGGCGGCCATGGCACCTTCGTCGCACTCCTTGTCGACGTCGTCGTCCGTGATGGCCTCCCACACTCGAAGGGTTCGAGAATGATCTTCATCTTCACCGCCCACACGCCGTAGTTGGCGTCGGTGAGCATCGGGTACTGGATGGGGATGTTGCGATGCGCCTGTACGTTGGCGCCGCCTGTTCCGCCACCACTTGTTGCTGACTTGCCGCCCTTCTTCACCTTGTCGCCGTTCTTGTTCGCCTTGGAACCGCCATTGCCGGACTTGACCGACTCAGCGTCGCTGTCCGTCATCGTAGATCGTAGATCATCGAGGCTCTAGATACCAATTGTTGGCTTTTGATCGTTGCTAGATCAAAATCACCCAGGAGCTCACACGTACATGCAAAGCTAGCTAGCTAGCAACCAAGCCAGGCAAGCTGCTGGATCGTGTCTAGCCGGCGACTTGCGTATCTCCGTATGCCTTGCCGTAGCTTCCGTACGTGAGCGAGCACTTCGGCGCCTTCGGCGGAACTCGTGCGTAACGTGACGATGGGAAAACACAGATCGATATGATGGCCAAAGGCTCTTGTCGAGCCTTGTATACTTTTTATTGTTTCTGATTTTCTGGTTACAAGGAGCACCCCTGGGGTGCTTTTTATACACGTCCATAAGGGACTATGGAAATAGACTAGGACTAGGAATCCTAATACTACTAGGACTCATACTCACTCCTTTTCCTAATCCTACGTGTACTAAGGCAACGTGGTTAACTTCTACAGTGATGATGTACTTTATTATTCTTTCTTTTCATTTTGTTTCATTGTTTTTTGTTTGATAACTGTTAACTCTATCTACAGCCACACATGTTACACCAACTGGTCTAGGTAGAGAAGTAGAGTAGATCATGTGCATAGCTCTTTTGCTGCAGCTAATATGTGATTGATTAATGGCCACATGAGAGATTACCAAAGAACAAATCTCTCTGTTACTTCATTTACATGATCCTTTTAGCAGCCCACAAGATGTCTGTTGTAACATGATTAATTTTGGGCGTAGCTCAACTTTTGAAGGACGTTGTTCATAGCTATAGTGTTTTTTTAAGTATCAGTTTTCACGGATGATCGTAGCTGGATCCAATATGTAGTTGTTCTCGGAGACATACTGAATTCATCCATCCCACTAATTAACTAGAGCAAGTTGAGCCAAGATGCATAAGTTATTTGTTCCTGCTTGCTTTTTCTTGTGTTTATATTCAGGCCTAACTTCACCAATCTATTGTTCCTTCATTTTCTTACTCTCGTATGTGTATGTTTTTCTTCAGGGTTTGGACATCAATGCTATATTTCTCAATTTTGTGGCTTTCGTATCATTCTCATTGGGAAGGATTGTCCTGTATGATAAGTACTTGAGGTATATATACTACTTGGACTTGATCAGTCAAAGAAATAAAATGCTAGCTTTGTTGTTCATGAAGTGTATCAGCAATTGGTTCAAAGTTGCCAGAAGCCTTTTTTGGTTCAAACTTCTTGAGTTGACAATGTGAGATGTTTTTAAGAGTATAGCTGACACAAACTAACTCAGAGTTCTTGTGCCACACCAGTATCTCTTTTCTGTACATGATATTGCAAAAGAAACATTGCACTGATGATTTCCATGTTCCCTTAATGGTTGCATGTTATTTACATATTAGCAGTCAAAGGTAGGGTCATTAGCCATGTCAGGCATGCCATTGTATCCAGTTAAAGAAAACCGAGTTCCCACATTCACCGGAGCTTCTTGGCCGTAGGATCTGTTTTATTATGTGATACGGACCGTCCAATCTTGGCCCCAAGCGACCTCAGCCCCTCGCTCTCTTCCTCCTCCCTGTTCTCTTTGCCACCGACCATGATTGTAGGGTTATTTCATCTGTTGTTTCACAGGTGAATTGGGATCTGATTGCTCTTCGCCTCGTCGTTCGCCCTTGCCGTTCTTCATCGTCGTGCAATGGAAGTCGCTGTTTCTATTCGCCTTTTCTCGACATCATTGTTACTGCTCTCCGTCTCTGATGCTGCTGCTTATTAGGTTTGTTGTTTTGCACGGTGCAGGGGTTTGCCGTACGGCAGCAGCAGCACCGAGAAACAAGGTAACAACTGTCCCACCAGCTTATTCGACTGTCCTCTTAATCTTTGTTTTACTATTATTAAGGTCTTTTGAGTTATAGAGAACATTTACAAGGACACTCTAGGTCACTTCTACTAAACACTCTGAAGCTTCAGTTCCATCTAGATCTACCGATTGCCTTGGCTTGGCAAAAATGATCTGACTTGCTTGGGAGGTGTCTGCTTATATAGCCAGACTGGTTGAGGTAGAAAGTTATAAATTGACTGTAGACACATGTTAGCTTCCTATACATTGATAACTAGAGCAGTGCGTTCACTTGATTTAAAAAAGTGTATTGATGACTTAGATAGTTAGTAATTGAGTTTTTATAAGACACTACTCTTTGCTTCTGTTGTAATCTACGTACTGTAGTTAACTTACTTTTATATACTGTTGAAGCTGGCTAAACACCCTGTGTTGCTGTGGATACGGATGGATACCTGGAGCACATGTGTGACGATATATTTTACTAACCGATTCCACTGTGCTGCAATTTTGTAATTACTTCGTTCAAGAACTGTCTGTCAGACTGTTGTGTGCATGGTTATTAAACAAGTCCTCTAGATATATGCTTACAGATAAGCTGTGTCTGTATGAAGGCTAAACTCCCTGATTAGTATGATCTATGCAATCTACTAATCTATAGCCCTATCTGTATGAATTTAAATTCTGCCATTGTTAGAGACTATATGGTCTACTAATCTCTGTTCGGATTGTTGTGCAGGTATTTCATTACATCCGTTTTGTGCATGACCACTATTCATGCCGATCCTT
The DNA here is from genome assembly GCA_021605205.1 of Aegilops longissima. NCBI lineage: Eukaryota > Viridiplantae > Streptophyta > Magnoliopsida > Poales > Poaceae > Aegilops > Aegilops longissima. The sequence goes on along the minus strand of CM038677.1, from coordinate 22,883,158 downwards.
ACTGTTGAAAAGGATAAATACGTATGACCAAGCTATGTACTACTCCCTCCGTTACAAATGTAAGATGTTTCTTATGCCATACATAAAATCAAAACATGTCTTACATTTTGGTGCAGAGGTTGTATCTTTTTACTGGTACTATCTGTAAGAACATATTCTGGTGTGTATTTGGATGTATGAACTATTGTATCTATGATGTCAAGCCAGTGCACATACCTGGCATTGCTTCATATGCATATATGAGCTGTAAATATATTTTACTGTACCATTGTTCTTTTATTTATCTCTATTAATCATTATCAGAGAAATTATCAGAGGAGTACTAACGTTTTAGATTTGTCTCTTTCTGAAGTTGCTTATGTCTAAAGCCCATATTGAGTTTTGTTTCCACCTCGGCTATATATTTTTGTGATGGCCATCACTAATAACTATCTACTGTCTGTTACATGCCCGATTTGCATTTTCACCTTTTCACCATGACCATATAGTGTCTACTACCGGGTTAGCTAAAACGGGATCATATAAGGTGCGGCAGGCCGCACCTCCTATCTAGTGCATACTAGTCTCATCATCTTTCCAACACATGTAAAGCCTTTGATCTCTCCATAAATAAATTAGTTCACCTCTCGTGGTCTTATATATTTTGCCTTTCGTCTAGGATTCTTCCATGCAGGCCATGTCTCCCTCCCTGGGTTTTGAATTTCGGCCGAGAAAAACAGATTTCGGCCGAATTTCGGCCATCTCGGCCAGGGGCGAAAAATACCTTCGGGCGAAAAAATGGATTTTGGTCAAAATTTGGTCAAATTTAAGTCAAATTTTGGTCAAATTTCGGCCGAAATTTTTGAAAATGGCCGAAATTCTGCCATCTCGGTCTGGGGCGAAAAATTTCACAAACCGAAATTCTGCCATCTCGGTCCCTCCCTGCTCCTCAAGTTCCTCTGCGGCCTACTCCTCGTCTCAGGTAGGATTTTGTTGCTACTTTGTTCTACTATGTTCTTGTGTTGCTCGGTTCTGTCCTTGGTATGTGAGCTGAATTACGGCGGGAGTTTTGACGTGATCCATTATGCCGTCTTCAAGGTGAGGTGGTGCTGATAGCCATGCGATTCGTGCCGACGGCGATAAGGACATGCTGGTGGAGCTCAAGCGGTTCCTAGTTGCGAACAACAGGTTCAACCGCGGCGGATACGACCAGTGGCAGGAGTCAGACCCATCGCCGTGCAAGTGGTGGGGCGTCAGTTGCGATGGGAACGGCCATGTCGAGTCGCTGAACCTGACAGGCTTTGCCATCTCCGGCCCGGTGTTCGGCAACTTCTCACGGCTCTCGGCACTCACGTCGCTCGACCTCTCCGACAACTCCATCACCGGCCCACTCCCTGACGGCGACCTCAACCAATGCCACGGCCTCCTGCGCCTCAACCTCTCCCATAGCCTCATCACCGAGTCGTTGAACCTCTCCGGACTGACCAGGCTTCAAATCCTCGATGTGCCAGGAAACCGGCTCCAAGGCGGCGTCGCCGTCAACTTCCCGGCAATATGCGCCGACCTCACCTTTCTCGACTTGTCCACCAACAACCTCACAGATAACATCACCAACCTCTTAGACGGCTGTCCCAGGCTGGAGTACGTCGATCTCTGCTCGAACAACTTCAACGGCGAACTATGGCCTAGCGTCGCAAGATTTAGGAAATTCAGCGCTGGTGAGAACAACCTCACCGGGAGCGTCCCGTCGAGCACCTTTCCTGATGGCTGCATGCTCCAGTCCTTAGACCTCTCCGAGAACCAGCTGCTCGGCAACTTTCCGGATTCCATCGCTAGGTGCGTGAATTTGACATACATGTCGCTTTGGGGAAATAATTTCACTGGGATGATACCTGCCGGAACCGGGAAGCTCGCCGCCCTCGAGACATTGATTCTTGGGAATAATAGGTTCGATCGACAGATACCGACCGAGCTAACGAACTGCAGGAAACTTCAGTTCTTGGACATGAGTACCAACATGTTTGGAGGCGACATGCAAGAGATTTTTGGCAACTTTACAATCTTGAAGTATCTTGGGCTTCACCACAACAACTATACCGGCGGCATTGTGGCCTCCGGTGTGCTCCGGCTACCTCTGCTTGCTAGGCTCGACCTCAGCTTCAACGAGTTCACTGGAGAACTCCCTCCAGAGGTGTCCGATATGAAGAGCCTCAAGTACCTAATGCTCGCTGATAACAACTTCCCCGGCAGGATACCTCCGGAGTACGGCCGGCTCACGAAGCTCCAAGCGCTGGACCTGTCTAATAACATGCTCTCAGGAGGAATCCCCGCGAGCATCGGGAATCTCACGTCACTCCTCTGGCTAATGCTTGCCGGGAACAAGCTCTCCGGTGAGATACCACCCGAAATCGGCAACTGCACCAGCTTGCTTTGGCTGAACCTGGCCGACAACCGGTTGACCGGCAATATCCCGCCGGAGATGGCAGAGATAGGGAGGAATCCTGGTCCAACCTTCGCCAGGAACCGGAATGATCCAAGCGTGCTCACATGCTCCAGCGAGTGCCAGGCCATGCGAAGGTGGGTCCCGGTGAGCTTACCTCCCTTCAGCTTCATCTACTCTGCCATGACACGGGAGAACTGCCGCAGCATATGGGACCGCATCCTCAAGGGCTACGGGATCGTCCCAATTTGCAAGAACTCGTGGTCGCTCCCTGGGTCTGTGCTGCTGTCAAGGAACATGCTTTCTGGTGAGATACCACCACGGATCGGTGCAATGCGGAACCTCAGCTTGCTCCTCCTTGACGACAACCGCCTGACAGGGCGGCTGCCACCGGAAATTGGCCGCCTCCCGCTCGTCGTGCTGCACGTCTCGAGGAACAACATCTCAGGGCCGATCCCGTCCGAGATTGGCGAGATTATGTGTCTGGAGAGGTTGGATTTGTCCTCCAGCAACCTTTCCGAGGAGCTCCCGACGAGCCTGTTCAAGCTCACGCAGTTGGTTATGTTCAATGTTTCATACAACCGGTTCCTCTCCGGCAATATCTCCATCAACGCAGTCCTTCCTCGGTGACCCGCTCATCTCATTTCCTCAGGATGGACCTGCCAGCAAGCAACGACCATCCACGGAAGCTTCCAATGCTACCGTTGTAGAGAGGAGCAGCACAGCAATAGCAATCATATTATCATACTTTTTCTTCCTTATAATTGGCCTCATTGTTGGCACCGTTAGACGTGGGCGAAAGATCTGTAACTATGGGGGCTGAGTAGGAGATTATAAGAAATTAAGCTTATATGTAAACTAGAATGTGAATCAGAGAGGCTCACCTCAATATTAGGTATAGATAACAGAGGCATTGTGAGTGAATGTGGCATGACTAGAGCGTCAGAAAAACTTCAGCAAGCAGTTCAAAGGTTATCCAGCCAAAAGAGTGTGGACGCACCAAATCACACTTGACAAGTGGTAACTAATTAAGTGTAGCTTGTGGATCAACGATCCGATGATTGCGGACCTGCATGATGGATTATGCAATTTTCCGAAATGCAGTGGTGAGTGATGAGCTAATCATATCTTTTGTGCAAGGCTTTTTGCAATGGAGGTACTAGATGATATATACCCTGCGCATTGCTAGGAGTTTAGTTACGTCAATTCTATGCGATTCCTTATTTTAGACAAATTTCGATGAGATTTGACTTTATTGAAAATGGATATTAGATTTTTAGTATGAGAACTGAAACTAAAAATGCAAATGATTTACCGCAAATTATAGAGGGCTTAGTGGTAATGAAGCTTGGTTCCATCATTTTTTGTCAGTTCCAAATTCTAGAGGGGGTTGGAAAAAATGAAGGCCTTTTATATCACAATTTTATATTCTAAGGATTTCCCGTAAATTTTGTAAGGGCTGGATCAGGCGTTGAATTTCGGGAGCGGTCCGGAACCGTAGTAGCCACGCCAAGCTGGCCTACGCACAAAGGACACATCATGCGAGTGTGTCTGTGTGGTGGAGGCTAGGGCGCTGATCCATGGTCTTCATATTGCGCTTGCAATCAGATTTAATCCCAACTTCCTATAATATATGAGCATTTTTGACACTGTACTAGTGTCAAAAACGCTCTTATATTAGGGAACGTAGGGAGACAACCTGATCTCGGTGAGGCTATTGTGTCGCTAGTCAGCCAACACGTGTATCCCATGGACAATACACGATGAGAGCCTACAGCTCCTAGGCTGCTTCCTCATTTGATTTTCACCAAAATCTGATGTGCCATGGATAAACTATTGAATATGCAGGACATCTTGATAATGGAGTTGTGGAGGTGATATCAGCAAGAAAGGGATGTATATATAGAGCTTCTTTCTTTGGCATGCAATTCCCCACGAATCAACTACATGTGTGGCGATCAAAACCTTGTGATACCAGTGAGTTGCCTTGTTGTTTTGATTCATTATTTTCACATGAAAAGTTCTTGTTTTGATCCAATTTTCTCAATTAAGATGATTTGGCTAATGGACGTCAAACATCCCATAAAACCTTTGCTAATGTGAAAGGGGTGAATCAATAAAAACTAGAGTGAATTGCAAAAAACATCGACATTGATGGCTAGGATTGCAGGAACTGCAAGTCTACGGAATTGTGCCCAAAACCACTATTTTTTCTCTAACTTTTTTCAAAAAACACTAATTGACAGTTTTGGACGTTTTAATGACGATTATGACATGTGGGGCCTACAAATGATGACTACGCGTAACAGTTCGCAGCGACACCGTTAGACTGGGGATTTGACACTGACGCCCTTCTTCAAAATCTTAAAATGCAATCAACCCCCTGCCTCCTCGTCTTTCCTCTCTGTAGGCGACGTGCCTCCACACCCTTCCCTACCAGAGCAGCAAACGTGGTGAGTAGCAGCGGCGACAAGAGCGAACAACAGCATCGCCGGCCGCAAGCAGCAATGGCGACGGGAGGGTACAACAGCCGTGCCGGCCGCGATGGGAGCGAGCAGCAGCACCAGCACCGATCGCGATCAGCAGCAGCGATGGGAGCGAACAGCAGCAGCGCCAGCCAAGAGGGGAGCGAGCAGTAGCAGCGACGCCGGACGCTAGCAGCAGCGGCGATGGGAGTGAGCATCAGCAACGCCGGCTGCGAGCAACAGCGGCAGCCCCGGGAGTGACCAGCAGCAGCGCCGGCCACGGCGACGAGAGTGAACAACAGCAGTGCCTTCCATGACGGGAACGAGCAGCTACGGAGGTGCCAGCCGTGCACGAGCGCGAGCAGCCGCACTGGTGGCCAGGCGGTCATGCGCCAGGTGAACTGCTCGAATCGGGGGTATTCCCGGCGGATCTAGTGTCGGGCTGGGCAGTGGAGAACGATGTGCTCGGATCCGGCGTGGGGCACGGCGAAGGGCGGCCTGGAGACGGAGGGGCGGCGGAGGGAGGGGGGGGGGGGGGCATGGGGATGCGGCGGCCTAGGCAAGGCCTGGAGGGAGTTGTCTCATTTTGAAAGAAGTGAGGGAGTTCTTGGTTAAAAATTATCTCTAACGGCGTCTAGCGTGAACAGTATGCCACATCATCATTTGCAGGAACCATATGTCATAATCTGACTTAAAACCACCAAACCGATCGACTAGTATTTTTTGCAAAAAATTCAAGAAAAAATTAGTGGTTTTGGGCACAATTCCGTGGACTTGTGATTCCTGCAAACCTAGCCTTCAATGTTGATGTCTTTTGCAGTTCACTCATAAAAACTATTACCAGCGGTTAGGACACACAACAACATACCGAGAACAATCATAATTTCTTAATGCAAAAGAAATAAAATATAGTATTGAGAAGGAGAACATCGATATATATATCCTAAACTTTAGTACATTTGTGTGATACAATGCCTTTATTCGAGATGCTTAAGTAAGAAGACTCAAAGTCACTTAGACCTCACCTTGATCTCCTCAAGGTAAAGTTCATCAAGAACTCATCTAGCCACTTGTGCTTGATTTCGATGCGATCTCTGATCTTTCGCAAACTTCCTTGAGACAAATCCACAGATTGGGTGCTCTCGCCCATAGCCATCCAGAAGATGTGGTGGGCATACAGCCAGAGGCTGGCACAAACTCAAATGAAATATGGGTAACCATAAATAAGAATAATTCTTAAAAAATACAAGAAATTTTAATTACTCCCTTCATTTTTGTATACAAGGCCACTATCAAAATTATAAATTACAGCTATATAAGGCCACTAACACAAATCAATGTAAAATTGATGAGGTTTGCCTCGTACTAGCAACCGATGACATTAATACCTCATGCATGCATGCAGGAGTAAGAAGATTGATTTGCATGCACCGTATTAATCAACAAATGAGGGGTGAGAGAGTTGTTTTGTTGTGCGTTGGAGAGAAAAATACACATTAATTAACACGTCAAGCAAGGAGAAAAGACTACTTTGCAACAATAATTTCCATTATTCCGATAGGCCAATGGGTCCAATCCTTGTGCCCCTTCCTTCACGGAAACACCAATGGAGTGTAAACACATCACAGTCAGATGCACCCTCCTCATCATAGAAAAGGACTCGACCTGTCCATTGTCGCCAATCTGCTACTGGTCAAATTTTCTAGCGGTAGCCTGGTGTTCCGGTTTCTCATTAAAGTGCTTGACCGGTGCTGCCATGCCAAGTCAATGGATACTCTTGAATGCAGATGCAGACACTAAATCTGACACAAACAAACACCGCCATTGGGGGTACTCAAGGATACGTTGAACATAGGGATCACTTCCAATGTCGATGTTTACAGCTTTGGGGTAATCCTGCTGGAACTTAGTGGGCAAACGATGCGGCCAACCATGCATAGGATAAGTTGCAGGATGCAGTAATATTATGTCACACACTTGATGATATAATATAGCTGTCTATTATAATCTGAAGAACAATGGACATATTGTATTTCAGGCACTTATGTCTAGCTGCAAGAAATAGGATCAGTAATACTTCTGTACCTTATTTTTTCAGACAATGCACCTGTATCTGTATTCATATGCCTATTTATATATATGGATCCATTTTAGTCAAGCATTCCCTGCGATAGCTGACAAGAAAAGAGCATTGTACACTACAAAAGAGGCAGATTTGGATACATATTGGATAACAGTTTCCTAAATTAACATGGTTTGGGTAATTTGGTTCGAACATCCCATAAAACATTCCTAATATACAAGGGCTAAATCAATAAAAAATGGTCTTGCCAGCATATTTTGACTACATTCTGAACAAGGTTGTATTCTCCAGAAAGATACAGGGTACTGTCAAAATCCACAGAGTAAATTGGGCTACATTGGATAGAATGACCTCCTACATCAAGGGGTGAAATCCAGCATTACCGTAGTATTACATTACAGTCAAGCATCAATACAGTAAAATAAAACAATAACATTCTTTCAGACTATTAGCAGCCAATTAAGTACTCCCAGTGAAAAACATCACTGTAAAACTTCCATAATTTTAAGCCCACACTGAATTACACTAAAAACTGGGTGGGAATCCCTCCACCGCCCAAATCGACGGGCTCTACACTCCACATCGCCAGTGCCCCACGAGTGGGGCTAAGAACCAAAAAGCTGCAGCTGCTTCTCCTCTGAGTCTCACATATAAGAGGGTACATTGAGAGAGCATTCGACAAATGGCTCAAGATAATTGTGTAGCAATAGAAACCTAATCGGAATTAATCAGATCTCAGAACTCAGAAGGAAAGCAGCATGATTGGGGGCGTAGGGATGGGGAGAAGAGACGTACCCATGGAGGACTGCCCGGCGAGGCGCCGACCACCTGCATGTGTGTCATCCACTGGAAGCAAAGCGGCGACCGGAGAAACATTTTATTCATTGGGATAATGTTTCTTTTTCTCTCCATTTTATTTGTGGGCGCCGGACTCAAATAAATTACTTGCTAAGCAAACCTATATAGAGCTACAAATGCAATAACTCTAACCTAGGGCAAATCTTAACAGTCCTGAAAAAATTACATAGGACCTCTATACGGAATAACATAAATATAACGAACAGGAGTATATAACAATAATATTACAATGCAAGAACACTGTTCCTAGGACACTGCTTTCACGATACTGCATACTTTCTTCCAAGTCTGTTGATATCCAAAGAAAGGCAGGTTTCATATGGTGTCAGGCTGAACACTGGCCCAAAATATTGGTCACCGTTGACTTGGACATCATGGCAAAATACAGAAAATTGTTATATCCAAGGCCAACTAAACTGTGATCTCCGGAACAGAAGTAGCATTAATTTTGCTTGTTTTCTTCGTACTATAAATGAAAAGTTACGAAAACTAAACCATGGTGACCAGAAATACAGTTTCCTCCAAAATCTCACTTATGATAACTAAGCTAGTGAAGGTGAGTGATTTCATGATAATGTAGCTGGGAGGAGGATATCACGGAGGAAGAGATATATATACAGATGCACGCCTTCCTTTTTTGTCATGCAACCGGTTCTCTTTAAATCAACTCTTACTCTCTATTTGTGTGAGCATTACAAAGCTAGTGATCGTTACCAGTGGGTTGCCTTTTTAAGTCATCATTTCCATGTGACGAGTTCTGATGGTTAGACTGTAGTCTTGTGATGACCATGGCCGCTCATCACACCTTGGCATACATATCATTTCAGGACCATCCATGCATTGTCACCGGTCTACAGCTATCTTCATTCACCTACTTCCTTCTTGGAATAGTTGCAGTTTCAGTTAACACTTAGAAGATACAGTACTTGATAGGAAAGTGAGGCTTGCCGCGCGTTGCCCGCTGAAGCAGTTGGCAAAGCGGAATGGATTACCAATTTGAAAGCGAATATGGTTTAAACAATTATAATGTATGTATGAGTAGCTGACAACGTATATATAAGGATGCAACGTAAGGTAAATTTGCATACTTGCGTTGCCTGCCAAAGCAGCGGACAAACCAGACGGCTGGGCATATGGGCAAATGAAATCTGAAGAAACTATAGTCGCAAAAAAAATCTGAAGAAATTAAACAAAAATATTGATATCTGAATAACCACAAAACTCTTCTAGTTCAGGAAAGACATAAGGTTCTGTCGTCCATTTGTCCTCCCTTCAACCTTATGTACGTTTCTTTTTCTCTTTGTTGATTTTTTTCCCATCCAATCTCTGGTTCTTTCCATCGATTTTCCTTGAAAACCACATCAACGGCCACACTTTTAATTGATTTACCAAATAAAATTTGATTTTATTTAGTAGGTCAATAAGTACTTACGAAATAAACATGTACTCCCTCCGTTTCAAAATAGATGACCCGACTTTGTATTAAAGTTAGTACAAAGTTGGGTCATCTATTTTGGAATGGAGGGAGTACAATCAAATTAATATGGACAGATAACGTACTATTTATACCCACACACGGACAATTATCTAGTTACTTAAAATTAAATCCAGGATATTCAGAGTTCAGGTAAATGTTTCTCCAGGATTCAGAGTTCAGACCAACAGAAGACGTCTTCTGTATCAAAGGGACAAATAAATTTCAGTATTTTCTCAATTCCTGAAACCATGTTGGTACTTCAGTAAGGGCAAAACAATTATTCTAAAAAGCTCAGAACAGTAGCAACTAGTAGTTTTTGTAAATCTGAACAACTCGCTCACCACAAGATTTTTCACACTCATATCCAGGCTGCAGTTTCATAGCTATTTTTCTGGATCAAGATTTAACATGCCAGCAGGGGTAGAGGATGGGTATACGTTTTTTCTGCTTTTTCTTGCTTCAAGTTTAGCAGTCAGCAGGGAAACCTTTCTGTGCATGACAAGGAAATGTGAACCACTCATAAGGAGAGAGGAACAGAGGATGAACTGTATATCTCAAGAAGCTGGAAACATCAATTGACCAATTCAATCCCAGCCTCAAAGACTGTTCCCGACAAAATCCAAGTTTCCCTAAAAAAATGAATCTGAGTTTCGCTCAGAAAAAATGAAATCAAAGTTTCCCTAAAATAATGAAATCTGAGTAACCACAAATTACTCAAAATTAAATCATTTCTTCAGAAATACGGAACAGCAGTGGCCATGCAATGCTGGCGTACGCAGAGAAGACGCATCATGCCGGTGTGGCATGGTGGAGGCCTGGGCGTCGATCTGCAGGCTTCATCTTGCACTCGCAATTGGATGGAGTTTGCTTGTAATGGAAGAGAGGAGCTGACGTTGGTGAGGCTATTGTTCGGCGACTCGGCAAACATGCGTAAGCCTCAAACAATGCACGTTGTGGTCATTCAGCTCCTAGGCTGCTTCCTCGTGCCGTGAACTTAGAGTACATAAACTATGACGTTGTGAACTAAATTTGGTTTTCCCCAAAATCTTATGTGCGATGGATAAACTTGAATACGTAGGACATCATGATGCTGGAGTTGATAGCTCCGAGAAAGGGATGTATATATAGAGCTTCCTTGTTTATCATGCAATTCTCCACGAATCAATATGTGTCTGGCGATCAAAACCTTGTGATACCAATGAGTTGCCTTGTTATTTGATTCACTATTTTCACGTGACAAGTTCTTGTTTTGATTCAGTTTTGTCAAATAACATCAACTACATGTGTGGCAATCAAAACCTTGAGACACCTGAGTTGCCTTGTTGATTTGATTCACTATTTTGACGTGACAAGACCATTTTTTGATTCAGTGTTCTCAAATAATATGATTTGGCTAACTCGCGAAACATCCCTTAAAACCTTTGCTAATGTGAAAGGGGTGAATCACTAAAAACTCTTACCAGCTTACTCCCTCACTCACACATTAATTGTTGCTCAGGCATATGTATTATAGTACTAGTTGCACACCAACATTGCATTTCGCGGGTGCCAGTGGCCTCAGATGCTATGCCTCCGAGGTCACCGTCCACTGCAATGCATAGTTTGTTTAATTTAATTTAGGTTTGTTAAATTTGGCCAGGTCTGCATGTAATATACTGAACTTTCTAAATTTCGTCTGGATTTTGCGTGGACATTTTAGGACTCCGTTTGGATCACATCCGCCTAGCCAGATGTCCACGGATAATCCTCCCACTAGTTTCCGCCAAATACCAAACAAGGGTTTGGAAGTAACTCAATTTCCCATGCCTAACTCACTGATAAACTCCCGCCTCTAAACTCCCATCCCCTTTCTCCATTGTAGGCAACACGTTGTAAGTGGATACCCGCTAAGTGAGGAAGAAAAACCAGTGGCTACGATCCAAGTCAATAAGTCTCGGCTTGTCAGGGTTCTCTGCTTTTCCCTCTCGTCCAGTTATGCTAATATTGTCCTACTGTGTGTAAGACGATAGTCCAGGGACACAGCGACGGCCATGCATACTAGTCTCTTCATCTTTCCACCACATGTAAAGCCAATGATCTTTCCTTCCTTTAATTAGTCCGCGGATGGGGAAATTGTTTTGCATGTTTTTCTCATACTGTAAACCAAAAGTCATAAAAACGAGGCATCGTGAACTCGAATTCAGTTTCCTCCAAAATCTCGGGTGTGATAGCTAAACTAGTGATGGCGTTTGATATGACGAAATCAATGGAGCCGTCAAGGTTATATCTTGGAGGAGCATATATATGGAGAGCTTTCTCCTTTTCATGCAACTAGTTCTATTTGAATCAACTCTTACTCTATATGTGTGAGCTTTCATGCTGGACAGAAACATCCTCGAAGGGGTTGTGGTCCTTCATGAAACGCTCCATAAGATTCACAGGAAAAAACTAGATGGAGTTGTTTTCAAGGTGGATTTCGAGAAAGCGTACGATAAAGTCAAATGGCATTTCCTTCAACAGGCCTTACGCATGAAGGGTTTTGATGAAGCTTGGCGACGCCAGGTAGAATTTTTCACGCAAAAAGGGAGTGTTAGAATTAAAGTGAATGACGACATAGGTCATTATTTCCAGACACACAAGGGCCTGAGACAAGATGATCCAATGTCTCCTATTCTGTTCAACATTGTGGTTGACATGTTGGCAATTCTGATAGGAAGGGCAAAGGAGGCCGGTCAGGTGGGTGGCTTGGTGCCTCATCTAGTTGATGGTGGTGTATCCATCCTGCAGTACGCTGATGATACAATCATCTTTATGGAGCACGACTTGGCAAAAGCGAGAAATATGAAGCTGGCGTTATGCTTATTTGAACAATTGACCGGATTGAAGATTAATTTTCATAAGAGCGAGTTGTTCTGCTTTGGTAGAGCGAATGAGGAACAAGAGGCTTATAGACAATTGTTTGTATGCGAATTGGGGGCATTACCTTCACTACTAGGGAAAAGGCTAGCAGCAGCGCGGGTTTTAGGTGTATCAGTAGCGCGGGGTGGGGCGCTATTAATAAGGCGCTACAGCTAACATATAGCAGCAGCGCGGTTACTGGGACCACGCTACTGCTAGTAGCTCCAGCGCCCTTTGCAGCAACGCGCTACTGCTATAGCGGCGCTCCTGCTAACTTCTATACACTCGCTACTGCTAATTTAACAGGTTTTTTGTTTTTTTTGGGCATATTTTTTTATATTTGAACAGGCTTTATAGAAGAATCTTTAGCACATAGAAATGTCATCATGATACACATACAAATGTCTGCGCGACCACGAATATAATCATAGCATATACATACAAATAGTCTCATCATAATCATCATCCAACACAAAGTGGTCTCTTGTCGTCATCTCGAAAATAGCGATACAAGTCCTTGATTACTTGCAAATACATCATCATCCATCTAAACAATGGTATACGCGAGAAGAGCTATCACTTTGAGTACATGAGTTCGTATCCCTCTCTCGCATTAGCGTGAACCTAAACTAACTACTGCCTGTCGCTCGGAAACCGGAAACCGGCAACACCTGGGCCTGACACTCCGGCCACTCATCGTATATATACTCCTGGCGTAGCACTTCTTCGCCATCGATGATCTATGCACCTGCATCGTCACATGAGTCGATGATATGCAACATATATAGTTGAGCAACAGAAAGAGACAGACTTGACAAAAATAGAAACAACATATCATAAGCATAAATAACAAAGTTCATCGTACCCAAAATGCCCTAACTAGAGTGATCTTCGCTAGTCGAGGAGGAGGACGGTTTAATTACATCACAAATAAAGTTTCACTGCGCATAACTCAAAGTTTTGTCATACGGAAAGTATGGACTAAACAAACACATTGTCATATATCGACAATCACTCCAACATGCCGTGCCATCCATCGAGGTCAGGAAGATAGTCCCCGAGCTTAGTGAAAGGCTTCATGTCGAGTCGCTGAGAGGCTATCCATGTTCGGACGTCTTCCCGCGACATTTGTCCTTCTCCGTAGAATATCCCTGTTTTTTCGACGACCTCTTTCATGATGATTTGGGCAAGTTCGCGCTGGATGTTATAGAACTCAGCTCGAAGTCGATGATCCTCGATATCTCCTATGTCCTTTGCCCATTGCAGAATATGGGCATCGCCAGATCTAGGTGACATTTGAAGGTTCTGGTGATCCCGTCTGTACTCCAGCATGTGGTGTAGGACATAGAATCCATCATTAAGAGAATCGTTCGGTTGCTGGATGCAGCAGAAGTCGGTCTTATGGCCGAAGGCGGCCCTGCCGCCCCTTCTCTTCTTGTCCCTAACCTCTCCACCCCTTGCTTGGTAGTAAAATATAGCACTGTCGAGAACATCTTTGATGTGGGTGTAATCCTTTTTGTGAATGTTCTTCGACGAGTCCAAGTAAAGAGCGTGGGAGAATCGGGGGTAGAGGATGATGAGGACGGCGCGCCCGCCGCTGCACAAAATAAGTACACCTCAAATTAATTAGCCTCCACCGTGCAAATGAATTATTGAAATCAAAGGAAGGATAGCAGCGCGGATGACTTACACGGGATGATAAGGGACGAGAATCGCCTCCTTGTCCTTATTGGCGAGCATGAAACTGACGATGTAATCCCTCGCGTATTCACGCTGATCTGCACAGACTCCCAAGAAGCTCTCGTGCATGTAGTACGGGTCAGCGACACAGATATGACGTATCTGCTCAACCCCAATGATGTAGTTCATGTGCAAGGCATAAAGGCGAACAAATGTAAAATCCAGCTTCTTCACGTGAAACATGTCGAATATGTAATCGAATCGGAGGAAGAACTTATTCGCAGGGAAGCTGTCGACGTACGACATTTGCCGCGGAACGTTAACCACGTAGAGTGGGTATCTTGGATCTTTCGAGGCGATGAGGCATTTCTCTACCCGCAGCACACCGTCATGAAGTCTCTTTAGATCGCCGAATCTGGCCCGTAGCGCTGTTGCAGGTAGGATTGGTTGACCGGGGATATGCCATTTATCCGCATCGGGGATATCTATACGGTCCTGAAGCCGAGGCTGCTGAGGCGGCTGGATCATAGAATCAGCTTTTTTGCCTTTCCTCGCTCTCTTCCTAGACTTCTTTACTACCGGAAGGTCGTCAATAATACGTTGAGACGGTAATTCAGGCACCGACTCATGACGCTCAAACCCTGAGGAGGCGCCAGTATAGACATACTGTTCAGCGCCATCGTCATCCTCATCCTCATCCATGGCAACGTCATCAGCGACTAATGGAGCCTCCTCCTTACCCCGTCCGCTATCACCCAACCCGACACCCGATGCTAATTGGGTAGGTGGGGTGTTGATGTTCATACCTTGCTGAGGCTGCGTACTCGTGGGTGTGCTCCCGGCTGCCTCCAGACGAAGCAGACTCTTTGGCCACAACAGGACCCACCCATTGCAACAATCACCAAGCCGCCGCGGTGTCTCCTCGTCATCCACAGTAGTGTTGGAGGAGGCAAATTCTCGTGGCCCGGTTTGACACTGGCCATGGAAACCTTGAAGACGTTCGGGGGGATCGGCCGGCTGTGGAACAATGGTTCCTTCGGCTTCATTATCGTCGCCTTCCCCACGGCCACCTTCTGGTCGCCGATGGTGTACAATATGGTGCACGGGGTTTCGTCGGCCTGCAAAGAAAAGTCTGCGACGTAAGACATCTGAAAGGCAACGAAAACGGGAGATTATACATTTATATTGAAGGGGGCCGGTGTGACAGATACCGTGAGGGCGTCGAGCTCAGCCAAAGACGAAGCACCGCCGAGCACGTCCGGTGCGGGAGCCGGTGCGGGAGCAGGTGCTCCCAAGAAGTCAGCAAGGGGAAAGTCCTCTGCATTTTTTTCTGGATTTTTCCTTGTCCAAGTGATAACGCCCGTCACCAAGGAAGTAGACAAATCTGCAACCACCTGTTTTGCGGCAGCTACCGCTGTTGCGACTGTCTGAGATGATTTCTTCTAAACCGCAATCTCAACCTTCTTGTCGATGTTTTCTTCAGTTAACCTCCGTCTTTCCTTTCTCTCCTCCGTGGTCTCACGGTAGTACTTCTTCCACGTGGCGCCGTCTCTGACACCGTGCACGCGTCCATACAACGGTCGAGTATCCACCGGTTGTCGTTTCAATATGTTCAACGCCCGGTTGAATGGAGTGTCCCACTTGGGCCTCGCCAATGCCTCAGACGGCGAGTCGCTTTCGGCCGCAATCCGGTGCTGCTCTCTCTGCAAAGGGCACAAGGATCGTTTACAAATATGACTAACGTGTGCAGTCGAATTGATCAGAAACTAAAATTACCAGCAGTCTCATGAACTCCGTAATGACCGGTGTTGTCTCGTAAACCTTCTTCACTGGGTCCCAGCGGTGCGGGCCCTCGGGGCGTCACGCTCCTGTGGGGCGGTGAAATCCGAAGTGCAGGATGCCCAGACTCGCGGCTTCGCGTCCTCCTTGGGCCATTTGGACCTCTTTCCGCCCGTAACCACGACTTCCGAGGTGGTGGCTCCCAATGTTCCTCTTTGAAGCCCTTCATGTACTTAGACTTTTTTGGCAGCTTCGCCTCGCAAGCCTCCTTGAATATTTGAAACTGCTCTTCCGTGATTGTCGGATTATCCTTTACAATCTCGGAGTAGGGTTCCGTCGTTGATCTTTGCTTTCACTCGATTTTTCCAGCGCCAACGCGTCGCTAAACTTGATCATGGCGTGTTTGTTTATCTTCTTCATTGCCGGGTCCTCGTCTGGATCTTCATAATCCTTCTCATTCCGGCCCGGGAACAAGAATATCTGGTGAAACTTCTTTAGGAGGGAGCTCCTCATATTTTCTATCTTCTGTAGTTTCTCATCATTGATGGTGGCGGTTGTCCGTACGATGCAGCCAATTTGATTGCCGTAGCACGCGCGCGCTTCCTTGGGCGCCTTTGGCTCAAAATTGCCGTCGTCCACCTCCGTGAGCACCAGTCTAGTAGTCCTGAGTTTGTTAGGAACCCGTTGCCTCTTTGCTTTCGGTTCTACACCGGCTCCGCTCTCCGAGGCAGCACTGGTCTCAGCGCCGGTCTCGATGCCGGTCTGAATCTCAGCGCCGGTCTCAGTCTCAGCACCGGTCTGCGTGTCGGTCTCAGTCCCCGATGCCACCGGTGGGCCCAGCAACAACTTCGGTTGATCGTCGGTAAGGCTAAAATATTAAATGCGCCGCCAGTAGACGCGTCGTCAATCACCGTAACCCTGTCCTTCATCGTTGCTAGCCATGTTTCCTATGATTAAATCTAGTCAATTAATTCTAAACCTAATAAAATGAATAATGACATAAAAAAGGACTATTGTTTTGCAGGAATGTTGACTCCTTCCTGGTGCGGCAAATCCCGTGCACTCGATAAGTCCTAGTTTGTAGCACAAGTCATGCCGAAATTCACGGAAAATTTCGGCATGACCTTTGCTAAAAAGTGGACAAATCGAGAACCTGAAATTTGCCGGAACAGAAATGAATCAACATTCCGGCAAAACATAGGCCACTTAGCTTCATTCCCTGGAAACAACAAAGCCACTTGGGCACAATCGAACAACTTCAATGAAAAGATATAACATGAGCAAACACTATTGAGGAATTTACGTATAACATGGCCACTTCAATGAAAAGATATAATCAACAATAATGGAATATGCAAATGAACATCAATGACATATAGCTAAATACTTTTGTTTTTTGTCTAAAGCTAAAAGTATTTATAGCTACTGTTCTGTTTGACCAAGTTTTTGAAAAGAAAAACAATTCTGTTTTTTGTTTATAGCTAAATGCCATAGCTATTGTTTTTTATTTATAGCTAAATACTTTTGTTTTTTGTCTAAAGCTAAAAGTCTAGGAACTACATTTTCTCTAACCCTTTTGACCTCACCAGAATTTCCACAGCAAGACCTTAGTACCTACACCCAATTTCTTCAAAAATATTCACGTCCATAGTCCAAATAATTCAAATTTCATTTGAATGAAATTTGGAACAAATTCAGGTCCGTAGTCAAAATATTTTTTTATAGTTAAGTGTTTTTTGTTTATACCCTCTGTTAATTTAAATCTAAATGCTAATATTATTTATATACCCTCTATTAGTTTAAAGCTAAATGGAATTACTGTTTAGGAATTTTCATAAAAATTGCCCTAGCTAATTTCCTAAAAAAATTGCAAATCATTTTTCCTAAATGCTATAAAATGCCTACTGCCCTAAAAAAATCTAGGGTTCATATGAACATCAACACAGTATCAACACACATATATAATTGCCCTAGTAGAGAGAAATAGGAGGGTAGGGACAGGAGAGGCATAGCCTTACGGTCGGCGGTGAGGGCAGGCTCTGGCTCGGGCAGCGGCGGTGAGGTCGAGGGCGGCGGTGGCGAGCTCGAGGGAGGCGACAGTGAGGTCGACGACGGCCTCGGGCGGCGGCTGTGAGGTCGAGGGGGTGGCCTTGGGCGGCGGCGGTGTGGTCGAAGGCCTCGGGCGGGGCGGCAGCGGTGTGGTCGGCAGTGGCAGGGCAGGGCAACTCATGATGGAGCAGTTGGGGGACAGGGGAGTAGAGAGGGGGAAAGGACTTAGAGAAATTTTGAGCCAGGGCCGCGGGATTTGAGTCAAACTAGCAGCAGCGCTTTCTTTGCTGAAACGCTATAGCTAAGATAGCTATAGCGTTCGAGAAACGCTGCTGCAGCTAACCCTTTCTGTTTTCTTTTTCTTTTTCTTTTGTTTTCTTTACATTTTCTTTTTTGCATTTCTCCTTTTTCTATTTCTTTCATTTTCATTTACTTTTCTACTTATTTTTCTATTTATTTTATTTTACATAGCAGTAGCGCTATATAGAAGAAACGCGATGCTACAATGTTTTTAGCAGTAGCGTGCTTCTGGGAGAAGCGCTGCTACTATTCCTAGCCTACCGGCACTAGTGAGAGAATTTTAGTAGTAGCGCTTTTCTGTGAAGACGCGCTGCTGCTAAAATAATGATTGTTGCGTGGTTTTGCAACAAGCGCTACTACTAAGTAGCGCTAGCGCCGAGTTTTGACCAACGCTACTGCTATACCTCTATGTATAGCGTTTTCCCTAGTAGTGCTTTCACGTACTTAGGTATACCCATTCACCATCGTAAGCTGACAAACAGAGAATGGAAGTGCATCGAGGATCGGTTTCAGAAGAAACTGAGTTGCTGGAAGGGCAAACTCATGTCATATGGAGGCCGACTGATTCTTATTAATTCGGTGCTCACGAGTATGCCAATGTTTCTCTTATCTTTCTTCGAGGTCCCAGTTGGTGTTAGGAAAAGGCTGGACTTCTATCGATCCCGATTCTTCTGGCAGATTGATGAACTAAAGAGAAAGTACCGACTCGCCAAATGGGATATCATCTGTCGACCAAAGGACCAGGGGGGCCTTGGTATTGAGAATCTTGAAGTCAAGAACATATGTCTTCTCAGTAAGTGGATGTATAAACTATCATGTGAGACTGAGGCCACGTGGGCGCAGATTCTCCATACTAAGTATCTGCAGTCCAAGACTTTGTCCCAGGCGACAGTGAGACCGACTGACTCGTCATTTTGGTAGGGGCTTATGAGAGTCAAAGTTGTCTTCTTTAATAGAACAAAGTTTATAGTCGGTAATGGAAACACCACTCGCTTCTGGGAAGATACTTGACTTGGTGAAACACCGTTGACGCTTCAGTATCCGTCCCTGTATCGTATTGTTCAACGATGTGATGCTCTTGTTGCAACGATTATGCAGTCCATTCCCCTTAATATTCAGTTTAGGAGGGCGCGTGTTGGCGAACCGTGGGAAGCATGGCTTCATTTGGTGAGTAGACTGATGGAGGTTCAGCTATCTCATCAGCCCGATTAGTTGTGTTGGAAGCTTACTAGGTCTGGAGAGTTCACAGTTAAGTCGATGTATATCGATGTCATTAACTCTAAATCTATTCCTAGTTCCAAAGAGGTTTGCAAAATCAAAGTTCCTTTGAAAATTAAAGTGTTTATGTGGTTTGTACATAAACAAGTCATCTTAACAAAGGATAATTTGGTTAAGCGCAACTGGACAACATCTACTAGGTGTAGTTTTTGTGATCGGGACGAAACTATCAAGCACCTCTTCTTTGACTGCTTGTTGGCAAGAGTTTTGTGGCACATGGTGCATATTTCCTTTAACATTACTCCTCTGAATTCGGTCAGTACATTATTTGGAACGTGGCATGTTGGTATAGAGTTCGAAACAGCTAGACATATTCGTGTAGGAGTACGTGCTTTGTTGTGGGCAATTTGAAATTGCAGAAATGATTTGGCTTTTAACAGAAGAACAAATATTCATTTTTTTGCAGATTTTATTCCGAGCTACTGCGCCGATCCGTATGTGATCGTTACTCACTCCGACGGAGGCCAGGGAGCGTTTGGTTACTGGATCTGTCCGGTGGGAGATGGTAGCGCGGGATATCTTCAACCGGTTTGGATGGCGGTCATGTAATAGGATATGCAATTAGTTTACCTATCTTTGTTATGCCAGCCGGTTGTGGATTTTGGGCCTTTTGTTTTTGGCGTTGTGTCTCTTTGTGAGCTTGCCGTTATTTTGTTTTTAGACTATAAGACCTTGTTGAACATCTTTATTTATCTATAAATGTGGCCGTATGCATCGTTCTGATACAGAGGCCGGGGAGTCCCCCTTTTTTGAAAAAATATGTGTGAGCCCATGAAAAGCCTGTTGCCCCGTTGATTCACCATTTTTCGCATGATGATTTTTCGTTTCGGAAAAAACATGACAAGTTTTGGTGGTTAGACTGCGTAGTCTTGTGCAGAACATGAACATGGTAACCATCAATAGTGCGTGGTATGATCCGATGTGATGCCAATTTTCATTCCCTCCTGCTTCCTTCTTTGAGTAGCTTAGTTCATAATATGCACGTCAGATTTGTCATGCTTAAAAATCTGACGTTGGATCTTTAGAGATTACATGGGATATGGTTAGTTGTGATTTGTATTTTGACTGGTATGTTAGCGATGCATATTGAGTGTGACACGTTCATGATAACCAAACCACGAATTACAACAACCCCAAACAATATGCACACGGAATACACAGGTATTTCGACAAGTCTTGGCGTGTCAGCATCGACCGCGTCTCCGTCAGTGCAAGAATTTATGAAGGCGTAGCGTAGACGATAGTCAAGGGACACAGGGACGGCCATGCATACTAGTCTCTTCATCTTTCGACCACATGTAAAGCCTTTGATCTTTCCTTACTTATTACTAGTTCACTTCGCGTGGTCTTGGAATGCCAAGAGCAGAGCAAGAGAAGCTGAGGAGGCTATCTGCACCAAGAAGCAGACGCGGCAGAACATAGCCCGCACCTCACGAGGCTTCCCGCTCCTTTAGCCTAGGATTCTTCCATGGCTGAGGGAAGGCTGGCCATGTCTTCCTCCCTGCTCCTCAAATTCCTCTACGGCCTACTCCTCATCGCAGGTACAGTAGGGTTTTGTTGTTCCCTCAAACAAAAAGTAGAATTTTGTTGGTAGTTAGCTCTGTTCTGTTGGGTGAGGCCTGCTTGATATACCCCCCCCCCCCCCTATAAATTTAAAATGGTAGTTTTGTCTTTTGATATTAATTTAAAGCCTAATCCTACGCCACTTAGATGCATTTTTGGTTTGAACACCAAATGAACCACGGAATGGAAATTGCAAAAATAAATTAAAATTGGGCTCTTTTTCATCTTAGATCAATCAAATAACCTCACCTTCCGTTACAAAGGCATCATCTAAATGGCATTTAATTAAATTTACAGTTTCTGTACATTGGAGATCAATCTATAGTTTCTGCACACCTAATGAAATTTGAAGACCTCGCTCGATGTTGCTTCGCATGGAGGTGAATCATCTCATCTGCAAGGGAGGACCGATCGAGGTCGTCACCATCGCGGCAAGCCGGCAACAGTCTGATCTGTCTTTCCACGAGGGACACGAGGTCGCGATGTTCACCTGTCTGATCTAGTCACACGTTTTAACCGTGATGATCTGTTTGTTCCTAAATATTTGTCTTTCTAGAGATTTCAACATGTGACTATGTACGAAACAAAGTGAGTGAATCTACACTTTAAAGTATGTCTAAATACATCCGTATGTTGTATTTCATTTGAAATGTCTAGAAAGACAAACATACCCTCGTAATCGATCAGGTATGTTCCATCTCCACCATTGATTCAATTATAAGGAGGGTGTACTGAAGCAGAAATGTCTTTTCCTGGTGTATGTATGAGCTGGATTATGCTGGGAGTTTTGACGAGATTGATTTTGTCGTTTGAAGGTGAGGCGGCACTGCTAGCCGCAGAGAGTGGCGGTGGTGACGACAAGCAGGTGCTGCTGGAGCTCAAGCGGTTCCTGGTTGCCAACAACAAGGTCAACCGCGGTGGCTACGAGGCATGGCAGGACTCCGACCAATCGCCATGCCTATGGAGAGGCGTCGGTTGCAATAGGGGCGGCCGTGTCGCCTCGCTGAACCTGACATGCTCGACCATATCCGGTCCAGCATTCGGGAACTTCTCACGGCTGTCGGCGCTCACGTCGCTCGACCTCTCTGACAACTCCATCATTGGCGCGCTCCCAGCGAGTGACCTCAACCAATGTCACAGCCTTGTGCACCTCAACATCTCCCACAACCTCATCACCGGGTCGCTGAATGTGTCTGGACTGACCAAGCTTCAAGTGCTTGACGTGTCGGCTAACAGGCTCGAGGGCGGCGTCGCCGTCAATTTCCCGGCGATATGCGCTAACCTTACATTGCTGCACTTGTCCACCAACAACTTCACAGGTAATATCACCAACATGTTAGAGGGCTGCACCAGGCTCGAGTATGTCGACCTCAGCTCGAACAACTTCGACGGCGAGCTCTTGCCTGATGTTGCAAGGTTCAGGAAATTCAGCGTCGCTGAGAACAACCTCACCGGGACCGTTCCATGTAGCACGTTTCCTGATGGATGCAAACTCCATTCCTTAGACCTCTCTGCGAACCAGCTGCTGGGGAGCTTCCCGGATTCCATGGCGAAATGCACGAATTTGACGTACTTGTCACTGTGGGGGAATAATTTCACTGGAATGGTACCTGCCGGAATTGGGAAGCTCGCATCCCTCGAGGCGTTGGTTCTTGGGAAGAACAGGTTCGACCGGCAGATACCGCAGGAGCTAACGAACTGCGTGAGCCTTCAGTTCTTGGACATCAGTAGAAATATGTTTGGTGGCAACGTGCAGGAGATTTTTGGCAACTTTATGAGCTTGAAGTATCTTGTGCTTCACCACAACAACTACACCGGGGGCATCGTGGCCTCGGGAGTGCTCCGACTACCACTGCTTGCTAGGCTCGACCTCAGCTTCAATGAGTTCACCAACGATCTCCCACAAGAGGTGGCCGACATGAAGAGCCTCAAATACCTGACGCTCGCCGATAACAACTTCTCTGGTAGGATACCTCCAGAATACGGCCGGCTAGCAGAGCTCCAGGCACTGGACCTGTCTAATAACACTCTCTCAGGAGGAATCCCCGCTAGCATCGGGAATCTCACGTCACTCCTTTGGTTGATACTAGCGGGGAACCAACTCTCTGGTGAGATACCGCCTGAGATCGGCTACTGCACCAGCTTGCTCTGGCTGAACCTGGCGGACAACCAGTTGACCGGCAATATACCGCCTGAGATGGCAGAGATAGGGAGGAATCCGGGTCCAACCTTCGCCAAGAACCGGAATGATACAAGCGTCTTCATTGGCTCCAATGAGTGTCAAGTCATGAGACGGTGGATCCCGGCGAGCTATCGTCCGTTCAGCTTCGTCAACTCCGTCTTGACTGATCCCAGAACTAAAAAGAACTCTGTCATGACCGGGGGAAACTGCCGCAACATATGGGACCGCATCCTCAAGGGCTACATTATCGTCCCAATGTGCACCAACTCGTTGTCGGTCGGGTCGCTCCCTGGGTACGTGCAACTGTCAAGGAACATGCTTTCTGGTGAGATACCGTCGCGTATTGGTACAATGCGGAACATCGGTTTGCTATTCCTCGATGGTAACTTTTTCACGGGGCGACTGCCGCGGGATATCGGCCGGCTTCCACTTGTAGAGCTGAACATCTCAAGGAACAACATCTCGGGGCCGATCCCGTCCGAGTTTGGCGAGTATTTGTGTCTGGAGAGGATGGATTTGTCCTTCAACAACCTCTCCGACGAGCTCCCAGCGAGCCTGTTCAAGCTCACGGAGTTGGTTTTGTTCAATGTTTCATACAACCCGCTCCTCTCTGGTAAAATCTGCACCACCGGCCAATTCGGCACATTCGACGAGCAGTCCTTCCTCGGCGACCCGCTCATCTCATTGGATCAGGGTGGACCTGCCGGAAAGCAACAACCTGGAGAGGAAGCTCCGTATGTTACCCTTGTTGAGAGGAGCAGCATACCTATAGCAATCCTAGTGTCGTACTTCTTCTTCCTTGTAGTTGGCTTCATTGCTGGCACTGTTAGAGGTGGGCGAAAGAACTGTTGACTGTGGGAGCTGAGTAGGAGATTACAAAAATTAAGCATGTGTGTAAACAAGAATGTCAATTTGAAGGGGGAATCAACTCTACAAACTAGCAAGATGAAGCAAAGAACTTGATGCAAAAGAAAGAAAATAAAGTATTCACGAGAACATCGATGTATCCCAAGTTTTGTCACATTTGTGTGATTCGATGTGTTTATTGGATGTGCTGAAATAAGATGCCTCGAAGTCACTTAGACCTCACCTTGATCTCCTCAGGGTAAAGTTCATCAAGAACTCATCCAGTCTCTTGTGTTAGATGTCGATGTGATCTCCGATCTTCCGCAAACTTCGTTGAGACAAATCTACAGCTTGGATGTTCTCACCCATAGCAATAGAGAAAATGTGGTGGGCCTACAGCCACTAGTAGAAAACAGGGCTTTCGTCCAGGCCAGTTTAGCCCATTAGTCCCGATTAAATCCAGAACCGGGACCAATGGAGCTTTTGCCTCGGTTCGTGAGCCCAGGGGGCCGGCCGGGTCACGTGGGCCATTGGTCCCGGTTCGTCCGGACCTTTTGGTCCCGGTTGGTGGGACGAACCGGGACCAATGGTCATGGCTCCTGGCCCACCACTATTGGTCCCGGTTGGTGGCATGAACCGGGACCAAAGGCTTCCCTTTAGTCCCGGCTCATGCCACCAACCGGGGCTAATGGTGCTGCCTATATATAGCCCCTCGCGCAAGAGCAGAGCACACTGCTCTGTTTTTTCTGGCCGAGGGGGAGAGGGCTTGGTGGTGCTCTAGCTCACCTCCTATGCACACAAGGTGTTCGATGGAATGCCCGAGCCACACTACTTAAGGTTTCTCCTCTCCAAGCTCGACTGCCAAGCTCCATTTTCCTCAATATTTATCTAGGTTTAGCGGTCCGTCACGCCCCGTCCACGTCTTCATCACCATCGATCACGCGCGCCGATCTCATCGCCGACACCACCGTGGTGAGCCTCTTGTTCTTATCTTCTTTCTGAAAGGAAAAATATTATTACTTGTTTGTTTAGATAGATAGTTGTATTATTTTCTTACTTTTATTATTGCATCTTATATAGTGCGATGGTTTTGGTATCCGCCCCCGTCGGCCCTCGTCCTGTCTATGATTCGGATGTGGTATATTTATCTTTTCATAACTATTGGTTCATTTATTGTTTATGAAAATTATGCCGACCAGCGTGACATAGATTTTATTTATCTAGGAGGTTGTTGAACCCGACCCTATTGTCGAGAGGTTAAATTTAGTTGAAGAAGAAAACAATTTCTTGAAGGAAAAAATAAAAAAACTTGAGGAGGAGAAGATGATATTGGAGTTGCATGTTGCGGATGTCGTCGATGATCACAAGATCAAGATGGATGCAATGCGCTTGAAGATGAGAAAGATTAGAAAATATGCCATTCATACCGAGGCTTGGTATCATTATGCCGTTGGATCAGTTGTTACCTTGGTTGCGATTACGATCGTATTTGTTTTCGCATTGAAATGTTTTACATAGCTTCAATGTATGGTTTAATTAATTTAGATGCTCTGCAGAGCTTTATGTTGTTAGATGAGAACTATGTATGTACTTTGGTTTTTATGTGATGATGAACTTCTATTAATTTGGTCACTTAATTATCTATTCATGATGTTCTGTAATGATTTTTGACACACTTAATTATATATAATGCACGCAGATGAACAGGCAATGGATGTACGGTGATGTACACACCTCCGAGTACATTAAGGCGTGCATGATTTTCTCAAGTGGCTGAGGCAAACAAGCAGAATGGTTTTATGTGTTGTCCATGCCCTATATGTGGGAATATGAAGTCTTACTCTGACCGGAAAATCCTTCACACCCACCTGCTTTACAAGGGTTTCATGCCACACTATAATGTTTGGACGAGGCACGGAGAAATAGGGGTTATGATGGAAGACGGCGAGGAAGAAGAGTACGATGACAACTATGTGCCCCTGAATACGGTGATGCTACTGAACATCAAGATGCACTGACGATGTGCACGATGGTGCTGGAACGGGCGGCTGCTGAAGATCAAGAGGAACCAGACGATGTGCCCGATGATGATGATCTCCGCCGGTCATTGTCGATGCAAGGACACAATGCGAAAGTCAAAAGGAGAAGCTGAAGTTCGATCGCATGTTAGAGGATCACAAAAAAGGGTTGTACCCCAATTGCGAAGATGGCAACACAAAGCTCGGTACCGTACTCGAATTGCTGCAGTGGAAGGCAGAGAATGCTGTGCTCGATAAAGGATTTGAGAAGCTACTGAAAATAATGAAGAAGAAGCTTCCAAAGGATAACGAATTGCCCGACAGTACATACGCAGCAAAGAAGGTCGATGCCCTCTAGGATTGGAGGTGGAGAAGATACATGCATGCCCTAATGACTGCATCCTCTACTGTGGTGCCTACAAGGATCTGAACGCATGCCCGGTATGCGGTGCATTGCGTATATAAGATCGACGAGATGACCTGGTGATGTTGACGGCGAGCCTCCCAGGAAGAGGGTTCCTGCGAAGGTGATGTGGTATGCTCCTATAATACCACGGTTGAAACGTCTGTTCAGAAATAGAGAGCATGCCAAGTTGATGCGATGGCACAATGAGGACCGTAAGAAAGACGGGAAGTTGAGAGCACCCGCTGACGGGTCGCAGTGGAGAAAAATCGAGAGAAAGTACTGGCATGAGTTTGCGAAGGACCCAAGGAACGTATAGTTTGCTTTAAGCGCGGATGGCATTAATCCTTTCGGGGAGCAGAGCAGCAATCACAGCACCTGGCCCGTGACTCTATGTATGTATAACCTTCCTCCTTGGATGTGCATGAAGCGGAAGTTCATTATGATGCCAGTTCTCATCCAAGGCCCTAAGCAACTCGGCAATGACATTGATGTGTACCTAATGCCATTAGTTGAAGAACTTTTACAGCTGTGGAATGGAAACGGTGTATGTACGTGGGATGAGCACAAAAAGGAGGAATTTGACCTAAAGGCGTTGTTGTTCATGACCATCAACGATTGGCCCGCTCTCAGTAACCTTTCAGGACAGACAAACAAGGGATACCACGCATGCACACACTGTTTACTTGACACCGATAGTATATACCGGAAGCTGCAGGAAGAATGTGTACCTGGGCCATCGCCGATTTCTTCCGACCAACCATCAATGTCGAAAGAAAGGCAAGCATTTCAAGGCGAGGCAGATCACCGGAAGAAGCCCTCCATGCGTGCGGTGATCACGCATTTGCTATGGTCAATGATTTACACGTAATCTTTGGGAAGGGTCCCGCGGACTAGCTGTTCGAATGACGCTGAGAATCACGCACCCATGTGGAAGAAGAAATCTATATTTTGGGACCTACCCTACTGGAAAGACCTAGAGGTCCGCTCTTCGATCGACGTGATGCACGTGATGAAGAACCTTTGCGTGAACCTGCTAGGCTTCTTGGGCGTGTATGGGAAGACAAAAGATACACCTGAGGCACGAGAGGACCTGCAACGCTTGCACGAAAAAGAGGGCATGCCTCCGAAGCAGTATGAAGGTCCTGCCAGCTAAGCTCTTACGAAAGAAGAGAAAGAAATATTCTTTCAATGCCTGCTCAGTATGAAGGTCCCGACTGGCTTCTTGTCGAATATAAAGGGAATAATAAATATGCCAGAGAAAAAGTTCCAGAACCTAAAGTCTCATGACTGCCACGTGATTATGACGCAACTGCTTCCGGTTGCGTTGAGGGGGCTTCTACCGGAAAACGTCCGATTAGCCATTGTGAAGCTATGTGCATTCCTCAATGAAATATCTCAGAAGGTGATCGATCCAGAAATCGTACCAACGCTAAGGAGTGATGTGGCGCAATGTCTTGTCAGTTTCGAGCTGGTGTTCCCACCATCCTTCTTCAATATCATGACGCACGTCCTAGTTCATCTAGTCGACGAGATTGTCATTCGGGGACCGTGTTTCTACACAATATGTACCCCTTTGAGAGGTTCATGGAGTCCTAAAGAAATATGTTCAGAATCGCTAGGCCGAAGGAAGCATCTCCATGGGCCATCAAACAGAGGATGTCATCGGGTTTTGTGTTGACTTCATTCCTGGCCTTAAGAAGATAGGTCTCCCTAAATCGCGGTATGAGGGGAGACTGACTGGAAAAGGCACGCTTGGAAGAGACTCAATAATATGCAGGGGACGGATATTCTTGGTCTCAAGCACACTACATAGTTCTACAGAACTCTACCTTGGTGACCCCGTATGTCGATGTGTCTGCGCTCCAAACACCCGGAGCAGTGCGATGACTGGATTACATGTGAACACATCAGGACTTTCAGCAGCTGGTTGGAAACACGTCTCAAAGGTGACAACACTGTTTGTGATAAGCTGTACTTGTTGTCCAGGGGACCATCTTCGACTGTAATGATTTGGAAAGGATACGAGATAAATGGGAATATATTTTACACGATTGACCAAGATGAAAAGAGCACCAACCAAAACAGTGGTGTCCGCTTTGATGCAGCAACCGACAAGCGAAATGACACATATTATGGTTACATAGTAGACATATGGGAACTTGACTACGGAGTAGATTTTAAGGTCCCTTTGTTTAAGTGCAAGTGGGTCAATCTGTCGGGAGGCGAGTGCAGGCAGACCCACAAGACGGAATGACAACAAAGGATCTGAAAATCTTGGGTACACCGACGAACCGCTCGTCTCGCCAATGATGTGGCACAGGTTATCTATGTGAAGGACATGTCTACCAGACCGAGGAAAAGAAAAGATAAGGAAGCGAATACATCATATAATGAGCCAAAGCGCCACATAGTTCTTTCAGGAAAAAGGGACATCCTGGGAGTGGAGGGCAAGACAGATATGTCTGAAGAGTATGAAAAGTTTCATGAAATTCCCCCCTTCAAAGTCAAGGCTGACCCAAGCATCCTGATAAACGATGAAGATTATCCATGGTTACGGCGCAATAAGCAAACGACACAAGCGAAGAAAAAGTGAAGACTTTCTCCCGCAACTATTATGATGATACCATGCCAACTTTGTAACAGCATTTAGTATGATACCATTGTCCGCTTTGTACATGCACATGCTATGCCAACTTTTTCTAAGTTCATTTGAAAACTATGAATTGAAAACCTCGCCAACCAAGGGCGCCACACCGGTTTATAAGCCCGTCCCTCTACACACCGCTTTTGTTGTAAGCGAAACAAAATAAAATAAATAAAGCAACAAAGAAAACAAAAAAATGTTTTCAAATTTGAAAACTAATGGCACTAACAGAAAGTTTATAATTTTTCTAAACCTAAAAGCAAAAAGAATTAAAAAATAAAGAAAAAACAACAAAAATAAATAATGCAGAAAACAGAACAAAAACTGAAAAAAATAAAATAGCAACAATAAGTATTTTGTTGTAAGTAGAAACAAAATAAAATAAATAAAGCAACAAAGAAAACAAAATAAGAGTTTTCAAATTTTAAAACTAATGGCACTAACAGAAAGTTTATAATTTTTCTAAAACTAAAAGCAAAAAGAATTAAAAATAAAGCAAAAACAACAAAACTAAATAATGCAGAAAACAGAACAAAAACTAAAAAAAAAAAAATAGCAACAATAAGTATTTTGTTGTAAGTAGAAACAAAATAAAATAAATAAAGCAACAAAGAAAACAAAAAAGAGTTTTCAAATTTGAAAACTAATGGCACTAACAAAAAGTTTATAATTTTCTAAAACTAAAAGCAAAAAGAATTAAAAATAAAGCAAAAACAACAAAAATAAATAATAATGCAGAAAACAAAACAAAAAAACTGAAAAAAATAGTGCCGCCTACTGGTCCCCCACGGCCTGAATACGACTAGAAACCCTACATGGGCCAGGATTCAGGCCCGCATGAGGCCAAGTAGGCCCACAGCACATAGCTAGTGATGATTAGGCCTGAAGCTGCAGTTGAGAGGAGCTCGAGAGGTGGGCGCAGCAGCTTATAAACCACTCTCGAGCTCTCTCAACTAGCGAGGTGGGACTAAACTTTTAGGCGCTGGGCAGCACAAGGCCTTTGGTCCCGGTTGGTGGCACCAACCGACTAAGGGGTTTAGTCCCGTTGGTGCCACGACCGACTAATGCCCTTTAGTCCCGGTTGGTGCCACCAACCGACCAAAGGTCGCCGCTTCCGCCCTTTGGGCTGCTGAAAATTGTTTTGGTCCCGTTTGGTGGCACCAACCGACTAAAGCAGGGCATTAGTCCCGGTCGTGGCACGAACCGACCAAAGCCTTTTCTATATAAGCAAAGACTTGGCGTTTTTTCAGATTTCATTGCCGTTCTCGCCCGACGACGCCGCCAGTTGCCCGAGCTCGCCCGACGACGCCGTCAGTTGCCCGTGCTTCGCCGTCGCCCGTCGCCCAGCCCCTGCCCGTGCTCGCTCGTCGCCCTGCCCCTGCCCGTCCGCCCCTGCGCCGCCGGCGCCTCGCCGCCCGCCGTCGCCTCGAGCTCCCCTCACACGGGCTCGCCGTCGCCGCCTCGTCCTCGTCGCCGTCGCCCTGCCCCCCCTGCCCGTCCGCCCAGCCAGCGCCTCGCCTGCCTCACACAAGAGCCGCCGCCTGCTCTTTTAATGTTTAACCTCTTTTTTAATTTTATGCTCTGTTTTTTATGTTTTAATTTTTTTGTTCATATGTGATGTATATGTGTATGTGGCTATAATGTATATGTGTATGTGAACAATGCAAAAATAGTTTTTAGAAAAATTAGGATTTTTTTGTTCATAGATTTTTTGGTGATATTAATTATTGTAAATATGCAAATGTTTGTATATTCATATGAACAATGAATTAGGCAATACTACTTCATGTATTTTTAAGAAGGAAGAAGAAGAAAAGAATGAGAGGAAAAGGAAATAAGAAGAGGAAGAAAGGAGAAGAAGAGGGAGAGGAAGAAGAGGAGAAATAAATAAGAAGAAGAAGAAAGAAGAAAAGAAGAGGAGAAGAAGAAGGAATAGAGGAGAAGAAGAAAAATAGAAAAAAAATTCTATTTTTCTTCTTCTCCTCTATTCTTTCTTCTTCTCCTCTTCTTCTTTTTTCTTCTTCTTCCTTCTTCCTTCTTCCTCTTTTCTTCCTTTTTCCTTATTTTCCTTTCTCGAGGATAAGAAGAAAAGAAGAGGAGAAGAAGAAAGAAAGGAATAGAGGAGAAAGAAGAAACTTTGACACGAGGGGGTACGATACCCTCCCCGATAACACTATTTTCCCATGTATATGTATGTTGCGTCGTTGTCGATATAACGAGGGTGTCGAGGATCGCCGAGGGATCGAGGGTCGGGAACTAGGGTAGAGGATCGAGGGTCGTTAAGGGTCAAGGGTCAAGGTTTCAGGGTCGAGGGTCGTTAAGGGTCAAGGGTCGAAGGTTTCAGGTCGAGGTTCCTATAGTGTCAAAGTATTGAAGAAATCCATGGCTTCATCATTAGCCGGAAGTAACCATGGCATGATGGTATGAAGTCCTCCAAAGTTATTCTGGAATGGAGTCCCGGATAGGATAATTTGCCTTTTTGTACGAATCTCAGCAAAGGCCTTTTAAATAACGATATTCGGAAGGTTCCTGCTGAACTTTGTACCAAAAAGCGAATTATCCTATCTGGGACTCCGTTTCAAAATAACTTTGGAGAGCTTCGTACCATCACGCACCTGTTACTTTCGCCTAATGATGAAGACATGGTTTTGTTGAATCTTTGACACTAGGCAACCTCCCGACCCTCGGCGATCCTCGACCCTTGACCTCGACCGCTCGGCGATCCACGACCCACTACCCTATCACAAGCGCCGATGCCCACGCCACTTGTGGGACATAGATGTAGTGTTCAACGCCGACCCCCTCCCGATAGCTTCAACACGTGGGGGGTCGATATTACCCTCCTAGCTTGAAGCGCCTCGAGGCCACCCCTAACCCTTGAAGCGTTGTCGAGGCCACCCCAAACCCTAGAGAAGCAGCGTCGAGGCCACTAATATGATTCCTTATTGTGATTAGCTAGCTAGTTCTACGTTTTCCACTAATATATCCATATCTGTCATGTTTGAATAATAATTGCCATGTTGTAAATATTTGTAGAAACTATGGACACCCCCCGAGACGAAGCACAAGAAGCGTTGTTGAGGGACATAATCGCACAAGGAAGTGATGCCGTCTGCTCGTTGATGTTTCTCAACGACAACGATGGTCTGGAAGGAGAGGGTGAAGAAGCAGCTGGCTATGATTTACATGGCTCCGATGAGTGGGTGATATTGGGTTCATTAACACATATCTCATAGATGCAACTGAGGTTAAATTTCGTGCCGAAGATACCGAGGCCAACTTGCTACAATCATTGGTAATAAATGAACACAAAGATATAATACTCTTTCCTTACAACTTCAAGTGAGTGTTACTGTCTTGTGGCATATTCGGTTTCCTTATTAGTCCAGGTTATAGTAATGTAATATTGAGAGTTATGTATGTGTGCGCAGCTACCACTATATTCTCCTAGAGATTAAGCTTGAGAAGGGAGTAGTAACTGTCTTAGACTCCAAGCGAAAAGATCCCAAGGAGTATGCGGACATGACTGAAATGCTCGAGAAGTAAGTTAAATCAATCATTATCCACCATATCAGCAACTTTGTTCATTTCTGATATCAAGTAATTGTTCTCTTTGTATGGCAGGGCTTGGAGAAAATTCACCAAAAAAGCTCCGGGACTACCGAAGAAGCTGCAATTTAGACACTCGAAAGTAAGTACTATATAGTTGCATATTCCAGGCGCATCTCCTAGTGATTCAAGCGCTAGTTTCATCAATACCATTTAGCATGCTTGCTAATTATCAGTTTGATTGACCTCTGTTTCTTGTAAAGTGGTTGTGGCAGGAACAAGGGAATGATTTCTGTGGATACTACGCTTGCGAGTCCATCCGCCACACGACCTGTGAGAGGGGCTACTGAAGGAAATATGCCCTAGAGGCAATAATAAAGTTATTATTTATTTCCTTATATCATGATAAATGTTTATTATTCATGCTAGAATTGTATTAACCGGAAACATAATACATGTGTGAATACATAGACAAACACATAGTCACTAGTATGCCTCTACTAGACTAGCTCATTAATCAAGATGGTTATGTTTCCTAACCATAGACATGTGTTGTCATTTGATTAATGGGATCACATCATTAGGAGAATGATGTGATTGACATGACCCATTCCGTTAGCTTAGCACTTGATCGCTTAGTATATTGCTATTGCTTTCTTCATGACCTATACATGTTCCTGTAACTATGAGATTATGCAACTCCGCTTACGGAGGAACACTTTGGTACTACCAAACGTCACAACGTAACGGGTGATTATAAAGGAGTACTACAGGTGTCTCCAAAGGTACATGTTGGGTTGGCGATTTCGAGATTAGGTTTTGTCACTCCGATTGTCGGAGAGGTATCTCTAGGCCTTCTCGGTAATACACATCACATAAAGCCTTGCAAGCATTGCAACTAATGAGTTAGTTGTGAGATGATGTATTACGGAACGAGTAAAGAGACTTACCGCAACTAGATTGAACTAGGTATTGGATACCGACGATCGAATCTCGGTAAGTAACATACCAATGACAAAGGAACAACGATGTCGCTATGCGGTTTGACCGATAAAGATCTTCGAGAATATGTAGGAACCAATATGGGCATCCAGGTTCCGCTATTGGTTATTGACCGAGAATGGTTCTAGGTCATGTCTACATAGTTCTCGAACCCGTAGGGTCCGCACGCTTAACGCTTCGATGACAGCTTTATTATGAGTTTATAAGTTTTGATGTACCAAGGTTGTTCGAGTCCCGGATGTGATCACGGACATGACGAGGAGTCTCAAATGGTCGAGACATAAAGATTGATATATTGGAAGCCTATGTTTGACTTCGGAAAGGTTTCGGATGAAAACAGGACGTTACCGGAACACCGGGGGGTTACCGGAACCCCCCGGGGGGTCAATGGGCCTTGATGGGCCATAGGGAGAAGAGGAAGGGCCGGCCAGGGCAGGCCGCGCGCCCCCCTCCCCCTCTAGTCCGAATAGCACAAGGAGAGGGGGGGGGCGCCTCTTCCCTCTTCCCTCCCCAATCCTAATCCAACTAGGAAGGGGAGTCCTACTCCCTGGGAGTAGGACTCCTCCAGCGCGCTTCTAGGGCCGGCCGCACTTCTTGCTCCTTTATATACGGGGCAGGGGGCACCCCAAGACACACAAGTTGATCTACGGATCGTTCCTTAGCCGTGTCGGTGCCCCCTCCACCATATTCCACTTCGGTCATATCGTCGCGAGCTTAGGCGAAGCCCTGCGCCGGTGAAGTCATATCATCGCGAGCTTAGGCGAAGCCCTCGCGCCGGTGGAGCATCATCATCGCCACCACGCCGTCGGCTTGTGGAACTCATCCCCGACGCTTTGCTGGATCGGAGCCCGGGATCGCCATCGAGCTGAACGTGTGCTGAACACGGAGGTGCCGTGACGCTCGGTACTTGGATCGGTCGGATCGTGAAGACGCACGACTACATCAACCGCGTTGTTATAACGCTTCGCTTTCGGTCTATGAGGGTACGTGGACGGACACTCTCCCTCTCGCTGCTATGCCATCACCATGGTCTTGCGTGTGCGTGGGAAATTTTTGAAATTACTACGCTCCCCAACAGTGGCATCCGAGCCTGGTTTTATGCGTTGATGTCATGTGCACGAGTAGAACACAAGTGAGTTGTGGGCGATATAAGTCATACTGCTTACCAGCATGTCATACTTTGGTTCGGGCGGTATTGTGAGATGAAGCGCCCGACCGACATTACGCCAGACGCTTACGCGAGACTGGTTTCACCGCTTGAGCACTAGTTGCTTAAAGGTGACCGGCGGGTGTCTGCTTTCTCACTTTAGTTGAACCGAATGTGCTACGCCCGTCCTTGCGAAGGTTAAAACAGCACCAACTGGACAAACTATCGCTGTGGTTTTGATGCGTAGGTAAGAACGGTTCTTGCTCAGCCCGTAGCAGCCACGTAAAACTTGCAACAACAAAGTAGAGGACGCCTAACTTGTTTTTGCAGGGCATGTTGTGATGTGATGTGGTCAAGACGTGATGCTATATTGTATGAGATGATCATGTTTTGTAACCGAAGTTATCGGCAATCGGCAGAGCCATATGGTTGTCGCTTATTGTATGAAATGCAAAAGCCATGTAATTGCTTTACTTTATCACTAAGCAGTAGCGATAGTCGAGAAGCAATAGTTGGCGAGACGACAACGATGCTACGATGGAGATCAAGGTGTCGCACCGGTGACGATGGTGATCATGACGGTGCTTGGCGATGGAGATCACAAGCACAAGATGATGATGACCATATCATATCACTTATATTGATTGCATGTGATGTTTATCCTTTATGCATCTTATCTTGCTTTGATTGACGGTAGCATTATAAGATGATCTCTCACTAAAATTATCAAGAAGTGTTCTCCCGAGTATGCACCGCTATGAAAGTTCTTCGTGCTGAGACACCACGTGATGATCGGTGTGATAGGCTCTACGCTCAAATACAACGGTGCAAAACAGTTGCACACGCGAATACTCAGGTTAAACTTGACGAGCCTAGCATATAACAGATATGGCCTCGAACACGGAGACCGAAAGGTCGAACGTGAATCATATAGTAGATATGATCAACATAGTGATGTTCACCATTGAAACTACTCCATCTCACGTGATGATCGGACATGGTTTAGTTGATTTGGATCACGAATCACTTAGATAACTAGAGAGATGTCTGTCTAAGTGGGAGTTTTAACATGATTAATTAAACTTAAATTTATCATGAACTTAGTACCTGATAGTATTTTGCTTGTCTATGTTTATCGTAGATAGACGGCTCGTCTGTTGTTCCGTTGAATTTTAATGCGTTCCTTGAGAAAGCAAAGTTGAAAGATGATGGTAGCAATTACACGGACTGGGTCCGAATTTGAGGATTATCCTCATTGCTGCATGAAGAATTACGCCCCGAAGCACCGCTGGGTGCCAGAGCCTGCTGCAGGAGCAACGCCGAAGTTGTGAACGTCTGGCGAGCAAAGCTGATGACTACTCTATAGTTCAGTGTGCCATGCTTTACGGCTTAGAACCGGGTCTTCAACGACGTTTTGAACGTCATGGAGCATATGAGATGTTCCAGGAGTTGAAGTTAATATTTCAAGCAAATGCCCGGATTGAGAGATATGAAGTCTCCAATAAGTTCTATAGCTGCAAGATGGAGGAGAATAGTTCTGGAACATATACTCAAAATGTCTAGGTATAATAATCACTTGATTCAACTGGGAGTTACTCTTCCGGATGATAGTGTCATTGACAGAATTCTCCAATCACTGCCACCAAGCTACATGAGCTTTGTGATGAACTATAATATGCAAGGGATGACCAAAACAATTCCCGAGCTCTTCGCAATGCTGAAAGCCGCGGAGGTAGAAATCAAGAAAGAGCATCAAGTGTTGATGGTCAACAAGACCA
Source organism: Aegilops longissima (assembly GCA_021605205.1). Taxonomy (NCBI): domain Eukaryota; kingdom Viridiplantae; phylum Streptophyta; class Magnoliopsida; order Poales; family Poaceae; genus Aegilops; species Aegilops longissima. The sequence goes on along the minus strand of CM038677.1, from coordinate 22,846,758 downwards.
CTAGTTTCAAGAAAAAGGGCAAAGGAAAGAAGAAGGGGAACTTCAAAAAGAACAGCAAGAAAGTTGCTGCTCAAGAGAAGAAACCCAAGTCTGGACCTAAGCCTGAAACTGAGTGTTTTTACTGCAAGCAAACTGGACACTGGAAGCGGAACTGCCCCAAGTATTTGGCGGATAAGAAGGATGGCAAGGTGATCAAAGGTATATGTGATATACATGTTATTGATGTGTACCTTACTAATACTCGCAGAGTACCTGGTATTTGATACGGTTCATTGCTAATATTTGCAACTCGAAACAGGAACTACGGATTAAGCGAAGATTGGCTAAGGACGAGGTGACGATGCGCATGGGAAATGGTTCCAAAGTCGATGTGATCGCGGTCGGCACGCTACCTCTACATCTACCATCGGGATTAGTTTTAGACCTAAATAATTGTTATTTGGTGCCAGCGTTAAGCATGAACATTATATCTGGATCTTGTTTGATGCGAGACGGTTATTCATTTAAGACAGAGAATAATGGTTGTTCTATTTATATGAATAATATCTTTTATGGTCATGCACCCTTGAAGAATGGCCTATTTTTATTGAATCTCGATAGTAGTAATACACATATTCATAGTGTTGAAACCAAAAGATGCAGAGTTGATAATGATAATGCAACTTATTTGTGGCACTGCCGTTTGGGTCATATCGGTGTAAAACGCATGAAGAAACTCCATACCGATGGGCTTCGAATCACTTGATTATGAATCACTTGGTACTTGCGAACCGTGCCTCATGGGCAAGATGACTAAAACGCCGTTCTCCGAACTATGGAGCGAGCAACTGATTTGTTGGAAATCATACATACCGATGTTTGTGGTCCAATGAATGTTGAGGCACGCGGGTATCATTATTTTCTCACCTTCACAGATGATTTGAGCAGATATGGGTATATCTACTTAATGAAACACAAATCTGAAACATTTGAAAAGTTCAAAGAATTTCAGAGTGAAGTGGAAAATCATCGTAACAAGAAAATAAAGTTTCTACGATCTGATCGTGGAGGAGAATATTTGAGTTACGAGTTTGGCTTACATTTGAAACAATGTGGAATAGTTTCGCAACTCACGCCACCCGGAACACCACAGAGAAATGGTGTGTCCGAACGTCGTAATCGTACTTTACTTGATATGGTGCGATCTATGATGTCTCTTACTGATTTATCGCTATCGTTTTGGGGATATGCTTTAGAGACGGCCGCATTCACGTTAAATAGGGCACCATCTAAGTCCGTTGAGACGACACCGTATGAACTGTGGTTTGGCAAGAAACCAAAGTTGTCGTTTCTTAAAGTTTGGGGCTGCGATGCTTATGTGAAGAAACTTCAACCAGATAAGCTCGAACCCAAATCGGAGAAATGTGTCTTCATAGGATACCCAAAAGAGACTGTTGGGTACACCTTCTATCACAGATCTGAAGGCAAGGTTTTCGTTGCTAAATTCGGATCCTTTCTAGAGAAGGAGTTTCTCTCGAAAGAAGTGAGTGGGAGGAAAGTAGAACTTGATGAGATAACTGTATCTGCTCCCTTATTGGAAGGTAGTTCACCACAAGAAATGGTTCCTGTGACAACTACACCAATTAGTGAGGAAACTAATGATGTTGATCATGAAACTTCAGATCAAGTTGCTACTGAACTTCGTAGGTCAACCAGAGTAAAATGCGCACTGAGTGGTACGGTAATCCTATTCGAAGTCATGTTACTTGACCATGGCGAACCTACAAACTATGAAGAAGCGATGGTGAGCCCAGATTCATGAAATGGCTGGAAGCCATGAAATCTGAGATGGGATCCATGTATGAGAACAAAGTATGGACTTTGGTTGACTTGCCCGATGGTCGGCAAGCCATTGAGAATAAATGGATCTTTAAGAAGAAGACTGACGCTGATGGTAATGTAACTGTCTACAAAGCTCGACTTGTTGCGAAAGGTTTTCGACAAGTTCAAGGGGTTGACTACGATGAGACTTTCTCACCCGTAGCGATGCTTAAGTCTGTCCGAATCATGTTAGCAATTGCCACATTTTATGATTATGAAATTTGGCAAATGGATGTAAAAACTGCATTCTTGAATGGATTTCTAGAAGAAGAGTTGTATATGATGCAACCAGAAGGTTTTGTTGATCCAAAGGGTGCTAACAAAGTGTGCAAGATCCAACGATCAATTTATGGTCTGTTGCAAGCCTCTCGGAGTTGGAATAAACGTTTTGATAGTGTGATCAAAGCATATGGTTTTATATAGACTTTTGGAGAGGCCTGTATTTACAAGAAAGTGAGTGGGAGCTCAGAGCATTTCGATATTATATGTGGACGACATATTATTAATTGGAAATGATATAGAATTTCTGGATAGCATAAAAGGATACTTGAATAAAAGTTTTTCAATGAAAGACCTCGGTGAAGCTGCTTACATATTGGGCATCAAGATCTATAGAGATAGATCAAGACGCTTAATTGGACTTTCACAAAGCACAAACCTTGATAAAGTTTTGAAAAAGTTCAAAATGGATCAGGCAAAGAAAGGTTTTTTACCTGTATTACAAGGTGTAAGATTGAGTCAGACTCAATGCCCGACCACAGCAGAAGATAGAGAGAAAATGAAAGATGTTCCCTATGCTTCAGCCATAGGCTCTATCATGTATGCAATGCTGTGTACCAGACTGACGATGCTTAGCAATAAGCTTGGCAGGAAGGTATCAAAGTAATCCAGAGTGGATCATCGGACAGCGGTCAAGAACATCCTGAAATACTTGAAAAGGACTAAGGATATGTTTCTCGATATGGAGGTGACAAAGAGCTAGTCGTAAATGGTTACGCCGATGTAAGTTTTGACACTGATCCGGACGATTCTAAATCGCAAACCGGATACGTGTTTTTATTAAACGGTGGAGCTGTCGGTTGGTGCAGTTCTAAACAAAGCGCCGTGGCAGGATCTACATGTGAAGCGGAGTACATAGCTGCTTCGGAAGCAGCAAATGAAGGAGTCTGGATGAAAGAGTTCATTTCCGATCTAGGTGTCATACCTAGTGCATCGGGACCAATGAAGATCTTATGTGACAATACTGGTGCAATTGCCTTGGCAAAGGAATCCAGATTTCACAAGAGGACCAAGCATATCAATAGACGCTTCAATTCCATTCGGGACCAAGTCCAAGTGGGAGACATAGAGATTTGCAAAATACATACGGATCTGAATGTTGCAGACCCGTTAACTAAGCCTCTTCCACGAGCAAAACATGATCAGCACCAAGACTCCATGGGTGTTAGAATCATTACTGTGTAATCTAGATTATTGACTCTAGTGCAAGTGGGAGATCAAGGAAATATGCCCTAGAGGCAATAATAAAGTTATTATTTATTTCCTTATATCATGATAAATGTTTATTATTCATGCTAGAATTGTATTAACCGGAAACATAATACATGTGTGAATACATAGACAAACACATAGTCACTAGTATGCCTCTACTAGACTAGCTCATTAATCGAAGATGGTTATGTTTCCTAACCATAGACATGTGTTGTCATTTGATTAATGGGATCACATCATTAGGAGAATGATGTGATTGACATGACCCATTCCGTTAGCTTAGCACTTGATCGCTTAGTATATTGCTATTGCTTTCTTCATGACCTATACATGTTCCTGTAACTATGAGATTATGCAACTCCGTTTACGGAGGAACACTTTGGTACTACCAAACGCCACAACGTAACCGGGTGATTATAAAGGAGTACTACAGGTGTCTCCAAAGGTACATGTTGGGTTGGCGTATTTCGAGATTAGGTTTTGTCACTCCGATTGTCGGAGAGGTATCTCTAGGCCTTCTCGGTAATACACATCACATAAAGCCTTGCAAGCATTGCAACTAATGAGTTAGTTGTGAGATGATGTATTACGGAACGAGTAAAGAGACTTACCGGTAACGAGATTGAACTAGGTATTGGATACCGACGATCGAATCTCGGGTAAGTAACATACTAATGACAAAGGGAACAACGTATGTCGCTATGCGGTTTGACCGATAAAGATCTTCGTAGAATATGTAGGAACCAATATGGGCATCCAGGTTCCGCTATTGGTTATTGACCGAGAATGGTTCTAGGTCATGTCTACATAGTTCTCGAACCCGTAGGGTCCGCACGCTTAACGTTTCGATGACAGTTTATTATGAGTTTATAAGTTTTGATGTACCGAAGGTTGTTCGGAGTCCCGGATGTGATCACGGACATGACGAGGAGTCTCGAAATGGTCGAGACATAAAGATTGATATATTGGAAGCCTATGTTTGGACTTCGGAAAGGTTCCGGATGAAAACAGGACGTTACCGGAACACCGGGGGGTTACCGGAACCCCCCGGGGGGTCAATGGGCCTTGATGGGCCATAGGGAGAAGAGGAAGGGCGGCCAGGGCAGGCGCGCCCCCTCCCCTCTAGTCCGAATAGGACAAGGAGAGGGGGCGCCTTCCTCTTCCCCTACCAATCCTAATCCAACTAGGAAAGGGGGGTCCTACTCGGTGGGAGTAGGAATCCTCCAGCGCGCCCCTAGGGCTGGCCGCACCCCCTTGCTCCTTTATATACGGGGCAGGGGCACCCCAAGACACACAAGTTGATCTACGGATCGTTCCTTAGCCGTGCGCGGTGCCCCCTCCACCATATTCCACTTCGTCATATCGTCATGAGCTTAGGCGAAGCCTCGCGCCGGTGAAGTCATATCGTCATGCGAGCTTAGGCGAAGCCCCGCGCCGGTGGAGCATCATCATCGCCACCACGCCGTCGTCTTGACGGAACTCATCCCCGACGCTTTCTGGATCGGAGCCCGGGGATCGTCATCGAGCTGAACGTGTGCTGAACACGGAGGTGCTGTACGTTCGGTACTTGGATCGGTCGGATCGTGAAGACGTACGACTACATCAACCGCGTTGTTATAACGCTTCCGCTTTCGGTCTACGAGGGTACGTGGACGGACACTCTCCCCTCTCGTTGCTATGCCATCACCATGGTCTTGCGTGTGCGTAGGAATTTTTTTGAAATTACTACGTTCCCCAACAGCTACTCCGACAAACAATATGAAGTGCGTAAATAAAAATATTCACAATTTTATTTTATTACCATCATTTGTGTTTAGTTTCATTCATTATGTATTGACCCCTTTCTTAAAATTAGATGTTTCGGAAGCGGGATGAACTCCTAGCACCAGATCGCATGCGAGCAATTCAAGAGGAATTGGCGGCATTCTTTCTTGACCACGTGATCGCTGAAGACGGAGAATACTATGTGGACCACACGTCCGTATTGTAAAAGATAATTATTGTATATATGTAGCCGGTAGTGTCGGATAGATATACGAGAACTTGTTGTTCGACCAATCTCTCAGAGAAAGAGAGGTGGTCGATATCACTTCTCTCTGTATGCATATATGTTCATGACGATCTTCTGTTTGCTTAATTACTAGCTAGCTAGCGTGTCTAGCTAGTCCTCTCTATACGTATGTATAGTACGAAGCGTCGACCAAGCACGGACAAAAGAGAGGACACTTTTCTCTATTAATTAGCTAGCTATAGCACAATATATGGAACACCTAAATTAACCCCCAAAACCCCCAACCCCCCTTTCAAAAAAAAAAAAAAACCACAGCCATAGAAATGTTGACGTGGACGCTTATTGGTCCCGGTTGGTGCCACCAACCGGGACCAAAGGCCCCTGCTGGGCTGAGCGGACAGGCACGTGGAGGCCATCAGTCCCGATTCTGATTGAACCGGGACTAAAGAGCTGTAGTATTAGTACCGACCCTTTAGTCCCGGTTCATGAACCGGGACTAAAGGCCCTCACCAACCGGGTCAATAGGCCCCTTTTCTACTAGTGAGCTAGAGAGGCCGGCCCCAAAGTCAAATGAAATATGGGAAACCTTGAATACAAATAATTTCTCAAAAAGTAAGCAATTTTAATTACTCTACTTAAAATCTCCAATAAAATTAAAAAATACCAGAAATTGAGTGGTCAGTGTCCTTACCGTAGCCATGTTCTTTTTTTTTTTGCAGGAAGTACCGTAGCCATGCGGACAGTTACTCCAACTATTTGCATTATTTCCATACCAATGGGTCGAGGCCTTGTGCCTCTGCCTTCACAGAAACGCCAATGGAGTGTACACACATCACGGACAGATGCGGAAGAAAAGGACTTGACGCGTCCATTCTCGCCGATATGCTACTGGTCAAATTTTCTAATGGTAGCCTATTGTTGTCGCTCCTCATTAAAGTGCTTGACCGGTGCCCAGCTGCCATGCCAAGATAAGTCAATGGATACTCTTGAATGTAAACACTCTAAATCAGACGCAAGCAAACACCGTCTTCTGGGGTACTCGAGGATACGTTGCCCCAGAGTGATTCAAGAACTTAGCAATCACTTCCAAAGTCTTGCTGGTGGAGGGTGATGATGAAGCAATCTTCAACATGAAAATAGCTTTTTTTTCCAAAAAGGGAGGACTCCCCGGCCTCTGCATCAGAACGATGCATACGGCCACATTTATAAAAAAAATAGGTTCAACATTTGTTTTTCTTTCCAAATCTGCTTCACTTTTGCGGCATGATGGCGTCCAGATGAGGTGAACGCAATCTTCTATTCTCCACATTGATCCCCACGATGTTAGGGCATGACTGCTTGTCGTGTGATGAGACAACGAGGGTCATGTGAAGACAGGAGGGCATGCGTTTTGTAAGATTTCCTCGCAAGAGGAATGATAACTTATCTATACATATTAATAAACAATGATGCGTTTCTTTGATTTTTTTTCTTGCAGTCCGTCTTTAAAACTACCGAATATTGAAGAAAATTACCCTCCATTGTCGAGTGTCTTATAAAAAACATACCCACAATGATCATGGTTTGTCAAGTGTCATTTTGTGCCAAAGTGCTACCGCCGGTACACTCGGGAAAACGGCTCATTTGCCGAGTGCCAGTTAAAAAACACTCGGCTAATAGTCCAACACTTGTCATGTAATATTTTACCACATAGTAGTAATCTCTTGGTAGTGACGCAGTCTCAAAAAATCTCATAAATTTCACACAAATTCACTTGCAAATAAGAAAAATGGAAAACTTATATTAGAAAAAAACTGAGCACTTCATCATAATTATGTTGGTAAATGCAAATGACCTTTTTAGCCCATCAGAATTATTATTAGTAGTTACAATAAAGTCAAATGCGACTGATTTGCACAGCTTGACCACTAGTTCAAGGGAAGTGGCGGCACGCTTTGCTCATTCCGGAAGTAGTCGCTGGCGTCCACCTTGCGCTTGATCTTGGCGAGCCTCCTGAAGTTTGTGGAGCCAAAATACCTCTCGCCCCACACCTTGGCAGTTTCATAACACGTGACCCCACCAACCACCTTGTTCACGCCCATGTCGAGGTCCCGGTAGTTCACGTACGCGCCCCTCGGGTTCTTGCTCACGTACGGCGTCATGAACTCGTAAAGGCCCCCTATCCAGTTCGGTGTAATGTCGCCCCCGACCTCTTTGCCCTTCCACAGCTCCACGTACTGGATGTTGTAGAGCACGCTGCTCCGGTGCGGGAACGGGATCTTGTTGGCGGAGATGCGGCCCATTATTCCGCCGTGCGGCTCGAGGATGAGCTGCCCCGACGCCGCACCGTTGGGCCAGAGGAAGATCTTCTTCCAGGTCTCCTTGGTGAGGGCTTTCTTGACGTAGTCAGACTTGTTCTTGACGAAGGGGCCTAGGGTGGTGGACCGGTTGAGGAGGAGCGCCTCTAGCGGCTTGCTGTTGATGGCGTCGCCGAAGTATATGTATGCCGTGTACTGCAGCCAGCTCATCTCCTTGCAGTTGGCGCTCGTCACCCCGAGCTCCGGGAACCGGCTGCGCATTGTGGCCACCACCGTACTGCAGTTGCCGAGGTATAGGGACTGGAAGTTGGCCTGGCTCTTTTGGATGACGACACGTACGCTGAGGTCGTCGGGGAGTGCCGGTGCGAGCGTTTGCCATTTGGTCACCGCGTCGATGGCGCCCTGGTCCATGGTCTTGGCGATTTTGAGGAAGGTCACCTTCGGTGGGACCGGTACAAGCCTTAGCTTCCACGCCAGCACGATGCCAAAGTTCCCGCCGCCGCCGCCGCGGATGGCCCAGAAGAGGTCGTTCCCCATGGCCTTCTTGTTCGCCAGCAGGTTCCCGTTGGCGTCGACCATGGTGGCGTCGATGACGTTGTCGGCCGAGAGTCCATACTTGCGCATCATGAGGCCTATGCCGCCGCCGCTGATGATGCCCCCCACGCCCACGGTCGGGCACACGCTAGCCGGGAAGCCCAGCCCTGGCGCGGCCGTGGCGACGCGGTAGTAGAGCTCTCCGGTGGTGGCCCCGGTCTCGACCCACGCGGTGGCCTCGTGGGGGTTGACGTGGACGGCGTGGAGCTTGGCGAGGTCGATCACGGCAAACGCCTCGCCGTTGGGGGTGGTCGACCGGTACGAGAGGCCCTCGTTGTCGTGCCCGCCGCTGCGCACGCGGACGCGCACGCTGTGGCGGCGCCCGCAGCGCACGGCGGCCTGGACGTGCGACGCGTTTGTGGGCGTCACGATGCACAGCGGAGGACTCGCCGTGGCCGGCGCCACCAACCTGGCGTTCCTGATGGACGACACCAGGAGCGGCGTGAACGACGGCGAGCTCGGTGTCAGCACGAGCTGGCTGGGGATGCTCGTCGAGAGGCACCGGAGGAAGTCGTTGTTGTTGGAGGGCGACGCCACGGAAGGGGCGGGCACGAAGAAGCCCAAGAAGCAAAACGCGAGAACGAGAGCAATGCTTGCCATTTCGGTGGATCTGCCGCTCTTCCTTCACTGACACGGTGCTTCTCTGCTGATCCACCTCGTTATATAGCACGGAAGTCTCTCCCCAAATCAGGTAGAAAATAAATGTGACCCAAAGATAAGGCCTCTCCAATTTAATTACTACCTCATTCAGTTAAAAGTGAAATATTAATTGGCAAAGATAAATATTTATCAACATGGCTCTAACCATGGTAGAAAGTTAAAGGGGGCAGTGTTAGAAAGGTAGGCTTTTAATGAGTTTAAATTTTTTAGGAGAATTTTAATGAGTTTAAATTATCTCTTTGGATTCATTCAATTACTTTTGGGCTGCCTGGCACCCATTCCCAGCCCATATGTGGGCGGTATGGGGCTGCCCGGACGCGTCTGTCACGTCGGGCTATCGGCCAGGGCCCATTTCAAATCTTTTGAGAACATCACCGACCTAGCCTGACTTGTCCCCTTTCTCTCCTCATTTTTGCCTCAGCGACACAGCCGCCACCGTAGCTGCACCGTCATCCGTAACCCATACAGCCATCACCGAAGGGCCCAGTAAACAAAGCCACTGACTGTGCCATCACCAGATAGGGTCGCCGCCATCAGATGTTGCCTAAGTACGTGCAACTTCTTTGGACATACACCTCACGCTTTATGTGCTCGATGAAATATCTGGATACTATTTTATTCTTTTGTTCATTCGTAGGCAAACGATGGATTCGTCATCGGATGATAAGTATGCAAACAAGGATCCTGACGAGTTCATATACAGATAGTTCATCGATTCGTCGGATTCAAACGACGAAGATGCTGAAATGATGATGGTGAGCATCTAGGAAGAATTGGAGAAGCAAAAAGAGCATGTGTTGAACTTCAAGGGTTCAATAAAGGGCAGGAGAGTTATTCCCCGAGACAGTATGTCTGGCGCAAAGCTTCTCTACAAGTACTACAAACCGGACCCAATGTACCATGAAGGTTTTTTCGACGTCACTTCCGGATCAGCATAGATTTGTTCTTGCGCATAGTGAATGCCGTGGAGGAGGCTGATGACTACTTCAAGTAGAGCAAGAATTTTTCGGGCAAGTTTCCTTCTCTCCTTTGCAGAAATGCACGACTGCTCTCAGGGCTGCTCTCAGGATGCTTGCTTATGTTAAGGCTGCAGATGGCATTGATACTGAAAATCGAAGAGAAGAGACCACATGCCTGAATACCACGGTGCAATTTGCATGCACAATGTTGAAGGTGTTTGGAGTGAAGTACTTGAGAGAACCAACTATCAAGGACACAGAAAGGTGAATGGTAATTCAAGCACCTAGAGGTTTTCTAGGTATGCTCAGTTCAGTTGATTGCATGCATTGGCATTGCAAGAACTGCCCCAAGATTTGCGCTGGAAGTACCAAGATCACACCAAGAGGCTACATTATGCTTGAAGTAGTGGTATCGAAGGAATTATGGAATTGACACACTTTCTTTGTCTCGCCTGGTTCTAACAATGACATCAATATGCTCGAAGGATCTTCTATGTTCAAGAGACTTTGTGATGGTCATGCTCTGCATACAACTACACCATCGCTAGACACAACTATAACACGGGGCATGCTTGTCATGGTATAACATGATTATGGAGAATGAAGACGAAGCGGCAGCCCGCACACATGATTTTGAGAAGACTGGAATTCAGGTCTGCCTCCCCGAACATGAGGCGGAGCATGTTGTCTCCTTTCTTGTGATGCATCGACGACTTTAAGACCAACAACTGCACATGCAAATTTTGAATGATCTCATTGATCTTATGTGATCTACGCTGGAAATCTATGATCTATGTATTTTATGTTCAGTATACATTGTAAACAAAATTTATGTTTAAACTATGTATTTTTTTTAAATTTGTATTCATGTGCGTTATTTATTGTTTATGTCTAATGATCAACGTGCATGTCTTTAGATGGATTTGAGCTTTCAAAACTGGTGATTGTAGTTACAAATGAGGACATTGAAGGGGCGTACCAGTGCTGTCCGCGGATTTGATCCACAGATGAATAGGGACCCGGATTTGCCCGTCCGTTTGTATATAGATGCTCTAAAACAATTGAGCACATGCGGCTATCTGGCGGGATTCCTCCATGGGAGTCACTTTCAGGCCAGGTGGTTTTTTACTTGTTGAAAAGTCCAGCTCGTCAAAGTTTCCCTTGGGTGGGTAACTTATGCATAATTGATTGAATACATATTTTCAGAAATTTCAAGCCCAACTTTTGAAATTTAAAACTACCATAATTTCCAAAGTTTCAAAAAATTAGAATGTCTTGCCAATTTCAAAGATCATATGAGAGAGAAAACAAACATAGACTCGCCTCTTTCACAGGAGAGAGAAACATGAGAGAGAGAGAGAGAGAGAGAGAGAGAGAGAGAGAGAGAGAGAGAGAGAGAGAGAGAGAGAGAGAGAGTCACATGGTGAACCCAATATTTTTTAGCAGCAATAGCGTACCCTAGCGGGCTGACCTCATTGGACGGTACGTCCTAAATATATCTATAACTTTTGAAAATATAAAATCATCTCAATTTTGTGGTCCCTCCGTTCCTAAATATAGGTCTTTTTAGAGATTTGAATATAGACTATATACGAATGTATATAGATGTATTTTAGGAATAGATTCACTCATTTTGCTTTCTATGTAGTCCATGTTGAAAACTCTAAAAAAGACTTATATTAAGGAACAGATGGAGTATAGTTTTTCTGCAATATTTAGTATTTATTAAACTAACCTACTAATTTTCACTAGAATGGTTGAAATGCATGTTTAATGTCGTTTCGTTCTATAACCATCTCAAACTCTATAAATTCCGAGAAGAAGATCATAACTGTGGTGAGGAGATAAAAAAATCCCATTTCAGGTCTCACTAGTCTTCTGTGGCTTGTCAAAAAAGTCAAATCAATCAACAGGGTCCAAGGTTAGTCAATAAGCGTCGTTGATTCAGTCAAAATTTTGGGAGGGATAGTCCAACTGAATCAACAAAGGTTGATTCTGTTGTTGATCAGGCGTTGTCCAAATTCAGTCAACAAGCGTCCAACTGAATCAACAAATGTTGATTCAGTCAAATGTTGATTCAGTTGTTGATTCAGTCAAAATTTGGACAGCGCCTGATCGCTAACCCTCCCAAAAAATAAAAGGTCTTCCCTGACCTCTATTCTCCTCTCACGACTTCGGCAAGCCGTAGGTGCGCCGCCGCTGCTGCCCTGCACCATCACCACCTTGAATTATATATTTTTCTGAGGAGAAAGGTACAGAAGTCAAGGGGGCTAGTTGTTGTGCCTCAAATATAATGTTGACATTATTTTCATCAGAAAAAATATAGTTTGAAACAGCAGTACGTCCACTATGAAGAGGCATATGTAACATTATATTTTGACTACTTTCTGAGCAACATTATTCCAAGGTGCCATCATCGCCGCTGCCTCACCGATGCCACCGGGGTAATGAGCTAACCAAAACAAAGAGGAATCTACGACCTACAAGAACTAAAATTTATGAAGCTGCGGGTCCCCACTCCTCTGGTTGCCTTCAGAAGTCCATTCATTTCATGTGGCCTCCTCGCCTTTTCATCTCCTCTGTGTGGCGCCTGCCGTTGTACGACCAAATTTTGGGATTGAAATTTGATGCTGCCAAAGATCTGAGATCAGAAATTCAGAATACGGAAGGAGACCAATCAAATCCAAGCCTCGATAGTTCACCATGCAAGGGTACAACATGGCGGCACCAGCAACAACACAATTAAGACATGTAATCTCGTATTTATCTTGTTTTGCCTAGTTGTCCCGTGCAAGAAATTGTCGAAGTAGTAGCTATAAAGATTGAACACCAATTTCATATTTGAAAATATTCCATTGTAAACTCTTTACTATGTTGGCCTCAACTGTAAACCGGAGACGACAACTTAAATAGTTCTGAATTAATTATCGATGCCTTTGAAGTTTATGGTACTTATGTACAGAGCCTACTTTTAACTAAAATTTTAAATAATAATTCTGATCTTTTGTATCTAGTACACTCATTGTATTACGAGTTTGTTGGATAGAGAGACGGAGAAGAAGTGGACCTTCTCTAAATATGTTTTCTGGCACTGCATTACGTGTTTGTTGGGGGCTGATATTTACACTGAGGCTTAGTCCAATTTCTGTGTATGTTAATAAAATACATTATTAATGCATGCTTTTGTTAATCATGTCTGAGAAAGATATGCTTCGAACGTACTCCCTCCGTCCCATAATATAAGAGCGTTGTTTATATCCGTCTCATAATATAAGAGCATTATGTAAAAAACGCTCCGTCTCAAAAACTAATTTTGGTGCAATCCCCTCAAACTCCCCATCAATTGTGAACGCCCACCTATACATGAGCTTGCACAAACCACCATATTTGACGGCCCTCCCTTGTTCCAAACCCCACCCAGAAGTTTAACCAATCGTTGGGTGCCCCACTTTCCCAGGGCCTCTGGAAAACACCCCGGTATCTGTCGTTGTCCGCCATTTCGCAAAAAAATGACCTAGAACATGCAAATAAATAAATTTGGCGAAAGAACTTAATAAATCTACTACAACACAATATGAATTAAAAACAAACAAAAAAATTGGCTTGGAAAATGGACACATCAAGTGCTAAAATTTGGCTAAACGGAAATAAATCAACGTTTCGTCAAAACTTTAGCGCTTATCTTATGAATCCCTGTAAAAAAATAAAGACATCTACTACAGCACAATATGAATAAGAAATCAACAAAGAAATTTTCCATGACCTTTGCATAAAAAAGGACATATTAAGTGGTAGAAATTTGAAGAAGTGGAAATAAATCAACGTTTCGCTAAAACTTTAGCACTTATAGTCTATATACCTGTAATGGACTGAACACATCTACTACAACATATTATTGAACTTGATATGAATAGAAATAATGTACAGAATAATACGATATATATGCGAGAATATATAACTGACGACTAATATGAACAAATTGGTTTTCCTCGTTGATGGTTATGTATGTGGCTGCTACAACTATAATTGTTTTGATATGCGCCTTCAAAACTATAGAACTAGAAACTACAACTATAATTGCACTCTAGTATGAACAAATTGAACTCATTAACGAATATGAACACATTAATAGCAATACCCTATCCCTAACCCTAGTCCAACGTATATGTGCATGTGCGTGGCTGTTGCCGTGGCTGTCCGTGTGTGTGGCGGCCGCGGCCGCGGGTGGCAAGGAGGAAAGGCGGAGAGGGAAGCGGGAACGGCGATGTGTTACCAGCCGGAGCGGAGGGCGACGGGGCGGATTGTCTTCAAGGGCGACGAAGCGGCGGATCGAGGACGAGGTCGACGTGCGGTGGAGGGCTAGGGCGGCGACGAGTATGGTGAGGCTGACGGTGGCAGTGGACGGCGATGGTGACTTGGGTATCGTGGATGAGCCGATGGCGACGAGATGGAGAGAGTGAGAGTAAGAGAGTGAAGTAGGGTAGGGGAGCGGGCATGCGTGTGTACGTCGCCCTAAACCTCTCCTGCGGATCGCCTCTCTACCTCTCTCTCTCCCTCCCAATCACCTCTCTAGCTAAGCTAAACGCAATCTCTCCTTCCTAGTTGCCGGCCGGCTATGGCGACTCTTGCCGTGCCAAGGCCGGTGCCCCTTCAGCTCGGCCATCATGGCACCACGTCACCGTACCTGCCGATGCCCCCGGCCACATCCGGCCGCCGGCAACACGTTCCACCGGCCAAAACGCGTCGTGGCACTTGTGCACTGGAGCCGCCCTCCTTTGGGTTGGTGCAAGCTGAACTTTGACGGATCGGTGAAGCATGACGGGTCCGGGCGTGCCAGCATCGGAGGGGTGATCCGGAACAGTGGTGGCCACGCCATAGTGGCGTACACGGAGAGGCTGATGGGGTGCAGTTCGTTGGTGGTCGAGGGAGATGACCTGACGCTGGTCAGGCTGCTGCGCGGGGAGTCCCGGCACACGCGTCGCCCGTCGACAATGAAGGATGAGATCGTGCGACTCCTAGGCTGCTTCCGGGTTTGTCACGTGCAACATGTGTATCGTGAGGGGAAATCAGGTGGCGGACACCCTCTGCCACGTAGCTTACCGGTGCCCTAATGTCTGGATGATGGACCGCCCGCTGCCGCTCGCCGTTTGGGCCAAGGTGGAATGCGACCGTCGTGGCGTTGTGTACGAGCGACTTCGACCGGCGTGATCTGGAAGACCGGCGGGGATCAAAGCGATTTCAGAAAGGCGTCAAGGCACTAACGAAGCAATGGCGACTCAAGAACCGGCCGGGAGGAAACACGTTCGCATGCATGGCAAGAAGTGCAAAAGAGGCCCGCAATTCGATTTGGAGCTACGTCTTGTTTACAGCTCTGGGGCGATTCTGCCGGAGCTAGTGTACTGCCATTAAGAGGCATGTGGAGCCAGATCGATATCTTCTATGAAGAGTAGGCAAACCAGGAGGATCAGACGATGCAGCCGCCCATGCTTGAAATGACACAGATGGGAGTCCAGGATTACCACGTCTCCGTTCATCGGTTTACTTCAGTAGTGTCCTGCTTGTTCAACAAATAAGTTGTAGTACATGAAAGAGATTATGTATTGCAGTCGTATTATATTATAGCTCTCTGTTCTAGTTTGAAGAATAGTGCCAAAATAGTATTTGAAGCACAATAAGTAGCCTTCCTAACTTCTGTATCTTCTCTTCGGAAAATAAAGAGGAATATGTATTCATATGCCTATGTATTCCTTTGATTCCATTTTAGTCAACCATACTCTAGAATAACCGCAAGAAAAGCACAGTCTATATATCCACTATAAAGAGGCATACGTAACATTGTATTTTGACTACTTTCAGATCAACATTTTTACAAGGTTCCATCATCGCCGCTGCCTCCTCGCCGATGCCACCGGGTTAATGAGCTAACCAAAACAAAGAGGAATCTACAACCTACTAGAACTAAAATACATCAAGCTGCGGGTCCCCACTCCTCTGTCTGCCGCCGAGATTGGCGAAAGGAAGAGAGGAGGTGGGATGATACATCTTAAATGCATGTATAGTTTCTAAATTTTAATGGCACATTCTTATAAACTATGTCGGTGAGTATGAGTACCTGATTGCACGAGGGACATTTTGCGCAATTTGACCCCCTTTCTCCTGAAGAACGAGTTCCTAGGTTCTCGGGTCCCATGTCCCGCAACACCCAAGTGGGTCCGAGAGGAGATAAGGACGCAAACACTATGTTAGGGATCTTGCCGTTATAGGGAGACACATTCCCCTTAAATCACAAGGTCCTCTAATCATGATGAATCCATAGATGATAGAAAGCATTAAAACTGTTTAGAACTCTAAGAATTTAACATGCAAGCTCATCTACAGCAGCACCAAGAGTAGCTAATTATTCAAAATATAAACCACTAAAACAAAAACTAATTAGACAAACGGTGGAGTCACATACCAAGCAACAATCCCCCAAAACAGTTTCAGAAACTGAACTTCGAGCAAAGAGATCAAAATCCGCGGGTTTGAGAGCAAGAAGACAAGAGAGAGAGAGCAATGGAGATTTTTTTCTGGATATGAGTGATGATGTGGTGTGAAAAGATAAGTGAGGGGGCCCACATGGGGATCACAACCCACCAGGGTGCGTGATACGTCTCCAACGTATCTATAATTTTTGATTGCTACATTCTATTATATATGCTGTTTTGGATTTTTAATGGGCTTTATTATACACTTTTATATTATTTTTGGGACTAACCTATTATCCCAAGGCCCAGTGCAAATTGCTGTTTTTTTGCCTATTTCAGTGTTCCGCAGAAAAAAAATATCAAACGGATTCCAAACGGAATGAAACCTTCGGGAGCGTGATTTTTGGAGCAAACGTGATCCAGAGGACTTGGAGTGGACGTGAAGCAATCAACAAGGAGGCCACGAGGCAGGGGGCGCGCCTACCCCCCTGGGCGCGCCCTCCATCCTCGTGGGCCTCTCATAGCTCCACCGACCTACTTCTTCCTCCTATATATACCTACGTACCCCGAAACCATCGAGGAGCACCACGAAAACCTAATACCACCGCAGCAACCTTCTGTACCCTTGAGATCCCATCTTGGGACCTTTTCCGGCGCTCCGCCGGAGGGGGCATCGATCACGGAGGGCTTCCACATCAACACCACAGCCTCTCCGATGATGTGTGAGTAGTTTACCTCAGACCTTTGCGTCCATAGTTATTAGCTAGATGGCTTCTTCTCTCTCTTTGGATCTCAATACAAAGTTCTCCTCGATCTTCTTGCAGATCTACTTGATGTAACTCTTTTGTGGTGTGTTTGTCGAGATCCGATGAATTATGGGTTTATGATCAACATTATCTATGACAATATTTGAATCTTCTCTGAATTCTTTTATGTATGATTGGTTATCTTTGCAAGTCTCTTCGAATTATCAGTTTGGTTTGGCCTACTAGATTGATCTTTCTTGCAATGCGAGAAGTGCTTAGCTTTGAGTTCAATCATGCGGTGCTCGATCCCAGTGACAGTAGGGGAAACGACACGTATTGTATTGTTCAACGAGGATAAAAAGATGGGGTTTATATCATATTGCTTGAGTTTATCCCTCTACATCATGTCATCTTACCTAATGCGTTACTCTGTTCTTATGAACTTAATACTCTAGATGCATGCTGGATAGCGGTCGATGTGTGGAGTAATAGTAGTAGATGCAGGCAGGAGTCAGTCTACTTGTTGCGGACGTGATGGCTATATACGTGATCATGCCTAGATATTCTCATAACTATGCTCAATTCTATCAATTGCTCGACAGTAATTTGTTCACCCACTGTAATACTTATGCTATCTTGAGAGAAGCCACTAGTGAAACCTATGCCCCCCGGGTCTATTTTCCATCATATTAATCTTCCGTCAACTAGCTATTTCTATCGCCGTTTATTTTGCAATCTTTACTTCTAATCTTTATCATAAAAATACCAAATATATTATCTTACCATCTCTATCAAATCTTACTTTTGCAAGTGGCCCTGAAGGGATTGACAACCCCTTTATCGCGTTGGTTGCAAGGTTCTTATTTGTTTGTGTAGGTACGAGGGACTTGCGTGTGGCCTCCTACTGGATTGATACCTTGGTTCTCAAAAACTGAGGGAAATACTTACATCACTTAGCTGCATCACCCTTTCCTCTTCAAGGGAAAACCAATGCATGCTAAAGAGGTAGTGATAACCCACAAGTATAGGGGATCGCGACAGTTTTCGAGGGTAGAGTATTCAACCCAAATTTATTGATTCGACACAAGGGGAGCCAAAGAATATTCTCGAGTATTAGCAGTTGAGTTGTCAATTCAACCACACCTGGATAACTTAATTCTGCAGCAAAGTATTTAGTAGCAAAGTAATATGATAGTAGTGGTAACGGTAACAAAGGTAATAGTAGAAAAAGTAATATTTTTGGTGTTTTGTAGTGATTGTAACAGTAGCAACGGGAAAGTAAATAAGCGAAGAACAATATGGGAAAAACTCGTAGGCATTGGATCGGTGATGGATAATTATGCCGGATGCGGTTCATCATGTAACAGTCCTAACATAGGGTGACACAGAACTAGCTCCAATTCATCAATATAATGTAGGCATGTATTCCGAATATAGTCATACGTGCATACATAGTTTGAAAAGAACTTGCATGACATCTTTTGTCCTACCCTCCCGTGGCAGCGGGGTCTTAATGGAAACTAAGGGATATTAAGTCCTCCTTTTAATAGAGTACCGGAACAAAGCATTAGCACATAGTGAATACATGAACTCCTCAAACTATGGTCATCACCGGGAGTGGTCCTATTGTCACGGCGGGGTTGCCGGATCATAACACATAGTAGTCGACTATAGAATTGCAAGATAGGATCAAGAACTCACATATATTCATGAAAACATAATAGGTTCAGATCTGAAATCATGGCACTCGGGCCCTAGTGACAAGCATTAAGCATAGCAAAGTCATAGCAACATCAATCTCAGAACATACTGGATACTAGGGATCGAACCCTAACAAAACTAACTCGATTACATGATAGATCTCATCCAACCCATCACCGTCCAGCAAGCCTACGATGGAATTACTCACGCACGGCGGTGAGCATCATGAAATTGGTGATGGAGGATGGTTGATGATGACGACGGCGACGAATTCCCTTCTCCGGAGCCCCGAACGGACTCCAGATCAGCCCTCCCGAGAGGTTTTAGGGCTTGGCGGCGGCTCCGTATCGTAGAACGGCGATGAATTCTTCTCTCCAATTTTTTCTCCCCGAAAGCAAATATATAGAGTTGGAGTTGAGGTCGGAGGAGCTCCAGGGGTCCCACGAGGTAGGGGGCGCGCCCTCCACCCTCGTGGACAGGGTGTGGGCCCCCTGGTCTTCCTCTTTTGCAAGGATTTTTTATTATTTCCAAATAGACGTTCCGTGGAGTTTCAGGTCATTCCAAGAACTTTTGTTTCTGCACATAAATAACACCATGGAAAGTATGCTGAAAATAGCGTCAGTCCGGGTTAGTTCCATTCAAATCATGCAAGTTAGAGTCCAAAACAAGGGCAAAAGTGTTTGGAAAAGTAGATACGACGGAGACGTATCAACTCCCCCAAGCTTAAACCTTTGCTTGTCCTCAAGCATTTCAGTTGATAAACTGAAAGTGATAAAGAAAAACTTTTACAAACTCTGTTTGCTCTTGTTGTTGTAAATATGTAAAGCCAGCATTCAAGTTTTCAGCAAAGATTATGACTAACCACATTTGCAATATCTCTTAGGTCTCATGTTTACTCATATCAATGGCATAATCAACTAGCGAGCCATAATAATAAATCTCGGATGACAACACTTTCTCAAAACAATCATGATATGATATAACAAGATGGTATCTCGCTAGCCCTTTCTGAGATCGCAAAACATAAATGCAGAGCACCTTTAAAGATCAAGGACTGACTAGACATTGTAATTCATGGTAAAAGAGATCCATTCATAGTCATACCCAATATAAATTAATAGTAATGAATGGAAATGACAGCTGGGCTCTCCAGCTAGTGCTTTTTAATGAGAGGGTGATGACTCAACATAAAAGTAAATAGATAGGCCCTTCGCAAAGGGAAGCAGGGATTTGTAGAGGTGCTAGAGCTCGGTTTTGAAATAGAGATAAATAATATTTTGAGAGGCATACTTTCATTGTCAACATAACAACTAAGAGATGGCAATATCTTCCATGCTACACACATTATAGGCGGTTCCCAAACAGAATGGTAAAGTTTATACTCCCCCTCCACCAACAAGCATCAATCCATGACTTGCTCGAAACAACGAGTGTCTCCAACTAGCAACAGTCCTAGTGGGAGTTTTGTTTGCAATTATTTTGATTTAATTTGCATAAAGCATGGGACTGGGCATCCCGGTGACCAGCCATTTTCTCGTGAATGAGGAGCGGAGTCCACTCCTCTTGAGAATAACCCGCCTAACATGGAAGATAAGGGCAGCCCTAATTGATACATGAGCTATTCGAGCATACAAAACAGAATGTTTATTTGAAGGTTTAGAGTTTGGCACATACAAATTTACTTGGAACGGCAGGTAAATACCGCATATAGGAAGGTATAGTGGACTCATCTGGAATAACTTTGGGGTTTAAGGGATTGGATGCATAAGCAGTACCCTCTTAGTACAAGTGAAGGCTAGCAAAAGACTGGGAAGCGACCAACTAGAGAGCGACAACAGTCATGAACTTGCATTAAAATTAATAAACATTGGATGCAAGCATGAGTGGGATATAATCCACCATGAACATAAATATCGTGAAGGCTATGTTGATTTGTTTCAACTACATGTGTGAACATGTGCCAAGTCAAGTCACTTAAATCATTCAAAGGAGGATACCACCCCACTATACCGCGTCACAACCATTTTAATAGCATGTTGGCATGCAAGGAAGACCATTATAACTCATAGGTAATCAAGCATGGCACGAGCAACTATGATCTCTAATTGTCATTGCAAACATGTTTATTCATAATAGGCTGAATCAGGAACGATGAACACATCATATTTACAAAAACAAGAGAGGTCGAGTTCATACCAGCTTTTCTCATCTCAGTCAGTTCATCATATATCGTCCTAATTGCCCTTCACTTGCACGACTGAACGATGTGAATAATAATAAGAGTGCACGTGCATTGGACTAAGCTGGAACCTGCGAGCATTCAATAAACAGGAGAAGACAAGGCAATATGGGCTCTTGGTTAAATCAACAATAATGCATATAAGAGCCACTTCAACAATTTAATTATGGTCTTCTCCTATCGACCCCCAAAGAAAGAAATAAAACTATTTACACGGGAAAGCTCCCAACAAGCAAAAGAAGAACATGAAATCTTTTTGGGTTTTCTTTTTAATTATTACTACTACAGCAAGAAAAGTAAACTAGCTAAAGCTATTACTATTTTTTTTGGTTTTCTTAAAGTTTATTAAACACACAAGAAGAAAGCAGGAAAAAGAAAAATAAACTAGCATGGATATTACAGTGAAAAAGTATGAGCACCGACATTTAGCAATGAGTGTGTGTGAACATAAATGTAATGTCGGTGGGAAATACGTACTCCCCCAAGCTTAGGCTTTTGGCCTAAGTTGGTTCATTGCCATGGATGGCCTGGCGGATATCCATAGTTGTAGCCAGGGTCGTACTGAGATAAAGAGGACTCTGACTGCCACTGGCTGGCAGTCATGTCCAGATCCCAAAAATAATCAGACTGTCGTGGAGGCTCAAATTGTAGTTCCGGCTCCGGGGCTGGTGTAGGGTTCCGGTAGGCTTGAATGGCCGCCCACGGAACGAGATATAGACCTTCAGATAAATTAAACAAGGAAGGAGTAGGCAAGGTAATAGTCTCAGGGTGATGTTTATCAAAGAATAATTTATATTTAAGCGCCCCTTTCCTATTCTTAACAATAAAATCATGCGCTAACATACTCTTATAATCTAAATAAGCATTGGGCTGCAATTTTTCTTCTTTCTCATAGATCCTAATAGGTATGTTAAAATGTGCAGCAAGGCGTGAAGCATAAATACCTCCAAAGATGGGACCCTTAGTACGGTTCAAACTTAACCGTTTAGCAATAATACCGCCCATACTAACAGAGTTATCGGAATATAAACCATGGAGCAAAATGATAATATCAGGAACACTAAGGTTTCCACAGTTTCCGCGACTAATTAAGAAACGACTAGCAAATAAAGCAAAGTAGCGTAAAACAGGAAAATGTATGCTAGTGATTCTTGCATCGGAAACCTTCCTAGTTTCCCCCACAGTAATGGTGTCAATAAACCCGTCCACATCTTTACGATGTGGTTCATCTAGGGTACCCTCGAAAGGTATTTTGCAAACATTGCAAAATTCTTCTAGTGGCATTTTCTTAACAACATCATATAAATGAAACTCTACTGAAGGAGGTGTTTCTTTAGGAAAGTAGTAGAAGTTTTGCACAAAAGTATTAGTGAGTAAGAGATACTGATGATGTTGGTCGCGGAGGAAGTCGGTGAGGCCAGCGTTCTCAGCCAATGAATAAAAGTCATCATAAATCCCGGCTTCTCTCAAGAAATTAACGGAAGGCCATTCACATGGCCGAACCTCCGCGGTGCGAGGCAAATTATATTTGGGCCTCTGTGCTTCTTCATTTTGCTTTTCCTTTGAGCTTCGGCTCGATGAGCCCCTCAAAAATCTCTTCATTATTTCCTGAAATATTCTGAAATTTTTAGTGACTTCAAACAAAAGTAAACCAAACTCAATAAAATTGATAGCAACTACTCCTACAAGTGCCTAGAGTCTATATCAAGCATTAGAACTACTTGGAACCATATAAATTTGACATGCAAGCTCAAGAACATGGTCACCTAGGCAGCAAAAATTTGCAATGAATAAAGCACAAGAACAAAAGCTAATTGGACCAATGGAGGAGTCACATACCAAGGAACAATCTCCCCAAGAAGTTTTGTGAGAGGTGCTTTGAGCAAGGACATCGAAAATCGTCGAAAAATGAGCTAGAATTCGTGCTTGAGCTGGATATTGGTGTTTGTGGGAGGAAGAAGGAGTGTATGGGTGCAGGAATGAGTGGAGGAGGGCCACCATGAGCTCACGAGGCAGGGGGCGCGCCCTCCACCCTCGTGGACAGGTGATTGCCCCTCCTGCTGTGTTCTCAGTGCTAGAAATTCTCAAATATTCTAGAAAAAATCATATTCCATTTTCAGGGCATTTGGAGAACTTTTATTTTCGGGGTATTTTTATGTTGCACAGATAAATCAGAAAACAGACAGAAAAATACTATTTTTACTTTATTTCAACTAAATAACAGAAATTCGAAAGAAGGTACAGAAGGTTGTGCCTTCTAGTTTCATCCATCTCATGCTCATCAAAAGGAATCCACTAACAAGGTTGATCAAGTCTTGTTAACAAACTCATTCTGAATAACATGAAACCAGAGAAATTTTGAATAACACTTTGTTACCTCAACGGGGATATGCACATCCCCTATAATAAGAATATCATATTTCTTCTTGACAGCGGGAAGAGGAAATTCAAAACCTCCAAATATATTCGATGTAATTTTTCCAATAGAACTGATACGATGAAATTGAGGTTGTTTCTTCGGAAAGTGTATCGTATGCTCATTGCCATTAACATGAAAAGTGACATTGCCTTTGTTGCAATCAATAACAGCCCCTGCAGTATTAAAAAAGGGTCTTCCAAGAATAATAGACATACTATCGTCCTCGGGAATATCAAGAATAACAAAGTCCGCTAAAATAGTAACGTTTGCAACTACAACAGGCACATCCTCAAAAATACCGACAGGTATAGCAGTTGATTTATCAGCCATTTGCAAAGATATTTCAGTAGGTGTCAACTTATTCAAATCAAGTCTACGATATAAAGAGAGAGGCATAACACTAACACCGGCTCCAAGATCACATAAAGCAGTTTTAACATTGTTTCTTTTGATGGAGCATGGTATAGTTGGTACTCCTGGATCTCCTAGTTTCTTAGGTATTCCACCCTTAAAAGTATAATTAGCAAGCATGGTGGAAGTTTCAACTTTCGGTATCTTTCTTTTATTTGTAACAATATCTTTCATATACTTAGCATAAGGATTCGTTTTCAGCATATCAGTCAAACGCATACGCAAAAACATAGGTCTAATCATTTCAGCAAAGCACTCAAAATCCTCATCATCCTTTTTCTTGGATGGTTTGGGAGGAAAAGGCATGGGTTTCTGAACCCATGGTTCTCTTTCTTTACCATGTTTCCTAGCAACAAAGTCTCTCTTATCATAACATTGATTCTTTGACTGTGGGTTATCAAGATCAACAGCAGGTTCAATTTCTACATCATTATCATTACTAGGTTGAGCATCATCATGAACATCATCATCAACATTTTCACTAGGTTCATGTTCATTACCAGGTTGTGTTTCAGCATGAGAAATATAATTATCATTTGGATTCTCAGGTGGTTCAGCAATAGGTTCACTAGAAGCATGCAAAGTCCTATCATTTTTCTTTTTCTTCTTTTTAGAAGGACTAGGTGCATCAATATTATTTCTCTGAAAATCTTGCTCAATTCTCTTAGGGTGGCCTTCAGGATACAAAGGTTCCTGAGTCATTCTACCAGTTCTAGTAGCCACTCTAAAAGCATAATCATTTTTCTTACTATTCATTTCATTGAGCAAATCATTTTGAGCCTTAAGTACTTGTTCTACTTGAGTGGTAACCATAGAAGCATGTTTACTAATGAGTTTAAGTTCACCTTAACATTAGCCATATAATCACCCAAGTGTTCAATCATATAAGCATTTTGTTTTAATTGTCTACCAAAATAAGCATTGAAATCTTCTTGCTTAACCATAAAGTTATCAAACTCATCCAAGCATTGGCTAGCAATTTTAGTAGGAGGGATTTCAACTTTATCATATCTATAGAGAGAATTTACCTTTACTACCTGTGTCGGGTTATCAAGACCATGAGTTTCTTCAATAGGTGAAGGATTAAGATCATATGTTTCTTCAACAGGCGGTAAATTAAGACCATGTATTTCTTCAATAGGAGGTAAATTCTTAACATCTTCAGCTTTAATACCTTTTTCTTTCATAGATTTCTTTACCTCTTGCATATCTTCAGGACTGAGAAATAGAACACCTCTCTTCTTTGGAGTTGTTTTAGGAATAGGTTCAGGAACTGGCTCAGGAACTGGCTCAGGAAGTGTCCAATTATTTTCATTTGTCAACATATTATTCAATAGGATTTCAGCTTCATCCGGTGTTCTTTCCCTGAAAATGAACCAGCACAACTATCCAGGTAATCTCTAGAAGCATCGGTTAGTCCATTATAAAAGATATCAAGTATTTCATTTTTCTTAAGAGGATGATCAGGCAAAGCATTAAGTATCTAGAGAAGCCTCCCCCAAGCTTGTGGGAGACTCTCTTCTTCAATTTGCACAAAATTGTATATTTCCCTCAAAGCAGCTTGTTTCTTATGAGCAGGGAAATATTTAGCAGAGAAGTAATAAATCATATCCTGGGGACTACACACACAACCAGGATCAAGAGAATTAAACCATATCTTAGCATCACCCTTTAATGAGAACGGAAATATTTTAAGGATATATAAGTAACGAGATCTCTCATCATTAGTGAACAGGATGGCTATATCATTTAATTTAGTAAGATGTGCCACAACAGTTTCAGATTCATAGCCATGAAAAGGATCAGATTCAATGAAAGTAATTATATCAGGAACAATAGAGAATTCATAATCCTTATCGGTAACACAGATAGGTGAAGTAGCAAAAGCAGGGTCAGGTTTCATTCTATCAATAAGAGATTGCTGATTCCATTTAGCTAATAACCTCTTGAGCTCATATCTATCTTTGCAAGCTAAAATAGCTAAAGAAGCTTCTTTATCAAAAACATAACCCTCAGGAATAACAGGCAAGTCTTCATCATCACTTTCATCAATATAATCAGTTTCAATAATTTCTTTCTCTCTAGCCCTAGCAATTTGTTCATCAAGAAATTCACTAAGTGGCACAGTAGTATCATGCATAGAAGTATTCTCATCATAAGTATCATGCATAGCAGAGGTGGCATCATCAATAACATGCGACATATCAGAACGAATAGCAGAAGCAGGTTTAGGTGTTGCAAGCTTACTCAAAACAGAAGGTGAATCATGTGCAGAGCTACATGGCAGTTCCTTACCTACCCTCGTAGTTAAGGGATAAATTGTTGTCTTAGCGTCTTTCAAGTTCTTCATAGTGACCAGCAGATATAAATCCCAAGTGACTCAAAGAATAGAGCTATGCTCGCCGGCAACGGCGCCAGAAAATAGTCTTGATAACCCACAAGTATAGGGGATCGCAACAGTTTTCGAGGGTAGAGTATTCAACCCAAATTTATTGATTCGACACAAGGGGAGCCAAAGAATATTCTCAAGTATTAGCAGTTGAGTTGTCAATTCAACCATACCTAGATAACTTAATATCTGCAGCAAAGTATTTAGTATCAAAGTAGTATGATAGTAGTGGTAACGGTAACAAAGGTAACAGTAGCAAAAGTAATATTTTTGGTGTTTTGTAGTGATTGTAACAGTAGCAACGGAAAAGTAAATAAGCGAATAAAAATATGGGAAAAGCTCGTAGGTATTGGATCGGTGATGGAGAATTATGCCGGATGTGGTTCATCACGTAACAGTCATAACATAGGGTCACACAGAACTAGCTCCAATTCATCAATGTAATGTAGGCATGTATTCCGAATATAGTCATACGTGCTTATGGAAAAGAACTTGCATGACATCTTTTGTCCTACCCTCCCGTGGCAGCGGGGTCCTAATGGAAACTAAGGGATATTAAGGCCTCCTTTTAATAGAGTATCGGAACAAAGCATTAGCACATAGTGAATACATGAACTCCTCAAACTAAGGTCATCACCAGGAGTGGTCCGGATTATTGTCACTTCGGTGTTGCCGGATCATAACACATAGTAGGTGACTGTAGAATTGCAAGATAGGATCAATAAATCACATGTATTCATGAAAACATAATAGGTTCAGATCTGAAATCATGGCACTCGGGCCCTAGTGACAAGCATTAACCGTAGCAAAGTCATAGCAACATCAATCTCAGAACATAGTGGATACTAGGGATAAAACCCTAACAAAACTAACTCGATTACATGATAGATCTCATCCAACCCATCACCATCCAGGAAGCCTACGATGGAATTACTCACGCACAGCGGTGAGCATCATGAAATTGGTGATGGAGGATGGTTGATGATGACGACGGCGACGAATTCCCTTCTCCGAAGCCCCGAACGGACTCCAGATCAGCCCTCCCGAGAGGTTTTAGGGCTTGGCGGCGGCTCCGTATCGTAAAACGCGATGAATTCTTCTCTCCAATTTTTTTCTCCCCGAAAGCAAATATATAGAGTTGGAGTTGAGATCGGAGGAGCTCCAGGGGGCCCACGAGGTAGGGGGCGCGCCCTCCACCCTCGTGGACAGGGTGTGGCCCCCGGTCTTCATCTTTGCAAGGATTTTTATTATTTCCAAATAGACGCTCCGTGGAGTTTCAGGTCATTCCGAGAACTTTTGTTTCTGCACATAAATAACACCATGGAAAGTCTGCTGAAAACAGCGTCAGTCCGGGTTACACTACAAGAAATATGTCAACTAGTGACCTTCTGTTAGTGACCCTGGAAGAATTGGTCATAGATCTATGACCATTTCAGACCAATTGGTCAAAAGTTGTTCAGGGGGCTCCAAACCCTAAACCATTGCGACCATTTTGGTAAGAAAGGTCGTAATTTCCTTACACGAAATGGTCACAAAGCAAACAGTGCTAGTCCGCTGCCTTATTTCTAGTTGTTAATGACCAATATAGATGGTCATAGCCTTGTAGATTGTGGTGGGTTGTGATGACTAGGCGCCATCTCATCAGTTTTGCCTATGTGTCATGTCCATGTGGCAGTTTTTGCCCTAGGTTGTGAAGCAACCTATATTTCTGTTATTCCAAAAATTCCCAAAAAATTATCATAAATTTTTTGGATCATATCTTCATCAAATGTGTCAAAACATTCCTTGCCTAGTTCAAAAATAATTCGAAAAAATTCATTTTCCTATTCTGTTCATAGCAGCACCTTTGTGAAGGAATTACCACTTTGGCATGTCCAAATGGTATCCATTTTCTACAGTGCTTTTCTATGCTCAAATAACCATCCTCCACCAAATACCAGCTCAATCCATTCATTATTTTGAGCCTAGCTTCAACATTTGTATTTATGTCCAGTGTGGTACTTTGTAAAGCAAGTACCACCTAGGCTCCTCCTTTTGAGGTGAAAATTTGTGAAGACGGTCTTAGTAACTGATCATCCTCAGCCAAAACTCACACCCATTAGCCATGTGCATTTCCCGTACCGCAAATCAAACACTTGGCTGCTTATTCATGTTTGAGCATTGATCGGTCTCCTCGTGAGAATCTTATGTTGTGATTTTCTTCCTAGCACCTAACTGGGGAGTGCCCAACCCACTAGACATGCCTAGGCCGCCCAGAACACATGGCAATGCCAAGGTCACGCGGTGACCACGCGGCGGGCATGCGAGCTTACGCGCTCTAGAGTTGGGGCCCTCGGCCACCGTCCAAACCTCGATGTCTCGCCATCAAACCATGTATTTCTGATTAAATAGATACTTATTTACCTAGAAATGATTTTTGGAAAAATTAAAGAGCAAACTATGAGGCAGCTGCAGTTCAAATTTGACCCGCTTCCAGCTGAATCGGCGACAATTTGTCTTTTTCACCAGAGGTGGATCAAAATTTTTGACACCAAACCATTTTGTCAATTGTGCATTAAACATGGCCTAGTATTTTATAAAATTGATTTGGTACATTTTTGCAACAATTATTTGGTAGTTCCTTCACAAAAAAACCTCATTTCGGGCACTCAAAAAATGGAAAATGAATTTTCCGTGCAAAGAAAATGAAAACTCCCTTAGGCAACATTGTTTGGAATTCCAAGATGCACCCTTGTGCACAATATGAGATCATTTGAACAAACTATGCCATGAATGTGGCCATAAGATTGATCATTTGGCTTGAAACCATGAATTCTCATGCATGATAGCTCATTTCTGAGAACACTTTTTTAAAATAATTACCATATTACAAGTTTATTATTTTTCATGGAAACTTGGTCACATATAATGACACAATGCGAAGGTTTTCCAATTTTTTGATTTTTGTCTGAATTTTTTATGCCCGTTTCAAAATGCGGTCAAAACGGCGGGCTTGACCGTTCCTAGCTAGTGGTTGAATCTTGGAAAACTTTTGGTGTTTCTATGATAAAATAGATACTTATGTACCTAGAAATGATTTTTGTAAAAAATAAATAGCAAACTATGAGGCAGCTGCAGTTCAAATTTGACCCGCTTCCAACTAAATCGGCGACAATTTGTCTTTTTCACCAGAGGTGGATCAAAACTTTTTTGACCCAATCATTTGGTCAATTGTGCATTAAATATGGCCTAGTATTTTATAAGATTGATCTGTTCCATTTTTGCAACAATTATTTGGTAGTTCCTTCACAAATAACCTCATTTCGGGGACTCGGAAAATGAAAAATGAATTTTCGGTGCAAAGAAAATGAAAACTTCCTTAGGAAACATTGTTTGGAATTCCAAGATGCACCCTCGTGCACAATATCAAATCATTTGAACAAACTATGCCATGAACGTGGCCATAAGATTGATCATTTGGCTTGAAAGCCATGAATCTTCACGCATGATAGCTCATTTCTGAGAACACTTTTTTAAAATAATTACCGTATTACAAGTTTATTATTTTTCCTGGAAACTTGGTCACATATAATGACACAATGCGAAGGTTTTCCAATTTTTTGATTTGTTTTGAATTTTTTATGCCCGTTTCAAAATGTGGTCAAAACGGCGGGCTTGACCGTTCCTAGCTAGTGATTGAATCTTGGAATTTTTTTGGTGTTTCTATTATTAAATAGATACTTATGTACCTAGAAATGATTTTTGAAAAAAATAAAGAGCAAACTATGAGGCAGCTACAGTTCAAATTTGACCCGTTTCCAACTCAATCGACGACAATTTGTCTTTTTCACCAGAGGTGTATCAAAACTTTTTTCACCCAATCATTTGGTCAATTGTGCATTAAATATGGCCTAGTATTTTATAAAATTGTTTTGTTCCATTTTGGCAACAATTATTTGGTAGTTCCTTCACAAAAAACCTCATTTCGGGCACTCGGAAAATAAAAAATGAATTTTCCGTGCAAAGAAAATGAAAACTTCCTTAGGCAACATTGTTTGTAATTCCAAGATGCACCCTTTTGCATAATATGAGATCATTTGAACAAACTATGCCATGAATGTGGCCATAAGATTGATCATTTGGCTTGAAAGCCATGAATCTTCACGCATGATAGCTCATTTCTGAGAATACTTTTTTAAAATAATTACAGTATTACAAGTTTATTATTTTCCCTGGAAATCTAGTCACATATAATGACACAATGCGATGGTTTTCCAATTGTTTGATTTTTTTTGAATTTTTTATGCCCGTTTCAAAATGCGGTCAAAACGGTGGGCTTGACCGTTCGTAGCTAGTGGTTGAATCTTGGAAAGTTTTTGGTGTTTATCTTATTAAATAGATACTTATGTACCTAGAAATGATTTTTGGAAAAAATAAAGAGCAAACTACGAGGTAGCTACAGTTCAAATTTGACCCACTTCCAGCTGAATCGGTGGAAATTTGTCTTTTTCACGAGAGGTGGATCAAAACTTTTTTCACCCAACCATTTGGTCAATTGTGCATTAAATATGACCTAGTATTTTATAAAAATGATTTGGTCCATTTTTGCAACAATTATTTGGTAGGTCCTTCACAAAAAACCGTCATCTGTGGCACTCAAAAAATGGAAAATGATTTTTGTGCAAAGAATATTAAAAATCCCTTTGTCGATACTGTTTACTATTCCAAGATGTAAACTTTTGCAGAGTATAAAGAACTCATTTTGAACAAATATAAAGAAAATAAAGAATATCATTTGAACAAATATTTGGTAGGTCTTTTACAAAAAAGAACTCATTTTGAGCACTAAAAAATGGAAAATGATTTTTTCGTGACCTATTTAGAAGGTCATAAAGTCATCAAATTTTTGTTGCGTTCTGATTGGTCCATCAGCATATCACGCGGATCATGCATCAACCACCGTCGGATGCTTCCGGATCCAACGGCCCAAGCCCACCCGAGCTGAAACCCTAGGTCTGTCCTCATGGACATTTTCCACCTACCCCCCCCGCCTCCATTCTTTCTTTCTTTCTCTCCCTCCCCCCTCAGATCCTCTCCCCTCTCCCCCGATGCAGATCCCCTCCCCGACCCCACTCGCCGCGGCGACCTCCCGCATCCATGGCCTCCCCGCGCCCATCCTCGCCAGATCGCCACCCCGACCCCCCTTTCCCCATCAAGCGTCGCCACCCCAAGCAACATCCCTTCCCTAACCCTACACCCGCCCAAACCCCGGCACCCTCTCGGCCAATGCCGGCGCCGCTCGCCGCCTCCTGGCGCCGGCATGCCTCCGCCGCGGCGTACGTCCTCTTCCACTCCACGGACCCTCCTCTTGCTTGTCCCGGTGCTCATCCTCCTCATCTTCGTCGATCTCCAGAGCCCCAGATCTCACCTTCTCCCCCGCCACTGCCGCCACGCCCGCCTCGCCGCCCAGCTCTACCCCTTCGATCACTCGCCTCAAAGAGGCCTCCCGGTCTTCGCCACCTCGTGGATGGCGTGCCCCGCCTTCCTCTACTCCTCGCCGACACAGGGTCGCCTCCCGACCGCCTTGCACCGAACATCGCCCGCCTCAAGTTCAAGCGCTTCCATAAGTCCGACATCTCCTGACCATCCAGAGCTGCTCATGGGAGGTAGGGAGCGGCTGGGATATCTTCACCAGAGAGCAAGAGTTGGTGATTAGCAACACCGTCATCGTGGTATGCAGCTCGCTTGTAATGCTAATCTAGTTTACCTGCTATGTCAATATATATGATCTGAACTAGATTCGATGTGAATATATCATATATGTGCATTTGCAGGCTGGGAACAAGGAGAGGATTATCCCTAAGTTGATTTGCATGTGTAGTTGTGCTGTGTCAATTAATAATAGTCCCAATCAATCATCCCAATTAGTTTATCTGAATCAATATATGTGCATTTGCAAGCTGGGAACAAGGAGAGCATTATTCCTAATCTGATTTGCATGTGTAGATGTGCTGTGTCAGTTAATAATAGTCCCAATCAATCATCCCAATTAGTTTATCTGGATCAACATATGTGCATTTGCAAGCTGGGAACAAGGAGAGCATTATTCCTAATCTGATTTGCATGTGTAGCTTTGTTGTGTCAGTTATTTATACAGCCAATCTATCTATGATCTCAATTTGTTTATCTGTCCTTGGGTTCATTGCAGGCTTGAACAAAGGAGAGCATTGTCCCTAGTGTACAGATTTTGGCCATAGAGGTGCAGTTCGGTGTCCGCAATGCTGTCAAGAAAGTGCCTACCTCAGATGCTTTCCTAACCTGGAGACGCTCCTTGTTCAGGTAAAATTGGTTTTATGATTTTGCAATACTAGATACACTTGCTGCATTGGCAATTTGGCAACACGGGCGAAGACATTGGTATCCGGGCGGGGACGCGGGGAAGACTTAATTTACCAGGAGATCTCTGCTGCCAACAGTTGGCAGACTGGATGTGTGACATTTCCTAGTAGCGGGTTTGCTTTCTTTTTGTTTTCCTCATGGGTGCATTTGTTGATCAGGGACTGAGAAGTTCATGTCTTGCTTTGTTGGCAGGATTAGTCGATAGACATGTGGTTCCATCAATCTATAGACTTTAGATGGATACCATGTTGGTCTGCTAGTCTGAAACAAATGAAATTGAGTTGCATGTCCAACACAACCAACAGAAGAAACACCGCAGCACTACGCTTATGCTTGATTTCTGCAGTAAATGATCTTAAAATTTATGTGCTCTCTATTTTTGTTCATTTTCTCATATGATCTGATCGTGCTCTCTTGCTTGGTGTGTGTGCAGTTTGGTACCATCCCGTGGGGAGGGCCAGGGACAAGCTGCTCCGGTCCGGCGAGGTTGCGCACCATCTGTTGTTGCCAAGGCGATCTCTCTCTCTACATATCTTGTTATGCATTCAGAAGATACATTCTATAGTAAAGTATGGTTTTGTTGATTAAACTGCTGCTGTGTTCACTTCAATGAGAAAAAGTGTAGTTAATTCAGGTTGTGAACATTTCTTAGGAGTTATGTTAAGACACATACATCATAGCACTTTGTTGAAACCAATTGGAAAACAATGGAATAGCCTAACAGGTCATGTTGGCATTTTTTTAACATATAACAATACTTAGGGATATATGTAACTGTTTTGATTCTGCTTGCAGCACCCACCCAAGATTTTTATTTTTGGGGTACCGTCCGTCACATATGGTTCTGGACTATCCTGTTTTGTGTACTATTCATTGTCTTGATCATTGTTTCAGTTAAATTTAGTCCAAATTCAGTCCAGGAGTACTCCAAATTTAGTCCAAACACAGTCCAGATATTGTTTTGGTTTCCTTGTACTCCAAATTCGTTCCAAACACAGTCCAGGAGTATAAACAATTTTACAGATTCAGTCCAATTTCACTTGTGCAGGAAATTCACCTGTGCGGCGGCGGTGGGGAAGGAGCAGCACCGGCGGCCCTGACAGAGGAAGCCATGTTGCCGTTTTGTTTGTTCCTGCCTTGACTATGGTTGTCCAATGAGTCCGCATGTCGTCATTTTCTTGTAAAGCAGATTGTATCACACTTGTAGAGCTCGTTACACATGTAGATCTTGTAAAGTCTTGTATTACACATGGTCATATGTATTGGCAAAGTGATCTGGTTGCTCTTATTTGAAGTATCATGTGTGCTTTTGTCTGCCAAGTTAAATACTAGTTGAAATATGAAGAATATGAGCACGATAGATGGGACTCACTTACTGCACCCAAACGACAACTAGGACCCATCATTTGGTGGACCCATTTAATAAAAAAAGGAAATTAAAATTATTTAGACGAAAAGGCGAAGGCCCAATAATAAAAAAGGCTGCAATGTTGGGCCAGGCCCATGAAGTCATCCAAAAATTGACAGAAAAAATATAGAAAGGCTGAATTAATGGGCTAGGCCCATGTAGAAAACTGAATTGGACCGGGCTGAATCTTGTGCCACATCAGCTTGCCACGCTGGATGCCTACGTGGCCTGGGGAGGTTGCTAGTGACCAAAACGCCACAATGGACATATTTTGTTCATAAACGTGTTCGACCATTCCAGAAGAAAGGTCGCTATAGTCAGTTTACGACCGCCAGCTTTTGACCTTCTGTTTTTGGTCACAAAAAGGTCACAACTGAAAAACCATGACCTTTCAGTGACCAATAGTGGTGGTCACAAGTTGACATATTTCTTGTAGTGATTTAACTGGAATGAATAAGTTATCTTGTACCTTTCCTAATGAGAAATGTTTTTGTCACATTTTTGTCCGATGCTGCTGATGAGGCGTATGTAGTTATGATTGAAATGTAGAACACCATTAGATTATATTCTTTTTTGGTGGGTACCGTTAGATTATCATCACTCTAGCAGGATTGGACCGGTGAGTGTCAAACGTGAAGTAAAATCTTCCGAATGAGCCATATTGATATCGCATTATCTCCATGTCAATCTCTCTAACACTTCATGCAAACAGGCAGCCAACAAATCTATTAGTTTCTTGCAGTTCTATCTTTTTTCGTGGCGTGTTCATTTCTCTCTTGCCTTTGTTCTCTTCTCTAATATACCCCTTGTCTATTTAGTGCGTTGCCAGATCCAATTTTCAGTATCTTACTAACATACCTGATGTGATTCAGAATGGTAATTAGGAAATGAACTATAATTAGTGCAAAAATCCAAGCATGATACTGCCTAGAGTTATTCGAGGGAATAGTACTACTTATTAGGAAACTTAACAAACAATATCAAAAAAGAGAAGGAAACTTAGCAAATCGTGCACAGACTATATGAACTCCCCATGCGCATGTAATGGCATCAATAAATCACGTGGGAATCAATCACTAGTCTGACCCCGTACGTACCGCTTTCCATGATGAATCAATTTTGTTACAAAGTCTCCTTTAATCATGTCGTATTCCACTTGCAAACAAGGCGCTCATTGAATTCTCTCAGAAGCCAACGTTTCCACCATTTAATCCGTATGGATGCGCCACCTGCCCACCTCCTCCTTCTATCTCCCGTTACTCCCACTCCCCGTTCTTGCCGTAGGCTCTGTGCCAAACCTGTTGTGATCCGTCGGCTCTCCGCTCCTCACGTGTGCCTCACACAGATCCCTATCCCATCCGTGATCTCTCCGCGTCCCCTGTTCCTTTATTGCTAGCCAAGCCGGGCTTGATCTTCTCCCTATAATTGACCGGCCCTTCTGCTCTCAATCTGACCCGCACACACATTGTGCATCCTTCCTCATCAATCAAACGCCCTACTTCGTCTCCAATGCATTCATCAAGCGATAGTCAACCTAAGGTTGTGCCACGCCGTGGAGGGATAAAGAGAGAGAGAGAGAGAAAGAGAGAGATAGAGAGCATCTTTATAATCACCCAGTTACGTCAAAGTTTCCCTTGCATGGGTAACTTATGCATAATTGATTGAATACATGTTTTCAGAAATTTCAAGCCCAACTTTCAAAACTTAAAACGTTCACAATTTCCAAAGTTTCAAACTTTTTGAGTGTCTTGCCAATTTCAACGTTCGTATGAGAGAGAAGACAAACATAGATTGGCCTATTTCACAGAAGAGAGAAACATGAGAGAGAGAGAGTGTGTCACATGGTAAACCCAATATTTTTTAGCAGCAATAGCATATCCTAATCGGCTGACCTCATTGGACGGTACGTCCTAAATATATCTATAACTTTTGAAAATATAAAATCATCTCAGTTTCGTGGTCCCTCCGTTCCTAAATTAGGTCTTTTTAGAGATTTGAATTTAGACTATATACGAATGTATTTCATTGTTTGGTAACGTCTTACCAGTTCCTTCCCATAAATATGTTTGGTTAGAAAGTTTGGAAAGACCAGGAAGTTTTTATTGGGAGGGAGAGAAAACCAATGTGAAGAGATGTGGTGGGAGGTGAGACGAAAAAAACCAGACGAAAAAACCCAGACGAAAGGTGGGAGGTGGGACGAAAAAAACCCGTGGAACGCAGACTACCAAGTGGTCCAAGTCCTCCCTTAGGAGAAAAGAATGTCTTGAGTTGGTATAGGTTGGTACACCATTTTTATTTTTGTCCGGTTTTATTTCGTTCAACCTCTCACCATCCCCTTCATGCTCGTTTTATACCAATTGGTATATTTTTCTCTCCACTCTTTTAGTACAAATTAACACTTTCCTAATGTACAAAAAATTACCGATCTAACTTTCCTAAATTATTCGAATCAACAGATCCCGATCTGTAGGAAACAAATAATAGATTTTCAGCAAACAAATAACGGATTTTAAGGAAATTAACATTATGGAAGCGTCATGTATCTACTTAATTTGTTATGGAATATTATTTGTGTTCATCTTCTATCGGCGTTTTGGGCCGATGGCCACTATCCTGATTGACAAGGTCGATGGTGCCAGATCCAGCGCACAAATGACCTTTACGACGTCGCACATCTCTACCTCGGCTCGCATTGCCTCGCTGTGGCCTCACTGTGCGCCTCTACAAGTCGCGCCAGTCAAGCGCTCCGTGGCATCGCTCCCGGACGCACACACTGCTCGTGATACTTACCAGGGCGTCCGCATCAAGTGGAACTCCACCCCACGCCCAGGCGAGCGCGGCGTGGGACACAAGCACAAGGCATACAACGTCTTCGGTGGCCGGGGTGGCGGCGCCAGTGGCAACCACCGAAGATGTTGGCTGCAGTTCCCGTGCTAGCACCGCGACTTCGTGCACAACACGTACATCCCCGATGTCATCGACGAGGCCTCCAGTATGCCGCTCAAGTCTTGGTTGCGCGGGCTCTACACTAACTGCCCCGCTGCGCCCAACGATGACCCCATCCGCCTCTGTACGTCCCACACCTTCTCCCACCCTTCCTCCATTGACACGCTCGTCGTCGACCTGGCGCTCCGCGAGGAGATCTACTCCGACCTCCCGCACTTCTCCGCTCACCGAGAACACCAAGCGCATATCAGCCACACTTGGAAGTGCGGGTACCTGCTCCATGGCCTGCCCGGCACAAGTAAGACCAGCCTCGTGGCCACCTGATGTCTACTACGCAACCTTCTTCTTGTAGACGTTGTTGGGCCTCCAAGTGCAGAGGTTTGTAGGACAGTAGCAAATTTCCCTCAAGTGGATAACCTAAGGTTTATCAATCCGTGGGAGGCGTAGGATGAAGATGGTCTCTCTCAAACAACCCTGCAACCAAATAACAAAGAGTCTCTTGTGTCCCCAACACACCCAATACAATGGTAAATTGTATAGGTGCACTAGTTCGGCGAAGAGATGGTGATACAAGTGCAATATGGATGGTAGATATAGGTTTTTGTAATTTGAAAATATAAAAACAGCAAGGTAACTAGTGGTAAAAGTGAGCGTAAACGGTATTGCAATGCTAGGAAACAAGGCCTAGGGTCCATACTTTCGCTAGTGCAAGTTCTCTCAACAATAATAACATAATTGGATCATATAACACTAGTAGAAAAAAACCCCATCTGTCCCGGTTGGTGACGGCCTTTTGTCCCGGTTCCTGAACCGGGACTAAAGGGTCGTTACTAATGCCCTACACCTTTAGTCCCGGTTCTTCCACGAACCGGGACAGATGGGCCTCCACGTGGCCACTGCGGGCAGCCCAGGCAGGGGGGCCTTTGGTCCCTATTGGTGGTACTAACCGGGACCAATAGGCATCCACGCGTCAGCATTTCAGTGGCTTGGGTTTTTTTTGGAGGGGGGGGGGGGTTGGGGGTTTTGGGGGGTTAATTTAGGTGTTTCATATATTGTGTTAGCTAGCTAATTAATAGAGAGAAGTGTCCTCTCTTATGCCCGTGCTTGGTCGACGCTACGTACTATATACATAGAGAGGCCCTCGACACGCTAGCTAGTAAGAAAATGAAGGAAACCATTAAGTACAGAAGTTCGTCATGCATACCGAGAGAAGTGATCGATCGACCTCTCCTTCTCCAAGAGATTGGTCGAACAACAAGTTTTCGTATTATCTATCCGACGCTACTGGCTACATACATATGCAATATTTAAGATCTCTTGCAATCCCCTAGCATTTGAAATCAACTTCCACATGATATTCTCCGGCTTTATTGAGGACGTAGTCAAGAAAGAATCCCGCCAATTCCTCTTGAATTGCTCTCATGCGATCTTGTGGTAGGAGTTCATTCCGCATCTGCCACGTCTAATTGGAAGAAGGGGGTTAATACATATATATGAATGAAACTCAACAGAAATGATGGTGTAATAAAATGAAATTGTGAATATTATTGCTTACGCACTTCATATTGTCTTTTAGAGTAGCCCCGCTTATTTTTCAAAGTCGCGTTGTAGATGAACTCGCACACGTAGTATCCACAGAAATTATTCGCTTCTTCCTGCCACAAGCAATTTACGAGAAATAGAGGTCAATCAAACTAATAATGAAGCATTATAAATGGCATTGATGAAAGTATAGCTATAGAATCAACGGGAGATGCACACAACTAGCTAGCTATATAGTAGTACTTACTTTCGGGTATGTATATCGCAACTCCTTCGGAAGTCCCGGAGCTTCTGCGGTGAACTGTTTCCAAACCCTGCAAGACAAACAAAATAATTATTATTACTTGAGATATCAGGAAATGAACAAAAAGTTGCCGATATGGTGCGATAATGATCGATTGAACTTACTTGTTGAGCAATTTAGTCATGTCCGCATAGGTTTCGGGATCTTTTCGTCTCGAGTCTAAGACGGTTACTAGTCCCCGCTCAAGCTTAATCTCCAGAAGAACATAGTGGAAGCTGCGCACGCATGCATAACTCATCAATTACATTACTATAACCTCGCTCGAGTAATAAGGGAAACTGAATATGCACACGATAGTAACACTCACTTGAAGTTGTAAGGAAAGAGTATGGTATCTTTGTTTTGATTTTTGATCAACGATTGTAGCAAGTTGGCCTCGGCCTCTTCGGCGTGCTTTTTAACCTGAATTTCATCTATTATATTTGTGTTAATCGACCCAATATCATACATTTCTTGTTTTCTGCACTCGACGATCTTCAATCTGCATAATATAGTGAGGATAATTAATTATAAATATATGCAATGAAAGAGCTGAGCTATATATAGAGACTTAATGACAGAAATAGTACTTACATACGGTAGCAAAAGACCGTTAATTTATCGAGGGCCTTTTGATTGAAGAACTGGAAGAACTCCTCAAATGGAACAGTCAACAGATCAGTTCCAACGAGGTCGTGCTCCTATTTAATTCTCAGATACAAAGTATTCGTCCCCCCAGACTCTCTGCAGGTTTTCAAGTACCAATTATGGAATCTTCGCATCATCGTTGTTAGAGATTTTTCATCTTTGACGAGAGGCTTGCCGTACTCGTATCTGTGTTCGTCCACCTCCATGAAATCAAAATTTACATCGCCAGGCAGGTAATCTGCAAGATTGCCATAACCGGGCACCGTCCCCGGAGCATTAGCGATGATGTTGCTAGACACATTGAGCAGGGGGCACGATTGGTTCGCTTGTTCGCTGAGCTGGGCAATTTTTTTCCCAGCTAATCGTCGTTCTTTTAACCTTTGATCACTCACAGTAGTTCCCGACCGCGACGCTCCTTGATATGCCTTTTGAGTAATGCGCTCATAGTTGGTTTTCGGCGGAGACTTTGGTGGTTTCCTCAGGGCATCGATAGTGCGCTTTGCTTTCACCGGATCTACCTTCTCCTCCGGAGGTGGATGTCTCTGCGCTTTCAACCCTTCAAAGAAGTCCTTCACTTCGGTCCGCACGATCTTCTTGTTTTCCTCCACGGTCATCTCGTATGGTAACTTCTCTAGAGGCTTGAGAGGTGGACCGTATCTGTATTGCCTCCCGCCTCTGCCTGTACTGCTAGACGCCGAAGCAGACGGAGCGGCTGCGGCTGTCTTCTTTCGTGCTTGCTTACGAGGCGGATGAGAAGGACTACGACGCGCCGAAGCCGCGGTGGCGGCGGGTCTCTTCCGCCCTTGCTAGCGAGGCGGAGAAGGAGGAGGCTGCTGGCTGCTCGGGCGCGCCGGCACAGGCGGAGAAGGAGGCGGAGTGCCGCCACGCGCCGGAGAAGGAGGCCGAGTGCCCTGATCGTCACTCGCCGGAGGAGGAGGCGGTGGAGTAGGCGGAGTGCCCTGACTCGCCAGAGGAGGAGGAGGAGGCGGAGGCGTCCTGTTCGGAAGGTTGATGAGCTCCTTCCGCCATAGGCATGGAGTCTCCAGAGCAGAACCCGGCCTAGTCTCCCCTTCACCGGTAGGGTGGTCAAGCTGGAGGTCCTCAAATCCCTCTGTTATTTCATCCACCATCACCCTAGCATATCCTTCTGGAATCGGCCGGCAGTGAAAAGTTATGCCGGGTTCAGTAGGATAAACAGAGCCAACAGCCGTCTTGACCTTCAAATTCATCCATTGCGTCATAATGTGGCAATTTTGAGACTCCGTGATAACATCCACGGGATAGCTGGCAGGAGTCGTCAAGACATGCTCCGCCTGAAGCAGCTCGGTGGAAGCCACGCTGCTTCTCCGTTGAGATGGCGGGTAGCCGGGGAAGCTTCATGGTCGTTTGCTGCGATCGCTTCTCGTTCCTCTAGCCCCATTACCCTTTCGTGCAGCGCTGCAGTTGGCTCTGCTCCGCTTTCTTCCTCCTCTCACGGGTTTTGTAACCCCTGCGCCGGAAAACCAACCTTCCACGTAATGGAGCTGGCGTGCCTTGTGTCCGTCCGGGGTGCTCGAGATTCGCGAGGGCCATTGTGAGCTCGTCCTTCTCCTGTGCGAACGAACGTCCCTTGCTGTCTGCATCGATATAGTGCGAAGCTTGGTGGTGGTATTATCAGTTGCTCGTCCGTCCAACGGCACTTCCCTGATATA
Source organism: Aegilops longissima (assembly GCA_021605205.1). NCBI lineage: Eukaryota > Viridiplantae > Streptophyta > Magnoliopsida > Poales > Poaceae > Aegilops > Aegilops longissima. Next base: position 22,805,618 of record CM038677.1, on the reverse strand, counting down.
GGGTCCAAGGTTCCGCCAGCCCCGAAGAACCAAGTACGGCAACGGTCTGGCCAGTTCATTGTCTCTGGTTCGATCCCTTTATCAAGCAGATCATTCTCGGCCTTGGATCACTTAGGTCGGGCTTTGACGTAGCCACCTGACCCCGTGCGATGGTGAAACTTCTTCTTAGCAGCATTTTGCTTGTTTGTCTCCGACATCTTCTTACTCTTTTCCGATGTCTTGTGGGCCACAAATGCGGGCCAGTGATCTTTGATCTTCTCATATTTGCCGATGAATTCTGGTGTCTCTTCTTTGTCGACAAACTTGTTCAGCTCTTTCCTCCACCTCCTGAATAGGCTTGCCATCTTCTTAAGAGCACAAGACTTGATTAATTTCTCTTTAACTGGCTTCTCCGGATCCTCCTCTGGCGGTAAGGTGAAATTTGCCTTCAGCTCAGTCCAAAGATCATCTTTCTGCATATCATTGACATAAGACACCTCAGGGTCTTCCTCCTTAGGCTTATACCATTGGTGGATGCTGATCGGGATCTTGTCCATAACAAGAACCCCACACTGAGCAGAAAATGTGTTCTTTGTCCGGATGGGTTCAATCGGTTCGTCGTCGGGCACGATGGCTGTGATCTCAAACCTTTCATCGGAGCTCAACTTTTTCTTCGGGCCTCGTATCGTTACCGAAGTTGTGCTTGATCCGGAGGGCTAGAAAAAGGAAGAAAGACGAGAGTTAATTAATATGTGTACATATACCAAAACAATGAATGCATCAATTAACTAGTCAGCACGGGCTTAACTAATATATATATACCTGGCGGCCTCGGTTCGGTCAACGGAGCGATCGCACGGTCTCCTTCTTGTACCTCCATTGGGTCACGGAGCCATCATGAACATAGCCCTCTTCTTGTACCGCATTAATGGGCGGAGCCATCATGAACATAGCCCTCTTCTTCACCCAGTCCTTCCTCGACCATCGGTGTCATTGAGAAATGACGAACGACATCACTTCCTTGTGCGATTATGTCCCCAACGCCGCTTCATTGCTTCGTCTCGGAGTGCTCCATAGTTTCGCAAATATTTACAACATGTCAATTATTATTCAAACATGGTACAGATGGATATATATTAGTGGCAAACATAGAACTAGCTAGCTAATCACAATAAGGAATCATGTTAGTGGCCTCGACGCTGCTTCTCTAGGGTTTGGGGTGGCCTAGACAACGCTTCAAGGGTTTAGGGTGGCCTCGACGGCAACGCTCTTTTAACTTGGTAAATTTGGGTGGCCTCGAGAGAGTTTGTCGGGTAGGGGCACGGCGGGAGGGGGTAGGAGACCAACATCGTTTTTTCTCTAGGGTTTGGGTGTCCTCGAGAGTTTTGGTCGAGCGAGAGGGCCGAGGGGGGTGCTGCCGTGGTATAAGTTATCACGGTCGAGAAGGGGTATATATATCGACCGCCCCTCATGTCGAAGTTATCCGGGAGGGGGTTATATCGACAACGACGTGACATACATATACATGGGAAAATAATGTTATCGGGGAGGGCGTATCGGTACCCCCCCCCCCTCGTGTTGAAGTTACTAGGGAGGGGGTATATCGACAACGACATACCCGATAAAAAATAAGATGACAAAAGAACAACTAAAAAGAGGAGAAGAAGAAAGGAATATAAGAGAAGCAATCGAAGAAAAAAAGAAGGAAAAAAAGGAGAAGAAGAAAGGAATAGAGGAGAAAGAAGAAAAAAATAGAATTTCTATTTTTTTCTTCTTTCTCCTCTATTCCTTTCTTCTTCTTATCCTCTTCTTTTTCTTCTTCTCCCTCGTGTTGAAGTTATCGGGAGGGGTATATCAACGACGACAGAGGAGAAGATCAAAGAAAAAAAAGAAGAAAAAAGAGGAGAAGAAGAAAGGAATTGAGGAGAAGAAGAAAAAATTGAATATTTTCTATTTTCTCTTCTTCTCCTCTATTCCTTTCTTCTTCTCCTCTTCTTTTTCTTCTTTTTTCCTCTTCTTATTTATTTCTCCTCTCTTCCTCTCCTCTTCTTCTCCTTTCTTCCTCTTCTTATTTTCCTTTTTCCTCTCCTTCTTTTTCTTCTTCTTCTTCTTCCTTCTTCCTTCTTCCTCTTTTCTTACTTTTCCTTATTTTACTTTTTCCTCTACACTAACCTAAAATGCACTAACCTAAAATCGATATCTACTAACAACCTAAATAAAAAATTAATACATATATAAAAAACATATATAAACAAAAAATGCTATGAACATTATATTCATACATACATAGCCACATCCATTCATCATATAGCTACCACATACATATATACATTATATATATGAAAAAATGCAATGAACAAAAAATACACATGTATATATGAAAAAATCACTGAACACAGAGCCGTGACGGCGGCTCACATCGGGGCGGCCGGGAGGGCGACGGCGGGCGGGCGAGGCGTCGGCGACGACCACGGTGGGGCGCGCGGGGCAGGGCGGGCGTGGCGGCGGCGGCGGCGGTGAGGCGGCGGGCGTGGGGCAGGGGGCATGCTCGGGCGGCGACAGCGGCGGCGTGGCGCGAACGCCGTCGGCGTAGGCTCGGGGCGGCGGACGGCGCGGCCGGGCGAGGAGCCGGGCGAAGACGGTGACGGGGGGGCGGTCGGGGAAGGCGCGCGACGGCGCGCGAAGCGGCGGACGGCGACGGCGTGGTGGCGGACGGCGTGGCGTGGTCTCGGGCGGCGGACGGCATCGGCGTGGGCTCGGGGCACGGGCGACAGCGACGGCGCGGGGCAGCTGGCAGCGTCGAGGAGGCCGGCGTCGTCGGGGGCAGCTGGCGATGAAATTGAGAATTTTCGCAAAGTGTTTGCTTATATAGCAAAGCCATTGGTCCCGGTTCGTGAAACCAACCGTGATTAATGCACCCTTTAGTCGGTTGGTGCCACCAACCGACCAAAGGCCTCTTTTCATGAGCCCAAAGGGCGGAAGCGGCGACCTTTGGTCCCGGTTGGTGGCACCAACCGGGACTAAAGGGGGGGCATTGGGGTTTTCTAGTCGTATTCAGGTCGTGGCCCATTGTTGGGTTTCTAGTCGTATTCAGGTCGTGGGGGCCCAGTAGGAGGCACTTTTTTTTGTTTTTTTGTTTTCTTTACTTATTGTTGCTATCTTTATTTTTTATTTCTGTTTTTTTTGTTTAGTTTTCTGCATTATTTATTTTCTTTTGTTTTTTGCTTTATTGTTTAATTCTTTTTTGCTTTTAATTTTAGAAAAATTATAAACTTTCTGTTAGTGCCATTAGTTTTCAAATTTGAAAACACTTTTTTTTTTTTTTTGTTTATTTGTTGCTTTATTTATTTTATTTTGTTTCTACTTACAACAAAATACCTATTGTTGCTATTTTATTTTGTTTCAGTTTTTTGTTTTGTTTTCTGCAATGTTTATTTTCTTTTGTTTTTTGCTTTATTTTTTAATTCTTTTTGCTTTTAGGTCAGCAAAATTATAAACTTTTTGTTAGTGCCATTAGTTTTAGAAAATTATAAACTTTCTGTTAGTGCCATTAGTTTTCAAATTTGAATAGTTAAATTTTAATTCTTTGAAATTTGTGCGCATCACAAGTTTGTGATTAACTTTACTAAAAAAATGAACATAGATGCGCCTATAGAGAAAATTCAACCTAAATTCATAATAAATTTCTATGAATTTTAGAGAAATTCACTATGAATTTAGGTCAAATTCCCTGTATAGGGGCATCTATTTTCACTTTGAGAGGAGCTCGACAAGGCAGAGAGGGACGGTCTTATAAACCGGTGTGAGCGCCCTTCGGTTGGCGAGGTGGGACTAAAATCTGAGCGCAACGAGGACCAACCCTTTAGTCCCGTTTGTGGCACAAACCGGGACTAATGGTCATGGGCGAGGGCAAGGCGCGTGGCCCTGGTTCGTGCGGGAACCGGGACAAAAGGTCTGCATTTAACCGGGACCAATGGCCCACGTGGCTGCCCTCTTGAGAGTGTTCTTGGTGAGAACATAGTTGACAAGGAGCGAACCGGGATTAATGGTATTACGAGGGCCGAACCATAAGACATTAAAGCATTTCAAATGAACTCTGAAAAAGTTGAAAGTTGGAATGGTATCATAATTTCACCCACATAGCATGTGCATGTACAAAACAGACAATGGTATCATAATCGTTTGTTACAAAGTTGGCATGGTATCATCATAATAGTTGCGGGAGAAAGTCTTCACCTTTTCTTCGCTTGTGTCATTTTCTTATTGCGCCGTAACCATGGATAATCTTCATCGTTTATCAGGATGCTGGGGTCAGCCTTGACTTTGAAGGGAGGAATTTCATGAAACTTTTCATAATCTTCAGACATGTCTATCTTGCCCTCCACTCCCACAATGTCCCTTTTTCCTGAAAGATCTATGTGGCGCTTTGGCTCATCGTATGATGTATTCGCTTCCTTATCTTTTCTTTTTCTCGGTCTGGTAGACATGTCCTTCACATAGATAACCTGTGCCACATCATTGGCTAGGACGAACGGTTCGTCAGTGTACCCAAGATTTTCCAGATCCACTGTTGTCATTCCGTACTGTGGGTCTACCTGTACCCCGCCTCCTGACAGATTGACCTAGTTGCATTTAAACAAAGGGACCTTAAAATCTACTCCGTAGTCAAGTTCCCATATGTCCACTATGTAACCATAATATGTGTCCTTTCCCCTCTCAGTGGCTGCATCAAAGCGGACACCACTGTTTTGGTTGGTTCTCTTTTGATCTTGGGCAATCGTGTAAAATGTATTCCCATTTATCTCGTATCCTTTCCAAATCATTACAGTCGAAGATGGTCCCCTGGACAACAAGTACAGCTCATCACAAACAGTGATGTCACCTCCGAGACGTGTTTCCACCAACTGCTGAAAGTCTGATGTGTTCACATGTAATCCGATCGTCGCCTTTGCTCCGGTGTTTGGAGCGCAGACTATTCTTGTGTTCATCGACATATGGGGTCACCAAGGTAGAGTTCTGTAGAACTGTGTAGTGTGCTTGAGACCAAGAATATATGTCCCTGCATTTAATTGAGTCCCTTCCAAGCGTGCCTTTTCCAGTCAGTCTCCCCTCATACCGCGATTTAGGGAGACCTATCTTCTTAATGCCAGGAATGAAGTCAACACAAAACCCGATGACATCCTCTCGCTTGATGGCCCATAGAGGTGCTTCCTTCGGCCTAGCGCGATTCTGAGACATATTTCTTTAGGACTCCATGAACCTCTCAAAGGGGAACATATTGTGTAGAAATACGGGCCCCAGAATGACAATCTCGTCGACTAGATGAACTAGGACGTGCGTCATGATATTGAAGAAGGATGGTGGGAACACCAGCTCAAAACTAACAAGACATTGCGCCACATCACTCATTAGCGTTGGTACGATTTCTGGATTGATCACCTTCTAAGATATTGCATTAAGGAATGCACATAGCTTCACAATGGCTAATCGGACGTTTTCCGGTAGAAGCCCCCTCAATGCAACCGGAAGCAGTTGCGTCATAATCACGTGGTAGTCATGAGACTTTAGGTTCTGGAACTTTTTCTCTGGCATATTTATTATTCCCTTTATATTCGACGAGAACCAAGTCGGGACCTTCATACTAAGAAGGCATTCAAAGAAGATTTCTTTCTCTTCTTTCGTAAGAGCGTAGCTGGCAGGACCCTCATCCTGCTTCAGAGGCATGCCGTCTTTTTCGTGCAAGCGTTGCAGGTCCTCCGTGCCTCAGGTGTATCCTTTATCTTCCCATACACGCCCAAGAAGCCTAGCAGGTTCACGCAAAGGTTCTTCGTCACGTGCATCACGTCGATCGAAGAGTGGACCTCTAGGTCTTTCCAGTAGGGTAGGTTCCAAAATATAGATTTCTTCTTCCACATGGGTGCGTGTCCCTCAGCGTCATTCGGAACAGCTAGTCCGCCGGGACCCTTTCCAAAGATTACGTGTAAATCATTAACCATAGCAAATGCGTGATCACCGATGCGCATGGAGGGCTTCTTCCGTGATCTGCCTCGCCTTTGAAATGCTTGCCTTTCTTTCGACATTGATGGTTGGTCGGAAGAAATCGATGATGGCCTAGGTACACATTCTTCCTGTAGCTTCCCAGGTATATACTATCGGTGTCAAGTAAACAGTGCGTGCATGCGTGGTATCCCTTGTTTGTCTGTCCTGAAAGGTTACTAAGAGCGGGCCAATCGTTGATGGTCAAGAACAACAACGCCTTTAGGTCAAATTCCTCCTATTTGTGCTCATCCCACGTACGTACACCGTTTCCATTCCACAGCTGTAAAAGTTCTTCAACTAATGGCCTTACGTACACATCAATGTCGTTGCCGGGTTGCTTAGGGCCTTGGATGAGAACTGGCATCATAATGAACTTCCGCTTCATGCACATCCAAGGAGGAAGGCTATACATACATAGAGTCACGGGCCAGGTGCTGTGATTGCTGATTTGCTCCCCGAAAGTATTAATGCCATCCGCGCTTAAAGCAAACCATACGTTCCTTGGGTCACTTGCAAACTCATCCAAGTACTTTCTCTCGATTTTCTCCACTTCGACCCGTCAGCGGGTGCTCTCAACTTCCCGTCTTTCTTACGGTCCTCATTGAGCCATCGCATCAACTTGGCATGCTCTCCGTTTCTGAACAGACGTTTCAACCGTGGTATTATTGGAGCATACCACATCACCTTCGCAGGAACCCTCTTCCTGGGGGGCTCGCCGTCAACATCACCAGGGTCATCTCGTCTGATCTTATATCGTAATGCACCGCATACCGGGCATGCGTTCAGATCTTTGTACGGGCCGCGGTAGAGGATGCAGTCATTAGGGCATGCATGTATCTTCTGCACCTCCAATCCTAGAGGGCATACGACCTTCTTTGCTGCATATCTACTGTCGGGCAATTCGTTATCCTTTGGAAGCTTCTTCTTCAATATTTTCAGTAGCTTCTCAAATCCTTTGTCAGGCACAGCATTCTCTGCCTTCCACTGCAGCAATTCCAGTACGGTACCGAGCTTTGTGTTGCCATCTTCGCAATTGGGGTACAACCCTTTTTGTGATCCTCTAACATGCGATCGAACTTCAGCTTCTCCTTTTGACTTTCGCATTGCGTCCTTGCATCGACAATGACCCGGCGGAGATCATCATCATCGGGCACATCGTCTGGTTCCTCTTGATCTTCAGCAGTTTTGCCCGTTGCAGCATCATCGTGCACATCGTCCGGTTCCTCTTGATCTTCAGTAGCATCACCGTATTCAGGGGGCACATAGTTGTCATCGTACTCTTCTTCTTCGCCGTCTTCCATCATAACCCCTATTTCTCCGTGCCTCGTCCAAACACTATAGTGTGGCATGAAACCCTTGTAAAGCAGGTGGTGTGAAGGATTTTTCGGTCAGAGTAAGACTTCGTATTCCCACATATAGGGCATGGACAACACATAAAACCATTCTGCTTGTTTGCCTCAGCCACTTCGAGAAAATCATCCACGCCCTTAATGTACTCGGAGGTGTGTCTTTCACCGTACATCCATTGCCGGTTCATCTGCGTGCATTATATATAATTAAGTGTGTCAAAAATCATTACAGAACATCATGAATAGATAATTAAGTGACCAAATTAATAGAAGTTCATCATCACATTAAAACCAAAGTACATACATAGTTCTCATCTAACAACATAAAGCTCATGAGCATCTAAATTAATTAAACCATACATTGAAACTATGTAAAACATTTCAATGCGAAAACAAATGCGATCATAATCGCAACCAAGGTAACAACTGATCCAACGGCATAATGATACCAAGCCTCGGTATGAATGGCATATTTTCTAATCTTTCTAATCTTCAAGTGCATTGCATCCATCTTGATCTTGTGATCATCGACGACATCCGCAACATGCAACTCCAATATCATCTTCTCCTCCTCAATTTTTCTTGTTTTTTCCTGCAAGAAATTGTTTTCTTCTTCAACTAAATTTAACCTCTCGACAATAGGGTCGGTTGGAATTTCCGGTTCAACAACCTCCTAGATAAATAAAATCTATGTCACGTTGGTCGGCATAATTTTCATAAACAATAAATGAACCAATAGTTATGAAAAGATAATATATACCACATCCGAATCATAGACAGGACGAGCGCCGACGGGGGCGGATACCAAAACCATCGCACTATATAAGATACAATAATAAAAGTAAGAAAATAATGCAAGTATCTATCTAAACATACAAGTAAGAATATTTTCCTTTCAGAAAGAATATAAGAACAAGAGGCTCACCACGGTGGTGCCGCCGATAAGATCGGCGCGGGCGATCAACGGCGGTGAAGACGGAGACGGGACGTGACAGACCGCTAAACCTAGACAAATATTGAGGAAAATGGAGTTTGGAGATCGAGCTTGGAGAGGAAAAAGTTAAGTAGTGTGTCTCGGGCATTCCATTAAACACCTCGTGTGCATAGGAGGTGAGCTAGAGCACCACAAAGCTCTCCAACGGCCGGGCAGAAAAACAGAGCAGTGAAGTGCTCTGCTCGCGGGCGAGGGGTATATATAGGCAATTCATTGGTCCCGGTTCGTGGCATGAACTGGGACTAAAGGGCAGCCTTTGGTCCCGGTTCAAGCCACCAACCGGGACCAATGGTGGTGGGCCAGGAGCGAGGGCCATTGGTCCCGGTTCGTCCCACCAACCGGGACCAAAAGGTCCAGACGAACCGGGACCAATGGCCCACGTGGCCCGGCCGGCCCCCGGGGCTCACGAACCGGGTCCAATGCCCCCATGGGTCCCGGTTCTGGACTGAACTGGGACTAATGGGCTGACCCGGCCTGGACCATTGCCCCCTTTTCTAATAGTGTAACTATCCCTCAACATGCAACAAAGAGTCACTCCAAAGTCACTAATAGCGGAGAAAAAACGAAGAGATTATGGTAGGGTACGAAACCACCTCAAAGTTATTCTTTCCAATCAATCCGTTGGGCTATTCCTATAAGTGTCACAAACAGCCCTAGAGTTCGTACTAGAATAACACCTTAAGCCACAAATCAACCAAAACCCTAATGTCACCTAGATACTCCAATGTCACCTCAAGTATGCGTGGGTATGATTATACGATATGCATCACACAATCTCAGATTCATCTATTCAACCAACACATAGAACCTCAAAGAGTGTCCCAAAGTTTCTACCGGAGAATCATAACGAAAACGTGTGCCAACCCCTATGCATAGGTTCATGGGCGGAAGCCGCAAGTTGATCACCAAAACATACATCAAGTGAATCACGTGATATCCCATTGTCATCACAGATACGCACGGCAAGACATACATCAAGTGTTCTCAAATCTTTAAAGACTCAATTCGATAAGATAACTTCAAAGGGGAAACTCAATCCATTACAAGAGAGTAGAGGGGGAGAAGCAACGCAAGATCCAACTATAATAGCAAAGCTCGCGATACATCAAGATCGTGCCAAATCACACGAGAGAGAGAGAGAGAGAGAGAGAGAGAGAGAGAGAGAGAGATCGAACACATAGCTAGTGGTACATACCCTCAGCCCCGAGGGTGAACTACTCCCTGCTCGTCATGGGGAGCGCCGGAATGATGAAGATGCCCACCGGTGAGGGTTCCCCCCTCCGGCAGGGTGCCGGAACAGGGTCCCGATTGGTTTTTGGTGGCTACAGAGGCTTGCGGCAGTGGAACTCCCGATCTATTCTCGTCTTCGGAAGTTTTAGGGTATGTGGGGTATATATGGGTGAAAGAAGTACGTCGGTGGACCTCCGGGCTGTCCACGAGGCAGGGGCGCGCCCTAGGGGTGTGTGAAAGTGCTAGTTATCGACTAGAGGGGGGTGAATAGGCGATTTTTAGGAAATTCTTCAAAACACGGATGTTTCAAAGACAAACAATAGAAATGACCTAATTGATATGCAGCGGAAGGTAAACAACAACAAGCAAACCATAGTCAAGTATGCAATAACGTGAAAGTACAAGAATAATAGCAGCTTGGTAGTAAGGATCAAGATGGAAGATAGTGAGAAGCCAATCAACAAAAGTAGTCAAGTAATGAAGTCAAATAGGTATGATAGATAGGCAATGACTTCACGAAGACAAACTCTAAGTAAAGAGAGGGAGAAGATAGAACCAGTCACTTGTCGAAGACACAGAATTTGTTGGACCAGTTCCAGTTGCTGTGACAACTGTACATCTGGTTAGGGAGGCTGAGATTCAACTCAGAAGACCGCGTCTTCACCTTATTTCCCTTGAGCTAAGGACACACAGTCCTCGCCCAATCACTCTGTAAGTCTTCAAGGTAGACTTCCGAACCTTCACAGATCATGCGTTCACGGCAATCCACAATGACTCTTGGATGCTCGAACGCGACGCCTAACCGGCCGGAGGATTCACAGTCCTCAAGTGTAATAAGTCTTCAGTCACATGCATGTAAAGACTTCATGATGCCTAACACTCTTTGGCTCTGGGTGTTTGGGCTTTGTCCTCGCAAGGATTCCTCTCTCAAAGGCTTCGAGGTGGGTTGCTCTCAAACGACAAAAGCCGTGCACTAACTCGAGCAGCCACCAATTTATGGTGTAGGGGTGGGCTATTTATAGCCACTAGGCAACCCGACCTGTTATGTCCGAATGACCCTGGTCACTAAGGAACTGACACGTGTTCCAATGGTCAGATTTCAAACACTCACGGCAACTTTACTTGGGCTACAAGCAAAGCTGACTCATCCAGCTCTGGATAAGTTTTGCTCTCATTGTCTTCGCTCAAGACATAGGATTTGGGTTGAGCATCACTTGACCATTCTCGACTATGATCACTTGGACCCCACTTAACGAAGACGGTGGTTCCTATGACTCAACAAAGAAGAAAAGGAAACAACGAAACGACCACGCCTTTTGTGCTCCATAGTCTTCACTCAATGTCTTCTCATGTCATAGTCTTCAATATGAATATCTTCACATACCACCATTGTCGCCAATGTCTTCATACATTTTAGGGTCATCTCCGTAGGTAAACCGAATCAATGAGGGACACTACCTGCGTTATCCGGAAAATCTCACGAATGCATTAGTGCCTCAACCACATTTGTCGTCAATACTCCAAAACCAACTAGGGTGGCACTAGATGCACTTACAATCTCCCCCTTTTTGGTGATTGATGACAAACTGGTTGAAGTTTTCAACGGGGATAAAATATGTGAAATTGTAAAGGATAGGGAATTGTCTTCATAAGTGGCAAAGGCTCCCCCTGAAGATGTGCATATAAGTAGTTTGCTTTTGGAATGCAAATGCACATGGCAGGTTGTACTTGTGGAGATCCTCTTCAACTTATGAAGATAATTCATCATGCATGAAATGATATAACTAAGAGAATGACATGCATAATGAAAAATGGACGTCTGCAGAATGATCTAAGTGCGGAAGTTATCGTCGCACATGCGGAATTTATCATCGCACCAGAGTAAAGCAAATAAGTAGTAGACGACCATCGAGTTTAAGTGTTACAACTCAAAGAACCAAATGTATCCAAAAGCGAGAGTTGTAAACACTGGGCAAAATATTATGCAACCGCCCTTATGAACCCGCTTGAAGACTATCAAACTCATATGCTTCTCCCCCTTTTGTCAGTAAGGACCAAAAAGGTTTGAAGACACAAAGCATCTACTCGTCCTCTTCAGAAGTAGATGATGCAGCAGGTTGTCGTTGTTGGTTGGCGGTGCAGACGAGCTTGGTGCAAAGGTCGATGCGCGCGTAAGTAGGGGGCGGTGAAGTAGCATCGGCTTCATCATCGATCACTCTGCATTGACAGCTGCATGGAGGAAGAATAGTCGAGTCTTCAAGTGATGGAGTTCGTCGTGGACTGCATTCCGTGGAGGAGTGGAGTCAAACTTGAAGCGTTCAAAGTGAAGCCATCGCCTTGAAGATCTGCTTGAAAGACCGAGCAGGGTCAAACTCTTCCATGATCGCCGACTGGTCTCGTGGTGACAAAAGCATTCTTGGTGGCAAGGTTTCGAATGCGATTGACGTCCACCAACAGGCTTTGCATTTGACGCTTGAGCCAGGAGTGATGCTTATCTTCTTTCTGATGCAGTGCGACAAGAAGTTCTCAATCATTGAAGACTCGAGAGCGCTTCCAAGGCCTTTGGCCAATTGTGCTCTCAGTGGCTTCAGTCCGCGCACGGTGAGGCATACGGGTGTTCCCTGCCAGAGGATAGACACGAGATACCGCTTGGACGCCTTCCATGGGTTGAGAGAAGCTATGGTGATCGGCATTCTGAAGACAAAGTGGCGTTTTGGCAGGCTCGGGGTAATGGCTTCAATCGACATATCAACCTCTGGTAGAAATATCGATGATTGCGGCGAGGGCTGATAGTTGATAGTTGAGTGCATCTTGATGAGGCGATGACCCATGGAGCATAAAATTTCAGACCAAACAGATCAGATCCAGACGCAGCCAATTGTCGGATGAAGAATTCTTGCGTATTGAAGCTGATGCCATTGAGGATGTAAAAGACCAATGTCTTCATTGCTCCTTCAAGTTTTGCAGATGATGAATGCCCTTTGATAGGCCATAGAGTTCGCCTGATGATGTGATATATTGTACGAGGCAGATACTCAAGGTCATCAACAAAGAAGTCCTGAGGGTATTCAGCATCATGTGGCAGTGGCTTCATCATGCTCAACATCTGACTCATGTCGGGTTCTGGCTTATGAAATATGCTTTCTAGTGCATCGCGGTGGAGTTGACAACCAGGTTCAAACAGCTCTCCGGGAGTGGGTAAGCCAGTGAGCTCAATGACGTCAAGAGCTTTGGCTTCATGATGAACATCTCCTGCCATCCACTCGAGAACCCATATCTTCGTATCTCTGTTGTAGCCGTGGATGTGGAGGGTAGCATATAATTGAAGCACAAGTTCTTCATTCCAGTGTTCTTTGTTTGTAACGAAGCCGAGCAGACCTGCATCACGAAAGCAATCAAGTGCTTCTGCTAAGCACGGCAGTCCGGCAATGGCTTTAGTGTCGAGGCGCGTATGAGGGAAAATGTGCCCTTGATCATACATAACACATGAGTAATAGCTTCGTTGTTGATAGCTCCAGAAACGGTCAGATGATATCCTTGGCCTTGTGTAGGGGTTCTTTGATCTGTCAAAGAAAGTGTTGTGGGCTTTGAAGCCATTTGCATTGAAAGAACCTGTAGAGGTGGCAGTGCCTGGAAACCTTGGCAGTCTTGGCTTCGGCTTCTGGACCTGAGGCCTATGCGCAATATGATATTCAAATTGAGGACCAGAGGCATGAGGCGGAGGGACCAGAATAGGCCATCTTACTGTGATTAGCTGTCCATAGTTGTATGCTTGCTCAATTGTGTAGGGCCTTGGTGGCGGAACTGGAGCAGTGGCAACAACTGAGGCATCAGGCTGCTCAGCAGGAGCTCCAGGAGCAGTTGCCTCATTGGCTTCAGGCACATTTCCTTCATTGGCTTCAGGAGCTGTTGGTGCAGGCTCCACATTTGCTTCAGCCATGACCACGTCATTGGCTTCATTGGTGTTGGAGGTGGCAACCTCAATGTTTTCAACATCCACTTGAGGAGCTGGAGGGTCGGGCACTGGCACGCTGATATCAGGAATAACTTCTTTAATTAAAGGGGGTGTAGGGACACGTTCTTCTTCTTGAGTGTCTTCGGCTGATGCAGCCGGTTTGTCTTCAGCAGCTTTGGCTTCAGACTCAGAGACATTCACAGTTGGAGTGGCTTCTGAAAACACTTGACGTGCAACAGGTTGGTGGTGCACTTCTCCTTCAGAACGCCGAGAGAGGTACTTGAGGCCTTTGACCTTTGCGAAGCTCACAAATGTCAAGGCGGCGCCTTTGGAGATGGGGTTGCTGGGCCTCAAATTCTTCCTCTTCTTCTTGCTGTTGTTGTTGGGGAGTGACTTGTTGTTGGGGAGTGACTTGTTGTTGGGGAGTACTAGGGGAGTCTTCTTGTTGCGGGCGATCAGCCCATGAAGCATCTTGAGCAATTGGCGTCAAAGGACGACCAATGATGATGAGTTTGCTGTTCGTATGAATAGGCGATGATACCACATTGTATTCAATTTGAGGAAGAACTTCATAATCTTCAACATTGTCATGGTGACCAATGTCTTCAGCAGTGATGGGATCAACTGCTGGAATCTCTTCAGCTTCAGGAGCCTCAGTGGAAGCAGGCTCATGAACAGTCATGCGAAGTTCTTGGGTTGCAGACGCGGGACGAACCACTGAAATGGGTTCAGCAACCAAGGGCTCTATGGGAGCAGCCCGATTCTTCTTGGTCTTGAGCTTCTTCTTGGAGGGAGCAGCATCAGAGGCGTCAGGATTTTTCCTTTTTCTGGCTTCAGCCTCGGCAGCCCTCGTCTTCTTCTGTTCAGAAGCGGTTGACCGGACCTTTGGCTTTGAGCCAGTCATGCTGCTTGGGAAGACTATGCGGGGTTCTTCCTGCCTTGAAGGTGCAGCTTGGTCAGTTGAAGACTTCTTCCTCTTTGCAGCCATTCTGGGGTCAATGCCAGGACGGCCAAGAGCCTTGCGCTTCTCAGCCTCATTGTAGGCAAGCACACACTTGTCAGCCAGACTCTTCATGTGCTCACGAGAGCCTCTGGCTTCTTCTCGCTTCTTGAGAAAGGCTTCTTTGAGCTCGTGCAGCATGACCTTGAAGTTTTTGACGTCTTGCACGCTGAGTGCAGCCATATGCTTCTTGAACTGAGCCTTCTCATAGTCAATCTTATGCTTCAGTTCAACAATGCGCTGAGCAAGAGCTAGCTCAGAAGCAATGGCTCCATTGAAGGAGACGCTGAGGCCAATAGGAAGTTGCAGATCTTCAAAGTTGATGTTTGGGGTGTCAAACCACTCATCAATGAAGTGATGGATGATTGCCACATCAAAGAGAGGCAAATTGTTGAAGATTTCTGCTTCTTCCTTGCTCTTTATCTGTTGCTCGAGAGCATCATCTGCAAGATCTTCATCGCTGGACAGATCAATGTGCTCTTCGCGCAAAATGGCAGCAGGGGTCAGTGTCAGATCAGTATTCTTGACAATTTTCTTTTTCTTCTCCGTCCTCTTGGAGATACGCAATTGATCTTCAGACTATGCACTGGCTTCAGGAGGTGCAGTAGCCAGTGGCTTCACACGTGAAGCTTTTGGAGGAGCAGCTGACTTTGAAGCCTTGACTTTCTTTAGCTTCTGCGGCTTTGGAGCAGGAGCAGGAGCTGGAGCTGTGTAGCGACCTGACCCAAAATCGGTCAAATCTCTGTGTCTGTACCATCCCAAGATCATGCTGGTACTCACAGTACATCGATAAAGTAATCAAAGTTCAATCACACCTGAATACCATTAAACGATTCTCATATAGAGTCTTTATTACAAGGGAATAAATTCGGCTCAAGGCCAACTCATGAGAAATAAACTACTAATGCTGCGGAAGCGTCGAAGATAAGCGAGTCCATCCGACTCCAAAGGGCAATCGCCAAGTGCGGAGCGTAGCCTCACTCCTGATCGGAATATATCTCTGCAACATAATACGTTGCAGCCATGTAGGTCAGCTTTTGGAATAAGCTGGCAAGTCATGAAGAATAACAATAATAAAGTTACTAACTCTATATGCATTTTTGGCTGTGGAGCTCTAAGTTTCATCATTTTGCGAAAAGCAAATTTTACCCTACTACAAAGGACTTGCTTGCAAATTACTACAATTGTTGGTAGTTATTGAGATGGTTCCGCCAACCAATATCTCGTTCCCAATTATTAAGTCATAAAAACCCCTCAAATTAATTCATTAGTTTTAGTGTTGAGATATCCGAATACTTCCAAGTTCCAGAGGCTCAAATGTCCGTAACCGGGGACACGGCTAATCGATTAGATCTTTAACTCTGCAGAGGGTTGCGCACTTTCCCATAAGAATCATTCCCTCCTTTAAAGTCTTCGCACTTCATGGTGTTTGAAGACGGACCAAATGAAACAGGGTCTTCCAAAGAGTTCTTCTGCCCACTGCCGTACCCATCCAATCCTACCGCTCGTCTACTTCTCGTAGTACCGCCCAGCCAGCGTCACTACTAGGGTCAACCCAGCCAGAGCCCATAATGGCTTGCGGCTGCACAGTAAGCTTCGGTCATGGGGCATCCATGAAGGAAATATTCCTAGAGGCAATAATAAAGTTATTATTTATTTCCTTATTTCATGATAAATGTTTATTATTCATGCTAGAATTGTATTAACCGGAAACATAATACATGTGTGAATACATAGACAAACATAGTGTCACTAGTATGCCTCTACTTGACTAGCTCGTTGAATCAAAGATGGTTAAGTTTCCTAGCCATAGACATGAGTTGTCATTTGATTAACGGGATCACATCATTAGGAGAATGATGTGATTGACATGACCCATTCTGTTAGCCTAGCACTTGATCGCTTAGTATGCTGCTATTGCTTTCTTCATGACTTATACATGTTCCTGTAACTATGAGATTATGCAACTCCGTTTACGGAGGAACACTTTGGTACTACCAAACGTCACAACGTAATCTGGGTGATTATAAAGGAGTACTACAGGTGTCTCCAAAGGTACTTGTTGGGTTGGCGATTTGAGATTAGGTTTTGGCACTCCGATTGTCGGAGAGGTATCTCTGGGCCTTCTCGGTGATACACATCACATAAGCCTTGCAAGCATTACAACTAATGAGTTAGTTGTAAGATGATGTATTACGGAACGAGTAAAGAGACTTACGTAACGAGATTGAACTAGGTATTGGATACCAACGATCGAATCTCGGGTAAGTAACATACCGATGACAAAAGGAACAACGATGTTGTTATGCGGTTTGACCGATAAAGATCTTCGTAGAATATGTAGGAGCCAATATGGGCATCCAGGTTCCGCTATTGGTTATTGACCGAGAATAGTTCTAGGTCATGTCTACATAGTTCTCGAACCCGTAGGGTCCGCACGCTTAAGGTTTCGATGATGTTATATTATGAGTTTATGAGTTTTGATGTACCGAAGGAGTTCGAGTCCCGGATGAGATCGGGGACATGACGAGGAGTCTCGAAATGGTCGAGACGTAAAGATCGATATATTGGACGACTATATTCGGAGTTCGGAAAGGTTCGAATGATTCGGTATTTTCGAGTACCGAGAGTTACGGAATTCGCCGGGAGAAGTATTGGGCCTTATTGGGCCCTGCAGGAAAGAGAGAGGGCTGCCTAGGGCAGGCCGCGCCCCAAGGCCTAGTCCGAATTGGACTAGGGAGGGGCCGCACCCTTCTTCCCTTCCCTTCCTTTTCTCCTACTCCTACTAGGAAAGGAGGAGTCCTACTCCGGTGGGAGTAGGACTCCCCCTTGGTGCGCCCCTCCTAGGCCGGCCACCTCCTCCCTTGCTCCTTTATATACGGGGCAGGGGGCACCCCATGACACACAAGTTGATCTACGGATCGTTCCTTAGCCGTGTGCGGTGCCCCCCTCCACCATATTCCACTTCGGTCATATCGTCATGAGCTTAGGCGAAGCCCTGCGCCGGAGAAGTCATATCGTCGCGGAGCTTAGGCGAAGCCCTGCGCCGGTGGAGCATCATCATCGTCACCACGCCGTCGTGCTGACGGAACTCATCCCCGACACTTTGCTGGATCGGAGTCCGGGGATCGTCATCGAGCTGAACGTGTGCAGAACTCGGAGGTGCCGTACGTTCGGTGCTTGGATCGGTCGGATCGTGAAGACGTACGACTACATCAACCGCGTTGTTATAACGCTTCCGCTTTCGGTCTACGAGGGTACGTGGACAGAGACTCTCCCCTCTCGTTGCTATGCCATCACCATGGTCCTGCGTGTGCGTAGGAAAATTTTGAAATTACTACGTTACCCAACAGTGGCATCCGAGCCTGGTTTTATGCGTTGATGTCATATGCACGAGTAGAACACAAGTGAGTTGTGGGCGATATAAGTCATACTGCTTACCAGCATGTCATAATTTGGTTCGGCGGTATTGTGAGATGAAGCGGCCCGGACCGACATTACGCGTACGCTTACGCGAGACTGGTTTCACCGCTGCGAGCACTCGTTGCTTAAAGGTGACTGGCGGGTGTCTGTCTCTCTCACTTTAGTTGAACCGAGTGTGGCTACCCCGGTCCTTGCGAAGGTTAAAACAGCACCAACTTGAGAAACTATCGTTGTGGTTTGATGCGTAGGTAAGAACGGTTCTTGCTCAGCCCGTAGCAGCCACGTAAAACTTGAAAACAACAAAGTAGAGGACGTCTAACTTGTTTTTGCAGGGCATGTTGTGATGTGATGTGGTCAAGACGTGATGCTATATTTTTGTATGAGATGATCATGTTTTGTAACCGAGTTATCGGCAACTGGCAGGAGCCATATGGTTGTCGCTTTATTGTATGAAATGCAAAAGCCATGTAATTGCTTTACTTTATCACTAAGCAGTAGCGATAGTCGAGAAGCAATAGTTGGCGAGACGACAACGATGCTACGATGGAGATCAAGGTGTCGCGCCGGTGACGATGGTGATCATGACGGTGCTTGGCGATGGAGATCACAAGCACAAGATGATGATGACCATATCATATCACTTATATTGATTGCATGTGATGTTTATCCTTTATGCATCTTATCTTGCTTTGATTGACGGTAGCATTATAAGATGATCTCTCACTAAAATTATCAAGAAGTGTTCTCCTGAGTATGCACCGCTGCGAAAGTTCATCGTGCCGAGACACCACGTGATGATCGGGTGTGATAGGCTCTACGTTCAAATACAACGGGTGCAAAACAGTTGCGCACGCGAATACTCAGGTTAAACTTGACGAGCCTAGCATATAACAGATATGGCCTCGAACACGGAGACCGAAGGTCGAGCGTGAATCATATAGTAGATATGATCAACATAGTGATGTTCACCATTGAAACTACTCCATCTCACGTGATGATCGGACATGGTTTAGTTGATTTGGATCACGTAATCACTTAGATGACTAGAGAGATGTCTATCTAAGTTGGAGTTCTTAAGTAATATGATTAATTGAACTTTAATTTATCATGAACTTAGTCCTGGTAGTATTTTGCAAATTATGTTGTAGATCTATAGCTCGCGTTGTTGCTTCCCTATGTTTTCATATGTGTTCCTAGAGAAAATTGTATTGAAAGATGTTAGTAGCAATGATGCGGATTGGATCCGTGATCTGAGGTTTATCCTCATTGCTGCGCAGAAGAATTATGTCCTTAATGCACCGCTAGGTGACAGACCTATTGCAGGAGAAGATGCAGACGTTATGAACGTTTGGCTAGCTCAATATGAGCAGATCTGAGCGTTATGAACGCTTGGCTAGCTCAATATGATGACTACTTGATAGTTTAGTGCACCATGCTTAACGGCTTAGAATCGGGACTTCAAAGACGTTTTGAACGTCATGGACCATATGAGATGTTCCAGGAATTGAAGTTAATATTTCAAGCAAATACCCGAGTTGAGAGATATGAAGTCTCCAACAAGTTCTATAGCTAAAAGATGGAGGAGAATCGCTCAACTAGTGAGCATGTGCTCAGATTGTCTGAGTACTTCAATCGCTTGAATCAAGTGGGAGTTAATCTTCCAGATAAGATAGTGATTGACAGAGTTCTCTAGTCACCATCACTAAGTTAGTAGAACTTCATGATGAACTATAGTATGCAAGGGATGACGAAAAAGATTCTCGAGCTCTTCGCGATGCTAAAATCGGCGAAGGTAGAAATCAAGAAAAACATCAAGTGTTGATGGTTGACAAGACCACTAGTCTCAAGGAAAATGGCAAAGGGAAGAAGGGAACTTCAAAAGGAACGGCAAGCAAGTTGCTGCTCGAGTGAAGAAGCCCAAGTCTAGACCTAAGCCTGAGACTGAGTACTTTTGCTGCAATGGAACTGGTCACTGGAAGCAGAACTACCCCTGAATATTTGGTGGATAAGAAGGATGGCAAAGTGAACAAGGTTATATTTGATATACAGGTTATTGATGTGTGCCTTACTAGTGTTTATAGTAGCCCCTGAGTATTTGATACTCGTTCGGTTGCTAAGATTAGTAACTCGAAACAGGAGTTACAGAATAAACAGAGACTAGTTGAAGGGGAAGTGACGATGAGTGTTGGAAGTAGTTCCAAGATTGATATGATCATCATCGCACACTCCCTATACTTTCGGGATTAGTGTGGAACCTAAATAAGTGTTATTTGGTGTTGAGCATAAATATGATTTGATCATGTTTATTGCAATACGGTTATTCATTTAAGTAAGAGAATAAATTGTTGTTCTGTTTACATGAATAAAACCTTATATGGTTACACACCCAATGAAAATGGTTCATTGGATCTCGATCATAGTGATACACATATTCATAATATTGAAACCAAAAGATGCAAAGTTAATAATGATAGTGCAACTTATTTGTGGCACTGCCGTTTAGGTCATATTGGTGTAAAGCGCATGAAGAAAACTCCATGCTGATGGACTTTTGGAATCACTTGATTATGAATCATTTGATGCTTGCGAACCGTGCCTTTTGGGCAAGATGACTAAAACTCCGTTATCCGGAACAATGGAACAAGCTACTGACTTATTGGAAATAATACATACCGATGTATGCGATCCAATGAATGTTGATGCTCGTGGCAAGTATTGTTATTTTCTGACCTTCACAAGATGATTTGAGCAGATATGGGTTTATCTACTTGATGAAACATAAGTCTGAAATAATTGAAAAGTTCAAAGAATTTCAGAGTGAAGTGGAAAATCATCGTAACAAGAAAATAAAGTTTCTGCGATCTGATCGTGGAGATAAATATTTGAGTTACGAGTTTGGTCTTCATTTGAAACAATGTGAAATAGTTTCGCAACTCACGCCATATGGAACACCACAGCATAATGATGTGTCCGAAAGTCGAACCGCACTTTATTGGATATGGTGCGATCTATGATGTCTCTTATCAGTTTACCACTATCGCTTTTGGGGTTATGCATTAGAGACAGCTGCATTCACGCTTAATAGGGCAACATCTAAATCCGTTGAGGCGACACCGTATGAATTATGGTTTAACAAAGAAACCTAAGCTGTCGTTTCTTAAAGTTTGGAGTTGTGATGCTTATGTGAAAAGTTTTCACCGATAAGCTCGAACCCAAATCGAGAAGTGCGTCTTCATAGAATACCCAAAGGAAACTGTTGGGTACACCTTCTATCACAGGTCTAAAGGCAAAACATTCGTTGCTAAGATGGATCCTTTCTAGAGAAGGAGTTTTCTCTCGAAAGAAGTGAGTGGGAGGAAAGTAGAACTTGATAAGGTAATTGTACCTTCTCCCTAATTGGAAAGTAGTTCATCACAGAAATCAGTTCCAGTGATTCCTACACCAATTAGTGAGGAAGCTAATGATGATGATCATGAAACTTCAGATCAAGTTACTACAAAACCTCGTAGGTCTTCCAAAGTACAGATCCGCACCAGAGTGGTACGGTATCCTATTCTGGAAGTCATGTTACTAGACCATGATGAACCTACGAACTATGAGGAAGCGATGATGAGCCCAGATTCATGAAATGGTTTGAGACCATGAAATCTGAGATGGGATCCATGTATGAGAACAAAGTGTGGACTTTGATGGAGTTGCCCGATGATCGGCAAACCATATTATATAAATGGATCTTCAAGAGGAAGACAAATGCTGATAGTAGTATTACTATCTACAAAGCTCGACTTGTCGCAGAAAGGTTTTCGACAAGTTCAAGGTGTTGACTACAATGAGATTTTCTCAACTGTAGCGATGCTTAAGTCTGTCCGAATCATGTTAGCAATTGCCACATTTTATGAAATCTGGCAAATGGATGTCAAAACTACATTCTTTAATGGATTTATTAAAGAAGAGTTGTATATGATGCAACCAGAAGGTTTTGTCAATCCTAAAGGAGCTAACAAAATGTGCAAGCTCCAGCGATCCATCTATGGACTGGTGCAAGCATCTCGGAGTTGGAATAAACGCTTTGATAGTGTGATCAAAGCATATGGTTTTATACAGACTTTTGGAGCCTGTATTTACAAGAAAGTGAGTGGGAGCACTACAGCATTTCTGATAAGTATATGTGAATGACATATTGTTGATCGGAAATAATGTAGAATTATTCTGCAAAGCATAAAGGAGTATTTGAAAGGAGTTTTTCAAAGAAGGACCTCGGAGAAGCTACGTACAAATTGAGCATCAAGATCTATTGAGATAGATCAAAAACGCTTGATAAGTTTTTCAATAAGTACATACCTTGTCAAGATTTTGAAGAAGTTCAAAATGGAACAGTCAAAGAAAAGTTCTTGCCTGTGTTGCAAAAGGTGTGAAATTGAGTAAGACTCAAATCCCGACCACAGCAGAAAATAAAAAAGAGAATGAAAGTCATTCCCTATACCTCAGTCATAGGTTCTATAAAGTATGCTATGCTATGTACCAGACCTATTGTATACCTTGCTCTGAATTTGGCAAGGGAGTACAATAGTGATCTAGGAGTAGATCACTGGACATTGGTCAAGAACATCCTTAGTGAAGACTAAGGAAATATTTCTCGATTATGGAGGTGATAAAAGAGCCCGTCGTAAAGAGTTACATCGATGCAAGCTTTTTACACTGATCCAGATGACTCTAAGTCTCAATCTGGATACATATTGTAAGTGGGAGCAATTAGCTAGAGTAGCCCCGTGCAGAGCATTGTAGACATAGAATATTTGCAAAATACATACGGCTCTGAATGTGATGTACCTGTTGACTAAACTTCTCTCACGAGCAAAACATGATCATACCTTAGTACTCTTTGGGTGTTAATCACATAGCGATGTGAACTAGATTACTGACTCTAGTAAACCCTTTGGGTGTTGATCACATATCGATGTGAACTATGGGTGTTAATCACATGGTGATGTGAACTATTGTGTTAAATCACATGGCGATGTGAACTAGATTATTGACTCTAGTGCAAGTGGGAGACTGAAGGAAATATGCCCTAGAGGCAATAATAAAGTTATTATTTATTTCCTTATTTCATGATAAATGTTTATTATTCATGCTAGAATTGTATTAACCGGAAACATAATACATGTGTGAATACATAGACAAACATAGTGTCACTAGTATGCCTCTACTTGACTAGCTCGTTGAATCAAAGATGGTTAAGTTTCCTAGCCATAGACATGAGTTGTCATTTGATTAAAGGGATCACATCATTAGGAGAATGATGTGATTGACATGACCCATTCTGTTAGCCTAGCACTTGATCGTTTAGTATGCTGCTATTGCTTTCTTCATGACTTATACATGTTCCTGTAACTATGAGATTATGCAACTCCGTTTGCGGAGGAACACTTTGGTACTACCAAACGTCACAACGTAATCGGGTGATTATAAAGGAGTACTACAGGTGTCTCCAAAGGTACTTGTTGGGTTGGCGATATTTGAGATTAGGTTTTGGCACTCCGATTGTCGGAGAGGTATCTCTGGGCCTTCTCGGTGATACACATCACATAAGCCTTGCAAGCATTACAACTAATGAGTTAGTTGTAAGATGATGTATTACGGAACGAGTAAAGAGACTTACCGGTAACGAGATTGAACTAGGTATTGGATACCGACGATCGAATCTCGGGTAAGTAACATACCGATGACAAAAGGAACAACGTATGTTGTTATGCGGTTTGACCGATAAAGATCTTCGTAGAATATGTAGGAGCCAATATGGGCATCCAGGTTCCGCTATTGGTTATTGACCGAGAATAGTTCTAGGTCATGTCTACATAGTTCTCGAACCCGTAGGGTCCGCACGCTAAGGTTTCGATGATGCTTATATTATGAGTTTATGAGTTTTGATGTACCGAAGGAGTTCGAGTCCCGGATGAGATCGGGGACATGACGAGGAGTCTCGAAATGGTCGAGACGTAAAGATCGATATATTGGACGACTATATTCGGAGTTCGGAAAGGTTCGAATGATTCGGTATTTTTCGAGTACCGGAGAGTTACGGAATTCGCCGGGAGAAGTATTGGGCCTTATTGGGCCCTGCAGAAAGAGAGGGGGCTGCCTAGGGCAGGCCGCGCCCTCAAGGCCTAGTCCGAATTGGACTAGGGGAGGGGCGCACCCTTCTTCCCTTCCCTTCCTTTTCTCCTACTCCTACTAGGAAAGGAGGAGTCCTACTCCCGGTGGGAGTAGGACTCCCCCCATGCGCGCCCCTCCTAGGCCGCCACCTCCTCCCTTGCTCCTTTATATACGGGGCAGGGGGCATCCCATGACACACAAGTTGATCTACGGATCGTTCCTTAGCCGTGTCGCGGTGCCCCCTCCACCATATTCCACTTCGGTCATATCGTCATGAGCTTAGGCGAAGCCTGCGCGCCGGAGAAGTCATATCGTCGCGAGCTTAGTCGAAGCCCCGCGTCGGTGGAGCATCATCATCGTCACCACGCCGTCGTGCTGACGGAACTCATCCCCGACACTTTGCTGGATCGGAGTCCGGGGATCGTCATCGAGCTGAACGTGTGCAGAACTCGGAGGTGCCGTACGTTCGGTGCTTGGATCGGTCGGATCGTGAAGACGTACGACTACATCAACCGTGCTGTTATAACGCTTCCGCTTTCGGTCTACGAGGGTACGTGGACAGAGACTCTCCCCTCTCGTTGCTATGCCATCACCATGGTCCTGCGTGTGCGTAGGAAATTTTTTGAAATTACTACGTTCCCCAACAATCCATCCTTCTCTTCGTGGCTGGGTGAAGCTTTCCGCAGGATGTCATGGCGCTTCTCCATGCATCCCGGCCACCACTGGGTGCTCCAGGGTGCCCGTCAACCGTCCTCCACCCAGTAGTGATTTTCCGAAGTCCATCTTGATCATTGTAGTTCATGGGATTGTCATCATCATTGACTCTCACATCTTGCTTATGAATATCACTCATACCCAAAACCCGTCTACGAGCATAGCAAATTAACTACTACGTCCCGGGGTCATGGTAACAAGGGGATTGGTTCATCCTACCACATGATACTACTCAAGTTTAATGACTTCAAGATTTCACTACTGCATGCATGGTGGGGTGGTGACAACTACTAATGCACAAAAACATAGGTATAGAAATAACATGATCAAAACTTGCCTTGCTGATGATCCTCGTAAGCTAAAGAGTCGTAGTAGCAAGCTTAGACTCGGAAACTCTACCGAGACAAACAATAACACAATAAGCACAAAGTAATAGGATCACATAACACAACATAACAAAAGTAACACAACAAAACAAACAAAACCAAATCCAAAAGGAAAACTCAAAGAAACCAATTCAAAGTTTTTCCCTACTCCAAACAATAACAAAAATAGTTTTATATAACAAAAATTCCTTAATATAACCTAATCATGGTTTTAAGTTAACTTAACAGAAAAGGTTTCACTAAGCAACTAGGAGCAAAAAGAATTAATTAAAAGCTATTATAAAACTCATTTTAGGCCTAATCCAATTTCTATTAAGAAAATAAATTAAAACTTTTATTAATTATAAATAAAAGTTCATCTAATGGAGTGACAGAAACTAACCTAGAATAACTAATCACAAGTTAAAAATAAATTCATTTACTAATTAAAATATTAGGAAAACAGGAACTAGTTAATTAATTAGGATTAATAGGATTCTGCTTAAAACTAATTATTTATTAATCCTAAAATACCCAAGTTAATTTCTAGGGTTTGGCAATGACAAAATAAAGTTGGGACAAAAAGAATCATGCAAAAATAATTTTTCTAACTCAAGTTATAGCAGATTTACTATTCTGACTAAAACTAAAATAAAGCAATTTTAATTATTTTTAACATAGCTAAATATATATTCTACAGAAACTACATAAAATTTGCAATCCAACAAAAAAAGAATCACTCAAAAATATTAAACAGAATAAAAGATATGAATTTTTGAAAACAGAAACTATTCTGCTAAAACAGAAAATCAAAATAAAAGAAAAAGGCCTAATGGGCCTATACTGTGCCCTGCGCGTAACTTAGTCTAAACGGGCCTCGGGTTAAAACTAAAAACGGGCCGGCTAATTGACTAAAACCCTAACTAATAAACCGGACGAACCGGCCGGTTCTTTTAATAAAATCATACCCCTTCGGGGGTTCTAATCCTAGCCACACGTTTGAGATCGGACGGGGGAGGGTGATCCCGACGACGTACCGGAGTCCGGCGACGGCGGCGGCGGCGGCGAGAGTGCGTCGGGGGCATCGAGCGTCGGGGAGGTCCGGGGAGTCGCCGTGCGGGTGCGGACGAGGTCGGGGAGTGGTTCGGTGGGGTCGTTGGGGGTCGGGGTGGACTAGGGTGGCGACGGCGGCGACTTTGGCGGCGGGGAGAGCTTCGGGCTCCGGCGTGCTTCGGGAGAGAGAGGGAGAGGGGCTCCGGCGAGGCTAGGGGAATGGGGTGCGAGGGGCTCGGCTTTATAGCCAGGGCCTCGGGCGTCTTGAGGTCGATCGGGCGATCGGGATCCCGGATCCTTCGATCCGCGATCTCAGCGAGCTGCGTTGCGTGGCGAGGGGGAAGAAGATGGGCGGGGCCCACGGGTCGAGAGAGAAAGGGAGGGGCGAGGCGAAGCGGGTGGCCGAGGCCTAGGGATTCGGCGAGGGGCGAGGCCGGTCGGGCGCTGGGCTGGCCTGTTGGCCAAGTGGGCCGGCTGGCTTGGGCCAGGCGCGGGGCTGCGGCGCTGGCTGGGCCTGGGGTGGCCTAGCTGGCGCCCCGGGGGGGTTTTTCTTTTAAAAAATTTATTTTTTTAAATAAAACAAAAACAGAAATAAAACAATATCTATAAATATTTTATATAGGGTATATATATACCAAAATGATCAGGGAATATTCCTTTCATTTGAACATTTTTCCAAAGGCAAAATCCAAACTTTATAAAAATCCATTTTTTTCAAATTCAAATAAAATTCAGATTTGAATCCAAATCCTTTGGCATTGTTTCCTCTGATATTTTTGGAGTGTCATGTTTGCTCCTCTCATACTTTTGATCAAGTATTTATCAGGCTTAGTTTTTGAAATGTTTCCCACATGCCAAAGTTTGAAATTCAAATTCAAAACTCAAAATTCTCTGAAACTTCAAATGGCATTCAAATTCAAACAGGATGCATAGGATGCTTAGCTATAATTGTAAAACATTCCAAATAGGAAATTTGGGATGTTACAAACCTACCATTTTAAGATGAATCTCGCCCTCGAGATTCGGGTTGGCTAGCAAATAGGTGCGGATGGTCTCGAAGAAGATCTTCTTCGCGTTCCCAGGTGGCTTCTTCCTCGGTGTGGTGACTCCACAGCACCTTGCAAAATTTGATGACCTTGCTGCGGGTGACTCTGCTTGCAGTCTCGAGAATTCGGACGGGTTTCTCCTTGTAAGTCAGATCACTGTCAAGCTGTATGGCCTCTAGGGGCACTGTGTCTCTCAACGGAACATCGGCCATGTCGGCATGGCACTTCTTCAACTGAGAAACATGGAAGACATCATGAACTCCGGACAATCCTTCCGGCAATTCCAACTTGTATGCAACTTCTCCACGACGTTCGAGGATTTTGTAGGGGCCAATGAATCGGGGTGCTAACTTTCCCTTGACTCCAAACCTCTTGATTCCACGAAGTGGAGACACACGAAGATATGCTCGGTCTCCCACTTCGTAAGTCACCTCCTTGCGTTTACTGTCGGCATAACTCTTCTGTCTCGACTGTGCTATCTTGAGCCTGTCTCGAATCAGCTTGACTTTCTCTCGAATCCTTGATAAGGTCGGAACCGAAAAGTGATCGATCTCCAACACTATCCCACAAAGAATGGTGTTCGCACCTCCTTCCGTATAGAGCTTGAAGGGGCCATATTCAAACTGGATTGATAACTGTTGTTGTATGAGAACTCTGCGTATGGCAAATTATCATCCCAGCTAGACCCATAGTCTAGCACACAAGCTCTCAACATGTCTTCCGAATCTGATTGACTCTCTCGGTCTGTCCATCCGCTCATGGATGAAAAGCTGTCTTGAATTCCAGCCTCGTACCCAAAGTTTCATGCAACTGCTTCCAAAACTTTGAGGTAAACTGCGTTCCTCTATCGACACGATTTTCCTCGAACTCCATGCGGACATACGATCCTGGTCATGTATATCTTGGCCAACTTGGCACTGGTATAGGTAGTCTTCACGGGAATGAAGTGAGCTACCTTAGTCAAACGATCAACCACTACCCAGATAGAATCATAACCTGAACGGGTCCTGGGTAATCCTGTGATGAAATCCATACCAAGTTTCTCCCATTTCCAATCGGGAATCGGCAAAGGTTGAAGTAACCCTGCTGGCTTCTGATGTTCTGCCTTTACACGTTGGCAAACATCGCATACTGCTACGTACTCGGCAATATCCTTCTTCATACCTGTCCACCAGAAACTTTGCTTCAAATCCAGGTACATCTTGGTGTTGCCGGGATGAATCGAGTACGGTGAATCATGAGCCTCCTGAAGAATTAGCTTCCTGAGCTCAGGATCATTGGGCACATAAATACGATCCTCGAACCATATAGTCCCGTGTTCATCCTTACGAAATCCTTTAGCTTTTCCTTCCTCCATCTTTTGCTTAATCTCATCAATTTCCTTGTCCGACTTCTGGGCTTCACGAATCCTTTCGGTCAAAGTGGACTGAACTTCCAGAGTTGCAACAAATCCTTTCGGAACTATCTCCAGTCGGAGGTCTCTGAGGTCATCGACTAACTCCTGGGGTAATCCTCCTGCTGTAAGGGTATTCACATAACTCTTACGGCTCAAAGCATCTGCTACAACATTAGCTTTACCGGGGTGGTAATGCAATCTCATGTCATAGTCCTTTATCAACTATAGCCATCTCCTCTGCCTGAGGTTCAATTCCTTCTGTGTGAAGATATACTTCAAACTCTTGTGGTCTGTGTAGACATCACAACGATTTCCGATGAGGAAATGTCTCCAGGTCTTGAGTGCATGCACTACAGCTGCTAACTCCAAATCATGCGTGGCATAATTCATCTCATGAGGCCGTAGCTGTCTGGAGGCATAAGCTACAACCTTACCTTCCTGCATCAATACTCCTCCGAGTCCTTGACGAGAAGCGTCACAATAAACCTGGTATTCCTTGTGTATGTCCGGCAAAATCAACACTGGGGCTGTGACCAACCGTTTCTTCAATTCCTGAAAACTAGCTTCACATTCCTCGGTCCAAACATACTTGGCTTCCTTCTTCAACAGCTCAGTCATGGGCTTGGCAATCTTCGAGAAGTTCTCAATAAACCTCCGATAATATCCTGCGAGTCCGAGAAAACTACGGATCTCCTTGACTGAGGTGGGTGATCGCCAATCGGTGACGATTCAACCTTGGCGGGATCAACTGCTATTCCTTCTCCTGAAATAACATGTCCGAGGAATCCAACTTCCTTCAGCCAAAATTCACATTTGCTGAACTTGGCATACAACTGATGTTCTCGAAGTTTCTCCAGAACTAGACGCAAATGCTCCTTATGCTCTTCCTCGCTCTTGGAGAATATCAATATATCATCGATGAACACCACGACAAACTTGTCCAGATATTCCATGAACACCTTGTTCATCAAATTCATTAAGTATGCAGGAGCATTAGTCAATCCAAATGACATGACGGTATACTCATATAAACCATACCTGGTGGTGAATGCTGTTTTGGGTATATCCTTTTCATGGATCTTCAACTGATGATACCCTGATCGAAGATCGATCTTAGAGAATACCTTGGCTCCAACTAACTGATCAAACAAGTCATTGATCATCGGCAGGGGGTACTTGTTCTTGATGGTTACTTCGTTCAATGCACGATAATCCACAACCATCCTCAAGCTTCCATCCTTCTTCTCTACCAAAAGAACTGGGGCTCCCCAAGGTGATGAGCTTGGACGAATATATCCTTTCTCCAATAACTCATTTATTTGATCCTTGATCTCTTTCAACTCATTCGGTGGCATCCGATAAGGTCTCTTGGATATTGGGGCTGTGCCGGGCAATAACTCAATCAGAAATTCAATGTCCCCGTCCGGTGGCATTCCCGGTAATTCCTCCGGAACACATCGGGAAATTCTTGCACCATCGGCACTTCCTCTGAACAACTCACGTGAGGGAATGCACCGATTCTTCATCCGGCTGTGCTGGCTACATACTTGATCCTCTTCGCGCTCCGGGTGGTGAGCAGAATAGACTTCTGGGCACACCAATGTTCCTTCAAACTTTGACAACCAATCCATGCCTAGGATTACATCCAAGGTCTGGGTTTCCAACACTATGAGGTCCACGGGAAATTTATGATTCCCGATGTTGAGGGTTGCAGGACAGCCTACACCTGCCATCATTTCTCCTCCTGCGGAACTGACGCGAAGGGGGCTTCTAAGGGTTCTAGTGCGTAACCCGTACTTTTCCACAACTACCCTTGATATGAATGAATGTGTTGCACCAGAATCAAAGAGAACCAAAACTGAACGTGAATTCAATAAAAACTTACCAACCACAGTGTCTGGCTGATCATAGACGTCCTCCACGTCGATGTGGTTCACCTGAGCACGAGGGAACGGATTGGGCTTCTTCGCTGAGCCTCCATTGCCATTTCCATTTCTCTGCTTGGCCTCCGGGCAGTCGGTGGCATAGTGCCCTGCCTTCGGCACTTGAAGCGGTGATGTGGCTCAGATCCTTGAGCCGGGGCAGAACGGTGCTGATTGCCATTACCATTGCCATTGCCATTGCCATGGCCTGACTTGTTGTCCTGGCTGCGGTTGTTCCCATTTCCTCCATGGTTATGACCTCCATGGGTATGATGGGTGTGCCCTCCTGAGTACGGTGCATAACGGGGCTTCTGCTGAGCTCCTGAGTTGTGCTTCCCCTGGCTGTACTTCCGCTTGCGGCTTTCTATCTGCTGCTGCTTGCCTTCAAGAATGGTGGCCTTATCTACCAGCTCCTGGTAGTTGTTGAAGGTAGCCACAATAAGCTGCATGCTTAGTTCATCATTGAGTCCCTCAAGGAACTTCTCCTGCTTGGCGGCATCTGTGGCCACATCATCAGGGGCATAGCGAGCGAGCTTGCTGAATTCATCCACGTACTGAGCCATAGTACGGTTCCCCTGGCGCAAGTTGCGGAACTCACGCTTCTTCAGACTCATGGCTCCAGCTGAGACATGAGCAGTGCGGAAGGCCTGCTGGAATTGATCCCATGTGATGGCACCAATGGGAAAAGTGGCGGTGTAATTCTCCCACCAAGAAGCTGCAGGTCCATCCAGTTGATGCGCGGCAAAGCGCACCTTCTCAGCATCAGTGCATCCAACGGTGACTAGCTCTCTCCCGACTTTGCGGAGCCAATCATCAGCCACAATTGGCTCAGTGCTACTAGAGAACACTGGCGGATTCAACCTCAGAAATCGAGTCAAGTTGTCCACAGTGGATGGTGGCGGTGGCGGTGGATTGTTGGCGGTGTTGTTCTGATTCTGAATAAGGAGCTGCATCAAGGCATTCTCGCTGTTGGAGCAGCTGGGTGAGCTCCGGAGGAAACCAAGTCACGTCTCGGAGGCATCTGGTGTTTTGGAGGGGATGAGAAATTTAGATTAGAACAATGGTCTATGAGGAATAACACTACCCATATGAATGCACAATCATAACACACCAATCATTTATTCATTCCATTCAAACATGGTTCAACTCAATTACAAAAGCTCATGACTAATCGAAGGAAAACATCGGCCTAACTGATCGATTTAAAAAGTAAAAGATAACATGGTGGTCGACTAAAAGTCTTCATCGATGGCGCCTCCTCTTGGGGTTTCCTTTGGTGGTACTCCTTGAAATCCTGATCATTGCTCACGAGGGGTGCTTCATCTCCACTCGGGTAAAGGTCCTCTCCCAAGTCCATCTTTTCCTCTATCGCGGCAAGCTTCATCTTCAGGTCGTCGACTATCTCCATGAAGTCCGTGATTTCTTCCTCATGGCCAAGGAAGTCTCGCGGGCCTTCTCCTCCGATTCCATTCATGGAACAAAGCTTCCGTGTGTCTTGAGTTACGGCGAGTGTGAATCTCCGTTTCTCGAGAAGACACTCCAAGTCCTGGATGTAAGAGAGAGTGGAATCGTCCTCAATGGTACGGATGATATCTCCATTCCTTGCCCTGCGAGAAACCATGGCGAGGTCTGAGTGATCGAGCTCGGCCCTGTACTCCTCTCGGAGATGTCCAAGTGCTCGGTAGATCGCCACGTCCCTTCCGATGATCCAGTTGAACTCGGTGAACTCAAAGTTGATAGGCTCCGTGTGTCCTCCAAAGATTCTCCCTGGGATATGCACTTCAATCTTGTAGCGGGTGTCCGTCGGAAGTGCATTAGTGGGTTTCCCGGTGATCGAGGGTAGAGATATCTTCAGCTGCTTCACCATCTGGACCAGCTTTCTTCCGAAGGGCATCGTCTCATCGGGCTGGCAGAACTCCGGTAGCAAAACTGGGGTGAACTCGGCGGCCATCTAGAATGTTGCAAATGGGAGAAGAGTCAGAATTGAACAGGGGAGAATTATGGAATGAAAAGGATGAAAGTAAATGGTCTCTGCTTATGGCTTTCCGATCCTAGGGGTTACGATCCTACGGTCAGCGTGTGCTCTGATACCATCTCTGTAGCGACCTGACCCAAAATCGGTCAAATCTCTGTGTCTGTACCATCCCAAGATCATGCCGGTACTCACAAAGACATCGATAAAGTAATCAAAGTTCAATCACACCTGAATACCATTAAATGATTCTCATATAGAGTCTTTATTACAAGGAATAAATTCGCTCAAGGCCAACTCATGAGAAATAAACTACTAATGCTGCGGAAGCGTCGAAGATAAGCGAGTCCATCCGACTCAAAGGGCAATCGCCAAGCGCGAGCGTAGCCTCACTCCTGATCGAATATATCTACGCAACATAATACGTTGCAGCCATGTAGGTCAGCTTTTGGAATAAGCTGGCAAGTCATGAAGAATAACAATAATAAAGTTACTAACTCTATATGCATTTTGGCTGTGGAGCTCTAAGTTTCATCATTTTGCGAAAAGCAAATTTTACCCTACTACAATGGACTTGCTTGCAAATTACTACAATTGTTGGTAGTTATTGAGATGGTTCCGCCAACCAATATCTCGTTCCCAATTATTAAGTCATAAAAACCCTCAAATTAATTCATTAGTTTTAGTGTTGAGATATCCGAATACTTCCAAGTTCCAGAGGCTCAAATGTCCGTAACCGGGGACACGGCTAATCGATTAGATCTTTAACTCTGCAGAGGGTTGCGACTTTCCCGCAAGAATCATTCCCTCCTTTAAAGTCTTCGCACTTCATGGTGTTTGAAGACGGACGAATGAAACAGGTCTTCCAAAGAGTTCTTCCGCCACCGCCGTACCCATCCAATCATACCGTTCGTCTACTTCTCGTAGTACCGCCCAGCCAGCGTCACTACTAGGGTCAACCCAGCCAGAGCCCATAATGGCTTGCGGCTGCACAGTAAGCTTCCGTCATGGGGCATCCATCCTTCTCTTCGTGGCTAGGTGAAGCTTTCCGCAGGATGTCATGGCGCTTCTCCATGCATCCCGCCACCACTGGGTGCTCCAGGTGCCCGCCAACCGTCCTCCACCCAAAGAGTGATTTTCCAAGTCCATCTTGATCATTGTAGTTCATGGGGTTTTCATCATCATTGACTCTCACATCTTGCTTATGAATATCACTCATACCCAAAACCCGCTCTGAGCATAGCAAAGTAACTACTACGTCCGGGGTCATGGTAACAAGGGATTGGTTCATCCTACCACATGATACTACTCAAGTTTAATGACTTCAAGATTTCACTACTGCATGCATGGTGGGGTGGTGACAACTACTAATGCACAAAAACATAGGTATAGAAATAACATGATCAAAACATGCCTTGCTGATGATCCTCGTAAGCTAAAGAGTCGTAGTAGCAAGCTTCACTCTCCGGAAACTCTACCGAGACAAACAATAACACAATAAGCACAAAGTAATAGGATCACATAACACAACATAACAAAAGTAACACAACAAAACAAACAAAACCAAATCCAAAAGGAAAACTCAAAGAAACCAATTCAAAGTTTTTCCCTACTCCAAACAATAACAAAAATAGTTTTTATATAACAAAAATTCCTTAATATAACCTAATCATGGTTTTAAGTTAACTTAACAGAAAAGGTTTCACTAAGCAACTAGGAGCAAAAAGAATTAATTAAAAAGCTATTATAAAACTCATTTTAGGCCTAATCCAATTTCTATTAAGAAAAATAAATTAAAACTTTTATTAATTATAAATAAAAGTTCATCTAATGGAGTGACAGAAACTAACCTAGAATAACTAATCACAAGTTAAAAATAAATTCATTTACTAATTAAAATATTAGGAAAACAGGAACTAGTTAATTAATTAGGATTAATAGGATTCTGCTTAAAACTAATTATTTATTAATCCTAAAATAACCAAGTTAATTTCTAGGGTTTGGCAATGACAAAATAAAGTTGGGACAAAAAGAATCATGCAAAAATAATTTTTCTAACTCAAGTTATAGCAGATTTACTATTCTGACTAAAACTAAAATAAAGCAATTTTAGTTATTTTTAACATAGCTAAATATATATTCTACAGAAACTACATAAAATTTGCAATCCAACAAAAAAAGAATCACTCAAAAATATTAAACGGAATAAAAGATATGAATTTTTGAAAACAGAAACTATTCTGCTAAAACAGAAAATCAAAATAAAAGAAAAAGGCCTAATGGGCCTATACTGTGCCCTGCGCGTAACTTAGTCTAAACGGGCCTCGGGTTAAAACTAAAAACGGGCCGGCTAATTGACTAAAACCCTAACTAATAAACCGGACGAACCGGCCGGTTCTTTTAATAAAATCATACCCCTTCGGGGGTTCTAATCCTAGCCACACGTTTGAGATCGGACGGGGGAGGGTGATCCCGACGACATACCGGAGTCCGGCGACGGCGGCGGCGCGCGAAGAGAGTCGGGGCTTGGAGTCGGGAGGTCCGGGAGTCGCCGTCTTGAGTGCGGACGAGGTCGGGAGTGGTTCGGTGGGGTCGTTGGGGGTCGGGTGGACTAGGGTGGCGACGGCGGCGACTTTGGCGGCGAGAGCTTCGGACTCGGCGTGCCGGGAGAGAGAGGAGAGGGCTCCGCGAGGCTAGGGGAATGGGGTGCGGAGGGGCTCGGCTTTATAGCCAGGGCCTCGGGCGTCTTCGGGGGTCGATCGGGGGCGATCGGGGATCCCGGATCCTTCGATCCGCGATCTCAATGAAGCGTTAACGTGGGCGAGGGGGAAGAAGATGGGCGGGGCCCACGGGTCGAGAGAGAAAGGAGGGGCGAGGCGGCGGGTGGCCGAGGCCTAGGGATTCGGGCGAGGCGAGGCGGTCGGCTGAGGCTGGCCTGTTGGCCAAGTGGGCAGTGGCTTGGGCGAGCAGCAGGGGCTCTGGGCTGGCTGGGCCTGGGGTGGCCTAGCCGGGCGCCCAGTGGGGTTTCTTTTAAAAATTTTATTTTTTTAAATAAAACAAAAACAGAAATAAAACAATATCTATAAATATTTTATATAGGGTATATATATACCAAAATGATCAGGGGAATATTCCCTTTCATTTGAACATTTTTCCAAAGGCAAAATCCAAACTTTATAAAAATCCATTTTTTTCAAATTCAAATAAAATTCAGATTTGAATCCAAATCCTTTGGCATTGTTTCCTCTGATATTTTTGGAGTGTCATGTTTGCTCCTCTCATACTTTTGATCAAGTATTTATCAGGCTTAGTTTTTGAAATGTTTCCCACATGCCAAAGTTTGAAATTCAAATTCAAAACTCAAAATTCTCTGAAACTTCAAATGGCATTCAAATTCAAACATGATGCATAGGATGCTTAGCTATAATTGTAAAACATTCCAAATAGGAAATTTGGGATGTTACAAGCTGGGGCTTCATCAGACTCAGCATCGTCATCAGAGTGATCCACTTTGGCACCTTGGACCAAGATGTAAGTGATGAGGCCATCAAGGTTTGAAAAGGGACCGATGACATTCGGTTCAGCATCACGTGAGCCGTCAGCACGGGGAGCAGGGGGACCAGGATAGAAGTCTAATCCCAATGACTTCTTGTTTTCCTTGGCCGAAGCCTTTGCGTGCTGGAAGTTGTGCTTGAAGAGATTATCGTCACGACACCAGAGTAATGACGTTGGGTCGGCATTTTCAGGCTGAGGTCCACGGACCATACAAGGATAGAAACCTTGTGCAATAGCTTCAGCCATGTTCTTGGGTGGAAGGCCTCGAAAGAGAATATCACCCCAAGGGCTTCTGATAGCATTCTTCTCAGCATATTCCTGGGTCACGAAATTGTACTTGAACCATTGTTCAGCCCAATATCGTCGAATCCATTGGATTCGCGTCTTGCGCTGATTGTAATTCTCTTCGGGGTCTGTCTTGTAAAGCTCTGCGAGGTCATCATGCAGATCTTTTGAGGTTCCCCCACGATGTTGTCTGCCGCCCTTCCTGACTGATTTATCTGCAGCCATGAACTTCAAACTAAATGGCTTCAAAGGCTTGCGTTTGCTGGACAAATAGGAACTGGCTTCGAGAGAGTTAGTTTGATGCTGTAAGAATTCTGCAAACGAATGCAGACTATGAGAACCAAGGGATTCTCCCACGGACATGTACCTGTGACAGCATTAGAGATGCGAGGGAAGGGGAAGAGGTCATATGCATTCTCAGAAGATTTTGAAGATAAATCAGTTTGAAGACATTGACCTCATGATGCGAAGACATTCACTTACACGCTGAGAGTTGGTTCCAGATTTGTACGAATCCGTGAATAAGTACAAGTGAGGAATCTAACTAGTTGTGAGGCTTAAGTGAATATACTAGGAAGTATGAGATGCAGACAGAATAGATCTAACATAGTATGGGCAGAAACCTATTTCGGTAAGTAGGATGAATCTTGAAGATCAAAAAGATGGTAAAAATAGAGTTATATTTACCACTCGAAAAACTGATAGACGGGAAGAAAAAGGAGGCCGAGCAGTTCAATCCACAGTGCCCTAACTTGGCGACGGAGGACACCTACGGCGGCGGCGGAGATGACGATGTTCGCGGCCGGGGTGAGGATGGCGTCGGAGAAGTCGCGGCAGCTAAGCGCTTCGTCGCCGGCGTCGTCGAGAGCTAGCGGTGGCGCTAGGGTTTTGACGAGCTGGAGAGGTGGAAGAAGATTTTCTTTACCGCAGGGGACATGTATTTATAAGGAGGTGTGCGGCACAGCGCAATTACGCAGGTGCCCCTGGCGGTTCACATCTGAGGGGCACGTGGCAAGCATGCAACATACTCTGAGTTGTCCCACGTTTCCACGCCCGCCAGGTTTGTCGGATGGTCGTTCCGGCCTCTCCGGATTTCAACAGTAAGGATGAATCATTTAAAACAGACTTAAAGTTTGTCTCTATGTCTTCTGCTGACAAGCACGCAGAGAAGACATTCGACAGTTTCAATAGAATGCATATGATTTGGACAGATAGAGTATGAGATAGAAAGCATAGAGAGATTAGGGTCCGATCACATTCACTTAGTTCAAAAGATTCAACTTGGAAGACATAGCTATAAGTGAATCCTGTAGAGGACGGAACAATATATATATATATATATATATATATATATATATATATATATATATATATATATATATATATATATATATATATATATATATGTATGTATGTATGTATATATATATATATATATATATATATATATATATATATATATATATATATAGACAACAACCAAATCAACATAGTGAAGAAAATCATGAAGATAGGTTGAAGTTGAAGACAAATCAAATGCGAAGATATTGCAGAAATAACGCCATGAGTGAAACACTTCAAACAAATAAATTTGATGGTGGCGTTACCCACCGTATAGAAAGTATTAGACCCAGACACGGCGCACAATTATCGTGGCGCTCCGAACTCAAATTCCATGTTAATGTATTCACACTCAGAATGTAAGTCTTCATTGATTGAAGATATACTTTACTTCGTGTGTTGCACATCTAAGTCATCAACATGCATAAGTGTTAGGATGTGTGCTTGATCACAGGATATTTGAGGATTCCAAGATATTTAGCTCACACCGTAACTTGCAAAACCTTTTCTCATCCAAGGGCTTTGTGAAGATATCAGCCAATTGCTCTTCAGTGTTGACGTGAATGATGTCAATATCTTTCTTCATGACATGATCCCTGAGAAAATGATGAAGAATTTCAATGTGCTTTGTCTTCGAGTGCTGGACTGGATTGTTGGCAATCTTGATGGCTCTTTCGTTGTCGCAGAAGAGAGGTACTTGTGTCAGATTGATGTCATAGTCCTTGAGAGTTTGCTTCATCCATAGAAGCTGAGCACAGCAAGATCCAGCAGCAATGTATTCAGATTCAGCAGTTGAGAGTGATACACAGTTCTGCTTCTTCGAAGACCAACAGATGAGTGATCATCCCAGAAAGTGACATTTGCCTGATGTAGATTTGCGATCCACCTTGTCACCAGCATAATCAGCATCCGAAAACCCAACCAAATCAAATTTTGAGCCCTTTGGATACCATAATCCGAGTGTTGGGGTGTGAGCCAAATATTGAAGAATTCGCTTCACAGCTAAGTGATGCGATTCCTTTGGTGCCGCTTGGAATCGAGCACACATGCAAACACTAAGCATAATATCTGGCCTAGATGCACATAGGTAAAGTAAGGAACCAATCATGGAGCGGTATACCTTTTGATCGAACTCTTTACCATTGTCATCAGGACCCAGATGGTGTTTGGCTGGCATTGGCGTCATGTATCCTTTGCACTCTTGCATTCCAAACTTCTTCAGACAATCTTGGAGGTATTTTTCTTGAGATATAAAGATGCCATTCCTTTGCTGACGAATTTGAAGACCAAGGAAGAACTTGAGCTCTCCCATCATGGACATCTGATATTGTTCTTGCATCATGTATCCAAATTCATCACTATACTTCTGGTTGGTGCAGCCGAAGATAATGTCATCAACATATATTTGGCATACAAACAGTTCACCATCATATGTCTTCATGAAGAGTGTGGGATCAAGGGATCCAGCTTTGAAGTCATTGCTCTTCAGGAAGTCTTTGATCGTATCATACCAGGCGCGAGGAGCTTGTTTGAGGCCATACAGTGCTTTATTTAGCTTGTACACCATATCAGGATGTTTTGGATCTTCAAAGCCAGGTGGTTGAGCGACATATACTTCTTCTTCAATCTTGTCGTTGAGAAATGCACTCTTCACATCCATTTGATAGAGCAAGATGTTGTGGTGGTTAGCATAGGCTAGTAGTATGCCAATAGCTTCAAGCCTAGCTACAGGAGCAAATGTTTCATCGAAGTCAATTCCTTCAACTTGAGTATATCCTTGAGCCACAAGCCGTGCTTTGTTTCTGATGACTTGACCATGCTCATCTTGCTTGTTTTGATATATCCATTTGGTGCCAATAATGTTATTCTTGCGAGGGTCAGGACGCTTGACAAGTTCCCAAACATTGTTCAGCTTGAACTGTTGAAGTTCTTCTTGCATAGCTTGTATCCATTCTGGTTCCATAAAAGCTTCAGCAACTTTCTTGGGTTACGATATTGACACAAAAGAAAAGTGCCTACAGAAATTTGCTAGCTGTGTTGCTCTTGGCGAGTTAAGCGGACCAGGTGCATTGATGCTATCGATTATCTTCTCAATTTGTACTTCATTTGCAACTCGAGGATGAACTGGACGAAGACTTTGCTCTTGCTGATCATTGTCATCATTGGGAGGATTGTCTTCAGGCTGAGCATTGTCTTCTGGTTGGTTAGGTGCGGAAATGATAAGTTCCTCTTCAGGCTGTGCTTCAGAAGGCATGATTTCACCAGTTCCCATTAGCTTGATAGATTCTCTGGGTGGAGCTTCGTCTAGTGTACTTGGCAGGAACTCTCTTTGTGAACCATTGGTTTCATCAAATCGCACGTCCACCGTTTCGACGATTTTGTAGAGATAAAGGTTGAAGACTCTGTAGGAGTGCGAGTCCTTTCCGTAACCGAGCATGAAGCCTTCATGAGCTTTGGGTTCAAATTTTGACTTGTGATGGGGATCCTTGATCCAGCACTTAGCCCCAAATACTCTGAAGTAGCTGACATTTGGCTTCTTGCCAGTAAGGAGCTCATAGGATGTTTTGTTCAGAAGCTTATGGATATAAACACAGTTGATGACGTGACAAGCTGTATCAATAGCTTCAGGCCAGAACTTTCTTGGTGTCTTGTACTCGTCGAGCATTGTTCGAGCCATCTCAATGAGGGTTCTGTTCTTGCGCTCCACGATGCCATTTTGCTGAGGTGTGTATGGAGCAGAGAACTCATGAGTGATTCCCATCGTATCCAGATAAAGATCAAGTCCGGTGTTCTTGAATTCAGTGCCGTTATCACTTTTGATATGCTTGATCTTGACGCCATAATTGTTCATTGCTCGATTGGCGAAGCGTCTGAAGACATCTTGCACTTCAGTCTTGTAGAGAATTATGTGCACCCATGTGTATCTTGAGTAGTCATCAACAATGACGAAGCCATAGAGACAAGCAGTTGTTGTGAGGGTAGAGTAATGAGTAGGGCCAAACAAATCCATGTGTAACAGCTCGAAGGGTTGAGATGTCGTCATGATTGTCTTGAGGGTGCTTTGCCTAGTCATCTTTCCACTTCAGCAGCACCACACAAATGATCCTTCTTGAACTTGACACCTTCGATGCCTATGACATGCTTCTTCTGGGCGAGTGTGTGTAGGTTCCTCATGCCAGCATGCCCAAGCCTCTGATGCCAGAGCAAGCATTTTGAAGCTTTTGCAAGAAGACATACGGCAAGTTGTGGACCTGCTGAGAAATCTACCATGTATAGATCATCTTTCCTATACCCTTCAAAGACTAGAGACTTGTCAGATTCCATTAGTACAAGGCAACGATATTTTCCGAATATCACAATCATCTTCAAGTCACAAAGGATTGAGACAGACATCAAGTTGAAACCAAGGGATTCAACAAGCATCACTTTATCCATGTGATGATCCTTTGAGATTGCAACTCTACCTAGACCCAATACCTTGCTTTTACCAGTGTCAGCAAATGTGATGTGACTCTTGTCTGATGG
This sequence comes from Aegilops longissima, assembly GCA_021605205.1. Lineage (NCBI taxonomy): Eukaryota > Viridiplantae > Streptophyta > Magnoliopsida > Poales > Poaceae > Aegilops > Aegilops longissima. Next base: position 22,764,319 of record CM038677.1, on the reverse strand, counting down.
ACGTAAGGTTGTACTACTAGGAAAAGGCCTAAATATAGGATTGACACTAATGGCGCACGGAGAAGTGGTGCGCCACTATATACTAATGGCGCTTTGGTGGAGATCGCCATTAGTGTGGAATCACTAATGGCGCCTGAGGCGAGAAGGTGCGCCACTAATAAAACAATTTTTTTTCATTTTTCAAACATTCTAATGGCATCTAGGCAAAGTCGCCATTAGTAGTTAGAACTACTAATGGCGCCTTGGAGACAAAGTCTTGATAATTTTTTTTTACTTTTGGCAAAAAACTTATTCCTCCTCCTTCCTCCCCAAACGCCCCAGCCCCAACCGTGCGCCGCCTTGCTCCCCACGCCTCACGCCCCGCCCCCACGCCCATGCCGCCACCGCTTGAGCCCGCCCATGGCCCCAGCCCGGCGAACCCTCCGCTGCCAGCCTGACCTCCCCCCCCCCTCTCCACCGCCCCGTCCCCTCAGCACCGCCCGCCGTCTCCCCGAACCCTAGCTCCGCCGGCGTCGGGGACGACCACCTCGTCGGCCTCACCAGGCCGCAGGCCCTCAAGCCCCACGCCGTCCTCGGCCTCGCCCTCTCCCAATCCCATGATATAGGTCCGTCTCATCTCTATCTTCTTTCACATCCTCGGCAATGCTAGTTCTTTCCCGTGGATTTGGGTTAGGATTTCTCGTCATGTTCAGAATGTAATTTAGAGAGTAGCTGCAAGCTGTTGGTGGAATTTTAGTAGGACTTTTGGACACTGTGTTGCACATGTTGCTTACTCGTGTGCGATCGGCAGATACGGATGCTTGTGTTGCTGTTAATTTATTATTACCAACCGAAAGGACGAACTCGTGGCTTCTTATTCTGTTGCAGACGTATGTGTTCCCTGAAGAATCCTTTCTGGCTTGTTCAGATAATTTATTGAGTGCGCAAATTTTTTTAGAACCATGGTGCCCCGGCTCCACCTCTAGATGCCATCGGTTTCAGAAACAACGGCCTGGAGTTGTGTGCCAATACATGTGATTTGCAGGCTGTGTTTAGCTAGAATGGCTTAACACATGGGACAGGTATTTTAAATTGTTGTTCTGCACAATGCCTCGGCTAACAACCTTCTGCCACAATAGTTGTACTAGGCCGAGAGAGAAACTACACCATAGATTAAGAAATTACTGTACTTGATTAGCGGTCCTTGATCAAATGACTCTGCACGATGCAGATCTCGAGGTGCCATCTAACGGCAAAGAGACGTGGAGTCCCGGTCCCGTGGTTCTACTGAACTTTTGTACTGCACTTTGCTTTACACGGTGGTGAATCTAGTACCAACATTTTCTCAAGCATTGAGTTATATTTGTCGCTGATAAATGTGACTTTGAATTGGGAGGATGGGACTCCAAGTTAGATTTTATATTCATAATGAAATGATGGATAGAGAGTGCTTTAGTGCTAGGATTTGATGCTCGGTTAGCTGAGCAATCAGCAAAGCTAATAAATTACCTTACCATACCGATGTTGGTTCATTAATCTTAAGCCCATCATGTTTGTTGGTTGTTTGCTGTCATGTTGTTATTACTTCCATTAGGGCATCTGTTGGTTCATTAACCTTTCTAACATCTGCATATTTTAGGTTTCGAGGAGGTAAAGTAAGTGAAGTTCGAGACAGTGCAGCAGCAGAACACCTCAAGGTGAGAAATATGTTCCTATTTATCTTTTTTGCCCAAGTTCTTGATTACATCATATAATATAGAGAAGTGCAGGTCAAGTGGTGCAATCATATACATCTGCCACTTAAGTCATCCTTCCCTTTAAGCGAGTGATGCCTTCGATGTCACACAATAATGTTTGTTGCAAGAACATTCTACTCTTAGTGTTCGTTTGTTTACTGCATAAAAATATATAGTTTTGCTGTTGTTATGCTGTATTCACTGTTGCTGCTGCTGTACTTGTGATGATGTTGTAGGTACCCGAGAGGCCCTTGAGTTTGCGGAATGTCGATTAACTTCCGTTCCGGCAAATTGGTACTCCATATGTCCTATTTTCAGCAAAGGTAATGCTGAAATTTTCCGTGAATTTTAGCATTACTTTGCTAAAAATAGGACATATAAAGGTACTTGCGACTAATGCCTGTTATCATGCATGTTATATGATCTGTTGTAAGGGTACTAATTGGTCTCTTCTGCTGCTTAATTATCGAGATGGCGGAAGCAGCCACCGCCGCTCTGCGACACCGCGATCTGAGTTGGATGCTTCCGAGTTCTTCACTATCATACTTGGGACTTGAGATCATCCATGACGCAGGTATATAAAATGAGAGATCTCCCTAGCTTCACCCATCTCATTATGATATCTGTTGTTTGCCTACATCACTCATTGTCCCAAACTGCAGAGGCTGCTGACAGTTTAAGAACATGCTGATTGGTGAAGATCCGCCAAATAATGTGAAGGTGCGACAGTCGGCAGCGGGTTTCGCAGGCTGTGGGATGTGGAGTTGGTGATCAAGGAGGGCCACATGTACTTGTCTCGTGGGTGGGAGAAGTTCTACCGTGCCTACGACCTGCGGCTGGGGTACTTCCTTCTCTTCACGTACGACGACGACGCCACCATGCTCATTGTGAAGGTGTTCAACGCGACTATGTGTCGCATGCGCTACGCTGAAGATTATGATGCCGGTACGTTCTGCCTCTTCTTATTCCTCTACATTTGGCTTTGTCTCACATCGATTGTTAACGGTCATTGTTGCATTTGGAAAGGTAATGGGAGCAGCAGCAGCGACAATGGCTACAGCCAAAGCAGCAGCGACCATGGCTGTAGCGAAAGCAGCAACGACCATGGCTGTAGCGAAAGCAGCAGCGATTCTGGCTGTAGCGAAAGCAGCAGCGATTCTGGTAGCAGCATAGACAACAAGAAGGATGATCCGGACTGGAGTGCGGGAGAAGAGGAGCAGAGTGGGGATGAGGAGCTGCAGGATGACGATGGGCATCAGGCTGAGAATGACCTAGCGCTGGTGGTGGCTGACCAAGGGCAAGAGATGGTGGTGGCTGACCATGGGCAAGAGATGGTGGTGGCTGACCATGGGCAAGAGATGGAGGTGGCTGAGGATGACCTAGTGATGGTCGTGCCTGAAGGTGGCCTCACGATGGTGGTGGTGCCTGACAATGACCACGCACCGGTGGTGGCGCCGGCGATCCCACAGCTGGGCGACATGACCACGCCAATTGAGGTAGAAGACTACATCCCACTGCCTCCACCGCCTCCACCGCCTCGCCGCTCTTGGCGCATCAGACTGAGGAAGGAGAAGGAGAAGAACAATGCATGAGAACTGAACTTTGTCAGGTATGTCAGATCTCCAAAATGATATATATACACTAGTAGAAAAAGGGTCAAATGTGAAGCACGAAAGGGTCAAATGATATATATACTTAGTTACCTATGTTATCTCTAATATGCTTAGTTTCCTATATGTTAGCTTCATTTTACCTAAGTTGGCTCTAATATGCTAACTTAGAGCTTATATGCTTAGTTTCCTATAGGTTAGCTCCAAAATAACTTATGTTAGCACAAAATGATCAAGTTTACATAATAAGCTTATAGTCTTCTTCTTATTTCTTTTCCAAAATTCTTCTTATTCTTCTTCTAGTGTTCTTCTTCTTCTAGTCTTCTTCTTTTTCTTCTTCTAACTTCTTGTTTATCATTTTGCAGATTTGATTTAATTCACGGAAGCTTGCATGGATGGAGTGCTTCTTTTCCATTTGTGTTTTTATTTTGTATCAATGTGAAACTTTTGTGAATTGATGGATAACGTTGTTGGATGAACAATGTGAAACTTTTGTAATATGTAACGATGGAACTTGTGTGTTGGCTATGTATGTATATATGATGGAACTTGTGTGTTGGCTATGTATGTATATATGATGGAACTTGTGTGTTGGCTATGATTGTTATATGGATGCTTGTTGTATATATATGTGTTGGATATCTCATAGGTGAAATAGTGACCTGAGATTAAGAAAAAATTAAAAAATTGTTACTAATGGCGCATTACGAGTGTGGTGCGCCATTAGTATAGCAGATTACTAGTGGCGCACATGGGCAAAACTAATGGCGCACTGCACAGTGCGCCATTAGTATACCAGATACTAATGGCGCACCAGTGGTGCACCATTAGAAAAAAATTCTAGTGGCGTGATACTAATGGCGCACCAGTGATGCGCCATTAGTAGGCAAAATTGGTGCGCCATTAGTACCCCTTTTCCTAGTAGTGTTGAGTCCATGAGAAGACTTCGATCACTAGTCATATGATTAGTGCATCCACTGCCCATAATCCATTCTGAAGCATGAGGTGTCATACCCTACAGTACAGTTAGGGGCATAGGCTTCACCAAGAGCATTGTGAAGCATAAACATTTGATGGGCAAGTGGATTATTGAAGCTTAAATCAAGATTATCACTGATAGGATGAATGGCAAACGATTCAGGAACAAAATACATAGTGAGACCATTTGGGCATTTGATCTTGTGCCCTACAAGATATTTTAGGTCCCCAGCAATATCATCAGACGCCTTTGATTTTCGGCTGGAGACCCTTTCCTGCAAAAGAAAGTTAATTCTTCTTAACCACCCACTTCTTCAGGGGTGGCTTAGAAGCAATGAGTCTAAGTGCAGCATCTGAGAACTTCGGCTTTGGAGCCCTAGCAAATAGCCTTGCAGGAGATGAATGATACTCATATGAATAAGCAGAAAAGTTCTTAGTTCTATGAACATAGCGGTTTGAAGACACACGCTCATATTCATAAATTTTAGTACGGTTTCCCTGCAAAACATTGGCGTTAGGGTGACTCGGTGAGTCCTCTGTGCAGATGAAGCCTTTGGACCATATGACTCCTTAGGTCTGGGGTTTATCTTCTTCCCAGGTGGTGTCATGATGACATTCACTGGAAGATTCTCAAGACAACATTTGGGAACCCAGATCTTCTTCATAGGTGGTCCATTCCTGCAGTTAGTACCAATATACCTGGCAAACACTTCACCATTCTGATTCTTGAACAGCTTATAGTTTGCATCAAAGGATTCATCAATGATAATAGGGTTAGCACAGGTAAAGCCAGATAAGGTGGAAGGATCCACCGAAGGTCCCTTTGCAGCAACCCATGTGGTTTTGGGATACTGCTCAGGCTTCCAGTAGGAACCATCAACATTCATTTTCCTCTCGAACCCAACACCCTCTTTCCTAGGGTTTCGGTTCAGAATCTGCTTTTTGAGGACATCGCAAAGTGTCTGATGCCCTTTCAGACTTTTATACATCCCTGTTTCAAGCAATGTCTTCAACCTAGCATTTTCATCAGCAATAGCAGTGGTATCCTCCGCAGAGGGGTTAGTTACCACATTAGCAGTTGAACATTCAGCAACAGAGGTAGCGATATCATGCTCAAGACATTTTAGACATGGTGGTTCAAATCCATCCTGAGCGGAACTGATCTGTTGAGCGCGAAGTGACTCATTCTCTTTTTGAAGATCTTCATGAGCCGCTCTCAATTTCTCAAGCTCTTGCTTCCTTTGAAGATAATCATAGGAGAGCTTTTCATGAGTAGTTGAGAGCGTTTCATGACGACCTTCAAGTTCTTGGTACTTCGCATGAAGATTTTTAATGTCTTCAACTAAGGACTGTGAACGTGTCATTTCCGCGTCCAACAGGTCATCGCTTTTGTCTAACAGTTTTTGAGTATGTTCCATAGATCTTTGTTGTTCGGTTGCAATTTTAGCAAGTGTTTTGTAGCTGGGTTTGGATTCACAATCAGAGTCATCTTCACTTGATGTTTGAAAGTAAGCATCACGTGATTTTACCTTGGCACCGCGTGCCATGAAGCAGTAGGTGGGAGCAGGGTCATCCTCGTCATCAGCTTCAGCGTTGGTGTGGAAGTCATTGTCTTCAGTGTTGAAGATGGACTTGGCAACATAGGCTGTGGCTAAAGCCAGACTTGCAACGCCAGGGTCGGACTCCTCTTCAGACTCCACCTCCACCTCCTCAGAAGCAGACTCCTCCTCTGAATCCATTTCCTTGCCAACAAAAGCACGAGCCTTGCCAGATGAGCTCTTCTTTTGAGATGAAGACTTTGATGAGGACTTGGAAGAAGACTTTGAAGATTTCTTCTTCTTCTTGTCATCAGAATCATATTCCTTGCTCTTCTTCTTCTTCTTCTCATTGTCCCACTGTGGACACTCAGAGATATAGTGTCCAGTTTTCTTGCACTTGTGACACCTTCTCTTCTTGTAGTCATGAGTGGAAGCTTCATCATTTCTCGAGCTGGATTGTGAAGACTTTCTGAAGCCTTTCTTCCTAGTGAACTTCTGGAATTTCTTTACAAGCATAGCAAGTTCCTTTCCAATGTCTTCAGGATCATCAGAACCGCAGTCAGATTCTTCTTCAGATGAGGAAACAACTTTTGCCTTCAAAGCGCGAGTTCGGCCATAGTTGGGACCATAGATATCTCTTTTCTCAGAAAGCTGGAACTCATGTGTGTTGAGCCTCTCAAGTATATCAGACGGATCGAGTGTCTTGAAGTCAGGGCGTTCTTGTATCATGAGGGCAAGGGTGTCAAAAGAGCTGTCAAGTGATCTCAGTAGTGTCTTGACGATTTCATGATTATTGATCTCAGTGGCCCCGAGAGCATGAAGCTCATTTGTGATGTCAGTGAGGCGATCAAACGTGAGCTGGACGTTTTCATTGTCGTTTCTCTTGAAGCGGTTGAAGAGGTTGTGAAGAACACTGATTCTTTGATCTCTCTGGGTTGAGACGCCTTCGTTGACCTTGGATAGCCAGTCCCAGACTAGCTTCGACGTTTCCAGAGCACTCACACGGCCATACTGTCCTTTGGTCAGATGACCACAGATGATGTTCTTTGCAGTAGAGTCCAGTTGAATGAACTTCTTGACATCAGCAGGGGTGACACCTTCACCAGATTTGGGAACGCCGTTCTTGACGACATACCAGAGGTCGACATCAATGGCTTCAAGATGCATGCGCATCTTATTCTTCCAGTAGGGATAGTCAGTTCCATCGAACACGGGGCAAGCAGCGGAGACTTTGATTATCCCTGCAGTCGACATAGCTAAAACTCCAGGTGGTTAAACCGAATCACACAGAACAAGGGAGTACCTTGCTCTGATACCAATTGAAAGTGCTAGTTATCGACTAGAGGGGGGTGAATAGGCGATTTTTAGGAAAGTCTTCAAAACACAGATGTTTCGAAGACAAACAATAGAAATGACCTAATTGATATGCAGCGTAAGGTAAACTACAACAAGCAAACCATAGTCAAGTATGCAATAATGTGAAAGTACAAGACTAATAGCAGCTTGGTAGTAAGGATCAAGATGGAAGATAGTGAGAAGCCAATCAACAAAAGTAGACAAGTAATGAAGTCAAATAGGTATGATAGATAGGCAATGACTTCACGAAGACAAACTCTAAGTAAAGAGAGGGAGAAGATAGAACCAGTCACTTGTTCAAGACACAGGATTTGTTGGACCAGTTCCAGTTGCTGTGACAACTGTACATCTGGTTAGGGAGGCTGAGATTCAACTCAGAAGACCGCGTCTTCACCTTATTCCCCTTGAGCTAAGGACACACAGTCCTCGCCCAATCACTCTGGTAAGTCTTCAAGGTAGACTTCCGAACCTTCACAGACTGTGTTCGCCGGCAATCCATAATGACTCTTGGATGCTCAGAACGCGACGCCTAACCGGCTGGAGGATTCACAGTCCTCAAGTGTAATAAGTCCTCAGGTCACATCGAAAGAAAGACTTCAGTGATGCCTAACACTCTTTGGCTCTGGCTGTTTGGGCTTTATCCTCGCAAGGATTTCTCTCTCTCAAAGGCTTCGAGGTGGGTTGCTCTCAAACAACAAAAGTCGTGCACTAACTCTAAGCAGCCACCAATTTATGGTGTAGGGGGTGGGCTATTTATAGCCACTAGGCAACCCGACCTGTTATGTCCGAAATGACCCTGGGTCACTAAGGAACTGACACGTGTTCCAACGGTCAGATTTCAAACACACACGGCAACTTTACTTGGGCTACAAGCAAAGCTGACTCATCCAGCTCTGGATAAGTTTTGCTCTCATTGTCTTCGCTCGAAGACATAGGATTTGGGTTGAGCATCACTTCAGTCATTCTGACTATGATCACTTGGACCCCACTTAACAGTACGGTGGTTCCTATGACTCAACAAAGAAGAAAAGGAAACAACGAAACGACACAGTCTTTGCGCTCCATAGTCTTCACTCAATGTCTTCTCATGTCATAGTCTTCAATATGAATATCTTCACATACCACCATTGTCGTCAATGTCTACATACATTTTTAGGGGTCATCTCCGGTAGGTAAACCGAATCAATGAGGGACACTACCTGCGTTATCCTGTAATTCTCACAAACGCATTAGTCCCTCAACCACATTTGTCGTCAATACTCCAAAACCAACTAGGGGTGGCACTAGATGCACTTACAGGGTGGGCGCGCCCCCCACCCTCGTGGGCAGCCCGGGACTCCACTGGTGCACTCCCAGTACTCCGTGGGCTTCTTCTGGTCCAAAAATAAGTTATGTGGAGTTTCAGGTCAATTGGACTCCGTTTGATATTCCTTTTCTTCGAAACACTAAAATAGGCAAAAAACAACAATTCTAGGCTGGGCCTCCGGTTAATAAGTTAGTCCCTAAAATAATATAAAATTGGATAATAAAGCCCAATATTGTCCAAAACAGTAGATAATATAGCATGGATCAATCAAAAATTATAGATACGTTGGAGACGTATCAGAAATCCCCAAGCTTAATTCCTGCTCGTCCTCGAGTAGGTAAATGATAAAAAGATAATTTTTGATGCGGAGTGCTACTTGGCATAATTTCAATGTAATTCTTCTTAATTGTGGTATGAATATTCAGATTCGAAAGATTCAAGACAAAAGTTTAATATTGACATAAAAATAATAATACTTCAAGCATACTAACTAAGCAATTATGTCTTCTCAAAATAGCATGGCCAAAGAAAGTTATCCCTACAAAATCATATAGTCTGGCTATGCTCTATCTTCACCACCCAAAGTATTTAAATCATGCACAACCCCGATGACAAGCCAAGCAATTGTTTCATACTTTTGATGTTCTCAAACCTTTTCAATCTTCACGCAATACATGAGCGTGAGCCATGGACATAGCACTATAGGTGGAATAGAATGGTGGTTGTGGAGAGGACAAAAAGAGGGGAAGATAGTCTCACATCAACTAGGCGTATCAACGGGCTATGGAGATGCCCATCAATAGATATCAATGTGAGTGAGTAGGGATTGCCATGCAACGGATGCACTAGAGCTATAAGTATATGAAAGCTCAACAAAAGAAACTAAGTGGGTGTGCATCCAACTCGCTTGCTCACGAAGACCTAGGGCAATTTGAGGAAGCCCATCATTGGAATATACAAGCCAAGTTTTATAATGAAAAATTCCCACTAGTATATGAAGGTGACAAAATGAGAGACTCTCTATCATGAAGATCATGGTGCTACTTTGAAGCACAAGTGTGGTAAAAGGATAGTAACATTGTCCCTTTTCTCTTTTTCTCTCATTTTTTTTATTTTTAATTTTTTTATTTGGGCCTTTTCTCTTTTTTATGGCCTTTTTTCCTTTTTTCTATTTATTTATTTATTTTTTGTCCGGAGTCCCATCCCGGTTTGTGGGGGAATCATAGTCTCCATCATCCTTTCCTCACTTGGGACAATGCTCTAAAAATGATGATCATCACACTTTTATTTACTTACAACTCAACAATTACAACTCGATACTTAGAACAAAATATGACTCTATGTGTATGCCTCCGGCGGTGTACCGGGATATGCAATGATTCATGAGTGACATGTATGAAAGAATTATGAATGGTGGCTTTGCCACAAATACGATGTCAACTACATGATCATGCTAAGCAATATGACAATGATGGAGCGTGTCATAATAAACGGAACGGTGGAAAGTTGCATGGCAATATATCTCAGAATGGCTATGGAAATGCCATAATAGGTAGGTATGGTGGCTGTTTTGAGGAAGGTATATGGTGGGTGTATGATACCGGCGAAAGGTGTGCGGTATTAGAGAGGCTAGCAATGGTGGAAGGGTGAGAGTGCGTATAATCCATGGACTCAACATTAGTCATGAAGAACTCATATACTTATTGCAAAAATGTACAAGTTATCAAAGCAAAGTATTACGCGCATGCTCCTAGGGGGATAGATTGGTAGGAAAAGACCATCGCTCGTCCCCGACCTCCACTCATAAGGAAGACAATCAATAAATAAATTATGCTCCGACTTCATCACATAACGGTTCACCATACGTCCATGCTACGAGAATCACAAACTTTAACACAAGTATCTCTCAAATTCACAACTACTCAACTAGCACAACTTTAATATCGCTACCTCCATATCTCAAAACAATCATCAAGCATCAAACTTTTCTTAGCTTTCAACACACTCATAAGAATTCTTAAAAATCTTGTATGCCTAGCATATTAGGATTATTTAAGCAAATTACCATGCTATTTAAGACTTTCAAAATAATCTGAGTGAAGCATGAGAGTTCATCTATTTCTTCAAAATAAAACCACCATTGTTCTCTAAAAGATATAAGTGAAGCACTAGAGCAAATGATAAACTACTCCAAAAGATACGAGTGAAGATCAATGAGTAGTCGAATAATTATACAACTATGTAAAGACTCTCCCATTTAAGAATTTCAGATCTTGGTATTTTATTCAAACATCAAGCAAAGCTAAATAAAACTACATTGCAAGGATAGCACAACTCATGTGAAGAAGCAAAAACTTAGGTTCAACCGATACTAACCGATAGTTGTTGAAGAAGAAAGGTGGGATGCCAACGGGGGCATCCCCAAGCTTAGATGCTTGAGACTTATTTAAATAATATCTTGGGGTGAGATTTTGTGTCTCCTTAATTCCTCTCATATCATGGTTTCCTAAATCTCGAAAGCTTCATCCACACCAAACTCAACAAGAACTCGTGAGATAAGTTAGTATAAACCAATGCAAAAACCTTATCATACTATGCATATTAAATGACTCTGCATATTTAATAGTCCTATCCTCAAATTGAATCATTAAACAAGCAAACATATGCAAACAATGCAAACATAACAGCAATCTGCCTAAACAGGACAGTCTGTAAAGAGTGCAGCAAGATCCATACTTCCCTAGCTCCAAAAATTATGAAATGAAATTCCCACTGTAGTAAATTTATCAGAGCTTATTATGCAAAAGGTTTCAACATTTTATCACATCCTTACTTTTCTATAGAATTTTTGCAACAACGGTAAACTTTCTGTTTTCAAATAGCAACATGCATACTTGCAAAATAAGCATGGCAAAAGCTATCCTTGACATTTTTATTGAAAATAGAGATGCTAAACATTATTCTAAGTAACAGAAAGAAAATACTAACAAAATAAAATGACGCTCCAAGCAAAACACATATCATGTGGTGAATAAAAATATAGCTCCAAGTAAAGTTACCGATGAACGAAGACGAAAGAGGGGATCCCACCCGGGGCATCCCCAAGCTTAGGCTCTTGGTTATCCTTGAATATTAACTTGGGGTGCCTTGGGCATCCCCAAGCTTAGGCTCTTGCCACTCCTTATTCCAAAGTCCATCGAATCTTTACCCCAAAACTTGAAAACTTCACAACATAAAACTTAACAGAAATCTCGTGAGCTCTGTTAGCGAAAGAAAACAAAATACCACTTCATGGTAATGTAATGAACTCATTATTTATTTTTATTGGTGTTAAACCTACTGTATTCCAACTTCTCTATGGTTTATAAACTATTTTACTAGCCATAGATTCATCAAAATAAGCAAACAACAGAATGAAAACAGAATCTGTCAAAAACAGAACAGTCTGTAGTAATCTGTAACTAATGCAAACTTCTGGAACTCCAAAAATTCTAAAATAAATTGGAGGACCTGAGGAATTTGTGTAGTAATCATCTAAAAAAAGAATCAACTAAATATCACTCTCCAGTAAAAGGTTGAATCTAATCTCGTGAGCGCTAAAGTTTCTGTTTTTTTACAGCATGATAATAAAGACTTCACCCAAGTCTTCCCAAAGGTTCTACTTGGCACAAACACTAATTAAAACATAAAACCACATCTAAACAGAAGCTAGATAGATTATTTATTACTAAACAGAACCAAAAAGCAAGAAACTAAAATAAATTTGGGTTGCCTCCAACCAAGCGCTATCGTTTAACGCCCCTAGGTAGGCATGATGATTTCAATGATGCTCACATAAAAGATAAGAATTGAAACATAAAGAGAGCATCATGAAGAATATGACTAGCACATTTCAGTCTAACCCACTTCCTATGCATAGGTATTTTGTGAGCAAACAACTTATAAGAACAAGAATCAACTTGCATAGAAAGGTAAAACAAGAATAACCTCAAGATTTTAAGCACATAGAGAGGAAACTTGATTTTATTGCAATTCCTACAGGCATATGTTCCTCCCTCATAATAATTTTCAGTAGCATCATGAATGAATTCAACAATATAACAAACACATAATGCATTCTTTCCATGATCTATGAGTATAGAATTTTTACTACTCTTCACATAAGGAAAATTCTTCTCATGAATAATAGTGGGAGCAAACTCAACAACATAACTATCATGTGATTGAAAATTAAGATCAAGATGACAAGTTTTATGGTTATCATTATTCTTTATAGCATACGTGTCATCACAATAATCATCATAGATAGGAGGCATGCTTTCATCATAGTAAATTTGCTCATCAAAGCTTGGGGGACAAAAAATATCATCCTTATCAAACATAGCATCCCCAAGCTTGTGGCTTTGCATATCATTAGCATCATGGATATTCAAGGAATTCATACTAACAACATTGCAATCATGCTCATCATTCAAATATTTAGTGCCAAACATTCTAATGCATTCTTCTTCTATCACTTGAGCATAATTTTCCTTTCCATCATACTCACGAAAGACATTAAAAAGATGAAGCGTATGAGGTAAACTCAATTCCAATTTTTTTTGTAATTTTCTTTTATAAGTAAACTAGTGATAAAACAAGAAACAAAAAGATTCGATTGCAAGATCTAAAGGTATACCTTCAAGCACTAACCTCCCCGTCAACGGCGCCAGAAAAGAGCTTAGTTGACGGGGTGTGAGTGCCGCTTACCTAGCCTCCCCGGCAACGGGGCCAGAAAAGAGCTTGATGTCTACTACGCAACCTTCTTCTTGTAGACGTTGTTGGGCCTCCAAGTGCAAACGTTTGTAGGACAGTAGTAAATTTCCCTCAAATGGATGACCTAAGGTTTATCAATCCGTGGGAGGCGTAGGATGAAGATGGTCTCTCTCAAACAGCCCTGCAACCAAATAACAAAGAGTCTCTTGTGTCCCCAACAGCCATACACATGCACTCCTTTTGTCCAGGTGGTGTCCATGGGATTCAGGTGGCTGTACACGTGCACATCCGACATGCGGATGATGCCCACTTTTTTTTAAGGGGTCCAAAATAAATCGTCCTAGTCCATTTCAGGTTGAGAGTAATAAAACAAGTCAAGATGTAAAAGACTTGTTTTTAGGTGTTAGGTTTGTGTTGCGTCGAGTCATGATTATAAGTTGGTTAGGCTGCAGCTCGAGGACAAGCTGCATGTCCAGGTGGGATGTAGTGTTAGAGTATGTAATGGGCCTAATGGTCTGGGCTGGCGGTATAGCCCGTTAGTCTTAGGGTTAATTAGAAATAAGGGTCACTTGCTTAGGGGTCAAATAAGCCTTGCTTGAGGGTCAAGTAAACCTTTCTATATAAACAAAGAAGATGTATCAATCTAATCAAGTAAGAATTAAGAAGGAAATATCTTCCCTCTTGCCCCGTCGTGGGCAAAAGGCCCCCGGCCGGCCCTCTCGCGCCCTCCTTCTAGCAGCGCCATAACAGAGGGATTGTGATTCAAGGTAGTAGCTCTTCGGGATTTCAATATGATAGTTTGAGTGCGCAGCGGGGTGGAGGAGAGCTCCGGTGACGGGTGAGATCGTAGGAAGCCGCGCCCATGCGAGCGAGCTCGGAGGAGGGGAGGCCCGCAGACATGGAGAGGAGGGGAGGCCCGCAGACATGGAGGAGGGCTCCAAGCATGACCTGTCCACCTTGAGCACAACAACAATCAAGCACGCCCAACTGCTGCCCCTGCCAGACGCGGAGCTAGTCCAGGAAACGGAACACAACACACCGTTGCGGCCTGTGTAGACCTGGCTAAACCATGCTGCCAATGGGGAGGAGCGGCTATGGCGGCTCGATGGCAAGGCCACGATGCGCGTCGTCCAGCAGGTCGGTGGCAACGCGTGGCCGGTTCTAGCTCCCCCTCCCTTCTTTCTAGGTATAGCCCTTCCATGAATTGTGTTGTATGGGAGCGCACACAGGCTGTCAAAGATCCCCACGAGGCTTCGGCGGCGGAGGACCGGGAGATTGGGTGAGCGGATGAAACCCTATATGTGTCGGGAGGAAGATGGTGGGGCGTAGGGAGCTGGGAGAACCAGGAGGGCACAACAAATTTAAAAAAAACGGTGTATCGATCTTCGATCTTCTGGAAAGAAAAAACCGGTGGCGTGGAGCAGGACGAGGGGGATACGGGGCGAACGTGGCTACTAACAAAACGAACGACGTCGATGGTTTCAAAAAAAAAAAAAAAACGACGTCGATGTGCCATCACGTCCACATACTCGGAGTAGAGATTTTTTTCCTTCGTGTAGAAAAAACGTAATTTTGCCTGTATGGAAAGATTAATTAAGGTGATTGAGCGATTTATTTTAAGATTAATTAATTTAGATTTGTTCTTTAGAGATTGATCGTGATTGATTTTTTAAGACATAATTTTGTCAGTATGGAAAAATTAACTAATGTGATTGATCTTTTGGTAAGATTAACTAATTTAGATTTTGATCTTTAGAGATTGATCATGATTGATTTTTTCACATAAAAACATTACTAAATAACTTGTGCTAGTATGGAGAGTTATGATCCGTTCAATTTTTTTTCATTCTGTGAGAGGTCACACAAAAATAAACTAGTGTGGTGGTGGGAGGGGGACAGAAAAAACCGTTCGCAAAAATCCAGACGAAAGTGATGGGACGAAAAAAACCGTGGACGCAGTCCTACCGACTGCTCCATTAGAAGTAGAGATATTAAAGGGGAGTTAGTCCCATCTCGTCCCCTCCTCCCTCGGTTTTTTCCTCCCAATGACCCCCTCTTTGGTTTTCTGTTGATTTTTGGTACTCTCAATCGATGCCACACAAAATTAAAACTAACATAAATAAAGAGTATAAAATCAAATCTTACTGAATTAACTCAATCAAATAAAATCAAATCTAAACTTTATTTCCTTCACCTACGAATACTAAATTATATCAAATTTTACCAAAATAACTAAAATCACTTCCTGAATTAACTCAATCAAATAAAATCAAATCTTTCCAAAATCACATCCAAATCTAACCTTTATTTCCTTCACCTACGAATACTAAATTACATCAAATCTTACCAAACCTCAACTAAATCAAAAATTTCATTGCATTCGCTACCCATACTTGAATCAAAATTAGATCATATCAAAATCATGAATATGGTATGCGTAATGCACATGTCAGATCTAATAGTATTGAACCACAGAAATATGTATGCGCCCATTTCAAGACACGTGCAATTAGTTAGTTAGCTTAAGTATTCCAGTTTTCGTCGTCAATGAACCGATGAGCCGTTTGTCCGACCTGTGAAAACATGAACTAACAGCCTTGCCGCATTGGTAGTCAGTTTTTTTAACTACTCACTCTGTTACTAAATATAAGTTCTTTTAAAATTTCACTATGGATTATATGCTAAGCAAAATGAGTGAATGTACATTCTAAAATATGTGTATAAACATGTATCTAGTTCATAGTGGAATCTAAAAGACTTATATTTAGAAACATGGGTGTACCGTTGTATTTCTCATAAAATGGAAGAAATTTATTGAGTACCAAATAGAGTAGATAATTAAAGTTATTGAATCCTTTCATTCTATACTTGATTCGGAGATCTTAATCTTTGGGGTACAATCAATTCCTATTTGATTTGGGGCACAATCAACCCATGGCTATATAAACGACGTGAAACCGAGTAGTAGAACAGAAGCACCATGTCAGTGTAGGAAAAAAGGCAGATCCATCAAAATGGCAAGCATGGCGCTCGTTCTCACAGTTTGCTTCTTGGGCTTCTTCGTGCCCGCCCCTTCCGTCGCGTCGCCCTCCAACAACAACGACTTTCTCCGGTGCCTCTCGACGAACATCCCCAGCCAGCTCGTGCTGACGCCAAGCTCGCCGTCGTTCACGCCGCTCCTGGTGTCGTCCATCAGGAACGCCAGGCTGGTGGCACCGGCTACGGCGAGTCCTCCACTGTGCATCGTGACTCCCACAAACACGTCGCATGTCCAGACCGCCGTGCGCTGCGGGCGACGACACAGCGTCCGTGTCCGCGTGCGCAGCGGCGGGCACGACAACGAGGGCCTCTCGTACCGATCGACCACCCCGAACGGCGAGGCGTTCGCGGTGATCGACCTCGCCAAGCTCCATGCCGTCCACGTCAACCCGCACGAAGCCACGGCGTGGGTCGAGACCGGGGCGACGGTCGGAGAGCTCTACTACCGCATCGCCACGGCCGCGCCAGGGCTGGGCTTCCCGGCTAGCGTGTGCCCGACCGTGGGCGTGGGGGGCATCATCAGCGGCGGCGGCATAGGCCTCATGATGCGCAAGCATGGTCTCTCCGCCGACAACGTGTTGGACGCCACCATGGTCGATGCCGAAGGGAACCTGCTGGCGAACAAGAAGGCCATGGGGGATGACCTCTTCTGGGCCATCCGCGGCGGCGGCGGCGGGAACTTCGGCATCGTGCTGTCGTGGAAGCTCAGACTTGTGGCGGTCCCACCGAAGGTGACCTTCTTCAAAGTCGCCAAGACCATGGAACATGGCGCAGTTGACACGGTGACCAAATGGCAAACGCTCGCGCCGGCGCTCCCCGACAACCTTAGCGTACGTGTTGTCATCCAAGAGAGCCAGGCCAACTTCCAGTCCCTGTACCTCGGCAACTGCAGCACGATGGTGGCAACGATGCGCAGCCGGTTCCCGGAGCTCGGGGTGACGAGCGCCGACTGCAAGGAGATGAGCTGGCTGCAGTACACGGCGTACATATACTTCGGCGACGCCATCAACAGCAAGCCGCTGGAGGCGCTCCTCCTCAACCGGTCCACGACCCTGGGCCCCTTTGTCAAGAACAAGTCCGACTACGTCAAGAAAGCTCTCACCAAGGAGACCTGGAAGAAGATCTTCCTCTGGCCCAACGGCGCAGCGTCGGGGCAGCTCATCCTCGAGCCGCATGGGGGAATAATGGACCGCATCGGCGCCGCCAAGATCCCGTTCCCCCACCGAAGCAGCGTTCTCTACAACATCCAGTACGTGGAGCTATGGAACGGGAAAGAGGTCAGGGGCAACGTTACGCCTAACTGGATCGGAAGCCTGTACAACTTCATGACGCCGTACGTGAGCAAGAACCCGAGGGGCGCATACGTGAACTACAGGGACCTCGACATCGGCGCGAACAAGGTGGTCGACGGCGTGATAAGCTATGATAGTGCCAAGGTGTGGGGCGAGAGCTATTTCGGCCCGGAGAACTTTAGGAGACTCGCCGAGATCAAGCGCAAGGTGGACGCCAGCGACTACTTCCAGAGCGAGCAGAGCGTGCCGCCACTTCCCTTCAACGAGTAGCTAGTGTAGCTGTGCACAATGAAAAAATCGTGTTTGACCAAATTGTAACTGCTAATAGTTCTGATGAGCTAAAAAGGTTATAACATGTGTCAACATAAAGTCCGTAACTAATGATTTCTGCACAATTTTGGTGCTACAGATATAACGTAGCCGCATCTTCACTTCTCTTAAACAATCAAACAAGAACTTCACTAAGCGCACTCGCAGAACGTACACAGGCCCAATACCACCACATGATCAGGCCCACTAATCACAATCCAACGGCTAGCCTTGTAACCTGATATGTTTCTGGTGTGCACTTACCGATTTAAATTGGCTGACCATACTCCACCGCGGAGGAAAATAAAGACCCCACACGCGCTCGACCAAACCCCCTACAATCACGCATCCCGACCACACACAAAAAGGATATGTATATCCCACAAAAATAGAAACAGATCCCCAGGTTGATCCCCTCGCCGCATGGAAGCGTCGCCGCCTTGGTGGAAGATGACCTCGCCGCCCGGCAGCAGCGTCGCCTTCCTGGTCGGCGCCCTCGCCGCCCTGTACCCACCCATCAAGTGCGTGGTTGTTCCTCCATCACCTCCTCACTGAGGTTGATCCCCTCGCCACACTGAAGCATCGTCTCCTTGATGAACGACGACCTCCCCGCCTAGCAGCAGCGTTGCCATCATGGTCGGCACCCTCGCTGCCCTGTACCAAATGAGACTAGATGACATCATAGTTAAGGGTCTTCGTCACGAGCAGACTACACATCCATCATGTTAACCTCCTCACTGTGGTAGATCCCCTCGCCGCATGGAAGCATCACCGCCTTGGTGGACGACTACCTCGCCGCCCGGCAGCGGCGTCGCCTTCCCAGTCGGCGCCGTCGCCGCCCTATACCCACCCATCAAGTGCGTGGCTGTTCCTCCATCATCTCCTCACTGCGGACAGGCTGTCGGCTCCCTGCACCTCTTTCACCATCCTCTGAAACATCAGGCAAGATTTTAATACATACTATACATCTCTTCTTCTTCTTTTACTTAGAATGGACAGTAATGTTTACATGGTGCGCTTCATGCCTCTATCCAAATCAATGTTCTGACTAGAATGAGCAGATTCTGGAGTAATGTTTACATGGTGCGTTTCATTCTTCTATCCAAATCAATGTTCTGACTAGAATGAGCAGATTCTGGGTTTTCAAGTGCATATTTCAGTGAAGTAAATTTTGGGTTTTTAAGTGCATATTTCAGTGAAGTAATAAATCAGTACTGTCATATTACTCTAGCATCGCATCATGGATTGGACCAGTTTCTTGTAATTAATTCGAAATAACAGCTCGCTCAACTGAGGGCGCCATGGTTACAAAACACAGTCTGCATGCGTGGGTGGAAGTTCTAATCAAAACAAGCCAACCATCAACTAATTCATGATAGCTGGAGGACTGGAAAGTGTATTCAAATTTGCATCGGTTCACATCGAACTAAAATCAGATAAGTGGAAGGACCTAGACATTTCAACATGGCCAAGGCAAGAGCGTATTAAGAGCACACTGCAGACAAATGGGTATACCACCTAACTCAATGCTAATGAGTTTATTGTATGTGCCCATTAATCGCATTAGAGAGGAAATGTCCCCGCAATTACGAATAGAGTATGCATATGCATGTAACAAATGAGACTAGATGACATCATAGTTAAGGGTCTTCGTCACGAGCAGACTACTCATTCATCATGTTAACCTACAGTAGCAAGCCATCACAAATTAGCAGTCTGCTTAAATGTAAGATGGCGGGACCAAAATCACTTTAATTTCTATGTGCATGTTTATCTCTTGTTAGTTCCAAATTTCTTATCTAGAAACATCACTGAAATTGTGGAGTCCAATTTCATTCCTGATAGAGATTAGTGCAGTTGTAGATTTCAGTGGCACAACGACTACTCTTAGTAAATTAGTGCACGACTATATCAGAAAGAAAATTCATACGGGCAACCAAATCTTATAACAAAACTAAAGCTTGACATGAGATACTTGTCAGAGTATGTTTGTGCAAGTACAATTCATAATGGGTGTATCCACCTTCTTGACCTCATCTTCCGTGAGCATCCATCAACGTTCTTCTCGCACCTTCTTTGTTGGCTTAAGCTCGCTCGTTGCATGGTTGTGCAGACTAGGTTTTGCTTTTCTGTCCGAATAATGTGTGTGCGTGGTGATGTGACCAGCACATGCACGTAGTCGTGGGAGTCCAGTGCACGTACGCACGATCTCCTCAACGTTCTCTTGTTTTTCCTTATACCCTGGCTCCTCACCTGGTGGGACTCGATCGCTATGATACGCGGTCGTGGGATGGCGCGGCCATCACGGATCGTGGCGATCCCGCCGGGAGTGAGAGAGCTGGGATGGCTTCTGTTGTAACAGAATAACAAGAAGAGAAAAGAAACGCAGAAAAGCTGTCAAGTTGTACAGCGCAAAATTCCTCTCTCTCTCTCGTTCGTTAGCTTGTCCTCCTTTCTCTCTCGCGCTCGATCCGACAACGACAATTGGCATCAGAGCCCGGCGGTGTGCGATCCTCCGGTGGCCGGCGGTGTGTGATCCGCGGCAGCGATGTCGGGCGACGAGTCAGACAGGAAGAACAAGGGCGGCGCCAGATCACCATCGCAGACACCCTCGTCCAAAGCGCCGGTTGCGCGCCTCACTGGCAGCGGCAGTGGCGAGATCCGCGTGGTGGAGCGCGTCGTGCGCGAGGAATCGGGGTCGTCGCCGATGCTCACCCGCACCAATTACCAAGAGTGGGCGCTCCTCATGCAAGTCAAGTTGCAGGTCGCCCGCGTCTGGCCGCGGTGACCGAAGACGGCGCCGACGAGAACGACGACCGGCGCGCGCTGCAGATAATCCTCACCGGCGTCCCGCCGGAGCTGCTGCGTGTGCTGGCCGCCAAGGACACAGCAAAGATGGCTTGGGAGACGATCAAGACGATGAGGATGGGCAGCGCGCGCGCCCGCGAAGCCAAGGCGCAAGTGCGCCGGCGAGAATTCGAGGATCTCCGGTTCAAGGATGGGGAGTCCTTCGAGGATTTCGGGCTGCGGCTGTCGGCTCTCATCGCTGACCTGGAGCTGTACGGCGACCCGGTCACCGAGCACAAGGCGGTCCAGAAATTCCTCCGCGTGGTGCCGCGGCGGTACCGCCCAATGGCCATGGCGATCGAGTCTCTCATTGATCTGAAAACCATGACCATCGAGGAGCTTGTCGGCCGCCTCTCCGCCTGCGAGGACCATTACGAGCTCGACGACGGAGCGCAGAACACCGGGCGCCTCTTGCTCACCCATGAGGAGTGGCTGGCCCGCGAGAAGGTGGGCGGCGGCGGAGGGTCGTCGTCAGGCGGCGGCGGCGGCGGCCACACCGGAAAGGGTAAGTGGCCTGCTAAGCCCAAGGGGCAGGGCGGTGGCAAGTCCGCGCCGGGCAACGCCGGAGCAGGCGGCTCCGGCGGATCCAGTGGCAAGAGAAAAAAGGGCAAGTGTCACCATTGCGGTATTCCGGGGCATTGGAAGAAGAGTGCCGCACATGGCTCCGCGAGCAGGAGCAGAAGGGCAAGCTGGAGCAAGTGAACCTGGCACAGGCCGACGCAGAGCATGATCAAGGCCTCTACATGGCCGTGGTCACCACCATCACCTCATCACAACTCGTAGCGCCCCAGGAGGTGTACCTCAACGAGGAAAAGGTCCTGCCCGTGCCGTCTCCAGACGGCGTGTGGTTCTTTGACACCGGGGCCAGCAGCCACATGACGGGCGACAGGCACGTGTTCTCTGCGCTGGACGAGACCGTCCGCGGCACGGTGAGGTTCGGCGATGGATCAGTGGTGGCGATACGTGGTCGCGGCTCGGTGGTATTCCGCTGCCAGAGCGGCGGCCAGCGCGCCCTCACCGGCGTATTCTTCGTCCCAAGCCTGCGCACCAACATCGTCTCCGTCGGGCAACTCGACCAGGCCGGCTGCGTCATCGACATCAGAGACGGCATGATGTCCATACGAGACCCGTCGGGGCGCGTCCTAGCGCGCATCGGGCGGTCCAACAACCGTCTGTACACGGGCCCCCTCGCGTTGGACACGCCGGCGTGCCTGATGGCGGTCGGGGATGATGAGGCTTGGCGATGGCACACACGCATGGGGCATCTTCACTTTCGAGCGCTCCGGGCCATGGGATCCAAGGAGATGGTGCGGGGCATGCCCGTGATTGATCGTGTGGACGAATACTGCGACGGCTGTGCTTTGGGAAAGCAGCACCGCACGCCGTTCCCGCAAGCCAGCGCGCACCGTGCAGAGCGCGGCCTGGAGCTCGTTCACACCGATCTCTGCGGCCCCATCGAGCCCACAACGCCTGGAGGTAACAGGTACTTCTTGCTGGTGGTCGATGATTTCAGTCGATATATGTGGCTTGAGCTTCTGAAATCCAAAGACGAGGCGTACGACCGCTTCAGAAAGATCCAGGCCACGGCGGAGGCGAAGGGCCAGTGCAAGCTACTGGCATTCAGGTCAGACCGCGGCGGCGAGTTCAACTCCGCCGAATTCAGAGGCTACTGTGAGCAGCGTGGCATCCAACACTACACCACCGCACCGTACTCCCCACAACAGAATGGGGTGGTCGAGCGCCGAAATCAGACGGTGGTGGAGATGGCATGGTGCATGATGAAGAGCATGGGCATGCCGGCGCTGTTCTGGGGAGAGGCCGTGCGAACGGCGGTGTATCTTCTGAATCGCGCGCCAACCAGGAGCCTCGATGGTGTCACTCCTTACGAGGCGTGGCACGGCCGTAAGCCCGCGGTGCACCACCTGCGCACGTTCGGGTGCACGGTGCATGTCAAGAGCGTCGGGCCAGGCATCTCCAAGCTGAGCGATCGCTCGACGCCGATGGTGTTCGTCGGGTATGAAGATGGGTCCAAGGCCTATCGCGTCTATGATCCTGCAGCCAACAAGGTACGAGTAACTCGTGATGCAATCTTTGAAGAAAACAGGCCCTGGGCGTGGCGAACTCAAGGCACGGCTGCGGACGCACAGGCGCCGGCGACGTTCACCGTGGTCTACACCACGGAGCACGGCACCCAGGAGCGGGACACTGGGATGGATACGGCGTCCCCAACGCCACGGAGCACGACACCACCAGCACCTCCATCACCATCGACCCCGATCCCTGCATCAGTTGGCACACCTGCGGCCCATCCTCATCGTCTTGATGCGGACGCACAGGCGCCGGCGACGTTCACCGTGGTCTACACCACGGAGCACGGCACCCAGGAGCGGGACACTGGGATGGATACGGCGTCCCCAACGCCACGGAGCACGACACCACCAGCACCTCCATCACCATCGACCCCGATCCCTGCATCAGTTGGCACACCCGCGGCGAGCACGCCCGCGGCGTCTGCGTCCACAGCGACCACGCCCAGCACTCTTGGCAGAGACATTCGCTAGGCGACTCCACCCAGTCACGACGAAAACCGCAGAGATGTGGACACCGGCGACATCCGTTATCGTCGCATCTCATGCATCATGGATGAGACAGAGGGGGAGGCCGTACGCGAGGCAATGGAGCAGTGTCTGTTGAGTGCCGAGGAACCGGCCAACATTGCTGATGCACTTGAGGACGCGGCATGGAAGCATGCTATGGATGCTGAGATGGATTCAATCGCCGAGAGCGGCACCTGGGAGCTGACCACGCTCCCTCAAGGGCACAAGGCAATCGGCCTCAAGTGGGTTTACAAGGTCAAGCGTGATCCAGAAGGAAAGATTCTCAAGCACAAGGCTCGTCTAGTCGCAAAGGGATACGCCCAGAGAGAAGTGATAGATTTCGAAGAAGTGTTTGCGCCCGTGGCACGCATGGAGACGGTGCGCTTGTTCCTGGCTCTGGCCGCGCACTCTCGATGGGAAGTACACCATATGAACGCTCAATGGAGAGCTGGGCGAAGAGGTGTATGTGTCACAGCCACCAGGATACACAGTAGCTGGGAAGGAATCCCATGTTCTGAAACTGAACAAGGCTCTCTATGGTTTGCGGCAAGCCCCGAGGGCATGGTATGCCAAACTGGATCACACCCTCGGCGCACTCGGTTTCAGCAGAAGCCCGCTGGAGCATGCGGTCTACAGACGCAGCGACGCACACTCGTTTCTAATTGTGGGTGTGTACGTCGATGATCTCATCATCACAGGCACTGATGCAGCTCACATACTGGAGTTCAAGGAACAAATGCAGAAACTTTTCAAGATGACTGATCTTGGACTACTCAGCTACTACCTGGGCATTGAAGTAGTGCAAACTGAGGGAGCAATTACCTTGAGTCAGCGTGGCTATGCAGAAAAGATTCTGGAGCTGGCAGGAATGAGTGACTGCAACCAGAGTCAGACACCCATGGAGTGCAGGCTGAAACTGAAGAAAGAAGATGAAGGCAGGGCTGTAGATCATTCCCTGTACCGCAGCGTAATTGGAAGCCTGAGATACCTGGTACATACAAGACCAGATATCACATACGCTGTTGGCATTGTCAGCAGATTTATGGAGAGGCCAACCACAACACACTGGGCGGCAGTGAAACAAATTCTCAGATACATTCAGGGAACTCTAAACTATGGCTGCTGTTATGTGCGTGGAGGAAGTGGCGTGCTGCTGGGGTACAGCGACAGTGATCATGCAGGTGATCAGGGAGATCGCAAGAGCACATCAGGCAATGTGTTCTTCCTTGGAGAGAACCCCATCTCTTGGACATCCCAGAAACAAAAGGTAGTGGCAATCAGCTCATGTGAGGCCGAGTATGTTTCTGCCGCAGTGGCGACCTGTCAGGGCCTTTGGCTGAGCAGACTTCTTTGTGAGATGAAAGGAGAAGAGCCAACTAAGTTCAGACTCTTGGTCGACAACAAATCAGCCATTGCTTTGGCAAAGAATCCTGTCCATCATGATCGCAGCAAGCACATAGATGTCAAATACCATTTCATCAGAGAGTGCATTGAGCAAGATCAGGTAGAGGTCGATCACGTCCGGACAGACTACCAGCTGGCTGATGTGCTGACCAAGGCGCTCGGGGTCATGGAGATCAGCAAAGCACTCCGATCTTAAGGGGGAGAAGTGTTGGCTTAAGCTCGCTCGTTGCATGGTTGTGCAGACTAGGTTTTGCTTTTCTGTTCGAATAATGTGTGTGCGTGGTGATGTGACCAGCACATGCACGTAGTCGTGGGAGTCCAGTGCACGTACGCACGATCTCCTCAACGTTCTCTTGTTTTTCCTTATACCCTGGCTCCTCACCTGGTGGGACTCGATCGCTATGATACGCGGTCGTGGGATGGCGCGGCCATCAGGATCGTGGCGATCCCGCCGGGAGTGAGAGAGCTGGGATGGCTTCTGTTGTAACAGAATAACAAGAAGAGAAAAGAAACGCAGAAAAGCTGTCAAGTTGTACAGTGCAAAATTCCTCTCTCTCTCTCGTTCGTTAGCTTGTCCTCCTTTCTCTCTCGCGCTCGATCCGACAACGACATTCTTGACCTCATCTTCCACGAGCATCCCTTCAATGTTCTTTCGCTTATAAAAGAGAAAAAACTTATTAGATTCTGCATTATGCTGAATATTTCTTGTGAGGGTGACGAGGCTCGTGTGCAGAGGATGTTCTGTTGTTGTTGTTACACTTGTCATGTGTGCTGCTAGACATACATAAATACATGACCAAAATGAAATTTAGTTGGCTGTGCCTTGTTTGCAAAGTCTGTCCGGTTTGCAAAGTCTCATGTACATTCACGTTTTCAAGCTGAACTGATGTCAAAACTGAATGGACTAGCCGGTATAATCATCTGTCAAACCAACCTCAGCATGGAGATTTTCGATTTTATATACGTACACTATCTAAATCATAGCTCACACAACAATCAGCTCAAAACACCAACTGAGTCGGTGCCCGGCGCTGTGGAGGGTATAACGCGTGGGCTTACCAGCTGCGGGCGGCGCGCGGAGCGGGAGTTCTCACATCAGGCCAACGCGAGGATGAGCGCGACACCAGCTCCTTTGACTCCCCCGCGGGCCGACGGACAGCTCGCCGGGGAAATAGAAGCGCCCGATCCGCTGCAACTGGTGGCACAGCCGCCGATCCAGTGGAGACAAATCCGACACCTCCGCATCCGCCTCAGACGCCGCCTTGCGCTGGGTCGCCCGATAGAGCTCGGGCGCCTCCTTGGGGACTACGGCGCGACCGGATTCGACGAGAAGGAGCCGTCTAAACCTAGCGCCGGTGATGGGGAAGAAAGTCAGTGCATGCGGCTTCTCTCCTTCCTATCCTTCTGCTCCCGCTAGCAGAGATTTGGCGCGGGCGGCAGATGCAGCTGGGCGCGGCGCGGGCGGCAGACGCAGCGGCAGATACAGGGCGTGGTGCGGGCGCAGCTGAGCTTAACGAGGGCCGCCTGACGAGGTGGATAGGGGTAGCGGGGGCGGTGGAGTGAGTGTGCATGTTGAGAATGGGGAACGGCGGACAGATATGCCTAGCGGCGGCGGTGGAGCCAGTGGGCAGCGTTGTGAACTTTTTTTTAAATGGGTGTGACCGGGTCTGATTTTTGTTATCACGACGAGTTATTACGGTACATCACAAGGATTTCCCAAGGATTTTTTTAGTCATGACCATATGATTATTTAAAAAAATGTAAAAATTAATAGTTATTTTTATTTTACTTCTGTAATTATGCAGGTCATCTTGTGGTCTATGGATGTTAAATTCTAGAGTACTTCACAAGAGATATTTTGTCCGCCACACCTACACAGGTATTTTTTGCTGTGTATCATTACACTTTTAAAAATACAATTTTAGTGGTATGGCAACATTTTCTACCCATTTGATTTTTTTTATAAAAAATATTTTAGTAGTATACCATGTGAATTCACTTGATAAACGTTTGAGACGTGCGTTGCACATGCCCATTTACTAGTAGAATTCAAAACCGACAAGTTTTTTTTTTTCAGATCATGGGCAACATCATTCACACTTTTTTTTTGCGAGATAATGTGCAGCATCATTCACAGATTTGAGATCTGTTGAGTGGAAACTATAGTCCTGATAACGTCAGGAGATACATTGAACTTGAACCAACATGATCCTGCTCCAGACTGGGGTCGGGCTAGGAAAGGAAGATGGGCTAAAGGGAGGAGAATGCCCTGCTGGTAGGGGTGAAAAGCACCAGACTGCAGCGGGACAACCGCTACATACACGACAAAATAACCGTGCACCCCTATTTCTCGCTTTAAGCGAGCACATGGGAAGCCTTGCATCGGGAGGAGACCCGACGGGCCGGACCAGCCACGCGTAAGGCTACGGCCTACTTTTTCTGTTTT
Source organism: Aegilops longissima (assembly GCA_021605205.1). NCBI lineage: Eukaryota > Viridiplantae > Streptophyta > Magnoliopsida > Poales > Poaceae > Aegilops > Aegilops longissima. The sequence goes on along the minus strand of CM038677.1, from coordinate 22,737,127 downwards.
ATGTTCTTGTTTTTTAGTTTTTTGTATTTTTCTTTATACATTAAAATATTCTACCTACATACAAGAAACACTCTTCAAAAACACATTTGAAAAATGTTGAGTAATTATTAAAAATATTCAACAAGAATTTAAAAACAATTCAACAAGTATTTTGAAAATGATGAATAAGTATTGAAATGTCAAACAAGTATTTGACAATTGTTGAATGAGTTTTGAAAAATGTTGAACATGTATTTTGAAATGTTGAATAAGTATTAAAATGTTGAACAAGTACATGCAAATGTTGAATAAGTTTTGAAAATTGTTGACTGGCTATTTGAAACATTTAGAACATGTATAAAAAATGTCAAGTAAGTATTAAAATGTTCAACAAGTATTTAAAAATGTTGAATAAGTATTTGGAAAATGTTGAACTTGTCTACAAAAATGTTGATCACTTATTAAAAAATGTTTTTGACATCTAAGAAAATGTAGAGTGAAAACAAAAACAAACATAATAAAAAACAAAACAATAAACAAAAAATGAAGAAGAAAAAAAACAAACAAAAATTGGAGAAGAAACAGTGAAAACCACGACTCATTTGGACTTAAGTTGCCTAATTCTACTACGATGTCACCAACCAAAGGCTGGTCTAATGTTGAGATGCCGGCTTGCTCGAAAGCTGGAGACCAGTGTTTGATTCCTTGGCACCCTCCAATTTATCTTTACTTTTTTCCTTTTACTATGCATGTTCATGAATGGGCCAGCCCGATTAGTGTAAGGCCTTCAGCGAGTGATCCTTTCAGCTCTCTTAAGGCAAATAAAATAAAATCTGTTCAAAATCACATCTAAATCAAAACTTTATTTACTTCACCTGCAAATACCAAATCAAATAAAATATAACAAAAACCTCAATGAAATCAAAATTTTCCTTACATTTCCTACCCATACTCGAATCAAATTAAATCCCGTCAAAATATAGAATATGGTGGGTGTAATGCAAATGTCAGATAGGATTAGTATTGAACCGCAAAATATGTATGTGACTGTTGCAACACACATTGCAACTAGCTACTTCCTCTGTTCCTAAATATAAGTCATTTAAGAGATTCCAATACGGACTAAGCAAAATGGGTGAATCTACACCTTAAAATATGTCTATATACATTCATGTGTAGTCCTTTATTGAAATGTCTAAAAACACTTACATTTCAGTTTTCTTCGTCAATGAACCGATGAAGCCGGCTGTCCGACCTGTGAAGACATGAACCAACAACCTCGCTGGATCGGTTGTGAACTTTTTAGCTATCATTTTATGTCTCATAAAATTTTATGTCTCATAAAATGGAAGAAATGTACTGAGTACCAAACCGATAATTAAAGTTATTAAAACCTTTCATTCTAACACGCCCTCTACCAGTAGTATACTATAATTCTAGCCTTGTGTCAACAATTTAACAATTCAACTTATTTCCTGTTAGGGAGGTATTTAAATTGGTGGTCATAATATTTGGGGCACAATCAATGTCTAATACTCCCTCCGTTCCTAAATAATTGTCTTTCTAGCCATCTCAAATGAACTACAACATACGAATGTATGTAGACATGTTTTAGAGTGTAGATTCACTCATTTTACTTCGTATGTAGTCACTTGTTGAAATCTCTAGAAAGACAATTATTTAGAAACGGAGGGAGTAGATTTGGGAGAAATTTCCATGCATGTAATGAAGCATTCAATATCTAGTTCAAGATAAGAGTGGCACGTGCCTATATAGCGAGGTAAAATAGAACAGAATCACGGCAGATCCATCGAAATGGCAAGCATGGCGCTTGTTCTCACAGTTTGCTTATTGTCCTTCTTCGTGCCCGCCCTGGCGTCGCCCTCCAACCACGACGACTTTCTCCGGTGCCTCTCGACGAACATCCCCAGCCAGCTCGTGCAGACGCCGAGCTCGCCGTCGTTCAAGCAGCTCCTGGTGTCGTCCATCAGGAACGCCAGGTTCGTGGCGCCGGCCACGGCAAGGCCGCCACTCTGCATCGTGACGCCCACCAACGCGTCGCATGTCCAGGGCGCGTGCGCGTCCGCGTGCGCAGCGGCGGGCACGATTGTGAGGGCCTCTCGTACAGATCGGGCAGCCCCAACAGCGAGGGGTTCGCGGTGATCGACCTCGCCAAGCTCCACGCCGTCCGCGTCAACCCACAAGAGGCCACAGCCTGGGTCGACTCCGGGGCGGGGATCGGGGAGCTCTACTTGTTAGAGTTAAGCACGATCAAACTTGCACGGCACGTGCATGAGTCCTAGTATGATTAGTATTCTAAATCAAGTAGGATTACGAATACTACATCGAGTCCGTTAGACACTAGGCTATGAATAGCATACCGAGTAGGTCAGCTCTCGTACTAGTCCTGGCTCTAGTATATATACGTGCGTACCCCTTGTAATCTTTCAGCCAGAAAAGAGAGAAGTAATACAAGGCTCGATACGAGCCTTTGGCCATCATACCGATTTTGTGTTTCCCGTCTGTTCCGTCGCTACGTTCCTTCGTAGATTGAATCGATCCTGTCGCTGGAGAGCTAACTTGTGCACGTACGGAAGTATACGGCGATACGTGCATGTGCTAGAGCACTGTTCATCGATTAACCTGCTAGCTAGCTTGCACGTACAGGTTGCTTCGGTGGTTTTGATCTAGCAAGTTTAAAAGCCAACAATTGGTATCAGAGCCTCGACGATCTACGATCTACGATGACGGACAGCGACGCTGAGTCGGTCAAGTCCGGCAACGGCGGTTCCAAGGCGAACAAGAACGGCGACAATGTGAAGAAGGGCGGCAAGTCAGCAACAAGTGGTGGCGGAACAGGCGGCGCCAACGTACAGGCGCATCGCAACATCCCCATCCAGTACCCGATGCTCACCGACGCCAACTACGGCGTGTGGGCGGTGAAGATGAAGATCATTCTCCGAACCCTTCGAGTGTGGGAGGCCATTACGGACGGCGGCGTCGACGAGGTCGACGAAGGTGCCATGGCCGCCATAGCCCGGTCTGTGCCAGATTCCGTGCTGATGACATTGGCGGAGTTCGAGACAGCAAGAGAGGCGTGGAACGCACTCAAAGAGATGAGGATTGGAGAAGATCGCGTCACCAAGGCTCGGGCACAAGTGCTGAAGCGCCAATTTCACAAGTTGCAGATGGAGGAAACTGAATCGTGAACGACTATGCCATGCGTCTGACTACATTGGTGGGAGAGATCCGCGCGCTTGGTGCAAAGCTCGAGGAGACCGAGATTGTGGAGAAGTTTTTCAGTTCGGTGACTGATAAATTCACGTACATCATCGGCACGCTCGAGCAGCTTTACGACATCGACGACATGACCATAACGGAGGCGATCGGACGCTTGCGGACATGGGAAGAGAATGCTCGTGGTTGTCGGAAAGGCAAAGGAGGAGGTGATGACCAACTCATGTACTCACGCGCAGATTGGGAGTCCCCAAGTAGCAAAGGAAGGCGCAACGTTGGCGAAGGCTCAAGCAACGCAGCAGCGGCGGACAAACCAAAGAAGGCAAAGGAAAAGGCAAGCCACAAGGTCGTGGTAAGGCGGACCGATCTAAAGAGCGGAAGCCACGGAACTTGGATATGTCCGAGATCAAGTGCTATAACTGCAACGAGATGGGTCACTTTGCAAAGGATTGTCCGGAGCCTAACAAGAGGGAGATCAAGGCAAATTTGGCGAAGCAGGAAGACGAACGTCCAGGTCTTCTGATGGCCGAAGTTTGTGATCTCGTGGAGCCTAACAAGCGGGAGATCAAGCCAAATTTGGCGAAGCAGGAAGACGAACGTCCAGGTCTTCTGATGGCCGAAGTTTGTGATCTCGTCCAAACAGCGGTTGTGAAACCAAACCGGAAGGTGCTACTTCATGAGAAAAAAGTAACACCACAGTTATCCGGAAGCCAGAACGTGTCGTGGTATCTCGACACGGGTGCCGATAACCACATGACGGGTGCAAGGAGAAGTTCCTCGAGCTGGAATATGATGTTCAAGGCTCGGTCAAGTTCGGTGATGGTTCAAATGTCGAGATTTGCGGGCAAGGTTCTGTCCTCTTCGAGGGTCTCACAGGAGAACATCGCATACTCACCGGAGTGTACTACATCCCACGGCTTCAAACAACATCATCTCTGTCGGAAACTTGACGAGAATGGATGCAAGGTGGATATCGAGAACGGAGTGATGACGATCTTCGACAACCTCCGAAACGTGCTAGCGCGTGTGAATCGCACGCGGAACAGGCTCTATATTCTCAACCTTGATCAATCTCAACCGGAGTGTTGGCTCGCCAAGAGTGATGATGATTCGTGGTTATGGCATGCTAGATTTGGACACGTTAACTTCTACGCCTTGAAGAAGATGTCAAAGATGGAGATGGTATCTGGGATGCCGTTTATCGACCATGTTGATCGAGTATGTGATGGGTGCTTGGTTGGAAAACAGCACCGCAGGCCGTTCCCTGCTCAGTCTACCTATCGTGCAAGTGATGCACTCGAGCTGCTCCATGGTGATCTATGTGGCCCTATCACCCCAGCAACTCACGGAGGAAAGAAGTACTTCTTCCTTGTGGTAGATGACTACTCGAGATATATGTGGGTCGTTCTCCTACGATCTAAAGATGAGGCGTTTGAAGCGTTCAAGAAGCTGAAGGCTGCAACGGAGATGGAACACAAGCTGAAGGTTCGCGCTCTACGGACAGATCGCGGCGGCGAGTTTACGTCAAACGAGTTCAACGACTACTGCGAGAAGATTGGCATAAAGAGGTTCCTCACGGCACCTTATACGCCGCAGCAGAACGGGGTTGTTGAAAGGCGCAATCGAACCGTCGTTGACATGGCGAGAAGTTTACTCAAGAGCAAGAACTTGCCGGGGACTTTTTGGGGAGAAGCTGTCTCAACGGCGGTCTATCTTCTCAACCGGGCTCCAACGAAGGCAGTGATCGGCAAGACTCCGTATGAAGTAATTTACGGACGTAAGCCGAATGTGTCTCATCTACGGACGTTGGTGCGTGGCGCGGGCGTGAAGGCGGCGGAGCCGCATCTCTCAAAGCTTGCCGATCGTAGCACCAAGATGGTGTTCATCGGATACGAGAGGAGTTCCGGCACCAAGGCATACCGCTTCTACGATCCACAAACCAAGCGTCTACGAATTTCACGCGACGTCGTGTTTGAAGAAAACGAAGCGTGGAATTGGATCGCAGCAGCCAACGATGCTCCAAACAGTAACATATTCACAGTTGAATTTCCAACTGATGATGATGCAGGGGAGGATGTCCAGGTGGTTGGCAAGACGCACAACCAAGGTGACCGCAATGGTAGTGATCACCATGGTGCCGACACCGACGACGAAGCGCATGGGTCGCAAGGTGATAGCGACAACGACGCGCACGACACGAGCGGAGATCTCGGCGACGACATCGACAATGAGGCGATAGTGGCGGCGACAATCAAGATGATGGTCACGGTCACGACGACTACGCCAACGACGTGGATGTCAACGATGCGGATGCCAACGACCCGGCATCTACCACGCCCGAGACTCGGCCATCTTCCTCAAGTGCATCGACACCGACACAATTTGTGTCGCCCCTTCGCATAAACCACGACGGATTCTTCCGGCCTCGTCGCTACAAGCCCTCAAGAAAGTCTACAAATCGCAAAGCCAGTTACACTCGAGTACTCCGATTTGTGTTTACTCGGAGTTGAGGAGCGGCGAACTTCAGAGAGGCGAGCAAAAGTTCAAGTTGGATGCACGCCATGGATGAGGAGATGAAGGCGATCGAGAGCAATGGCACGTGGACTTTGGTAACCCGACCTCGAACCAAAAGGCCATAGGTTTGAAGTGGGTTTACAAGTTGAAGAAGGACACGAAGGGTGCCATTGTGAAGCACAAGGCAAGACTCGTCGCAAAGGGCTACGTACAACGTCAAGGAGTTGACTATGAGGAGGTGTTTGCACCAGTTGCTCGAATCGAGACGGTGAGAGTGCTCCTAGCTTTGGCAGCACAAGAGGATTGGAAGGTTCATCATATGGATGTGAAATCCGCTTTCCTCAACGGCGACCTCAAAGAAGAAGTGTACGTGGAACAACCCTTCGGCTACGAGAAGAAAGGCGGAGAAGAGAAAGTTTACAAGCTCAAGAAGGCAGTTTACGGGCTGAAGCAAGCGCCAAGAGCTTGGGACTCAAAGTTAGACCAAAGTTTGGTCTCGCTCGGATCCAAAGGATGTTCCCTCAAGAATCCGAAAGACGGTCTACCAAGCACCGACGAACAGGTGAAGGTTGAAGACGCGACCAAGGAGGAGAGCTGGCGTCAAGCTACGGACAAGCCGAAGGCAGCAAAGACGGTCCCTGAAATGCTACGAAGAACGGCAAAAGCAATGCCAAGGGTATTTCCTATGAGTAGTAGTCATCGTATTTGGGATCCAGGTCGCACCGAGGATGTCGTGCTTAAGGGGGTGAATGTTAGAGTTAAGCACGATCAAACTTGCACGGCACGTGCATGAGTCCTAGTATGATTAGTATTCTAAATCAAGTAGGATTACGAATACTACATCGAGTCCGTTAGACACTAGGCTATGAATAGCATACCGAGTAGGTCAGCTCTCGTACTAGTCCTGGCTCTAGTATATATACGTGCGTACCCCTTGTAATCTTTCAGCCAGAAAAGAGAGAAGTAATACAAGGCTCGATACGAGCCTTTGGCCATCATACCGATTTTGTGTTTCCCGTCTGTTCCGTCGCTACGTTCCTTCGTAGATTGAATCGATCCTGTCGCTGGAGAGCTAACTTGTGCACGTACGGAAGTATACGGCGATACGTGCATGTGCTAGAGCACTGTTCATCGATTAACCTGCTAGCTAGCTTGCACGTACAGGTTGCTTCGGTGGTTTTGATCTAGCAAGTTCAAAAGCCAACACTACTACCATGTCGCCACGGTGGCGCCTGGGCTGGGCTTCCCGGCTGGCCTGTGCCCGACCGTGGGCGTGGGGGGCATCTTCAGCGGCGGCGGCATAGGCCTGATGATGCGCAAGCATGGTCTCTCCGCTGACAACGTGTTGGACGCCACCATGGTCGATGCCGAAGGGAACCTCCTGGCGGACAAGAAGGCCATGGGGGACGACCTCTTCTGGGCCATCCGCGGCGGCGGCGGCGGCGGTAATTTCGGCATCGTGCTGTCGTGGAAGGTGAGGCTGGTGCCGGTTCCACCGACGGTGACCTTCTTCAGAGTCACCAAGACCATGGACCAGGGCGCAGTCGACGCCGTGACCAAATGGCAAACTGTCGCGCCGGTGCTCCCCGACGACCTTAGCGTGCGTGTAGTTGTGCAAAATCGTCAGGCCAACTTCCAGGCCCTGTACCTCGGCAACAGCAGCACGGCGGTGGCGACGATGGGGAGCCGATTCCCGGAGCTCGGGGTGACACGTGCCAACTGCAAGGAGATGAGCTAGCTGCAGTACACGGCATACATATACTTCCGCGACGACATCTACAACAAGCCGCTGGAGGAACTCCTCCTCAACCGGTCCATGACCCTAGGCCCCTTCTTCAAGAACAAGTCAGACTACGTCAAGAAACCCCTGAGCAAGGGGACATTGGAGAAGATTTTCCTCTGGCCCGACGGTGTCGCGACGGGGCAGCTCGTCCTGGAGCCGCACGGCCGAAGAATGGGCCGCATCGCCGCCGACGACACCCCATTCCCGCACCGGAGCAGCGTGCTCTACAACATCCAGTACGTCGGGTTCTGGAACGGCGAAGGGACCGGAGGCGAGGTTACGCCCGACTGGGTTGGGAGCCTATACGACTTCATGGCGCCGTTCGTGAGCAAGAACCCGAGGGGCGCATACGTGAATTACCGGGACCTTGACATTGGTGCGAACAAGGTGGTCGACGGCGCGACGAGCTATGAAAGTGCCAAGGCGTGGGGCGAAAGTTATTTCGGCCAGGAAAACTTTAGGAGACTAGCGAAGATAAAGCGCAAGGTGGACGCCGACGACTACTTCCGGAGCGAGCAGAGCATCCCACCACTTCCCTTGAACCAGTAGTGTAGTTGTGCACAACAAAACAATCATGTTTGACAAAATTGTACTCCCTCCATTCGGAAATATTTGTTGAAGAAATGAATATATTTAGACATATTTTAGTTTTAAATAGATATACATTCATTTTTATCTTTTTCTCCGACAAGTATTTCCTGATAGAGAGAATAACTGCTAATAATTCTGATGAGCTAAAAGGTTATAGCATCTGCCAACGTAAAGTCCTAACTAATTCGCAAGAAAAAATAAGTGGACACCGGATGCAAACTTCCGCTCATGCATATCCGTGGGGATCTACGGACACTTGTCCTCCTGATGCATCCTACGGCGCGCTCCAGGTGCTTCTCTCCTCGGCACCCGAGTTCTGATTGACACGTTCCTGGTTCAATTGCTTGTCACAATGGACGATCTATCATGGCTCCACTAGTAGAAAACATGGCATTGGTTCAGGCCAGAATAAGGGAATTAATCCCGGTTCATTTACGAACCAGGACCAAAGGATGCATCAGTCCCGGTTCGTGAGGCCAGGGCGCCGGCCGGGCCTCGGGGCCATCGGTTCCGGTTCGTCTGAAACTTTTGGTCCCGGTTCCAGACACGAACTGGGACCAATGGGCCTCGTTTCTGGCCCAGCACCTTTAGGCCCGGTTGGTGGTTGAAACCGGGACCAAAGGTCAGTCTTTTGTCCCGGTTCTTGCCACCAACTGGGACTAAAGAGAAGCCTATATATACCCCTGCCCTTGCCCGCTTGCTCACTGCTCAGTTTTTTGACCGGCCGTGTGGGAGAGGTGTGTGTTGCTCTAGCTCTCACATCCTATGCACATGAGGTGTTCGATGAAATGGCCGAGCCACACTTAAGCTTTCTCCTCTTCAAGCTCGACCTACAAGCCCCCTTTCCCCCAAGATTTGTTTGGTTTGGTGGTCCGTCCTGTCCCGTCCCCGTCTTCACCGCCGTCGATCGCCCGCGCCGATCTCGTCGCCGGCACCACCGCGTTGAGCCTCTTGCTCTTATCTTCTTTCTAAAAGAAAAAAAATTCTTACTTGTATGATTTAGATAGATATTTGTATAATTTTCTTACTTTTATTATTGTTACTTATTATATAGTGCAATGGTTTTGGTATCCGCCCCCGTTGGCCCTCGTCCTGTCTATGATTCGGATGTGGTATATTATTTTTTATAACTATTTGTTTCATTTAGTGTTTATGACACTTATACCGACCAACGTGACATAGATATTTTTATCTCGAAGGTATGTGAACTAAAAATTCCAACCGGCCCTCTTGTCGAGAGGTTAAATTTAATTGAAAAATAAAAAAAATTACTTGAAGAAAAAATTGAAAAGAATTGAAGAGGAGAAGATGCAATTGGAGTTGTATGTTGCCGATGTCGTCATGATCACAAGATAAAGATGGATGCAATGCACTTGAATATTTAGAAAGATTAGAAAATATGACATTCATACTGAGGCTTGGTATCATTATGCCGTTGGATCAATTATTACCTTAGTTACGATTATGATCGCATTTGTTGTTGCATTTAAATGTTTTACATAGTTTCAATGTATTGTTTAATTGGATGCTCTAGAGAGTTATATGTTGTTCAATGAGAATTAAAGATGAGCGTGACTTTATTGGAGTCGACCTGATGCCTATTGAATTTGTGGAGTTATTTCAGTTATTCAATCAAGAGGCCCTGGACAAACAACTCATGACTTGCTACAGTATGTAAGTATTAATTCTGTAACTAAGTCTCTAGCTCAGCTTGTTTATTGCTGTATATATAATTATCCTCATTATATTATTCAGATTGTACATCGTCGAATGCAAAAAGGACAAATCTATGAAATTGGGTTCATTAGCCCAAATACCGTAAATGAATTTATGGTACAAAATAGAGTCACAGATACTGAGGAAAACTTGCTAGAATCGTTCCTTCAACATCAAAACAAAGGGAAAAATACTATTTCCTTATAACTTCAAGTGTGTGTTACTGTTTTGTGCATATTCGGTTTCACTTACTCAAGGTTACGTAATGTAATTGATGAGTTATGCGTGCGAGGTTTCACTTTATTCTTCTATCCATTAAGGTTGATGAGGGAGTAGTAATTGTCTTAAACTTGAGATGTAAAAATCCCCAGGAATATGCAAACATGACTGCAATGCTCCAAAGGTAAGTTCAATCATTATCGCACCATATCGGCAACTTTCGTTCATTTCCTTATTCTCATAACCCAGAGTGCAAAAGGAGCCGAGATTTACAAAACCCAGAGTAAGTAGTACTAGTTAGTTTCGCGCATCTCTCACTGATTCTAGTTTCATCAATATCATTTATGATGCTTGATTATCAGTTTGATTGAAGTCTATTCTCGTAAAGTGCTTGTGGCAGAAATGCGGGAATAATTTATGTGGATACTACGTTTGCGAGTTCATTCGCCACTCGACCTTTGCGCGGGCTTGTCTGACAAACAATTTCAAGTACGTAAACAATAATATTCACAATTTTAATTTATTACCGTCAATTGTGTTGAGTTCCATTCATATATATGTATTGACCCCCTTCTTTAAATTTGATCTGGCAGATGCGGGATGAACTCCTACCACATGATCACATACGAGGACTACAAAAGGAATTATCGGGATTCTTCCTTGACCACATCATAAATGAGAAGGGAGAATACCATACGGAAGTCCAATGGGAGTTTGTGCTTGATGATGTCAGGATGTTATATTGTATATATGTAGTAGCGTTGGATAGATATACGAAAACTTGTTGTTCGACCAAGCACGGAGAAAGAGAGATCGCCTTCTCTATATATGTTCATGATCACGATGTTGTGTAATTAATAGTTCCTTCATTTTTCTTACTAGCTAGCATCGAGTTCTCTCTATATGTATAGTAGCTAGCGTTGACCAAGCACGGAGAAAGAGAGGTCACTTCTCTCTATTAGCTAGCTAACACAATAGGAAACCCTTAAATTAACCCTCCAAAACCCCCCTTTCAATAAAAAAACCCAGCGCCTGCGAGCTGTTGATGCGTGGCTGCCTTTACAAACCAGGACTAAAGGTCCTCCTGCCTGGGCGCCTCACAACGTGGACCTCCTTTGATCCTGGTTCGTAAGCCAACCAGAATAAAAGGTTTTGGGCATTAGTTCTTTTCCAGAACCGAGACTAAAGGCCCTCTGTAACCGGGACTAATACCCTTCCTACTAGTGCTCATAGTTCCTCGGCTCAACCATGTGAATGGACCCCGTTTGCACATCACCGGAGTGATCCCATCGGCGTCGGGCCGAGTAGCCATGGACCATCAGCCATTCCTGAACGCCGGGTCGGCTAGCAGACTGACGGCAGCGGCACTAGCGTTTCCGACATGTCCTTGGGGAAGGATGCAGACCACGCGGTGCTGGCGAACATGTTGGGCGCATCACAGTTCATGCCGCAAAGTTGGAGGACTCCGGGCAAGCTGGGCATCCCTGTGTGTCCCCATGCCAGGCGACGAGCTGGCCGCCATGACCGCAGTCACCCAGCCTGCTGGCGACTGGCGCGTCGACGTAGAGGGCTGTATGAATTTTTGAAGGTTCGACGCGCGGCTGTGTGTATGTGATAATTTGAAGCACCAATACGACGATACAAGTACGACGATACGGGATACGCCAATTTCTAAAAACAGCAATACATCGATACGGGGAGCGTATTTAAATAATTAATGAAATGGCATGTAATAAAGACAAAATGTAATGGAATGTGTGAGATGAGATCAAAATACTGCCCTATTGGTTGCCTCATTGCCTCCATGCCTCTTTTCAAGTCCTGAATTATCATCAACCTCCTCAACTCCTTATGCTGTATGCAGAATAGAATATACATCATAGGATACTAGAATTTGTCACTTTCGTATTTCCCTCTCTGGCTTCCCTTTCCTCATAGATGCCATATCGTATTTCCCTTATAGCAGTGGACAGTAGCAGGAAAGCAGCAACACCAGCAAACAATGTAGTACTATAAACCTTGCTACTCTACTTGCTATTCTGGTTCTGGTTGATCTTCGTCGAGCTTTGTCATCTGGTTCGCTCGTTGTGCCTCGGTGTAAAGATTTTCGTCCTCTTCATCTGCGTTTTGAATATCTAGCCATCAGTTTTAGCTCACGCCATGGGTTTCAGTTTAAGCGGATGATGTCTGGGCCATTCTTCCTTGCGGGACCCGGGTACGATTGAGAAACAAAACAACTATTGTGTACGAGTAATTAGAGGTAGTTATTATTGAAAGACAATCGCTACTGATTTTACTTAATCCACGGGAGTACTAGCGTACAACCAGGGCATACGCTGCCGAACAGACGCTAGAAGCGAGAGAAATGATCGCCCGCTGCGTAGCGATTGATACTCATCTCCTGTGCGTGCATGGCGCCACTGCCTAGAGTAGGAGCAGGACTGAATCGGACGAATGCCGGACTGCCGGAGATAACCACGTCGTTGCCGCTCATGCGACCACACCGACTCTCCGAGATACGAGATCGCGTACAAGATACAGAGAAGAGAAAGTATGTCCCTGATCTTCTTTTATACTACATGTAGTTTATGCCCTATGAGATTTTACCATGATGATTGATCAAATTTATAAATGATCATCCATATTGCCTCTTCACTGTTGCAACTGGCCACAGATAATTGAATTATTAGATACTGTTTATACATATAGATACCACTGGGATTATTAATTTTATGTTCAACGGCATGCTAATAGTAGCCATGGACGATAAAATAACATTAAGGTAAACACTTCTGATCTATAGTCTGAAGCGACGCCAGCGCCATCGACGTCCGTCGATTCGTTGTAAAGGAGACGCTCCAGATTTCGTCGCGTTTCAAAAAAAAAAAGAAATAAGGAAAGCCCTGATCTCATGCCCCCGCTCGCAATCATCACCTCTAATCCCTCGATAGCATTAAACGCCGGCCCTGCCCGAGCTCTGCTTCCCACCTGAGTCGCCTCGCCGCCAGCTCGCTCACCAGATCCCCTGCTCCTCCGCCGTCTCACCGCGACTCCTCCAGCCAACGACGCCTCTCCGCTCCGCGACCACCCCGGCCACCGACGCCTCTCCGCTCCGCCTCATCAGCCCGCTCCATCCGCCTCGCGCACCTCCAGCTTCGCCTCACATCGGTGGACCGCAGCGCCGAGCCTCCTGCCCCATTGTTCCTCACTCGAGCCTCCCGGCCGAGCAGCATGGCTACCACCTAGTCCACTCCACCGACGCTACCTCGTTCGATTCCGCGGAGTTTTCTCAGTCGCTAGGCTATCCCATCTACTGATTCGGCTGCATCCCCATCGATTTGGATCGGCCGGCCGGAGTATTGGCCATTGGATTTCTAAATTGCGGCTGTATTTTTGAAGCTCCCCAACCTGAATCAAAGGTATGTGCACCTCGTGGAGTGCCCCAGATTTTTGGGGATTTTGTAATTTTTGCAACCGATTTTGATGTGTAATGCACCCTTCATATGGATGAATTTTGTTTTTTTTTGTTCATTGCCGGCCTAGTATTGTTTCGATTATTAAGTTGTTTCAAATCTTGTCGGTGCTTCATATCTATTTTAGAATTGCTGCCACACTTCATTTTCAATGCATCCTGCAAATGCTTCCTCTAAACAGAGCATCCAAGTAAACGTACCCCCATATTGGCGCTAAATTTGTTAGGATTACCCCTTTTGAATTTCCATGCTTCCATCAAAGAATAAAAATGCACCCTGAATTGCATGAAATGCACCCTAAATTCCATGACTCAATCACACAAAATTCCTTCATAATTGTCCCCTTTTTTGATACTGTTTTCAGAATAATGCTTCATCGCCAAAAATACTAACATATGTGTCCCCATCCTGGCACCAAGCTTACTAATTTCAGTACCATGCGCCGTATTTGTAGTGTCCATAATTTTGTGCTTCTGTAATCCTTTCTGTCATCAGTCAACATATATATACTCTTATTTTATAGTGCATTGCTTCCATACAACTACTTCTAGAAGAGAGCAAATCTATCACTTCATTCCGTATGAAACATTTTCTTACAGAAATGCTAACAATCCGTATTCCGTGTGTTCTCAGGTGACACTCAACAATGACTAAAAAGGAGTTGATCATGCTGCAGAGTCGACATTCAGCTGGTAGGTTACATGATATTGTCAAGGGTCTCCCACAGAGAAGGAAAGACCTCATTTGCACAAAGAAATGGGGTAATCTGCTTAATATTAGCAAATTCTCAGCTCCAGAGGGTCTCCTAGAATGGATCGTTGACCGGATTGACCCGAAGCTAGGTGAGTTTCGGAATCCACGAAACAATAACAGCATTCTATTCACTCGACAAATGGTTGAAAAGGCTCTCGGGCTTCCGTCTGGTACTAGGCCGGTGGTTATCATAATCAAGCATGAAGAATCACCTCACCGAGAATTCTACAAAACGGACTATTTGCATGGGAGACGGGCGCCCATTCACCATGTTGCAACCATGCTAGAAAACGGCAATGATCTAGATGATGAGACCTTCTTCAGGAAATTCTTTCTAGTAGCATTGGCTACTCATTTTACACCCGGAACTGGAAATATGGTTCCTTTGGAATATTTAGGCAGCCTTGAAGTTGCTTCCGAGGTTTGCGAGTATGCATGGGGAGAGCAAATTCTCAAAGATGTCATGTCTGAGGTCAATACATTCCAAAAGAAGAAGAAGAAAGCACTACTAGATGGTGTCTTCAAAAAAATCTGGGTCGGCAGCTGCCTACCCGTGCTCGTGGTATACACACTATACTACACATATGTTTATATAGCAAATTTCGTAGCCTTATTCTTTCATTTAAATACACATGTTTTGATCATACTTTTTATACCAGATTATATACATGGACCATCTTGACTTTCCTGAATCATCTTTGTCGACGCATCGCATAAATTACTCACTTCCCAGATCATCCCATGTAACTGATGCCGACTTCGAATTTGTCATGCTCGCTGATAAAAGTAGACTGAGCCTCAACCCATATATTTATGGCGCACGACCGGTAAGACACAACTAATTATGACTTCCATACCTTTCTTTTAGTCATTGCTTCCAATATATGCAAAACATTTCTCTTTCTCCATATACATCTGGATGGAAGCATTTTTATTCGACTAACGATCCACCAGTATTCACTTTACTCCTTATACCATTGCTTTAATACTGCAAAAAAAAATTGCAGTTTCGTGCACCCGAGGCAACCCCATATGCCGTTGTAGCGCCAATCTACCAGCAGCAATCTACTCAACAGCCATATGTTCAACAAACAGATAATGATTCTACCAACCATCCAGCAGAGGTGCCCACCCAATTTTTTTATCATTTGGTAACAGAATTTTGTATTACATATCTTGTACTCCATGTTTGTTCTGGGTTTTCTAATCTTTCCTTCCGTGCTTCACAACAGGACATGCATCACCAGGTCCCTACATTACCTACCAATCAATTTGAGGTATACCATTATGAATTTTCCCTCACATATTACAGCCATAACATGCTATAAGATTAGCGACAACATATATACAACAAACCATGCTGCTACCTCCTTTCCTAAATGTTGTCATTGTTTACTTCTCATGCTTCCAGCTAGCATTACCGTCAAGAACAACCACATATTCTATACAACAACCCATGCTGCTACCTTCCTACTTGATTGTTTCATGCGCTCAATTTGAAGCTTCCACCATAATAATTTGTAAAAACCTTTATTCTTGCAGGAACTACCAGCGTTCATACTTTCAATTTTGCAAACGCATAATGCAAAATGGGCACTTGATATTTCAAAAGCCACATCACGACTCAACAAACTGCACGCAAAGCGCATGAACGAGTTTGCACAAGATGTCGTTGCTGCCTCAAGAATTCATACTCCAACAACACCTACTTATTCCTCGCCTGATAGGGTAGGCCAAGACTCATATACTGAAAATGCTCAAGAACATGGGACCAAAGCTACACCCAACACCAAGTTTTGGCAGGAAGCAACTGCATATGCCGAAGAGGTGGAGAAAAGTGTTCGAAAAACACCTCGTAATAACCAGGATGTTGCTTCTGCATCAGCTCCTGCGACGAACATATCCACCGGAGAGGAAGATACAAGGCGGAGGATTCTTGATACGTACGAAGATGCAAGTTTCAGCTTTCTACCTCCCGGTCAAACTTGGACCCAAGTATGGTCCGAACCTGCTTCGTCGCCACATCAGCCACATACTGCCGATGCCGCTACTGCAGTTGGACAATCCTCAGCTCCAGGTCAGTGCATCGTACACCACTACCAACCTGACTTCATCATGAATTGTTCATCACTAACTCCATTGGCATACATCTCAGAAAATGCAGGACCAACAACCATGTCAACAGTGGACGCAAACTTGGCGCACATGAGTCACGGAACATCCCCTGTACAATCGCCACCACCAACATCACCAACCCATCTCAACCAGGTGCATTATTTCATTTCTCAACACTGCTTCCATTCACCCCACTTGTAGCTTCCGTTACATATTTCCCATGTTTCCAACAACCACCATATGTAGCTTCCATTACACATATGTCTATTACATATTTTCCATTCATTTCTCAACAACTGCATCATTTCACCCCATTCCTAGCGTCCATTACTTATTTCTCAAGTTTCCAACAACTTGTTTACATGCTTTAACTTAGGAAAATGGAACCGAAGCACCTAGCAGCATCCATATCGTGACCGAGGTACTGATGCATCCTTTCCAACTCACTTTCACTCCAAAACCCCAATCTATCTCCACCAAACCACATTAACAACAAATAATGTATTGTACATATTATGATCCATTCAGGTACAACAAACCACCGTGAGGGATGTCCCTGAAATTATTGGCACCCAAACTCAGGAAAAGAAAAATAGGAAGAAGCGAGCTTGTCTTCGAAAAACCGAGGACACAAGGTTGAAGAAGCTCAAGGTTAACAGTTCCTCAATTCAAATATACACTAAGTACATTACCACCAGATGTGTGAGACCTCCGACAAAAAAGGAAAACAGGTTACAATTTCCATCATTTATAATTCATCTCATCCATTGCCTTAAATTTCTTCATACCGAACCATGCTTCCACAATAGACTACTCATGCTTACAATCTATGAAACATTTGCTTCCACCATTTACTTATAGGGCACATTATTTCCATGTGTTCTCCCAGGGCTCCTTTTGTTGATTAACAGGGGTATCACATATCATATGAAGATTTCCGCGAGGCAATGAAACCACGCGGGTTCGTTGATACCCATACAATGGAGCTCTACATTCGATAATTCAACCTTGAACAATCAATTCAGACTTGTGGCTCCGCTCTTCCAACCAAATATGCTTTCTCACAATCTATGACCGTAACTACATTTCACCCCTGTCTCAAATGTTTCATTATTTACATAATATAATTATCCTAACATGTTGTTTCTACCTTTCAACCGGCTAAACTACTGGTTCCCGAGGACAAATTCGTTGCATCCAAGTGCCTTTGTGAATTCGACACTGCATACCAAGATGGCTCCCTCAAGTCAAAGGATCTCGTATGCCTCCTTACATTTTTATTGAATGCTGTCGATTAACAATAAATGTTCAAATCTGACCACTCACATGGCTCTGACCATGATAATTTGCAGCTATACTTCGCCATCCCCCAAAAAGAACATTGGATCATTTGCTGCATCAACCTTCTGTACAAACAGATCAACATATTTGACTCAGGCAGGAAGCTCAAGAATGACGAGGCATATGAGATATCCAACAATCTGGTTAGTACTCTCTCCAACTTGCAGTAACGAAATTCTAGTTCCATGTTTTACGATGATGCATCCATTACATTTTGCATCCTCGTCTTTTAGGTTACCAATTTTGTGACACTTGCGGCACATGCTAAAGCTTTCACAAAGTTGGATTTCATGAATTTCACGTGTTTCAACCCTCCAGAATGCCCCCAACAGAAAACAAAGTAAGTTTCATACAAACTATTTGCAACTCAATTATTAAGAACCTACACACTAAGTTCGATGCTTTGTCCCCTATATTAACAACTATGATTGTGGAATATTTGCAATGCTCTTCATGAAGCAATGGGATGGGAAGAAAATGGCAGAATTTTGCAAGGTACTTCGCCTCCATCCTACTACACCTAACGTGTCAACTATAGGCATCTACCATTTGTTTTCCATGCTTCCGACCACCAAAACTACCATCATAGTTGCCCCACAAACAAGCATGTTTGTGCTTCATCCTACATACACCTCACAAACAAATCTTTTCAATTTCACATGCTACCAACACATCCATCTCAAGCTTCAATCTACACAGTTGTATGCTTCAATGCTCTAACCACAAGCTGATGTCTATTGCAGCACACTTATGACCATCGCGCGCTTATCACAGAAGAAATCCTCACTTCACAACTCAACACCCAAGATCCAAGCTGGGTACTGAAGAAGAAATGAGAAGCCTGCATAGTCGTGTTCAAGAAAATAAAAATTCGTGCTTGAGAAGCCATCCTAGAAGCGTACAAGAGAATAAAAGATGGTGCTTCTATCAACTATGTGCTTCAATTTTTTCTGTGTAAATTTTAGCTTGTTTTTTCTAAGACACTACTTTTCTGTCTCCATCAGACCACTGTCATGTTTGTGTCCTTAACTGATTGGGATTCTGATCATCGGTTACCCTACCACATTTTACCTGTTTTGTGGATCAATCTCTTATTCAGAATTACTTTCAAAGAAATTTACCCAAGTTGTACATTTTTTTATTCAATGCCATCTCCAACCAACTTCCCCATGCTCCTACTTCATACAATTTTTTTCCACTACATTTCTGCTGCTGCTTCTTCCTCACATCACTCTTTCATATTAAGATATCCCCGCCTTGTATACCTTATTATTTCACACGCATACAAACGGATGTTTTGGTCATGGAAACAAGATGCTTCCAGGTAGTCTGCTACTAATCAAACTAACCAAACTAACCTTCACGACACCAGCCGTTCCACAAACTTATTACACACCTCTATACTTTTTCCTTTACAAAAATGTTTCATCATATTACCTAACTATCTATCACAAACTACATTCGAAATGATTAGGACTCGGCAATCCCATTTTTTCAGACATGGGATTCAGGAAGCAATGTCAATTTTTGTTCATGTCTTTATTCAAACTCCAGCTAATACACTGGATAGGTTCAAAGTTTCTGCATCAAAAGCATACCCACAACAAACCACAACAAATCTCAAATCTTAAACATGTTCTGGCCAACTTTTTACACCAAAAACACACTACTTGGTAACATACCAGATATCGCATATTTCTCAAACTGAAACAAACTTTCCATTTTACAGTGTCAGCTCCGTCTGTCGCCTAACTTTCTCAAACTCCTGCTTCTGCTTATGCCTCTCAAGCGCTAGATATGGGCAATTTCTCTTGTCGTGCCAATCCTCTTTACAGTACGAACACAGACCCTTCTTCTTTCCTTTTTGCTGCGCCTTTTCCTACCGAATCTCCACCAGGAGTTTCTTCCTCTTCTCTTTATCTTTTGGTCTACCTTTTTTCGCAGATTTAGGAGGATTTTTCACACTGCTGCAGCCTACTACTTCTTCAATAGGTGCTGCTGACTCTGGCAAACCACCAGACAACCTCCACTTCCATACCAGGTTGCTTAAATCATCTACTCCACCAAGAACAATCTTGTACGGTTCCGGACCAAAACATGCATCCGAAGCAAGGGTGCACATCCTAATGCACAGGTCATTGTACCTCAAAGTATTTGTTTCTGGGACATATGAAGAAAAGAGATTGCTTCTTGCAGGTCTAACGGTTGCTTCCTCAGACCATCTATACAACAAGTACTTCTCTGGTATTACTTGCACATTAGTATGCACCATGACCTTCAGTATGTGATGACACAACATCCAATTCATGTGGAATCGGTTGCATGAGCAGTCATATGAGTTGTCAACTGGGTCAACAACAACCACACGGATTTTTGTAGAACTTGGATCGCATCGTCGAACCTCAAAGTTAAACTGATTACCTTCAATCGGATTAATCATCAAAGCTGTTGTTTCCTCCATCATATCTCTGAACTTTCTGAAGGCAGACCTAGTGTAAAACTTTGACGCTTGCTCCTCTATCTTGTACCTAGCGAAATAAACATTACCAACTTAGAACTGATTACAGAAGCATGACCACGACAATACAGAAGCAATATCACAGTACTGATGATGCTTACAGAATCAGTTATGGAAATTGAATAAAATATCCTTCCTTACCTCGACCACAACGTTGGAATCGTCGCCTCGCCGAGGAACCCAGCATTGTCCTCCCGGTCTAGCCTAGTTTCCTCAATGTACTCATACTGCTTCACGAATTGCCACACCGAGTCGTGAGGGTGCACAAGCTTCTTGAAGAATGAGTTCAAACCTTCTGATCTGCCGGTCGTTCCAGTGAAGGGAAAGATATTCTTTTTAAAGTACGCTAGTGCCCAAGTTTTTCTGCATTCCCACATGTTAATCAGATGTGTGTGCTCAACAAGCTCATGCTTCAACACCATCTGCTTCCATGTTTCCTCAAATTCTTCTATGGTGTCCGTCCCATTCACACAATAATAGAATTCTTCCTCAAATTCCTCTCTTGTCCTAAACAACATACCAAGTTTTTCCTTCGCGATCTTCAGCACATGCCACTTGCAACATCTGTGTATTATACTTGGAAACACCATACCAATAGCTGTCGCCATCGCTTGATCTTGATTAGTCATTATGCACCCAGGAGGATCATGACCCATTGCATCCATCCACCTCTCAAACACCCACTTGAATGTCTCTATTGTTTCATCCGGAAGCAACGCACATCCTAACATCATCGTCTGCATGTGATTGTTGATCCCCACGATGGGTGCAAATGGCATATCGTACCTGTTCGTACAGAACGTAGTGTCAAAGAAGACGCAGTCTTTGAATTTCTTGTATGCCTCCCGGGTCCGTCCATCCACACAGAATAGTGCCCTCACTGCTTTGTTCTCATCTTCCAGCTTTGCATAATAGAACCGGGGACTCTCTGCATGAAGCTTCTCAAAATATTCCATCGTTTTCGCCATATCATTTAAAGACACCTCATTTCTCATCTTAGTTCGAATGTTTGCAACATCTCTGTGAGTGTATGGTAGGTTGCCTAGTTTCCCATGCAAGTCTCCAAGTGTAGCCATGATCAATGCGGTTGGTATGTTCCGATTATGCAGTGTCTTGAGAAACATGTAGTCCTCATACGGCACCTTCCTATGAGATCTATAGAACCTCGTCCATTCTTCCCTACTCATCAATGGGTGTGTATGTTGCTCCTCAAAAACTGAGACTTCCCATTTTCCATTCCTCAACAACACGGCCATCCGTGCTCTACATTCATGCCTATTAACCTTGTTCCTGCACCGTTGCTGAGCAACCTTCTTATTACCAAAATCTGGTTCTTTGTTTGATGCACTGCCTTCTTCTTCTGTTGCGTCACACCATTCAGGATCACAACCTCCTTGTTTTCCTCCAACCTGCCCTTTCCCCCCTCTTGCATGAACACACTCAAACTCTCTCCTGATGATGTGGTCACACCCCTTCTTCTGTGTCCTCTTTGTGTAACAAATCCTAGTGCCAAATCCAAGCTTCTTTGCATATTTATTATAAACCTTCTGCGCTTCCTCGATGGTGTCGAACACCTGTCCTACATATGGCGCAGCTGGTCGAGGAGTAGTTGCGTCATCAACAAATGGCATATACGTGTCCCCTTCGATGTCATCCATGATTTCATCCTGCATAGAAAAATACAATTTAGCATCGACATTTTGCATCCACGAACATGCTCCTAAATTCTATTACGCCTTCTTATCTCCAGCTGATTTCTATAACTTGGTTCAATGATTCAATCCCAACCATTGCATCCTATAAATATTGGGGAATATAGGTAATATAAACTACATACTCCAATGAATTACGCATGCAATTTCAGCGAATGATGCACGAAGAATAACATTGTGCCAACCCTCACGCTGCACACTAGCACATATCTGAAACTTGACAGTCACATATAAGCATCCATCAGGCATTCATTTTGCATCATGGAGCAACACATCATGCTTCTATCTACGTATCATCATATTATTCATAAATCTATATCAACAATCACAGAAACTTGCATCCCACAACCACCTCCCATCACAACGACCACAGAACTCGACAAAAATCATCAAAAAATCGCCGAAACTTTTATGGAAATTGTTCATCTTACCTCTTCATCTCCATTGTTCACAACCGATGGATTCTGGTAAGGCAGATCAATACCGGCTGCAGAACCCCCAACTGGTTCTGAACTCAAGCCCGGAGACGAAGCACGACGCCAGTTTGCATCAGAGATCGACCGATACTCAATTTCGCGACTGAGATGCGCCATTTTGCAACTACGGAAGGGAAGCATTCCTGCTAGGAAATGGACTATGCAAGCCAGAGGGAGGAAGGCGTTCGTCCAGGGTGTGCGTTTAGGGTGCAGTAATTACCTGCATGGAAGCACTTAATTAACGCTCATTAAACCACCTATGCGGGGGGCCTCCTACCAAATCGGATGGACCTGATTATCTTCATCGTACGGTCCTACAGTGGTCTGATGGATGCATCCCTGCTGTAGTCTGATGCCTAGTGGTCGCCTAACATTAATCTATAAGACGAGAGGGATGTACGTAACAAAGTGAGTGATCATGGGCATTTAAATTATCTGTAAATCTTGACGATGTACCGGTTCTTTTTATAGATGATTATAATCCAAGAAATTTGGATAATCTTATTAACGGGACATACTCGTTGGTAAATAAATATAAGATCATTTAGCTTACTATATTAATGATCTAAAAGATCTTATATTAGTTTGAGTATTAGTAAAGAAGAGACTTGTAGGTGTAGATACACCTATTAAGAAAATAATATAGAAAACACATTTCGGAATGTCAAAAAAATACGGACAATAATTTGGCATGTACATCCAGACATTCTATGTTCGCACACAAAAAATCGAATAGAAAGAACATTTTTTGTGGCATGTATAATTTTTTTTTAATAAATGTCTTGTGAATAGCTATAATGATTGTCTTTTTTTTTTACACAAGGCACAAAAAATGTCCCTTTTCACCAGAACTTTGTGTATGAACATATAATGTCCGGATGTCCACACACGTTTTTTTTCTCGAATTTTTTTAACATTTTAAAATGTGTATTTAGACAATGGGTGCATCTACACCTATGTGCCAAATTCAATTTTCGGTAAGACAAAAAACTACTCCTACTATATTTCCTTAAGGGCCTCGGGATTTAGTTTTGCCCCGGGCCCCTGAAATCTCAGGACCGGCCCTGGCCCGTGGGCTCAGCGAGCGTGGGGTTCGCATGGTGAAACCTAACGACCAAACATTCCAGTCTTTGAGTCACTAATCGCCTCTCGAGCCCCATGTCCCCTCCTTCTCTCCACCACGACTGGGCCACCTCCTCGCGTCCACATTTCTCCCCTACTCTGCCTCCCAGCATATGGTCGGCGCCACTTATCTCTTCCTCTCCCGCATTCGTCCTGGCGCGACGATGACTTGCAGGCCAATGGCGATGGCGGTGACGCTCAATTCGATGCAGCAGCATGGACCAATTCATGTAGGAGAGAGATAAGGAAGAATAGGAGGTATAAAGAGAGGGAAGAGGATATGGAGGTGCCTTGGCTGACGGGAGTGTGTCATCAGCCAACGTCGGCTCGGCGGCGGGAAGGTTGCGCGAGAGCCAGCGGTTGGCGGCAGCTCGATCCGCTCCAGGATCGGGAGCTGCGAGGAGGCTGGGGCTCAGGCGCAATGTATTTGAGGCTGCCCTTCGTCTCTTCCTCACTCCACAAGAAGAGCATGTGAATCACGTGGTGCGGCAGACGGCGTGTGGTGCGGCGGACTGCGACCTCAGCGGCTGGGCGATGACACTTGCACGGGATGCTCTACCCAACATGAACTGTCAAGTTGCAATAATTGGTGGTGACTGTGTCTCCATCTGCTAATACATTGGTCATACCTTGGTATATATTCTTCGCACTATATCCACTGGGTCAAACATTGTTTTTTCAATTTTGATAGTTTCATCAGTTCTGAGATACTGAATCTGCAATGTATTGTATCATGGGTGTTGTTTTTAATTGTTCTCTTGCATGTGATGGAAGGTTAGCTGCTCAGTATATAGATTGGATGTATTATAGTTAATTATTTACTTACTCACACACCATATTGCTTATTTTATAATATATAAAAAATATTGGAATAAAAAAGTACCTAAGAGGAGCCACGATGAGGCCACAAACCCTGGTTGCGCTCCCCACGATGCTACTTCTTGAGCCTGCATTAGTTTTTCCCTGAAGTGTAAAGGATGATGCAGTAAAGTAGAGATAAGTTTTTATCTCAGTTAAGAACCAAGGTATCGATCTAGTAGAAGGAACACACAAGTCACCAATAGTTGCACCTACACAAACAAACAAATACTTGCACCCAACGCGATAAAGGGGTTGTCAATCCCTTCACGGTTATTTGCAAGCATGAGATCTGATGGAGATAGGTATAAAAGATAAAAAATGCAAAATAAAATAAAGGTAAATAAATTGCAGCAAGGTATTTTTGTGTGTTTGGTTTTATAGATATGAAAATAATATGACAGAAATAGAACCGGGGGCCATAGTTTTCACTTCAAAGAACGCATACGGTGGGTAAACAAACTATTGTTGATCAATTGATAGAAAAGCGAATAATTATGACGATATCCAAGGCAATGATCATGAATGTAGGCATCACGTCCGTGACAAGTAGACCGACTCCTGCCTGCATCTACTACTATTACTCCACACATCGACTGCTATCCAGCATGCATCTAGTGTATTAAATTAACAAGAACGGATTAACGCCTTAAGCAAGATGACATGAGGTAGAGGGATAGACCCAATCAATGTGAATAAACCCCACTGTTTTATCCTTAATGGCAACAATACAAATACGTGCCTTGCTATCCCTTCTGTCACTAGGTGTGGACATCGCAAGATTGAACCCATTACAAAGCACCTCTCCTGGTGCAAGAAAAATCAATCCAGTTTGCCGAACCAAATCAATAGATCGGAGAGAAATACAAGGCTATTTTAATCATGCATAAAAGAGTTCAGAGAAGAGTCGAATAATATTCATAGATAATCTGATCATAAACCCACAATTCATCGAATCTCAACAAATGCACCGCAAAAGAAGATTACATTGAATATATCTCCAAGAACATCGAGGAAAACATTGTATTGAAGATCAAAGAGAGAGAAGAAGTCATCTAGCTACTAGCTATGACCGTAGGTCTGTGGTAAACTACTCACACATCATCGGAAGGGCAGCAAGGTTGATGTAGAAGCCCTCCGTGGTCGAATTCTCCTCCTGCGGAGTACCGGCGAAAGCCTCTAGATGGGATCTCATGAGGACAGAAACTTGCGGCGGCGAAAATTATTTTTTTTGTGTCCCCTCCGGTCTACGGGGAATATTTGGGTACTTATGGAGCAAGATTAGGGTTGGAATTGTCACGGAGGGCCCACAAGCTAATAGGGCGCGCCTGGTAAGCTTGTGGCTCTTCTGGCCTCCTCCCGAACCTTCCTAGGTGTCTTGTGGTCCAAGAAAATTCGTCCAAAAGTTTCGTTTCGTTTGGACTCCGTTTGGTATTTATTTTCGGTAGAAGTCAAAAACAAGAAGAAGAAAACAGCAACCGGCACTGGGCACTAGGTTAATAGGTTAGTCCCAAAAAATGGTATAAAATAGCATAATAATGCCTATAAAACATCCAAGATGGATAATATAAAACATGAAACAATCAAAAATTATAGATACGTTGGAGACGTATCAAGCATCCTCAAGCTTAATTCATGCTCGTCCTCGAGTAAGGAATGATAAGAACATAATTTTTTATGTGGAATGCTACCTAACATGTTTATCATGTAATCTTTCTTTATGTGACATGAATATTCAATCCATATGATTCAAGAATAAGTTTAATATTGACATAAAAACAATAATACTTCAAGCATACTAAAAAGTCAACATCACTTTTCAAAATACCATGGCTCTAGATTGGATCTTGTGGCTAAAGAACTTGCGGTGGCTGAAACAATTTTTCGTCGACTCCTTTAGAGTTTCTGGAATATTATGGTATTTATAGTCTGAGGTCAGTGGAAATGATCACCGTGGGCTCCACTACCTACTAGGGCGCGCCTAGGGCCTCTGACGCGCCCTGGGGCCTTGTGGGCCCCATGGGCCTCCCCTCGTGCGCTTTCTTGACCCCTTGGGTGTCTTCTGGGCAGAAAAAATCTCCAAACAATTTCGTGGCATTTGGACTCCGTTTGCTATTGATTTTTTACGTAGTAAAAAATAAGCAAAAAACAGTAATTAGCACTGGGCACTATGTCAATAGTTTAGCCCCAAAAAATGATATAAAGTTGCTAGAAAATGATTATAAAATATACAATAATATAACAGCATGAAACAATAAAAAATTATAGATACGTTGGAGACGTATGGCTCCTGGTGCTTCTATATATTATGATGGACCATTGGTCTTACAAAACATTGAGTAATTTATGAATGAATGTCCATGTAAATAAATAAGCAGAAAGTACAAAATCATTTAAAATCAAGGGTAAAATCAATGGACGAGAACAACCTAGGTGATCATGCTGGCTTTCATGAGAACTATCACTTAAATTTAAATTAAATGTTACATATTTGACGGAGGCTGTAGGATTAGCACAGGCTATACCATTCTTGCGTGTCTCGGAAAATAGTTTATCCATACTTGGTGCCGTGTTTTCCTTTCCTCCTTGTTCCAATAGAGGCAAACGACTATTAAAGACACGTCACACTAGGCTTATATTATTGAAAATTAAAACGACAAGAAAAGTCATACAATGTATGAGGCTCCAAATTATATGTCTAAACTGTTCACAACTAGATTGATGAAGTATTTTGAGGTTGGCTCTGTTTTGGGTGCTTCTCGCGCTTTTTCTGTAGTTATAAAGGATTAAATTGTCAAGCATGCAAATGGTTGAAAATTAAGAAAGAACATGAGAATTTACCGCTCAGTCTGTCAAAGGTGCTCATAGGGGTAGGGTGTGCATGTGTGCGTTCATAGGGTGAGTGTATGCGCGTATGTATAAGCGCTTGCGTCTGTACTGTGTTAAAAACATGAGAATTTACCAAAACAAAATCCTTGCTGAAAAAATGCTCCGTGATAAGCCATTTCCAAATATCCTTGGCGACAGGTTTAGGTACCTTTTTCATAGTCTCCAGCTGTCATCTTGTGTTGCACAAAATTTCGGTGCAAGTCTCCACACCAGTTGATCCAAAGCTTTTTAACATGGGCTAATATCTTACTTTTGTACATGTCAATTGCAATGTTCTTGTCAATCTTTTTGAACTTGTCCTGAATGGGTGTTCATAAAACAGAATATCATAAGCACGACAATACATAAATTCAGATTATAATGTTGGAGCCTTTAATACTTCTAACGACGGATTATATTAAACCGTGCATTTCTATTCATCAAAATGCAAACATCTAAAAAAAAATTAGGTTGACAAGACATACATATGAACAATGCAAGAAGCTCTTGCGTCCTTCTATAACTTTCTAGAAAGTTTATATGATACAACAAAAATTAAATATTCTAAAATGCTACTACAAATTTGGTTCGTTGTTCCAGAAAACTACCATGTCGCACCGATGACTATGTTGGTTAACCTTAAACTTTATTATGACAGCTGTGATTTTATATGGCATAAATGGAAGTATTTTATCTTGTATCAAAGAGATTATTAAATTCATTAAAAGCCTTCCTTTCTAACACATTCTACTACTAAGTTAGAGCCGTGTCAACAAATTTATCTTTGACCAATAAATAAATAATTCACTTTTGTTTCCAGTTAAGGAGGTAATTAAATCGGGACATCTAATATTTGTGGCACAATCAATTCCTACTTGTTTTGGGGAGAGACTTCCGTTCATGTAATGAGCGGATGACACACACATGGGTATATAACGAGACTAGAAAACAAAGCAGCGTGTTTATGTACGAAGAGTAGCAGATCCATCGAAAATGGCAAACATTGTTGTACTGAGCGAGTCAGGGTCCTGTGTACGCTTGTTTGGCCAGCATGGTCAGGTTGAACAATTCTATATCACGGAAGCCTAAACCCCATTGGTAATTTGGCATTGTCATTTTATCCGAAGAGACCCATGCAACCTTTCTTTCACTATTTTTACATCCCCAGAAAAATTTCCTTAGCATCGTGTCAATCTGTCGACACAAACCTCTTGGTAATAAGAAGGAAGGACATAGAGAATGTCCGGACAGCTTGAGCGACGGACTTGATCAAGACCTCTCTTCCAGCTGAGGCCACATATACACTTTTCTATCCAGCTTCTCACCTTGGCCCATAGCCTATGCTTGATATATTTGAAGGACCGGTTCCTCCACCTCCCCATGTCCGACGGCAATCCCAAGGACTCGTTTGGCACACTTAGAATTCCCTTGATTATGGTCCTCTTCCCATTAGGGCAGCCCTTGCCCGAAAAAATGTTGGACTTAGCAAGGTTCACACGTTGTCCCGATGCCCTGCAGTATTTCTGGGTTCTGTCTTTATCTCAGCAACATTCTCATTTGCTGTGAACAGAAAGAGACAGTCATCTGCGAACAGGAGATGATTCATTAGCGGCCGGGTGGGGGAGGGGGGCTTTGCTTAAATCAGAGAAATATGTTTTGAAGGCCCCATAATGAAATGGGATATCAACACTTCGTGTGTTTTTTTCACAGGGAACACTTTGTGATTTATCAATGGATTACATCCATACTATGTGCATCCATTTGATCTTATGTCAAATTATTGAGAAAAATAGCGTATATATTCTTGTTTTTGTCGCCAATGACTGGATTAGTTGGCGGTCCGACCCATGATGAAAGGCTGATTTGGAGACGTCTTATCTTTGGGGGTGGCGGTCCGACCTAAGTTAGAGCCATGTCAACAAACTTATCTTTGACCAATAAATAAATATTTCACTTTTATTTCCAGTTAATTTAGGTAATTAAATGGAGACGTTCTTATCTTTTGGACACAATCAATTTCTACTTGATTTGGGGAGAGACTTGCATATGCATGTAACGAACCTGCCCTTCAAGATAAGGGCGACGCATGCCTATATAACGAGGTGAAATTGAAACGGAAGCACCGCGAAGAGCGGCAGATCCGTCGAAATGGCAAGCATTTCTCTCGTTCTCACAATTTGCGTCTTGGGCTTCTACGTGCCCGCCCCCTCCCTGGCGTCGCCCTCCGGCGGCAATGACTTCCTCCGCTGCCTCTCGACGGACGTTCCCGGCCAGCTCGTGCAGACGCCGAGCTCGCCGTCGTTCAAGCCGCTCCTGGTGTCGTCCATCAGGAACGCCAGGTTCGTGGCGCCGGCCACAGCCAGTCCCCCGATCTGCATCGTGACTCCAACCAACGCATCGCATGTCCAGGCCGCCGTGCGCTGCGGGCGCCGCCACGGCGTGCGCGTCCGCGTGCGCAGCGGCGGGCACGACTGCGAGGGCCTCTCG
This sequence comes from Aegilops longissima, assembly GCA_021605205.1. NCBI lineage: Eukaryota > Viridiplantae > Streptophyta > Magnoliopsida > Poales > Poaceae > Aegilops > Aegilops longissima. Next base: position 22,707,365 of record CM038677.1, on the reverse strand, counting down.
TACCGGTCGGGCCGCCCTGACAGCGAGGCGTTCGCGGTGATCGACCTCGCCGAGCTCCACGCCGTCCGCGTCAACCCACAAGAGGCCACCGCATGGGTTGACGCCGGGGCGGGGATCGGGGAGCTCTACTACCATGTCGCCACCGCTGCGCCTGGGCTGGGCTTCCCGGCTGGCGTGTGCCCGACCATCGGCGTAGGGGGCCACTTCAGCGGAGGCGGCATGGGCCTCATGATGCGCAAGTACGGTCTCTCCGCCGACAATGTGCTCGACGCCACCATGGTCGATGCCCAAGGGAACCTCCTGGCGGACAAGAAGGCCATGGGGGACGACCTCTTCTGGGCCATCCGCGGCGGCGGTGGCGGGAATTTTGGCATCGTGCTGTCGTGGAAGGTGAGGCTCGTGCCGGTCCCGCCGACAGTGACCTTCGTCAAAGTTGCCAGGACAATGGAACAAGGCGCGGTCGACTCGGTGACCAAATGGCAAACGCTCGCGCCGGCGCTCTCCGACGACCTCAGCGTACGTGTCGTTGTGCAAAACGGTGAGGCCAACTTCCAGGCCCTGTACCTCGGCAACAGCAGCGCGGTGGTGACGACGATGGGGAGCCGGTTCCCAGAGCTCGGGGTGACGATCGCCGACTGCAAGGAGATGAGCTGGCTGCAGTACACGGCGTACATATTCTTTGGCGACGCCATCAACAGCAAGCCTCTGGAGGCGCTCCTCCTCAACCGGTCCATGCCCCTGGGCCGCTTCGTCAAGAACAAGTCCGACTACGTCAAGAAACCACTCACCAAGGAGACGTGGGAGAAGATCTTCCTCTGGCCCAATGGTACCGCCACGGGGCAGCTCGTCCTAGAGCCGCACGGCGGAATAATGGGCCGCATTACCGCCAACGACATCCCGTTCCCACACCGGAGCAGCGTCCTCTACAACATCCAGTACGTGGAGTTCTGGAACGGCACAGCGCCCGGAGGCGACGTTACGCCGAAATGGGTGGGGAGCCTGTACGACTTCATGGCACCGTTCGTGAGCAAGAACCCGAGGGGTGCGTATGTGAACTACCGGGACCTTGACCTTGGCACGAACAAGGTGGTCGATGGCGTGACAAGCTATGAAAGTGCCAAGGTGTGGGGCGAGAGCTATTTCGGCCCAAAAAACTTTAGGAGACTCGCCGAGATTAAGCACAAGGTGGACGCTGGCGACTACTTCCAGAGCGAGCAGAGCATGCCACCACTTCCCCTGAAACAGTAGTGTAGCTGCCCAAAACAAAACAAATCATGTTTGACCAAATTGTAACTGCTAATAATTTTGATTACCTAAAAAGGTTACAACATGTGTCAACATATTTGCCATCCCTAAGTCCCTAACTAATGATATCCGCATGATTTTGGTGCTATAGATATAACCCAACCTGAAGGAATTAAAAAAAACGAGATATGGGGACGAAGGAGGAGGGGATGACAGCGAGAATAGTGAATCTACATAGGAAGCGAAAGAATACGGTCAGAGCCTTGAGAAGGGAGAACGGAGCAAGATGCACAGTCGATGAGGGTATGCGAGAAATGGCAGCAGGGTTCTATGAACAACTTTTTAAATCTGAAGACACAGAAGCAACGGACCGCATCCAAGATCTTTTCCATGAGGTAGTCTCGCCATCAATGAATGAGAAGCTCACGGCGCCGGTTACTGATCTTGAAATTGAGACTGCTCTATTTCAGAAGGGGCCGACGAAGGCTCCGAGGCCGGACGGGCTACCGGCATGTTCTATCAGCGGCACTGGCCATTGGTACGGGAGGATGTCTGCAAAGCGGTTCGTGATTTTCTTGCAGGTTCAGCAACACCGGATAGCTTGAATGACACAATAATTGTGATGATCCCGTAAGTTAACTCACCGGAGCTACTGTCACAGTTTCGCCATATAAGCCTTTTGTCCTATATAAAATAGCGACAAAAGTTTTAGCAAATAGACTGAAGTTGATCCTTCCGGTACTCATCTCTGAGGAGCAAAGCGCATTTGTACCGGGACAGTTAATCACTGACAATGTGCTCGTGGCATATGAGTGTGTGCACGCAATTAGGAGACGGAAAAGGAAGAAGCCGCTATGTGCAGTAAAACTTAATATGATGAAAGCCTATGATAGGGTCGAGTGGGTGTTTCTAGAGAAAACTTTGGAGCGTTTTGGCTTTGCACAAGAAAGGATCAGCATGATAATGAGATGTGTTAGGAGTGCTCGGTTCTGTGTCAAGCTGAATGGGGGTTTTTCGCGCAGTTTCTTGCCGTCGAGAGGGCTTCGGCAGGGCGATCCACTTTCCCCATACCTGTTCCTGTTTTGTGTTGAAGGTTTTTCAGCGTTGCTTCAGCAGGCTCAAAGAGATAATCTGATAAATAGGGTAAGCTTTGGGAGACTGGCCCGCATATAACTCATCTTTTATTTGCTGATGACAGTGTGGTATTCTTGGAAGGAACACAAGGTAATCTCCAGGCACTAAAGGATATTCTGCAAGCATACCAAGTGGCGTCTGGACAGAAGGTAAATTTACAAAAATCAGCTATCTTTTTTGGGAAAGGATGTAACGAGGAGGATAAGGGTGCTCTGAAACAAACCATTGACATTGACTCTGAAGCACTAAGTGAGAGATATCTGGGGCTTCCAACTGTGGTAGGAAGATCAAAAGATGGTTCCTTCCAATATGTCAGAGAAAGCTCAATGGGTAAAGTGTCGGGATGGAAGGTGCAAGGTTTGTCTAAGAAGGCAAGGGAAGTACTTATAAAATCAGGGTTACAATCAACACCAACTTTCACAATGAGCTGTTTTCAACTCACAAAGAAGATGTGCGGGAACTTGTCTTCAATCTCTTTAAAATTCTAGTGGGGAGCGGCTGATGTTGAAAGGAAGGTGCACTGGATAGCCTGGGATAAAATGTGCTTGCCAAAGAGAGATGGTGGGATGGGATTCAGAAATTTTGAAGCTTTTAATCAAGCTCTGCTGGCAAAGCAAGCGTGGCGACTCCTTCAATATCCATCCTCTTTGTGTGCGCGTGTGCTCAAGGCTAGGTACTTCAAGGAGTGCACAATCATGAACGCCATGTGTCCCAATGGTGCGTCGTACACGTTCAGGAGCATTATACATGGGAGGGAACTACTAAGAGAGGGAGTTGTTTGGCGTGTAGGTGATGGTTCGAACATTAACATACACCACGAAAATTGGATTCCGAGGGTGGGGAGTTTGAAACCTTTTGGGCAGCATTTTGTCCATGGAATCACACATGTCAGCGACCTACTTAGTCCCGATGGTTCTGCTTGGGATCATGCCAAGGTGGATGCTATGTTCTCAGCTGATGACGCACATGATATCAAGCAGATCGCTATTGGAGGCCTGGGTAGCAGCGACTATTTGGCGTGGAATTTCACTAAGTCGGGGCAGTTCAGAGTCCGATCAGCATATCACCTATGTATGTCGCTAAAAAGGACCAAAACCGGACGGCCGGAGTCCTCGACATCGGTGTATAGACACAAAAGTTGGCTTGCGCTTTGGAACACCAACGCTCCTGGGAAGGCAAAGATTCACATGTGGCGCCTTATAAAAAATGGATTGGCCTTTGGTGCCGAGTTACACAGGAGGAAAATCAAACCAGGGATCTTTTGCATGGTTTGCGGCAGAGAAGAAATAGTCCTGCATCGCTTCTGGGCGTGTCCGCATTCAGCCATGTTCTGGAAGGTTTTAAGTTCGGAGAAAGGGGTTCCGGTGGCGATCCCGCCGGTGTCTGATGGACCCCATAGAGAGCTTGCCTCATGGCTGCTGGGATGGTTTGCTGATGCCGGCGACCAGGAGCGGGAGTTAATGGTTCAGGCTGCGTATGGTCTTTGGCTCGCAAGGAATGAAGCGAGGGATGGAAAAAAGATTGCGGATCCCAGGGTGGTTGCAGAGAATGTTCATCAGCATATCATGGAATGGACCGCCATTCATGCAAAGCAACCGAGGTGCTCCTCTGCAGCACCGGCTGTAAGATGGAGTCCGCCGGAGCAAGGGTGGCTCAAGGCAAACTCAGACGGAGCTTTGTCTAAGCTGCGGGATCGTGGAGGTGGAGGAGTGGTTCTTCGAGACCATGTCGGAGCATTTAGAGGGGGCGCCTGCTACGTATTCCGGGATGTGTCTGATCCCGAGGTGGCCGAGATACTTGCTTGCCGCAAGGCGTTGCAGCTGGCGATCCATGCTGGAGCTACCAGCGTGCACGTTGAAGTCGGCAGCAAGGGAGTGGCGGCCATGTTGAATGACCAGGCAAAACACTTAAGTGTGGCTGGCCCGATCGTTGAAGAAATCAAGATGCTGGGAAGGACTCTTGAAGGTTTTAAAGCTTCCTGGGTTAGAAGATCAGGGAACCAAGGAGCTCACTTGTTAGCTAGAGAAGGAGTTAGTAAGGAACTTTGTAGTTTTTGGCCTAGCAATCCGCCTGACTGTATTTTGCATGTAATATCCGATGAAATCCCAGGTGTAGGATGATTAATAAAGCTTGATGATGATTCTAAAAAAAAAGAATCTACATAGTTTTTTTGTAGTACAAGATGAACTAATATACATGTAAAGCCAGTTACATGCGGTGAGTGCTCTGGCTAGTGGGCCGGCCCGCAATAGGCATCGTATAAGACGTGCCCGCTTGGCTGGGCTTGGACTAGAAAAGGAAGATGGGCTAGAGGGCGCAATATAGCCCAAGGGGGGGACAAAAGGACCACAACACAGCGCAACAAACCGGGCTACATGCTATCCCTCCAAAAAAAATCAGCCGACCTATCCGGCAAATAGGAGCACTCTTGCCACATTATGCGGCAAACTCTCGATGCTTCGCATATGTGAGCAGCCGAGAGGACCGGGATGGGAGGAAGATCAATCTGGGGGGAGGAAGAAAATAAATAATAAAATTTTAAAATAAATAATAAAAATAACAGAGCATAAACGGAAAAGGAAGCAAAATGTACAAGCGAGAAAAAACAAGAGAAAAGAGCTAAAAATGTAAAACAACGTTTGCCAGGTGCAATGAAAAGACACTTGGCAAAGAAAAAGGAGAAGGAAATTTAAAAATAAAAAACAAATATTTGCCGGGTGAGAAAAATAAAAGAGTTCAGCAAATACTTCTTTGCCCAATGTAAAAAAAAAACTCAACAACGATATCTTTGCCCAGCTAAAAAAACTATGCAACTGACCTCTTTGCCAGAGCACGCAACAAACATGCGAAGAAGTAGTGAAAACTTCGTTCCCCATACAATGCACGCAACAAACACTTAGAACTGGTCCAAAATCCCAGATTCGAGTTGTGATACTCAATTCTTACTAATTCCATCATTGATGGGATAACCCAAAGCTTTACTCAGAAATATGAAAACCACATGCGAAGAAGTAGCAAACTGAATAACCGATCATCTACCCTACACACAAAAAAAACTGATCATTTTATGTTCACGAATCCTATATACTCCCTTTGTCCGTAAATACTTGTCGGAGGAATGGATGTATCTAGACGTATTCTAGTTTTAGATACATCCATTTTTATGCATTTCTCCGACAAGTATTTCCAGACGGAGGGAGTACATAAGAAGTTGATCCCACTATTATATTTATCTCAACATGCACACATGTCACCTTATCAAAGACCCACCACTACATGCACGGAAAAAGTTTTCCATTGTTAATTGATCTCATGCACACTTTTCACCTCACCACACATGGCACGTCATCACGTACACTCAACATGCATGAAAAAAAGTTTTTCACACAATAATCAAATACAATATATAATATTTATTTTTAGCTTTAGTTCATACTCCCTCCGTTCCTAAATATACGTTTTTTTAAAGATTTCACTACAAACTAGATACGGATGTATATAGACACTGTAGATTCCCTCATTTTGCTCCATATGTAGTGTATAATAAAATCTCTAAAAAGACTTATATTTAGAAACGGAGGGAGTATATTATTAGTTCAATGATGAAAGCTTCACACAATCAAATCACTGAAATATATTGCAATCGATTCCCACAGCAATGCGCTGGTATTATCTAGTGTTCATAACCTTTTAGCCCATCTGAGTTATTAGCAAGTCAGAATATGGTCAAACGCGAGCGATTTGCACAATTTAACAACCAGTTTTCAAATATATTGCTTGGCCAGTTACACTAGCTTCCTAGTTAAGCTCATTCCCTGATCAAGAGAAGTGGCGGCACGCTCTGCTCATTCCGGAAGTAGTCGGTGGCATCCACCTTACGCTTGATCTTGGCGAGTCTCTTAAAGTTTGCCCGACCGAAATACCTCTCACCCCACACCTTGGCAGTCCCATAGCTCGTCACACCACCGACCACCTTGTTCACGCCAATGTCGAGGTCCCGGTAGTTGACATACACACCCCTCGGGCTCTTGCTAACCAGCGGTGCCATGAAGTCGTACAGGCCGCTGAGCCATTTCGGCATGCCGTGCCCCCCTGTGCTGTTCCAGAACTCGACGTACTGGATGTTGTACAGCACGCCGCTCCGGTACGGGAACGGCGTGTAGTCGTCGGCGATGCGGCTCATCATTCCGCCGTGCGGCTCCAGGATGAGCTGCCCCACCGCCCCGCCGTCGGGCCAGAGGAAGATCTTCTCCCATGCGTCCCTCGTGAGGGCCTTCTTGACGTAGTCGGACTTGTTCTTGACAAAGGGGCCTATGGTCATGGAGCGGTTGAGAAGGAGCGCCTCCAACGGCGTGTTGTTGCTGGCGTCGCCGAAGTATAGGTACGCCTTATGCTGCAGCCAGCTCATCTCCTTGCAGTCGCCGCGCGTGAGGCCGAGCTCCGGGAACCGGCTGCGCATCGTCGCCACCACCGCTCTGCAGTTGCCGAGGTACAGGGACTGGAAGGTCGCCTGACGCTTCTGGACGACGACACGTACGCTTAGATCTTCGGGGAGCGCCGGCGCGATTGTTTGCCATTTGGTGACCGCGTCGACCGCCCCCTGGTCCATGGTCTTGGTGACATTGAAGAAGGCCACCTTCGGTGGGACCGGCACGAGCCTCAGCTTCCAGGACAACACGATGCCGAAGTTCCCGCCGCCGCCGCCGCGGATAGCCCAGAAGAGGTCGTCCCCCATGGCCTTCTTGTTCGCCAGGAGGTTCCCTTCGGCGTCGACCATGGTGGCGTCGAGGACGTTGTCAGCGGAGAGGCCGTTCTTGCGCATCATCAGACCCATGCCTCCGCCGCTGATGAGGCCCCCCACGCCGACGGTCGGGCAGACACCAGCCGGGAAGCCCAGCCCGGGCGCCACCGTTGCGACGCGGTAGTAGAGCTCCCCGAGCGTCGTCCCAGAGTCGACCCACGCGGTGGCCGCGCGCGCGTCCACCCGTACGGCGTTGAGCTTGGAAAGGTCGATCACCGCGAACGCCTCGCCGTTCGGGGTCGCCGATCGGTACGAGAGGCCCTCGTTGTCATGCCCGCCGCTGCGCACGCGGACGCGCACACGGTGGCTGCGCCCGCAGCGCACCACGGCCTGGACGTGCGACGCCTGGGTGGGCGTCACGATGCAGAGCGGGGGGCTTGCCGTCGCCGGCGCCACCAACCTGGCGTTCCTGATGGACGACAGCAGGAGCGGCTTGAACGAGCGTGAGCTCGGCGTGAGCACGAGCTGGCTGGGGACTTTCGTGGAGAGGCAGGAGAGGAAGTCGGTGTGGTTGGAATTGGAGGACCGCGCGAGGGATGGGTAGAAACCCAAGAAGCAAATTGTGAGCACTAGTGCTACGCGCGCCATTTTCGTTCTGTGCGTGCTCTCGTACCCGGTGCTGATGTTCCTCTGCAAATTCACCTTGTTTTATAGGCCATGCGGCATTAAAGCATGCATGCGCCTAAACCTTTTTTACTCCTATATGGTCATCGTTATCTTGAAGGGCCAGTTACATGCATACATGGAATCTGCCCGCCTTTCATGGCCAATATTTGATTTGTCTCTCCCCAAATCAAGTAGGAAGTGAATGCAAATGTAATCTATTCTATACCTACCTAGATTAATTCAGCACTCCCTATAAAATCTCACGTTAATTGAAAATTATGAGCCATTAATTTGGTGAGACCGAATTATAATGGCTCGGATTATTCCCCTTATAAGAGGTTAAAATCTGAAAAATAGAAGCCGTTCATCTGGTGGGATCACTTTATAACGGCTCAGATTATTCCAGTAAAAATAATATCAATAAACAAATGTTAACAGGAAAAAATTATTCCCACGCTAGAAATATACTAAATCACGTAACTAAATGAAAAGTTCCACACAAAATTGTCTTCCCATGCCAAAAATAAAGCCAATCACGTCATTAAAAGAAAAGATCCACCTTCCCTAAAAAAGGATCCTTACTAAATTGTCTACCACGCTCAGAATTACAGTCGATCACGTCATGAACAACAAAAGGATCCTTACTAAATTGGCCAATATTTTATTCTGTTAATACATTTTTTCCAATTATAATCAAAAGAAACCAAGAGGCATATGTCTACACGGAGGAGGGGATCTTCGCTCAGCAATATATAGTCAATCACGTCATTAAAATGAAATGATTCTCACAAAAATATTCTCCATTCCACTTATTCTGCAAATAGTTGTTTCCTATTATTTGGAAAAAAATCTGGAACCGTATGTCTATAATATAAGGAGGAGGAGATCCGCGCTGCAGAATTATCCAGGATCATGGCCGCAAGAGACTGTTTGGCTAGACGATTTTCACAAGATGCACACCACCGAGACCTTTGCTGCGACCACACCGAAGGCCGTTTTGCTCGGTTTATTCCAGTAAAAATAATATCAATGAAAGAATGTTGACACGAAAAGATTATTCTCACGCAAGAAATATAGTCAATCATGTCATTCAAAGAAAAGTCTATCACAAAATTGTCTTCCCACGCCTAAAATAAAGCCAGTCATGTCATTAAAACAAAAGATCCACTTTCCTTTTTTTTTTTGAGGATCAAAAGATCCACTTTCCTTAGAAAAAATAAACAGTCCTTACAAAATTCTCTCTCACGCTCAGAATTATAGTCAATCACGCCATTAAAAACAAAAGATCATCATAAATATTTATTCCAAGAATAGATTTTTTTCCTATTATAACTGAAAGAAACCAAGAGGCATATGTCTACAAGGAGGAGGAGAGATATCCGTGTGCAATTAACATATATCGCCTAAATATTAATGTGCGTTGCACGTGTGCATTTACTGGTAACCGAAAGAAATCAAGAGGCATATGTCTACACGGAGGAGGGGATCCACGCTCAACGATATATAGTCAATCACGTCATTAAAACGAAAAGATTCTCACAAATTTTTCTCCCATTCCATTTATTCCGCTAATAGTTATTTCCTCATATTTGAAAAAAATCTGGAACCGTACGTCTATATGGAGGAGGACATCCGCGCTGTAGAATTATCTAGGACCATGGCCGCAGGAGATAGTTTGGCGAGACGATTTCACAATAGGCACGCCGCCAAGACCTTTGCTGTGACCACACCGAAGGCCGCCTTGGACGTAATAGGCGACACTGCGACCGAAACCATCCACTCGCTCTGTCGATCTAGGGTCAGAAGCCGCAAGCGCCACAACCACCGTTGCTTCATGCGACACCGACACCAACACTGCGGTGGAATATGAGTCCTCCACCAAGGCCCTTAAATCCCCTACTCCCATGTGTCTCAACACAACTAGCGTCTTGGTTGCTGAATGTATTGAAGACCGGAGATTGAGTGGCAAATCGTGTAGAAGTGCATGCTCTAGCCAATGCACCAAAAACACCGATCTGATGTAAGAAACTAGGTAATACATTCATACGTCAATACTCCCCCTCACGTGTCGCTCCACCAGGCTTAAATGTTGACTGAAAGTGGGTTGCACCAGCCGGGTCTTAAACTCAAGACATCTTGGCTCTGATACCATGTAGAAGTGTATGCTCTAGCCAATGCAACCAAAATACCGATCTGATGGAATAAAACTAGGCAATACATTTATACGTCAACAAATCAGATATTTCCCACTAATTGATGTTTGACTGGGCGCCTTGCATGTATGTGTTATTATGCTCTTTAAGTTGTAAGATGAAATATGAAAGAGCTTCCAGAAAACAAACTGTAACAATTGAACAATCAATTTCAATGCACTTAGATTTATTTTTGTTTTTTCTGTCTGGATTTGTGTTCCAAAGGAAGCTAATATTATTGGTTATCTCGATGCAAACGGCCACAAGTTTATGACACCGGAATTATGTTTGACTGGATGTGTTGCATCTTTCCCATATGGAATATCAAAAAGTTTTGCCAATAAAAAGGGATGTGTTGGTTAAAATTGGATTCCTGCAAAAATTTCAAGGCAGCCATGAACCATGGCGACACGCTTTCATTCGTTTTAGTGTATAAGCTAATTAGTCTGAGAAATATCATATTGCTTTGTACTCCCTTTGTTCCTTTATATAAGGTGTATTTGTTTTTTGATAAAATTCCAAAATGTAAGGTGCATTTCTTCTAATTCTTCATAATTCCCTTGTTAGCCCTTTAGAAAAAGGGAAAGTATCTCTCTCCTGATTATCTGTATCTCTTCTTGTAGCAAAAGAAGGAAAGTATCTCTCCATCGATTGCATGTATCTCATACTTTCCTCGACTAACTGATTTACTTGTCACTAACCAATAAATTTGCCGAGGGTAATTTCGTCCTAACATGTCTATAATTCCTTGCCTTGGTCACCGTGCCGAAAATAATACACCTTACATAAAGGAACGGAGGGAGTATCAGATAACCAATTTCCATGAATTTTGGTTTTTTGTCCCACAATATAAGGTGCATACTCTCTCTCTCTCTCTCTCTCTCTCTCTCTCTCTCTCTCTCTCTCTCTCTCTCTCTCTCTCCTCCCAGCGCCGCCACCTCTCTCCTTCAGGCGAGGGTTGCAAGGGAGAAGACAAAGCCGACGAACTGTTTATATGCCTCTTGGAAGGTTGTTAGTTCCATATGTGGGGATGTGCGTATTTGCTTATTTGTAAAGGATGTTGGACCCATATGTAACACACCACCAACTCCAATCTTCATAAGTAGGAAAGATATGCGAAATATGAAAGTCAGCCTAACAATTGCAATGGTGATTCTATGCCAATCTTTATAAGTTGGAACTACCTGAGGTGCAACGTCGATATCAAAGACAATCCTTGTATATATGGGGCACTAGAAATATAATGTCATATCTCAAACAATTTTCATGTTCTAGTTTTATTGCATTGACATGTGGCGGCATAATGGCAGAACATGGTCTCTCTCTCTCTCTCTCTCTCTCTCTCTCTCTCTCTCTCTCTCTCTCTCTCTCTCTCTCTCTCTCTCTCTCTCACCCCTCTCCCTTTCTATCTCTCTTTCTCTCCCTCTACCTCCCTCTCCCTCTCGTGTAAATTTTCACTAAGTTGTTTTCCTGATGGATTATCCAGAACATCACAAAGGTAGCAGTATTATTTGATTTATGATCAATAGTGTCGTTGTATTGTGTCCATTGATGTTTGACATTTAGTTTGTTCATGCTTGATAGAATCATTTCCAGCAATTGTGATGGCAGTTAGCAATTGTGATGGCATCCAATAACATATATTGTCTTGCGCGGATACATGGTCCATATCCCTTGTCGTGGACAACTTTGTTGCTCCTCGTGTTGCCTCTTCCCACGCTAACATGGCCACCTAAACTTAGCTCAAATTCTATAGGACTATCTTATCTTGCCTTATAAACTATAATGCTCTCCATCTAAAGTAAAATTCAAACAAATGTTTGCTCATAAGTAGCCAAACAAACTAAACAATTGTCTAGATTATTGATGACGCAATGTCAAAACAAGAAAATATGCACACTGTTGTTCTTGTCCAGTTATGACTAATCTAAATAATAATAATTTCAGCATCCAGTAGTATAAAAAGAGAGGTCTTTCAATAATCTTTAGTCGCGGGGCCTTCTAGCGACAAGAGTAGAGGGTTTCTCTGAAGTGGAAATCCAAATAAAAATTGGCATGATTGTCCCAGTCAATCTCTCTAGCTACAAGTATGCAACAAAAAAACTTCATTTTGGCCTAAACGTATCTCAATCTTTAATCCAAAAGGTTTCAGAGCTATTCAATCACCTTTCTATGATATCCGGTTCCACAAACTTGGGGTTCTTGAAGTGCCCCTAGGTGATGTTCAATGTTCTGATTTGTAAATATGATACCTTGTGTTTTACTTGTTCTGAAATTTGTTGACCTGAAGCAATAGGTGTGGTTGGATAGTTGTGACAGGCATGAAGCTGAGAAAAAATATTGTGGGCGAAGAAGACTATAAGTCTTAGTTTCTTGTTTTGCTCACACCATTTGACTTTAATCATTCTACATGAACCTTGTACTAGAACCGGTGTGATTTCCTATTTTGACGGGCGTAGAAGACTATTTTCTACACTATTGTTTTTGACCCTGAATATGATAGGCATACATACTACCGCAATCCCCTTGAGTTCATTAACACTGCTCTGACCAACAACCTTGAAAGTCTTAATTAAGCTATCATCTACTCCCTGTGTCCCATATTGTAAGATGTTTTTGCAAGCTAACATAGCTTGCAAAGACATCTTATATTGTGGAACGAGGGGAGTATTATCCATAGAGATCAGCAACGGCAATTAGTAGCAGCAAAGCATTAGAGCACTCTCCTCTATCTCTCATTTTTCTCATCCCCAAAATCTACATCATCTTCTCCCTGCCAAAATTTGTGTTCAATCTAGATCAAAACTTGCCTTAATGAGATTCCAAAACCAAATACAACATGACTGGTGGCTACAAGCAATAGGATGTGGATCATTAGTAGGTTTTCTATCATCTAATCGAACATTGTCCAAAAACAAGTGTGGTAGATTCATTGTCGGAAGATGAGCAAGTACATCCAAATAAAAATATGGTCATGTATCCCCTGCTTTTTCATAAATATTATGAGCAAAGAAACTCAAATGAAATCGAAATAACCTTTTGTCCCAATAAATCTTAGAAGTCAAGTGTACCATGAAACCAAGAAGAATATACAAGGACGGTGTTATTTCTACTTACAATGGCTGACATAAACTGAACATACAAAAAGTCCTGTAATTTCTATAAATAAAGCTTTACTTTCTAGAAGCACAATTAAGTTTAACCAATCAAGCAACAAATCAAAATGTTATGGTCCTGCGCCTGCTCGCGCGTCCACGCGTCCGAGAAGTTCATCCACGCCCGTGACCTCCCGAGGCGCCACGCTGCCACGTCGTACGCCGTGACCTCCCGAGGCGTGTATCACCAGAGCGGATCTCCACGTATACACGCCGGAGGGGCGGGCGCAGATGCCATGGTAGCCGGAGCTGCTCCGGGGGCGCGGCGGCATGGCGGCGGCGGGGCGCTGGAGGCGAGGAAGAAGGGTGTGGCGGCGGTGGGGGGGAGGGGCACCGGCAGAGGCAAGGAGAGAGGCGACGGAGACGGCGGTTGGCGGGCGCACGCACGCGGGTTTGATAGTGTGCGCTGCACGCCGCGCGCGCGTGCAGTTTTTTACCGCGCCGAACTTTCCGGCGCCTGCTGGAGCGCGCCAACCGAGCTCGCGCGCACAAAAACCGCATTTTTTTCCCGTGCGCCATATCTTGCAGGCCTGTTGGAGGTGCTCTAAACACCTTATGTCACATAAAATCATCCTTTTTGTGAGAAAATAAAATCATCCCTTACAAGGACTTTGTTATAAGAACAAGTTAATGCAATCATGTCCTAGCAAGAATATGCATCCACGGACGGCGTTGCTCGTTACCGCCTCTCGGCCTTCGTCACACCAACGCAACCTTGTTGGATTCCACGAGCTCGTACGAGCAAGGGCTGGGGAGTCGTCTATACCCACGCGCACAATGGTGTCCCATGATGTCTTTCCAGCACGGAGGCAACGCGACAACCCTCCACCCGCAAGCATTGGTGTCGTCCTGGATTTAGATTAAGCACAACTTGGCATGTTTTTGACTATGGCGCCTTACCTACTCCGTCGGACAAAACCTAAACTAGGCATTCAATGAAACCATGAAGGACAGGTGTGGCCAAGGGATTGCACCACGCAATCATACATACTTGGGCTTGGTCTTTGTACTTTGTAGTCATACTTCGGGGACGTAGCCATTGTCCGATGAAGCATGTTAACAAATACTGGTGTCGAGTGTGATTGTGTGTTCTTCGGAAGACCGATTACGTCGGTCTCAGAACTTTTAATAAGTGGTATCATGGCGGGTTCGAGAGACATATTAAGTTGATCAACATGTGATGAGCGGAGAGATGTTGGATAAAATCCAGTTCAATCAATGCTGACTCAAGCGATCCGGACTCGGGGTGATCTCAAGAGATTAAGTCGATGAAAATCCAGTAAAGATCGATGGGATTTGGAAGTCTCCTAGTGAGATCGGGAGCAACGCATGCAATGGTTCGTGGCAGATCAAAGCTCTCGAGGAGATCAGAAACAACGCGTGCAGTGGTTCAAGGTACATGAGAGCTCTCGGTGAGACCGGACTCAGTTTGTACTTCCTCTGTAAACTAATATAAAAGCTTTTAGATCAGTGATCTAAACGCTCTTATATTAGTTTACAGAGGGAGTAGCATGCATACTAGCAACAAGTTCACATGTGAGCTGGCCAGGCAAAAGGCATCGCTGGAGCTTTATGCCGCTTACTGCGCCGTGGAAGAAGGGCTACAGCCAGGATTTTCATTTTTCAATTTTCACTAGACAAGTGGTTTTCCTGTAACCACTCAAAAGAAAAAAAAACCCTGGTTTCATGTAGGTGCGTCCATCTGTTTCTATTAAACCAGCAGTGTACGCGTGGTACTTTTTTTGTTTCTTTTTTGTTTTCTTATTTTCTTTCTCGATTTTCATCTATTTTCTTTTGGTTTCTACTGTTTTTTTTATCTTTTTTTATTCTGATTTATTTGTTGGTTTTCTTTGGTTTTTATTATTTTCCTTTCTTTGTTACTTTTTAACACATGTCTAATTTTTCATACATGATATATATTCTTCGGATTGATCAGGACCATTTTTATACATGTTTAACATGTTTTAATACATTATTAACACTTTATCAATACTCATTTTGACGTTTACTTTTTCATATATGTTGTACATTTTTGTATACGTCTTAAACTATTTTTATCTAAGTTTAAAATTTTGAAATACATTATTAACATTTTCTCAAATAGTTCTTTCTATTTTTTCAAATATTTCCTAGGAAATTTTCAAATAGACGTTCAAACATTTTTTCAGATAATAAGAAACTTTTTTATACTGGAGAAACATTTTTAAGTGTCACCGAATTTTGTTTGATACACATGAACTTTTTCTAAATGTAATATGCGTTTTTATGGATTGTTATATTTTGTTTTGAATTACATGAATTGTATTTTTATTAATATCAGGCACATAGTTCTGAAATCCGTGAACATTTTTTTCATGTCACAACATGTTTTTTTGAATGGTGCAAACATTTTGTAGAAGTTGATTGAACATTTTCTTTACTCTGTATTTTTCCGTTTTTAAAAACATGCAATAAACGTTTGAAAAAAATAATGGAATTTATTTTTCATAATATATCCTTGGAGATGCCCTAAGAAAATGCGGCAGAAGTGACTTTATATTTCTTTTGTGACAGCTAACTCTGTGGCAGAAGTGAGCTAACTGGTTGTATGGGTTGTCGGCAAGGGAGTAGGGTGTGAAAAGTGTGAGAAAAGCGGAAAATGGCCACAAGCTCGTGTCGCACAGAAACCAGGCGGGACCAATCCAATTTGTGCAGAGCGATGTATCATCTACTTATCATAAGTTGTTTGTTTGTTAATCTTTAAGAATTCGACACATCTAAACGTTTGGATAGGAGGAGCACCGGATGGAAAATCGATATGCAGAACTTCAACCCCTAAACGATGACCAACATATCCGGCCAGTCACAGGAATTTACTCAAAAGTAGCTCAGGGTTGCAGTAGTTCTACGATGACCGTGACCAGATACCATGAGATGTTATCCTTCATTGCACTTCATACTCTGGTCACACAGAACCACTACACCGTTCAAAAGAACCAATGCTAGATAAATACTAGCGCAGTTAAGCGTGAGCTGTTTCTTCAATTTTCTGGTAAACTACTGATTTGATGATCTTGAACAAACATGCACGGTTCCATCATTAAGAAATGATGCTCTGTTCCGAGAATGAACAAAAAGAAGCCTCAGGATGGCTGAAGAACAGTAATACGCCTACAGAGGGCTTTCCAATGATTAAAATATGGTTGTTGGTTGCTCCCTCATATTCTTCGCTGAACCATCGGCAATGTGACACCATGCCGTTGCAACCTCCGACGAGCCCGTACTTCAATCGTAGGGTCGTCGGTGCATGTGCTTGACATCTCTTAGCGAATTCCAGATTTCACTGGGTTTCTATGGTTTGGTGGGTCAAGACATGTTTCTAACCCATATCATCTCTGGGACTCCACATGTTAAATCCAAAACCTGAAAACGTACTATAAACTGCTTTGCTGCCTCGCTGCAGATTGGTTTTCTGGTCTTATAAATTCCGACTCAAGCTGCAAACAAGGTGAATTATTTTCACTGAAGCATGGGCTTCGATTTGGTATTCTCCAAAATCTCACATGACCCAAACGAATGTGAAGATGAAGGAGTACTATGATACAGAAATAATGTGAATGATATCCCTGAAGAAGCTTACATATATAAAGAGCTGCTACATGCTAGCCCGAGTACATCATTTTAACATGTTGTGATCATTCATTTCACCTTGAGTCAACTTATACCGAAATCTTAATGGCCTGGATATCAAAAGCATGGGATGCATGTGAAGATATAGTGCGTCTAGATTGCTTTAGCACAGCAATCCCCATTGTGCTGGCCGTCGTAATTCGCATGTGAGATCGGACTCAGTTTGTACCATGCATACAGCAACAAGTTCACATGCGAGCTGGCTAGGGAGTAGGGCATCGCTGGAGCTATATGCCGCTTTCTGCGGTGTGGAACAAGGGCTCGCCTACACAGTGTGCTAATTGTGCTGCGGCCTAGGATTTTTTCTTTCCAATTTTCACTAGACAACTGGTTTTCCTGTAGGTGCGTCCATCTATCTGTATTAAACCGGCAGTGTACGTGTGGTATTTTTCTGTTCCTTTTTTGTTTTCTAGTTTTCTTCGATTCTTTTTCTTTCTTTCTTGATTTTCATCTCTTTTCTGTTTGTTTTCACTGTGTTGCATCTCTTTTTTCATTTATTTCTTCTCGTTTCTTTGTTTCTTCGTTGGTTCTCACCTGTTTTTTTTCGTTTTAATTATTTTTTATTTTCTTAGTTTCAACACATGTCTAATTTTTCATACACATTGTAAATTCTTTAGATAGATCAGAACAATTTTTTATACATGTTTAACATTTCTAAATACATTATTAACTTCTGTTCCATATAAGTTTTGATGTCTACTTTTTCCAAATAGATTGTACAGTTTTGTATATGTCTTAAACAATGTTTTTCTATGCTTATAATTTTGAAATCCATTATTAACATTTTTCAAATACTTTTTCAAATTTGTTTTAAAATATGTGTTAAACATTTTAAAATAGACGTTGAAATATTTTTGTAAAATAAGAAACATTTTACATTGGATAAATATTTTTAAATGTCAGAAGAATTTTTTTATACACTTGAACTTTTTATAATTTGACACACGTTTTTATCAGTGGTATGATTTTTTAATGAGATAAATTGTATAAATTTTGTAAAAATATCACGCGCGTTTTTTTGAAATCGGTGAACATTTTTGTTGTGTCACAACATTGTTATGATTGGTGCAAACATTTTTTTACTCTGGATTTTACTACTTTTAAACCATGTGATGAACACTTTTAATAAATTAAATAATTCATTTTTCATAATATATATATTCATTTTTTAATATAAAGATAAAAAATATCTGCGAGTCAGCATCGCATCAGTGCGACATGACGACGTGGTTAGGGGGCTACTCTCTCAGACGAAGCGAGACATAGACAAGCCCGCGGGCGATTTGCTATTCCGCATTAGGTCTCGGATCATGCGACATCAATAGTTAAGGGGTACCCTTGCAAAGGTCACTCCCATCTTCCCAGGCCTCGCAAGTAGCGCATTGCATGCACTCCACTTGTCGCAACCTCAGATTTTTCCACCTTTTTGTAGATTAGTTTTTTCAAACCGTTTGATCTCTTGAACCATGCGTCCAAATCCTAAGCCGTCATCACCGTTGGATTTCTCGCATCGATATCTTCGAAACTAGATCCTATGTTAATAAGTTTTGATAAAAGATTTCATGTAAAAACAGATAGAAAAAACGGAGCCAGAAGCTCTCTCCTTTTTACAATTTTTCCTTTCCTAGAGGCACAACTGTGCTTCTCGCCGAAGCAAATCTGTACCTCCACGAGAAGTTAATATGTGCCTCTCGTGGAACCAAAAAGAAAATAAAATGTGTTCTTTTCCTTTTTTTGAGAAGCATAGATGTGCCTACCATAGAACCACAAAAAGAAAACATATTTTCCCCCTTTCTTAGAGGCATAATTGTGACTTTCACGAAAGCAAATATGTGTCTCCACAAGACGCAAATCTTTGCCTCTCGTGAAAAAAAATGTGTTTTTTACTTTTCGAGAGGCATAACTGTTCTGACGGAAGCAAGTCAGTGCCTCCACGAGAAGCAAATCAGTGCGTCTCGTTGAACCGAAAAAATGCATTTTTTCGCGCAATTTTTTGTTTCGAATATTCTTTCCTCCAAAATCTAAGAAAAACCGGGCGAAAGATGAATAGCCAAAAAAACATCTAAACTCCAAAAAGACGTACAGAAAAATAAAAAATAAAAAACCACAAGGGACCGCCCACGGTGGAGGATCTCGGCCGAAGTACTGGCGGCGGCATACATCTTCATGGCGAGGCTCCACGCGTGTCCAGCCAGCTGCGAGAACGGGACGACGCATCTTCTGTCGATAATCGTGCCTGACTGCGGTCTTGGCGTATGATGGTGGCATATCTGACGTTGTTTCCTTCTCGAGGCATCGCCGTTGCAGGTCACGTCAACTCGATCGGGATGTTCGGAGGGAAACCCTAGATCTGGGTCTACCGGATCGGACGACGACGATGCCTTTGGTGTCATTCTTTGGTGTCATTCTCCCTGCTTGGAGCATCGTTTTGGAGCAAGTGCTGGCTGGAGGGGACATGAGAAGGACGGTGTTACATCTACCGCGAGGCCGACGGCGGTCTCGGTGGCATGGCGCTACGGAGTTTCGGTGGTGGGCGCATGTGGATGGATACGTTCAAGACAGTGGCGTTGTCTGGCGCCAAGGTGGCATCGACGACAGGCCTAGCAAGGTCGATGCGTCAATGCCTGCTCTGGAGATGGATAGGTGGAAGACGGCGGCGGCCGCATTTGTGAGTAAGTTAGACCGGTGTATGCCCTAGCAACGCGGCTTGGTTGGGACCTCCGGCTTTATATGTTAGGCTTTGGTGTGATGTCTTTTTGGTATTCTGCTCGGACAATCAACACCCCTTCATCAAGAGAATAGGAGTAGCGACCGATGTTGCCAAGATGGTGGCTTCAGACTACCGGATGTATTTTGTAAGGTCTTTGTGAATAATTAATAAAATAACGGCATGCATCTTTCAGATGCAGAAGCTGAAGGTCATCCTCCTTTTCTGAATAAAAGAATGGTAAGAAGATTTAACTCATTCGCTGCATATGCATCGTCCAGATGTAGAGGCCGAAGGTCATCCTCCTTTTCTAAAAAATGCAAGAAGATTTAACTCATTCGCATTATCCATTGTCAAAAAAAAACTCATTCGCATTATCAACAGGGTTGAGGAAGAGTGAACTGGCAGGTATACAGAGTACAAGGACTAATACGGCTCCCAGAGCTTCACTATTGGCGATGCAACACCACGCCAATCCTACAGCCTCGTCGGAGGTGGCAACACCCGACACACCCTTGCGCCAATCGTCAGGTGCCTAGCATGGCCACTTGACGTCTCTCCGTGAGTTAGAGATTTTACCGGGTTGCTATGGTTTAGCTTGTCCAAACACGTGTCTACCCCATGTCAGCTCTCGGACTCCCCAGGTTAAACCGCTTTGTTGCCTCACTGCAGATTTTTTGTGTGGTCCTATCTAGTCTAACTCGAGCTGTGAACATGGTGAGCTATTTCCACTGAAACATGGGCTTCGAGTTGGCTTTCTCCAAAATCTCACATGAGCAAAGCCAAAGTGAAGGTGAAGGAGTCCTATCATACCGGAATAATACGAATGATATATCACGAGAAGCATACCTACATATATAAAGAGCAGCTGCATGCCAGCTATGGTACATATATAAAGACGTTGTGATCATGCATTTCACCTTGAGTTGAGTTCTTTACGGGAATCCTATTGTAGTGACATGGAGATCAAAAGCACGGGATGCATGAGAGGATACAGTGCGTCCAATTCAATCTTCATGTTGCAGTTGTGCTTATGCTGACCCTCATAAACTTATTGTTTTGAAGGAACTATACTCAGTAACAGCCTTACTTGTATGGAGTGCTGCAGTAAACCATCAAGAAACTGTAAAGTGCGGAGTCCAGATTTGAAGGTGGCATTTGACGAGAGAGGAATCGCCAACAGTCACAAGTTATACATGAAATGAGCAACATGAAATATCCTGATTTGCTCCTTGAAACTTGTCCTTTTCACAGTTCCATACTAAGAGCTTATTGGAGGGTGCCAGGTGTGGTTTGCCCAAAATTACTTAGGCTCAAAATTCGAGAGGGTTTATGTATTTGGAAGGAGGGAATGTTTCATAGTAAAAGGGTAACTTACACATAAAAACAATAGGTCCATCCAGTAGCATAAATGAAGCATTAATGCAACAACACACCAATGGCAATCGGCAACTCCTAAATTGTAAAGATGGTGATATAACCACTTAAGAGCCTACAAAAATGAAACGAGAAATTGAACAAACAAACTAGCAAAACTTATGTTGCATACACAAAAACAGACAAAGCAAATTCTCAGTCCTAGTCACGACACAAGTCGCCCAGCATGTTTTTCCTTTGTTTGGAAGGAATCCACATGTCCTTAATTTCTATAATAACCAACTAAAAACTATAGCTTTATCACACATTTTTTACCGTGGAGAATCGATTTAAGATGCTGTTGAGAGGGGCTAAACAGAGTGCCGAGTGCTGCAGAATTGTCAGTCATTTCATATGGATGTGCTTTCTTAAGACGTCGGACGTATGGCTTGAGCAGCTTCCATGTGAATAGCTGCAGCCTCAAACAACGAAGAAGTAAAAAATTGAAGGATCACACACAAAATTCTTCTCCTCGTGTCCCAGACATCACCCCATAGAATGACTCGATTGATCCGAGCTTTCTTGATTGGGATCCCTACAAAAAGTGCATAAAGTCTGCACAGACGTGTTGAATATATAGAAAATTAGAGGAACCTCCATTGATGGTCCTAATTGGATTTTACTGAAGGTACCAACATGAGCTTTGCTTTCCTCCAAAATTTCACTGCCTCTAAACCAAAGTGAATGTGAATGACATCATACAAAATCAAAGTGAAGGTGAAGGATATCATATTGACCTATCAAGACGATACCTTCAAGATAGGTAGATATATAGGGTTATAGGTTGCGAGATTGCATTGTTTCCACATTTAGTCATGCGTTTCTCCAAGATGAGACTGTATTGACACCAAAAGCACCTGAACATCATGAATATCAGCATGGACCGATTTAGAAGTACTTACGACCTTTGTAAACTTGTTATAGGGAAGCCATACTAAATAACTACAATCAGTACAGGAAGCTGGTGAAGTAAAATGCAGCAACTAATTTTCGCACGCTAGTTACATATGGAAGTCCACAGCTTATTCATGATAAAGAACACCACCCATGCATATTAAACAGCACATGATAGTCGTCAAATCGATATGTCTATATCCTTTAGCAGCTCACTATTTGCAAGTTTTCTTGGCAGAGGACATACTACACAATTAAGCATCATTCTGGCCAAGTTACTCCTTCATGGGGTATAGTACACTACAGCTTACATGTCCAGCCGCCCACGTTTGTTGGGATCAATGTGATTGTATCACACATGTGATCGATAACCTTAGCCTTAATTCATTCTTCTCCAAAATTTCGAAGTAGTCAAAGCAAGGTGAAAACAGAGTTGTTACAAGCCAGATGTCAGATTGGGCATTTTGTCATGCCTTTCAGTTTGAGCCAACTACCAGATGGAACTATATTGACATGCACATCAAAAGCATGGGACGCATTATGCATGGATGGGTTACTATCGGGTTTCAATGTGAAATTACAACTATTTATGCTGGTCTGCGTAAACTTACTCTAACGTAAGTACTAAGAAATAATATAGTTATACAAACACTACATGCATTGTTGCATCAACAGTTACAACCTCGTATGAAATCTGCAAGCAATGAAATAGGTAATGATCTCCAATAATTAGCAACCATTATATGTATAAAAAAAGGCGCAAGAAACATATAGGACAACCTAATTAAGCATAATTTCAAAGAAAAATAAATAAAGAATAAGATCATAGATAAACTGTTAGACAAACGAAGAGAGTAACATGTGCTAAAAGATAGGCAAATGTCACTCAGCACGCAAGAAGGCAAGAATGGTTAGTTCTCGTTGTTTTACTTATCCTGGAGTGTAGACTGAAAAAAAAAGAGACTTTTCGCTTGTGCTCTGCAAACCATTCACGGGCTCACATCCATCAGGGGCCTCTCTACTTCGAAAAGGATGAGCATTAATTATTATTCTTGAAAGAGAGCATTAAATTCATGGAACTACCCGAAAGAAAATGATTCTTTCTATGGTGCACTAACTTCTGATTTTGACGCGACAAAGTTTTCCACCCATTTTCTCGAATCATGTTGCACCCCATACACATAGCAACATCAGATAAGCATCTGAGAGCTGTTGAATATATGAGCAAGTTATTACGAGATTTAATCCGAATAAGCACAAAATAAATCATGACGGTTATAACAAAGATTAAACTAATCATGTGGACTAGCACAGTAGATGAGCGGATCAAATCTAGCGCATAGACTGGAACTACGAATTCTAGCACGATCTCGAACAAGGAGGACAAGATCACGTACGGTGCAGCGGGAGCAGGACCGCCAGCGTTGATGTTGTGGCCCATGTCGTTGAGGAAGAGGTTGCCGAGGTCAGGAAAGAATTCGTCATCGCTGCCAGCAGTCGCGCGAGTGCGCTCCCCAAAAACCTGATCGCTCCTCTCCCGTACAGGATCACGAGAGGTGGGGTTCCGAAGGCCTGTTGTCCCTTCTCGCGGTGCACGCCGGAAGGAGGGATGGAGAAGACTTGTGTGGCGGCACAACACTAGTAGAAAAAGGGCCTATAGTCCCGGTTCATAAGGGCCTTTAGTCCCGGTTCTTACACGAACCGGGACTAAAGGCCCTCCACGTGGCCGCTGCCTGGAGGTCCACCTTTAGTCCCGGTTGGTAACACCAACCGGTACTAAAGGAAATATTATTATTATTATTTTTGAAAAAAAAATCAATTTTTTTGAATTTTTTATTTTCAAATTTCTGAATTATTTTAACCTCTAATCTCTAATCACCCCTCGTCACTGCTCAATTTAATCTCTAATCTCTAATCACCCCTCATCATCCCAAATCATCTAACTTCCCGGACGATCACTCATCCTCTCACTACTC
Source organism: Aegilops longissima (assembly GCA_021605205.1). Classification (NCBI taxonomy): domain Eukaryota; kingdom Viridiplantae; phylum Streptophyta; class Magnoliopsida; order Poales; family Poaceae; genus Aegilops; species Aegilops longissima. The sequence goes on along the minus strand of CM038677.1, from coordinate 22,683,570 downwards.
CAGCCTGAGCACGCTTAACTTCCGGGTTCTATTCTTCCTCGTTTTCAAGTCTGCACTTGTTGTTTTCCTGACAATAGTAAGATGTCAATCCTATTAACCCTCAGCAATTTAGCTTGAGCATGAAGTCACACATTTCACTGTTTGAGTTCGAAACTATTGTTCTAAAAAATCAATAATTATTTAGTAACACTAATATTTCTTGAATAAGTAGTTTGACCATAGTTTGACCATAGTTTGACCACAGTTTGATCAGATTTGACCAAAATTCAAAAAAACTGAAATAATTATTTAGTAACACTAATATTTTTTGAATAAGTAGTTTGACCATTGTTTGACCACAGTTTGACCAGATTTGACAAAAATTCAAAAAAAAGGAAATAATTATTTAGTAACACTAATATTCTTGAATAATTATTTAGTAACACTAATACTTTTTGAATAAGTAGTTTGACCATAGTTTGACCAGATTTTAAAAAATTCAAAAAAAAACTGAAATTTAAGCATAACTTTTATCCTTTTAGAATTTGGGGATTCTAAAAATTTGCAAACAGGCCGTAGGCCGTCAAAATCAGATGCGGATTTTCGTGCTGAACATTTTGATATATTATACTTTTTTCCTGACATCGTATGCAAAAGTTATAGCCGTTTTACATTTTCCCTATACCTTTTGCAAAACATGTCCAAATTTAAGTTTTTAAATTTCCCTAACTAGTAGATGTGGTAACATAACTACATCTCGAAGGATTTTAACTTTTGAAGTTTTTATCATTTTCTTTTGCTTTTTACAAAACTGAAAAGGTGATACACGCCGGGGGCCACGAACCGGTACTAAAGGTCTCAACCCCATTAGTACCGGTTCGTGGCACCAACCGGGACTAAAGGTCCCATTTAAACCGGGAGTAATGCCTGTACTGTGCCCTCGCCGCTCGAACCGGGACTAATGCTTACATTAGTCCCGGTTCGTAATGCAACCGGGATTAATACTCTTTTCTGGCCGAACGAAAGCCCTGTTTTCTACTAGTGCAATGATCCGGAACGGTGGTGCGAAACCATGCGCTACGGTGGCGGCTAGGGTAGACGTCTGTCTGACTATATAGTGCGGGTCGGTTAGGTCGTGGGAGTAATCCCCACGTCCGAGTCGTCGTGATCCAAAAGAATCAGAAAAGGTTCGGTATTAACGCGTTCATTAATTATTAATTAATGACTCACTAATTTTTCCTGAGCAGCAAAAATATAGACAACGTGCATAGCTCTGTCCTTGGCTCGGCTCATTCCCGCAACCTGCGGCGCGGCGAGAGGAGCGCGCGTGTAGGTCTCCTCTTCTCATGCTCATACAAGTGGTAGAAGAGCTCACCTTATAAAGAGGTGCAAGTCTCTCTTAACTTTTGGGGTGGGACTAAACTTTAGTCTCACTCACACTACTGACATATGTGCATGAATGGGCCAAGAGAATTTCAGAATTTTAGTTGGCTTTGGGCCAAAGGCCCACTAGCAAATTCCAACAAGAGCAACTCTAGACGATCCCCTAAAAAGTAGACGAGTATCCGGCTGAGTAAATTTTAGTCCGCTATTTTTTGGCCAGACCTAGCTGATCTCCTCTATTTAATGGAGTAAATACAAGTAGATTATGCATTTTGTCAAACACTTGATATGCGTCTCCGCGGCGAGCAGCGATGATGGTGACCATGCCATCACCGCTGTGGCGACATGGCCGCCGCCGCCACCGCTCCAAACTCGATCAAGCCGGACCCGCGGGAAAGTGGTGACCTAGATTGCATCAAACTCCATTCAAGCTGATGCTGCTTATTGCCAGAACCTCGAGTGAGATATTTGCCTAGCTCTAGTTTAGGCTGAGGCTACACACAACGGAGAGCACTGCGCCACTGCATAGCGGAGACCGGAGAGATAACGAGTTTGTCGCCGTCTGGTGAACCAGACCCGCGACGTCGCCTTCGAAGCCGAGGATGTGCCCGACGGCTTCCTCCACTGGGCCGGCTGTCGCCGTCGACAGCCATAAGGAGGCCTTTGCACGAAAAAAAACTTTTACTCGGCCGTCTCCAGGATGAGTAAATTTAGAAGTCGAACAAGGTAGAGGAGTAAAAAAAATTAATACCGAAATTTATCTCCTCTATAGACTTTTAGGGGATCGCCTAGAGTTGCTCTGAGTCAGGTTTGTGGAACGCTAATTATCTAAAGAAGCATAACTGCATAAGTTTAGCATCACTCGTCCGCAAAAGAAAGAACGATGGGGTCTTCCCTCCTGTGCATGCGTTGTTTCTATACTACTATTTTTTTAGCCAATGTTTATACTACTAGCCAGGCTAAAAAAATCATCACCCTTGGATCCACACTGACACCACAGGGGGCAACCTCCTTATCGCGAGAGCTATGTTTCGCATTAAGCGAGACCGTAGTAGCTCTCGCTGAAGCATCTTTTTCGTATTCTGTAGCAATTTGGCCGGCCTATTTTCTTTTCGACCGCTGCAACACGAAGTTTGCTTGCAATTGGACGATCGGTACTCTGGTTCGCCTCTATTTTACTTTTCTCCTTTGTTTTTTGTTTCTTCTCTGGTTTTTTTATTTTTCTGGTTTTCTCCGGGGTTTCTCTTTTTTTGTTTTCTTTGTTTATTTTCTTTTTTCTCTCCGGTTTATTCATTCTTGTCTCAATTGTTTCTTTGATTTAATTTTCCATTTTGTTTTTCCTTCGTTTAGTTTGTCTCTTTTTCGGTTTTCACTTGTTTTATTTCTATGATTTTCATTCTACATTTTCCATATACGTCAACAATATTTTCATAATACGCATATAACATTTTTGTAATACAAATTTAACATTTTTAATGCATGGTCAATATTTTTCTATTCACATTTTAAAAAAATCAAATGGTTGATTAACAATTTCCGAATCTAGGATTAAATTTTTTGATTACCTGGTCAATATGTTTTCTATATATTTTAACATTTTTTCAATGCTCGATTACCATTTTCAAATAAAATGTTAAAAAACTGAATACATGGTCAACATTTTCTATACACATTTAATGTTTTACAAACGCTTGATTAACATTTTTCAAACAACTGTTCAGTATTTTGTTGAATTCTTGAGTAATATTTATGTACATGATCAAATATTTTCATCGTTTTTTAAACATGGTCAACATTTTTATATACACATTTAATATTTTTCCAAATACTCAATTAACATTTTTATATACATGATCAAATTTTTCATCATTTTTAATACATGGTCAACATTTTTTCTATACACATTTAATATTTCCTAAATGTTTGATTAACATTTTTCAAAACTTTCTCAACTTTCTTCCCATATGCTTGGTTAACATTTTTCAAATACTTGTTCAACATTTTGGAAATACTTGTTCAACATTTTTCAAGTGTCTTTTGTGGAGTGTTTTTTGTAAAGAGATTGCGGCGTCCCGGGGGCGCCTGGGTTGGCCCATCTCGCTCGCCTCTTCAGCAAGTCGGAAGCTAGACTCGTGCAATGCGAGATATAAGGGTACCCCCTCCTTATGGCTCTTACCTTCACAAGGAATTCGCATTGGGCTTTGTAGCCCATCGATTAAAAAATTCTTTGCCATGTCTAATGTTTTCTGGGCAGAGGAAATATTATATATGCAGTAAAGCATCATTTATAAGATAAGAAAGGAGTGAGCAGAGCTCTTGATATGATGATAATGAAAAAGTTGGACATTAGAGAAGGCATACCGCTGTTACCTGTGTTGCCACAAAAAGTATCGTTCCTCATGGGAGAAGGTAAGCATCATTACTCCTCTCCTTTTCTTATCCTTAACAATGTCAGTCACAAATACCAATAAGAATCGTACTTGAAGCAGGAGGGCTCAACAACGAGATAGAAGGCAAAGTTTCCATCACTTTGCACATCCAGGAGAAACCGATCATTCAAATAGTCCATGGTGTTAAGTTGGGCATGGAGTGACTTGCTATGAGTCTGGTTACAAGCCAGCACCTGGGTAGGCAGGATGGTGTCTGATGGCACATCAAAAGTCTGCCATTTTGTGTTACTGTCTGCACCGGCAAGCACAAAGTTACCACTATCACGCATGCTGGATAAGCAAAGTGAGGGTATTTTGTGACTGCCACTGACAAATGTATTGTACTCCTTTGTTAGTTCTTTCTTATATGTTCTGTGTTCTTATCAGTCCACTTCTAATTATTTTGGAAAATTATCAGACAACAATGTCTAGATAGTTGATAGGTAGTCTTTTTTCTTGTGTCTTTCTGTAGCGAGACCTAGTGTGCTCTCGTATGAAGTGCCTCACTAAATGGGCCAGACAGGCACGCAGGAAGCCACAGCCTCGTATTTTTTATTTCACTTTTTGGTTTTTGTTTTCTTTCTTTCTATTCTTACTTTCATTTATACATCCAAATATTCTGAATAAATATATTTCGAAAACACTTACATAGAAAATTTGAAAAAATGTTAACCAAGCATTTGAAACATTCTAAATGTTTATGAAGAAATCTTTGCTCGTGTATATGAAAATGTATACAAAAATAAAATATGTGCGAAAAAAGTTGATCACATATTAATTTTTTAATAGAGTATATGAAAAGCTTAATCGAGTATCCGGAAAATGTTAATCAAGCATTTGAAAAATGTTAAATGTGTATAGAGAAAATATTAATTAAATATTAAAATTTCAAACTTGTATTAAAAATGACAACCAATCATTTGAAAATGTTAAATGTGTATAGAAAAAATGTTTTAAGCATTTGAAATTGTGAAAATGTGTATATAAAAATGTCAATCATGATTAAAAAAGTTAATTATGTAAAAATACGTTAACCATACTAGAAAAATTCTGAAGTTTTAATTAAAAAGTGTTAAATGTGTAATGGAAAATGTTAAACATATACAATAATATATTTGTCTGGTTATAAGGCAGCACCTGGGTACGCAGGATGCTGTGTGACGACACATCAAAAGTCTGCCACTTTGTGTTGCCGTCTGCAAGGGTGAGCACAAAGTTACCACTATCACGCATGTTGGATGTGCAAAATGATGGTTTTTGTGACTGCCATTGTCAAATGTATGTCCTTCTATGTGAGTTCTTTCTTATATGTTTTGTGTTATTATCAGTCCACTTCTTATTGTTATGGAAATTATCAAACAACAATGTCCAGATAATAGATAAGCAGTCTGTCAATTATATTTTCTTGTGTCTTTCTGTAACGAGACCTAGTGTGCACTCGCATCAGGCGCCTCACTAAACTGGCCAGTCTAGGAACGCGGCAGGCCACGGCCTCGTGTTTTGTTTTTCTCATCTTTCTTTGTTTTTGTTTTCTTGTTATTTTACTTTACACATCCAAATATTCATAATAAATATATTAAAAAACTTTACATGAAAACATTTGAAAAAATGTTAAGCAAGCATTTGCAAAAATGTTAAATGTGTATGAACAAAATGTCTCTCGTGTATATGAAAAATGTATGGAAAAGAATATACAATGTATGCGAAAAAGTTGATCATGTATTTGAAAATTCTTAGTCAAGTGTTTGCAAAATATTAATCAAGCTTTTGAAAAATGTTAAATATTAACCATGTATTAAGAAAATGTTAAACTTGTATTTAGAAAATATGTAATCAAGCATTGGAAAATGTTAATATGTGTATAGTGAAAAATGTTTCAAGCATTCCAAAATGGTAAAGTGTACATAGAATAAATGTTGACTATGTAATAAAAATGTTAATAATGTAGTTGATAAATATTGAACAAGCACTTACAAAATGTTAAAAATATGAATAAAAGATATGTTGAGCATCTATTAATTTTTTTTGAAATTTTATTTGAGAACTGTTAAATGTGTAATGCAAAATCTTTTTCACGTATACAAAAAAATATAATGGAAACTATAACAAACAATGAAAACAAAAACTAAATGAAAAAGATAAAGAAACAAAAGAAACCAAAGAAAAGAAAATGAAGGATGAAATCAACCAAAACAAAGAAAAAACCATTAAAACAACAAAGAAAAAGCCAAAGAAAAAACAAGGAAAAATGAGAAAGAAAACAAACCGATGGAGTTCATGAAAGAATAAAAGAGGAGCCAAGGAAAAAAAACCAAAAAAGCCAGAGTATACTGGCGAACAAAAAGGAAACTCAGAAAGCCGAAGAAAAAACTAAAGTAAAAATAAATGAAAATGGAAGGAAAAATGAGTGGAAACAAAGAAAGAAACAAAGGAAACCAAAGAAAAACACCCAATGAAAACCGAGAAGGAAACAAAGGAAACCAAAGAAAAAAATGAAAATAAAAAAAAACGCAAATGAATAAAAAGAAGTTTTCATGAGAAGAAACTATGAAAACAAAAAAAACTAAGAAAACCGATAAAGAAATAAAGAAGACTGAAGAAAATGGACGAAAAAGAAAAACTGAAAATTTTTGTGGAAAACCAACGAAATGGTACAGCGAGCCAGCTTCTTGGATGCGAACCCAAGCGAGGAATTAGCAAATGATTTCAAAAAAATGAAACAGGCTAGCTCATTACCCCCAGAAAAACTTCACGTGTGGGACGTATAGCTCCCGTGTAGCAGGGAAGATCCTATTTTGCGCTTCAGGCACCAATCATAGGAAATATTGCAAACGGTGCTTGAATTGGACCCTCCTCCTGCCAGCTGGGCTGAACCGTGTAACCTTTTCTCTCTTTTCTGTTTAAAGACTTAAGAAAAAAGAGAGCGCCATCCAGGTTCGTACCAATTATCTCTCTGTTCAGAGCATAGTGAACTAAGCACTAGGCCATCTTGACAGATTGTGCTAACTCACTTCCTTTTTGTCCTCTTTTAGTTCACGGGACTTTTTTCGTTCTCTTTTTTTCTTGTAATGGTTTTTGTTTGTTTTTTTTTTGCTAAATGTGTGAACCTATTTTTCAAAAACGATGAACTTTTTTCAATACCGATGAACTTTTTAAAAATTGCTGAATTTTTCAAAATAGAATATTTTTTTTTCAGAATTGGTGAACTTTTTTGAAAGTCGACAAACTTTTTTATGAATTAATGAACTTTTCATATTCAATTAACTTTTTCCAAATTCAATGAACTTTTTTTTTTAATTTGATGATCCATTTTTCAAAATCGATGAACCTTTTTCAAAATCGATGCACTTTTTATCAAAGTTAATGAACTATTTTCAAAGTTGTTGAACTTTTTTTCAAAATTGACGTAGCTTTTTAATTATGAACACAACAAATGGATGACGATGTAGGATTCCCGAGTGCGATGATTGTTCCGACAACGAGGTTATGTGCGACTATCCTCACTTGAAAAATGATAGGTGCTTCTCCCTCATGCTTGAGGAGGCCTTCAAATATGTTGACCATATATTAAAAAAGGCTAATCTTTTATATGAAAAATGTTAAATGTGTAATGAAAAAAATATTCTTGACATATACAAAAAGTACATAACGAAAACCATTAGAAACAGTGAAATCAAATAAGTAATGAAAACAATAAAAGTATCAAAAGAAACCACAAAAAAAGAAATCAACGAATAAAATCAACAAAACAAAGAAAAAACCATTAAAACGAGAAAGAAAAACAAAGGAAAATGAGAAAGAAAACAAACTGATGGAAACCATGAAAGTACAAAAAAGGAACCAAAGAATAAACCAAAAAACCCGGCGGAGGAAAAGAAACAAAGAAAACCAAAGAAAAAAACTAAAGAAGAAAGAAATGAAAATGAAAAAAGAAAAGAAAAAAGGGAGTGGAAACAGAGACAGAAGCAAAGAAAACCCCAGAAAAACAAAGAAAAGTAAGAAAGAAACAAAGGAAACCAAAGAAAAATAAAAAACCAAGAAAGAAACAACGGAAACCAAAAAAAATAAAAAAAATAAAAGTAAAATACAATGCAAAAGACTGAAAAGCAGTTTTCATGAGAAGAAACTATCCAAAAGGCCATCTCGACCGATTGTGCTGACTCACATTACTTTTCCTTTTTATCCTCTTTTAGTTCACGAAACTTTGTTCTTTTTTTTGGAACAGTTTTTTTTCTTTTTGCTAAATGCATGAACTTTTTCTTCAAATTCGTGAACTTTTTTCTCAAGGTCAACGAGCTTTTCCAAAATCAAAGAACTTTTTTTAAAAAAAAGCAATGAACATTGTCAAAATCGATGAACATTTTTCAAAATTGATGAACTTTTTTCAAAGTGGATGAGATTTATTCAAAATTGATGATCTTTTTTTCAAAATCGATTATTTTTTGAAAATCATCGATCCTTTTTCAAAGTTGATGAACTTTTTTTTAAATTGATGAACCTTTTTCAACTATGAACACAACAAATGGATGACGAAGATAGGATCCCCAAGTGTGATGATTGTTCCGACGACGTTGGTATGTGCGACAATCGTCACTTGAAAAACAATAGGTGCTTCTCCCTCACAGTTATGGAGGCCTTCAAATATTTGACCATATATTAAAAAATTGTAAATGTTTATTTAAAAAATATGTAATGGAAAATTGTCCTTGACGTATAAAAAAACCATAATAAACAATGAAAAACAAAAGAAAGCAAAAAAACGAAAGAAACCGATGGAAACCATGAAAGAACAAAAAAGGAACCAAGCAAAAAAAAAACAGAATATACTGATGGAAAAAGAAAACTAAAAAAACAATAAAAACTAAAGGAAAAACAAATGAAAATGAAAAAGAAAAACCAAGTGTAAATGGAGAAAGAAGCAAAGAAACCGAAGAAAAACAAAGAAAAACCAGACACAAACAAAGGAAACCAAAGGAAAATAAAAAAGTGATGAAAACCGAGAAAGAAACAATGGAAACCCAAGAAAACGAAAAATAAAAACAATGCAAAAGAATGAAAAGCAATTTTCATGAGAAGAAAATATGAAAACATAAAAAACTAAGAAAATCTAGAAAGAAACAAAGAAACCCGAAGAAAATGAATGAAAAAGAAAGAGCCGAAAAATCCCATGGAAAACCAACAAAATGGTACAACGAGTGAGCTTCTTGGACGCGTACCCGAATAAGAAGCTAGCGAATGATTTTAAAAAAAGGAAACGGGCTAGCCCATTACCTCCGAAAAACTTCAGCCAAGGGGAGTATAGCTCCCGCGTAGCATGGCGCGTCAGGCACCCACTATAGGCAATTTTGAAAACAGGTGCATGAAGCGCACCCTCTTCCAACAAGCTAGGCGCACCCGTTATATTTTGTTTACGAGCTAGGCGCACCCATTATATTCTGTTTGAAAACATAAAAAAAAGAGTGTGACATACAGGTTCGAACCAGAGATCTCTCTGTTCAGAACATAGTGAACTAACCATGTCATCTCGACAGATTGTGCTAACTCACATCTCTTTTTATTTCTATCCTCTTTAAGTTCGCGTAACTTTTTTCTTTTCCTTTCTTTATTATTTTTTATTGGAACGGTTTTTGTTCGCCTTTTTCTTTTTGCTAAGTGCGCGAACTTTTTGCTAAATTCATGATTTTGTTTTCAAAATCGATGCACTTCTTTCCAAAATTGGTTAAACTTTTTTAAAACCGATATTTTTTTGGAAAATCGATGAATTTTTTCAAAGTGGATGAATTGTTTTCAGAATTGATGAAGTTTTTCCAGAATCGTTGAACATTTTTTAAAGTCGATGAATTTTTTTCAAAGTTGCTGAACTTTTTTCAAAATGGATGAACTTTTTTTCAAAATCGATGATCCTTTTTTCAAAACCAATGAACTTTTTTCATAGTGATGAATTTTTTTCAAAGTTGATAATTGGTTTTCAAAATTGATGAACTTTTGTCAATTTTTTGAACTTTTCGTAAAATTTGATGATGTTTTTGTTCAAAGATTTACGTTTTTTTTTTCAGATAATTCATATTTGGTATGTGTTAATATTTTACTAAACGAAAGGTTAACTAGCACTATTTTTTGGTAGTAGACAACAAAGTTACTTTTGTCCCAACAATCCCCAATATCGATTAGGATTGATGTCTTTCGTTTCCTTCAAATAGGTTATTGGGCTGGTCTGCTAAGCGTCCCTAGCGAGCGCCAGGGATCCATTTCTCCGACAAGTATTTCCGGACGGAGGGAGTATGACTCAGACATAGGATGAAATCAATCGTATTTTTAATGCGGGGACAAAACAGAAAATGAAGCCTAGACATGTGTCAGCGCACTATACGCTAAAATTTTGACTTGAACCGAACTAAGAATCAGTCAACTGAAGATTAGTGAGTTCCTAGGTTGAGTTTTTATATAACTCTAGGCTTGAAATTGTCAAAACGATTTCTCCCACAACTTTGGAATATCAAATCCTTTATTATAGGCGATTCAGGAGCAAGGAAATGAGGTACGCATCATGCAGATTTGGAGAGCAACAACCAGCGAGAAGAGATATGAGACTGACTTTCGTGTTGGCCGCACCAGGTCTCGTAAAGAGATGATGTGCCTTAACTGTGGCTGCGCGGGGCACTTCCGGTGCGATTGTGAGCCCCCCCCCCCCCTCCCCGATGCCCCACGACCCTGGCTCGGGTATGGGACCGAAGGGGGCGACTTTTACTACGTGGATGCTGAGATTGAGGAGGAGGCAGCGTGGCCGCACTTGGCGACAGTCACTCTCGCCCCCGAGCACGACCTGCCCACTGGGGACCTCATCTGGGCCGAGCTTGCCGCTTACATCGGCGACTTCCGCAGCTCCGACTTCACTTGGGAGGTGACCGAGACGGCGCCTCTTGTCTTCTCGGTCCCCTTCCCCTCTGCCGAGCTGCTCCGTGTGTGCTCCCATGACTTCATCCGTTGCCCCATAAACAAGCTCGTGATCTCCGTTCGGGTCGTGGATGCGGAGCCTGACCCTATGCCTCCTATGGCAAAGGTGTGGGTCCTTGTCTACGTCTTGCCCCGAGGTGGCAGGGCAGCGCCGAGGGGTGGCAAGCTTTCCCACATCCTCAAGGCTATCTCTGAGCCGGTGGCAAGCTGGTGACCGCTGACCCGGCGTCCTTCGAGGGTGATGGCCCCGCCCGCATTGAGATCCTCTGCCCTGCTCCGGCTGAGATTGATGGATTGTCCTGGTTTTCTACTTCGGCGCTTCGGGAAAGGGGAGGCGCATCACCTTTGAGCTCGAGTCCCCGATTCCAGAGGATTTGCTTGGGCTGGCCCCTGCAGCTGATTTGCTCCCCCCCCTGTATGATGGGCATGGTGGGGGTGGGTCCACATCTGGGGGGAGCTCTTCCAGTGAGGAGGCTGATGAGGATGATGAGGTCCCTCTGGCTTCGTCTACTGGGCGGCGTAGCCCGACTCCTACTGGTGGTGGGCCCTCCCCCCGGCAGGACGGCTTCCCAGGCGGCGTCAGGGAGTGGGTCTTTGGTCTTGGACACCCCTCTTTCTGTCGCTCCCTCGGTGGCTGACTTGGAGGCTATGGAGGAGGATGTGGTGAGTGTGGGGATGGAGGTGCTCCCTTCCTCATCGCCCCGCTCACCTGGGGTGGTCTGCTACTCGCGTTTGCCGGGGTCCCCACCTTCCCCAGCCCCGGGGCCCCCGAACGTGGAGCCTTCCCCGCTCTTGGACCTAGCCATGGTGACCCCTATCGCGGCTGGCTCCAAGCTTCGGGGTGGGGCTTCCCCGCTGGTGGCCGCGTGGCAGAGCGCGAGGCTCAGCCAGTCCCAAGTCCTGCTGGACGGTCGTGTTCCGACGATCCAGGAGATGGCCACCATGCGGGCGACTGCTCGTGACTTGTCCTCAGGTACCCCCCCCCCCGGTCCCCCTGATCCGTCTTGTTCTGGTTCTCGTTTTCCCGTGCTTGGTTCTCCACCGTTGGGCCACTTGGCCGAGGTGGCTTCAGATAGTGGCATTGTGTTCTGCGGTGAGAAGGGGCCCATCCTTGAGCAGATCTCTGCTATCTGCGCCAAGGAGAGGCTTGACGGGGCGTTGGCTGAAGCCCGCGGTTATGCTACGCGGACCGAGTCCAGCACCCCGGCGCACACTGACCCTGGTCATAGAGAGACCAGGGATGGTGCGGCGCCCCAGTTGGAGACCGTGTTGGCGACACCCCTGGCAGCTCCCCCCTCGGTGAGGATGCTGCGTGGACGTCCCCCTACGCGTCTCAATCCCACTGAACACTGACTAGAGGTGTGTGGGTCTAGTCCCAGGTCCGCCTCCCTCGGTCCGGAGGCCTCCGTCGCACCCCCTATGCGGGGGCGACAGGGCCGGCCGGTGAAGGCTTCCCCCATCTAGCGATTGACGGGCGCGCTGGCTCGGCCCTGCTCGAGGGGCCTAGGAATTCATCTGAGGTTTTTAAATGAAGCTCCTATGTTGGAACATTAGGGGCTTCGGCCTCGTTGGCCGGCGGAGGCAGCTCATCGAGTATTTGCGGCAGGAGGAGATTGACATCGTGGGACTTGAGGAGACGATACGCCAGGACTTCAGTATGCTTGAGCTCCAGGGGCTTTCTCGCCACCAGTTTGCTTGGCAGTGGCTGCCTGCTATGGGCCAATCTGGTGGCATTTTGCCTGGGGTCAGGAAGGATGTCTTCTCGGTTGAGGATATGGACCGAGGGGAATTCTTCCTAAGCATGTCTGTCGCCGACCGACGAGTCCACCTCAATTGGGAGGTGATTTTTGTCTATGGCCCTGCAGACCATGGACGCTCTGGCGCCTTCCTTTCTGAGCTTAAGCATAAGGTGGAGAGGTGGACCACTCTGGTGGTGGTGGTCGGAGACTTCAACCTCATTAGGTGGGCTTCTGAAAAAAGCTCGCCTAATGTTGATCGGGTCCGCATGCGTCTATTTAACGATTGCATTGCAGACCTGGCGCTCCGTGAGATAGCCCGCGTAGGGGCTAGGTTCACGTGGACGAATAAGCAGGCGGACCCCATCCGGAGTGTCTTGGATCGGGTCTTTGTGTCGGCCCAGTGGGAAGTGATGTTCCCACTGTGCTCTCTCAAAGCGTTCACTCGGATTGGCTCCGACCATACCCCCTACATTTCTCATCGAGGGATGAGCCCCCCCCCTAGATCCTGTCGCTTCCGCTTTGAGACGTTCTGGCCGGAGCAACCGGGTTTCTTTGAGATGGTTCGCGACCGCTGGCTAGAGGCGGTCGCGACACCGCCTCAGGTGTTCTGTCTCGTGGACGTTTGGCACCACTGTGCTAAATTGTCCCGCCAGGCCATGAAGGATTTGTTGGGGAACGTAGTAATTTCAAAAAAATTCCTACGCACACGCAAGATCATAGTGATGGCATAGCAACGAGAGGGGAGAGTGTGTCCACGTACCCTCGTAGACCGAAAGCGGAAGCGTTATAACAACGCGGTTGATGTAGTCGTACGTCTTCACGATCCGACCGATCCAAGTACCGAACGTACGGCACCTCCGTGTTCAGCACACGCTTCAGCTCGATGGCGATCCCGGGCTCCGATCCAGCAAAGCGTCGGGGATGAGTTCCACAAGACGACGGCGTGGGACGATGATGATGCTCCACCGCGAGGGCTTCGCCTAAGCTCCGCGACGATATGACCAAGTGGAATATGGTGGAGGGGGCACCGCACACGGCTAAGGAACGATCCGTAGATCAACTTGTGTGTCATGGGGTGCCCCTGCCCCAGTATATAAAGGAGCATGGGGTGCGGCCGCCCTAGGAGGAGGCGCGCGGAGGAGTCCTACTCCCACCGGAGTAGGACTCCCCTTTCCTAGTTGGATTAGGACTTGGGGAGGGGGAAGAGGAAGGGGCGCCGCCTCTCCTGTCCTATTCGGACTAGGGGAGGCGCGGCCTGCCCTGGCCGCCCTCCTCTTCTCCCTCATGGCCCACTAAGGCCCATTAACCCCGGGAGGGTTCCGTAACCCGGTGTTCCGTAAAATCGATTTCACCCGAACTATTCAAGTCCAAACATAGGCTTCCAATATATCAATCTTTATGTCTCGACCATTTCGAGACTCCTCGTCATGTCCGTGATCACATCCGGGACTCCGAACAAACTTCGGTACATCAATACTCATAAAATTGTCATCGTAACGTTAAGCGTGCGGACCCTACGGGTTCGAGAACTATGTAGACATGACCTAGAACTATTCTCGGTCAATAACCAATAGTGGAACCTGGATGTTCATATTGGTTCCTACATTTTCTCTGAAGATCTTTATCGGTCAAACCGCATAACAACATACGTTGTTCCCTTTGTCATCGGTATGTTACTTGCCCGAGATTCGATAGTCGGTATCCAATACCTAGTTCAATCTCGTTACCGGCAAGTCTCTTTACTCGTTCTGTAATACATCATTTCATAACTAACTCATTAGTTACAATGCTTGCAAGGCTTAGGTGATGAGTATTACCGAGAAGGCCCAGAGATACCTCTCCGACAATCGGAGTGACAAAACCTAATCTCGAATTATGCCAACTCAACATATACTTTTGGAGACACCTGTAGAGTACCTTTATAATCACCCAGTTACGTTGTGACGTTTGGTAGCACACAAAGTGTTCCTCCGGTAAATGGGAGTTGCATAATCTCATAGTTGCAGGAACTTTGTATAAGTCATGAAGAAAGCAATAGCAACATACTAAACGATCAAGTGCTAAGCTAAAGGAATGGGTCAAGTCAATCACATCATTCTCCTAATGATGTGATCCCGTTAATCAAATGACAACTCATGTCCATGGTTAGGAAACATAACCATCTTCGATTAACGAGCTAGTCAAGTAGAGGCATACTAGTGACATTCTGTTTGTTTATGTATTCACACATGTATTATGTTTCCGGTTAATACAATTCTAGCATGAATAATAAACATTTATCATGATATAAGGAAATAAATAATAACTTTATTATTGCCTCTAGGGCATATTTCCTTCAGTCTCCCACTTGCACTAGAGTCAATAATCTAGATTACACAGTAATGATTTTCACACCCATGCAGTCTCGGTGCTGATCATGTTTTGCTCGTGAGAGAGGCTTAGTCAACGGGTCTGCAACATTCAGATCCGTATGTATCTTGCAAATCTCTATGTCTCCCACTTGGACTTGGTCCCGAATGGAATTGAAGCGTCTCTTGATGTGCTTGGTCCTCTTGTGAAATCTGGATTCCTTTGCCAAGGCAATTGCACCAGTATTGTCAAAGAAGATCTTCATTGGTCCCAATGCACTAGGTATAACACCTAGATCGGAAATGAACTCCTTCATCCAGACTCCTTCATTTGCTGCTTCCGAAGCAGCTATGTACTCCGCTTCACATGTAGATCCCGCTTCGACGCTTTGTTTAGAACTGCACCAACTTACAGCTCCACCGTTTAATAAAAATACGATCCGGTTTGCGATTTAGAATCGTCCGGATCAGTGTCAAAGCTTGCATCGACGTAACCCTTTACGACAAGCTCTTTGTCACCTCCATAAGCGAAAACATATCCTTAGTCCTTTTCGGTATTTCAGGATATTCTTGACCGCTGTCCATGATCCACTCTGGATTACTTTGGTACCTCCCTGCTAAGCTAATAGCAAGGCACACATCAGGTCTGGTACACAGCATTGCATACATGATAGAGCCTATGGCTGAAGCACAGGGAACTTCTTTCATTTTTCCTCTATCTTCTACAGTGGTCGGGCATTGAGTCTGACTCAATCTTACACCTTGTAATACAGGCAAGAACCCTTTCTTTGCCTGATCCATATTGAACTTTTTCAAGACTTTATCAAGGTATGTGCATTGTGAAAGTCCGATCAAGCGTCTTGATCTATCTCTATAGATCTTGATGCCTAATATGTAAGCAGCTTCACCGAGGTCCTTCATTGAAAAACTTTTATTCAAGTATCCTTTTATGATATCCAGAAATTCTATATCATTTCCAATCAACAATATGTCGTCCACATATAATATTAGAAATGCTACAGAGCTCCCACTCACTTTCTTGTAAATACAGGCTTCTCCAAAAGTCTGTACAAAACCATATGCTTTGATCACACTATCAAAGCGTTTATTCCAACTCCGAGAGGCTTGCACCAGACCATAGATTGATCGTTGGAGCTTGCACACTTTGTTAGCTCCCTTAGGATCGACAAAACCTTCCGGTTGCATCATATACAACTCTTCTTCCAGAAATCCATTCAGAAATGCAGTTTTGACATCCATCTGCCATATTTCATAATCATAAAATGCGGCGATTGCTAACATGATTCGGACAGACTTAAGCATCGCTACGGGTGAGAAGGTCTCATCGTAGTCAACTCCTTGAACTTGTCGAAAACCTTTTGCAACAAGTCGAGCTTTGTAAACAGTAACATTACCGTCGTCAGTCTTCTTCTTGAAAATCCATTTATTCTCTATTGCTTGCCGACCATCGGGCAAGTCAACCAAAGTCCACACTTTGTTCTCATACATGGATCCCATCTCAGATTTCATGGCTTCAAGCCATTTTGCGGAATCTGGGCTCACCATCGCTTCTTCATAGTTCGTAGGTTCACCATGATCTAGTAGCATGACTTCCAGAATAGGATTACCGTACCACTCAGTGCGGATTTTATTCTGGTTGATCTCTGATTCAAGAATAACTTGATCTGAAGTTTCATGATCATCATCATTAACTTCCTCACTAACTGGTGTAGGTGTCACAGGAACCGATTTCTGTGATGAACTACTTTCCAATAAGGGAGCTGGTACTGTTACCTCATCAAGTTCTACTTTCCTCCCACTCACTTCTTTCGAGAGAAACTCCTTCTCTAGAAAGGATCCATTCTTAGCAACGAATGTCTTGCCTTCGGATCTGTGATAGAAGGTATACCCAATTGTCTCCTTTGGGTATCCTATGAAGACACATTTTTCCGATTTGGGTTCAAGCTTATCAGGTTGAAGCTTTTCACATAAGCATCACAACCCCAAACTTTCAGAACGACAACTTTGGTTTCTTGCCAAACCATAGTTCATAAGGTGTCGTCTCAACGGATTTTGATGGTGTCCTATTTAACGTGAATGCGGCCGCCTCCAAAGCATAACCCCAAAACGATAGCGGTAAATCGAAATAGACATCATAGATCGCACCATATCTAGTAAAGTACGATTCGACGTTCGGACACACCATTACGCTGTGGTGTTCCAGGTGGCGTGAGTTGCGAAACTATTCCGCATTGCTTCAAATGTAGACCAAACTCGTAACTCAAATATTCTCCTCCACGATCAGATCGTAGAAACTTTATTTTCTTGTTACGATGATTTTCAACTTCACTCTGAAATTCTTTGAACTTTTCAAATGTTTCAGATTTATGCTTCATTAAGTAGATATACCCGTATCTACTTAAATCATCTGTGAAGGTGAGAAAATAACGATATCCGCCACGAGCTTCAACATTCATCGGACCACATACATCTGTATGTATGATTTCCAACAAATCTGTTGCTCTCTCCATACAACCGGAGAATGGTGTTTTAGTCATCTTGCCCATCAGGCACGGTTCGCAAGTACCAAGTGATTCATAATCAAGTGATTCCAAAAGTCCATCTGTATGGAGTTTCTTCATGCGTTTTACACCGATATGACCTAAACGGCAGTGCCACAAATAAGTTGCACTATCATTATCAACTCTGCATCTTTTGGCTTCGACATTATGAATATGTGTATCACTACTGTCGAGATTCAACAAGAATAGACCACTCTTCAAGGGTGCATGACCATAAAAGATATTACTCATATAAATAGAACAACCATTATTCTCTGATTTAAATGAATAACCGTCTCGCATTAAACAAGATCCAGATATAATGTTCATGCTCAACGCTGGCACCAAATAACAATTATTTAGGTCTAAAACTAATCCCGAAGGTAGATGTAGAGGTAGCGTGCCAACCGCGATCACATTGACTTTGGAACCATTTTCCACGCGCATCGTCACCTCGTCCTTTGCCAGTGCTCGCTTATTCCGTAGTCCCTGTTTCGAGTTGCAAATATTAGCAATGAACCAGTATCAAATACCAGTGCTACTACGAGCTCTAGTAAGGTACACATCAATAACATGTATATCACATATACCTTTGTTCACTTTGCCATCCTTCTTATCCGCCAAATACTTGGGGCAATTCCGCTTCCAATGACCAGCTTGCTTGCAGTAGAAGCACTCAGTTTCAGGCTTAGGTCCAGATTTGGGTTTCTTTTCTTGAGCAGCAACTTGCTTGCTGTTCTTTTAAAGTTCCTTCTTCTTTCCTTTGCCCTTTTCTTGAAACTAGTGGTCTTTTGACCATCAACACTTGATGCTCCTTTTTGATTTCTACCTCCGCAGCTTTTAGCATTGCGAAGAGCTCGGAAGTGTCTTGTTCATCCCTTGCATATTATAGTTCATCACGAAGCTCTTGTAGCTTGGTGGCGTGATTGGAGAATTCATCAATGACACTATCATCCGGAAGATTAACTCCCAGTTGAATCAAGTGATTATTATACCCGACATTTTGAGTATGTGCTCACCGACGAACTATTCTCATCCATCTTGCAGCTATAGAACTTATTGGAGACTTCATATCTCTCAATCCGGGCATTTGCTTGAAATATTAACTTCAACTCCTGGAACATCTCATATGCCCCATGACGTTCAAAACGTCGTTGAAGACCAGTTCTAAGCCGTAAAGCATGGCACACTGAACTATGGAGTAGTCATCAGCTTTGCTCGCCAGACGTTCACAACTTCGGCGTTGCTCTGCAGCAGGCTGGCACCCAGCGGTGCTTCCAGGGGCGTAATTCTTCATGCAGCAATGAGGATAATCCTCAAATTACGGACCCAGTCCGTGTAATTGCTACCATCATCTTTCAACTTTGCTTTCTCAAGGAACGCATTAAAATTCAACGGAACAACAACACGAGCCATCTATCTACAGTAAACATAGACAAGCAAAATACTATCAGGTACTAAGTTCATGATAATTTTAAGTTCAATTAATCATATTAAAAACTCCCACTTAGACAGACATCTCTCTAGTCATCTAAGTGATTACGTGATCCAAATCAACTAAACCATAACCGATCATCACGTGAGATGGAGTAGTTTTCAATGGTGAACATCACTATGTTGATCATATCTACTATATGATTCACGCCGACCTTTCGGTCTCCGTGTTCGAGGCCATATCTGCATATGCTAGGCTCGTCAAGTTTAACCTGAGTATTCTGCGTGTGCAAAACTGGCTTGCACCCGTTGTAGATGGACGTGAGAGCTTATCACACCCGATCATCACGTGGTGTCCGGGCACTCTGAACTTTTAGCAACGGTGCATACTCAGGAGAACACTTCTTGATAATTTTAGTGAGAGATCATCTTATAATGCTACCGTCAATCAAAGCAAAATAAGATGCATAAAGGATAAACATCACATGCAATCAATATAAGTGATATGATATGGCCATCATCATCTTGTGCTTGTGATCTCCATCTCCGAAGCACCGTCGTGATCACCATCGTCACCGGCGTGACACCTTGATCTCCATCGTAGCATCGTTGTCGTCTCGCCAACTATTGCTTCTACGACTATCGCTACTGCTTAGTGATAAAGTAAAGCAATTACATGGCGTTGCATTTCATACAATAAGCGACAACCATATGGTTCCTGCCATTGCCGATAACTTCGTTACAAAACATGATCATCTCATACAATAAAATATAGCATCACGTCTTGACCATATCACATCACAACATGCCCTGCAAAAACAAGTTAGACGTCCTCTACTTTGTTGTTGCAAGTTTTACGTGGCTGCTACGGGCTGAGCAAGAACCGTTCTTACCTACGCATCAAAACCACAACGATAGTTTGTCAAGTTGGTGCTGTTTTAACCTTCGCAAGGACCGGGCGTAGCCACACTCGGTTCAACTAAAGTGAGAGAAACAGACACCCGCCGGTCACCTTTAAGCAACGAGTGCTCGAAGCGGTGAAACCAGTCTCGCGTAAGCGTACGCGTAATGTCGGTCCGGGCCGCTTCATCTCACAATACCGCCGAACCAAATTATGACATGCTGGTAAGCAGTATGACTTATATCGCCCACAACTCACTTGTGTTCTACTCGTGCATATGACATCAACGCATAAAACCTGGCTCGGATGCCACTGTTGGGGAACGTAGTAATTTCAAAAAAATTCCTACGCACACGCAAGATCATAGTGATGGCATAGCAATGAGAGGGGAGAGTGTGTCCACGTACCCTCGTAGACCGAAAGCGGAAGCATTATAACAACGCAGTTGATGTAGTCGTACGTCTTCACGATCCGACCGATCCAAGTACCGAACGTACGGCACCTCCGTGTTCAGCACACGTTCAGCTCGATGATGATCCCCGGGCTCCGATCCAGCAAAGCGTCGGGGATGAGTTCCGTCAGCACGACGGCGTGGTGACGATGATGATGTTCCACCGGCGTAGGGCTTCGCCTAAGCTCCGCGACGATATGACCGAAGTGGAATATGGTGGAGGGGGGCACCGCACACGGCTAAGGAACGATCCGTAGATCAACTTGTGTGTCATGGGGTGCCCCCTGCCCCGTATATAAAGGAGCAAGGGGGTGCGGTCGGCCCTAGGAGGAGGCGGCGAGGAGTCCTACTCCCACCGAGTAGGACTCCCCTTCTAGTTGGATTAGGACTTGGGGAGGGAAAGAGGAAGGGCGCCCCCTCTCCTTGTCCTATTCGGACTAGGGGGGGGGCGCGTGGCCTGCCCCCGGCCGCCCTCCTCTTCTCCCTCATGGCCCACTAAGGCCCATTAACCCCGGGAGGGTTCCGTAACCCCGGTGTTCCGTAAAATCCGATTTCACCCGAACTATTCAAGTCCAAACATAGGCTTCCAATATATCAATCTTTATGTCTCGACCATTTTGAGACTCCTCGTCATGTCCGTGATCACATCCGGGACTCCGAACAAACTTCGGTACATCAATACTCATAAAATTGTCATCGTAACGTTAAGCGTGCGGACCCTACGGGTTCGAGAACTATGTAGACATGACCTAGAACTATTCTCGGTCAATAACCAATAGTGGAACCTGGATGTTCATATTGGTTCCTACATTTTCTACGAAGATCTTTATCGGTCAAACCGCATAACAACATACGTTGTTCCCTTTGTCATCGGTATGTTACTTGCCCGAGATTCGATCGTCGGTATCCAATACCTAGTTCAATCTCGTTACCGGCAAGTCTCTTTACTCGTTCTGTAATACATCATTTCATAACTAAATCATTAGTTACAATGCTTTCAAGGCTTAGGTGATGAGTATTACTGAGAAGGCCCAGAGATACCTCTTCGACAATCGGAGTGACAAAACCTAATCTCGAATTATGCCAACTCAACATATACTTTTGGAGACACCTGTAGAGTACCTTTATAATCACCCAGTTACGTTGTGACGTTTGGTAGCACACAAAGTGTTCCTCCGGTAAACGGGAGTTGCATAATCTCATAGTTGCAGGAACTTTGTATAAGTCATGAAGAAAGCAATAGCAACATACTAAACGATCAAGTGCTAAGCTAACGGAATGGGTCAAGTCAATCACATCATTCTCCTAATGATGTGATCCCGTTAATCAAATGACAACTCATGTCCATGGTTAGGAAACATAACCATCTTCGATTAACGAGCTAGTCAAGTAGAGGCATACTAGTGACATTCTGTTTGTTTATGTATTCACACATGTATTATGTTTCCGGTTAATACAATTCTAGCATGAATAATAAACATTTATCATGATATAAGGAAATAAATAATAACTTTATTATTGCCTCTAGGGCATATTTCCTTCAGGATTTGGGGACGAACCTTGGTGTTGACCTCCGAGCCCATAAAGCGGCCCTGTTGGATAATATTAAGGTGTTGGATGGCCTTGCCGACGGGCCGGGCCTGTCTCCTGACGACTGGCTCAGGAGATATGCCCTTGAGACTTTGCTCATGGACATTTACAGGATTAAGGAGCTGTTTTGGCAACGTCGAGGGCGCCAGAACTGGCTCCTTAAGGGGTATGCTAATACGGCATACTTTCAGAAATTTGTAATGGCCGCAGGCGGAAATGTGCCATCCCGTTCCTCTGGGATGGGGGTGTTCTTTTGGAGAACTCAGAGGACATCTCCACCCATATCTACTCCTTTTATAAGGAGCTTTTCTCGGCTGATCCACGCGGAGGCATCTTCCTCCGCGTTGACTTCTGGCCGCCTGCTGACCAGGTCTCTGATGCGGAGAATGCAGACCTTACTCGCCCATTCTCCCCTGAGGAGGTGGGTTGATAAGTCTCCAACGTATCTATAATTTTTGATTGTTCCATGCTATTATATTACCCCTTTTGGATGTTTATGGGCTTTATTTTATACATTTATATCATTTTTTGGGACTAACCTACTAACCGGAGGCCCAACCCATATTGCTGTTTTTTTGCCTATTTCAGTATTTCGAAGAAAAGGAATATCAAACGGAGTCCAAACGGAATGAAACCTTCGGGAGCGTGATTTTTGGAACGAACGTGATCCAGAGGACTTGGAGTGCAAGTCAAGAAGCAGCCGAAGCCTCCACGAGATAGGAGGGTGCGCCCCCCTATAGGGCGCGCCCCCCTGTCCCGTGGGCCCCTCGGGCGGCCACCGACGTACTTCTTCCTCCTATATATACCTACGTACCCCGAAAACATCCAGGGGCACCACGAAACACAATTTCCACCGCCGTAATCTTCTGTATCCGCGAGATCCCATCTTGGAGCCTTCGCCGGCACTCTGCCGGAGGGGGAATCAACCATGGAGGGCCTCTACATAAACATCATTGCCCCTCCGATGAGTTGTGAGTAGTTTACCACAGACCTACGGGTCCATAGTTATTAGCTAGATGGCTTCTTCTCTCTTTTTGGATCTGAATACAATGTTCTCCCCCTCTCTTGTGGAGATCTATTCGATGTAAAATCTTTTTGCGGTGTATTTGTCGAGATCCGATGAATTGTGGGTTTATGATCAAGTTTATCTATGAATAATATTTGAATCTTCTCTGAATTTTTTATGTATAATTAAGTTATCTTTGCAAGTCTCTTCGAATTATCAGTTTAGTTTGGCCTACTGGATTGGTCTTTCTTGCCATGGGAGAAGTGCTTAGCTTTGGGTCCAATCTTGCGTGTCCTTACCCAAAGGATGTAAAGGGTTGCAAGGCACATATTGTATTGTTGCCATCGAGGATAACAAGATGGGGTTTATATCATATTGCATGAGTTTATCCCTCTACATCATGTCATCTTGCTTAATGCGTTACTCTGTTCTTATGAACTTAATACTCTAGATGCATGCTGGATAGCGGTCGATGTGTGGAGTAATAGTAGTAGATGCAGGTAGGAGTCGGTCTACTTGTTATGGACGTGATGCCTATATACATGATCATGCCTAGATAATCTCATAACTATGCGCTTTTCTATCAATTGCTCGACAGTAATTTGTTCACCCACCGTAGTACTTATGCTATCTTGAGAGAAGCCACTAGTGAAACCTATGGCCCCCGGGTCTATCTCTTATCATATTTGCTTTCAATCTACTTTTATTTGCATCTTTACTTTTTGCATCTATACTATAAAATACCAAAAATATATTTATCTTATCATACTATCTTTATTAGATCTCACTTTCGCAAGTGGCCGTGAAGGGATTGACAACCCCTTTATTGCGTTGGTTGCGAGTTCTCAGTTTGTTTGTGTAGGTGCATGGGACTTTTGAGGAGCCTCCTACTGGATTGATACCTTGGTTCTCAAAACTGAGGGAAATACTTACGCTACACTTGCTGCATCACCCTCTCCTCTTCGAGGAAAACCAACGCAAGCTCAAGACGTAGCAAGAAGGATTTCTCGCTCAAGTCAAGACATATCAAGTACCCATCACAAACCCATCTCCCTCGCATTTACATTATTTTCCATTTGCCTCTCGTTTTGCTCTCCCCCACTTCACCCTTGCCGTTTTATTCGCCCTCTCTTTCCCAATCTCTTCTCTCTTTTGCTTGCCCTTTCATTTGCTCGTTTGGTTGGAATAGATGCTTATTTATTGCTAAACAGAGAACCTAAGATCTATGGATCCTCATCCGCTTGCTAATCTTTTTAATAGATTCAATTATGATGAACCAATTGCTAGTGAGTTTTGTGCACTAGATCATCTTTATGAAGCTTTGCTCAAAATTTGTGAATCTGAAAATTACGATGAAGAAATTTATGAAGAGATTCACGATAACTCCTTGAATAAAAAGCATGATTGCAATGATTTTCCTATAAATTCTCTTGATGTCAATTGTGCTAATAATATGCAAAACCCTAAGCTTGGGGATGCTAGTTTTGCTATGTCTACTACTTGTTTCAATGATCATGATTGGGGTGATTCCTCTTATAACCTTGAAAATTTATTTAAGCCCCATGATGAATATGAGATTGATAATAGTTTTTGCAATAATATTGAAAGTGGGTTTGGAAGAGTGTCAACTTTAGATCCCACATACTTGGAGTATGTTCAATCTTATGATATTTTTGATAAAAGTGGGTTCGGAAAGGTCATGACTTTAGTTAATGTTAATCACACTATCTTGGAAGAGTGTCAACTTTGCATGCATGTGGATCATGTTGATAATATGTTTTGTGATAGCTATTTTGTTGAATTTGCCTATGATCCTACATGTAATTATTATGATATAGGAAAATATGGTTGTAGAAATTTTTATCTTATTAATTTACCTCTTGTCATGTTGAGATTGCTATCGTCTCTTTCTTCTTCCTTGCGTATACTAGTTTTTGCTTGCTTTGCAAATTTGTTTGCTTATAATATGACTATGCATAGGAAGTATGTTAGACTTAGATGTGTTTGTCACGTGTTTCATGATGCTTTATTTGTGCTTCAATTCTTGCCTTTCATGTGAGCATCATTAAAATTATCAATGCCTAGTTAGGGGCGTTAAACGATAGCGCTTGTTGGGAGGCAACCCAATTTTTTTATTTCCTTGATGTTATTAAATAAATCTTGCATCTACCTTCTATTTATATGTGTTTTTATCTTTTAGTTAGTGTTTTTGCCAAGTTAAACCTATAGGATCTTCTTGGATGGTAGTTATTTGATCTTGCTGTAATTTCCAGAAACTTTCGGTTCATGAAAATAATTGTTAAAAATCACCAGAACGTGATAAAATAGTGATTCCAATTGTGGATGATAAATAAACAAATTTCCTAGGTCGTCCTATTTTGGCTGAATGTTTTGAGTTCCAGAAGTTTGCGTTAGTTACAGATTACTACAGACTGTTCTGTTTTTGACAGATTCTGTTTTTCGTGTGTTGTTTGCTTATTTTGATGAATCTATGGCCAATAAAATAGTTTATAATTCATAGAGAAGTTGGAATACAGTAGGTTTAACACCAATTTAAATAAAGAATGAGTTCATTGCAGTACCTTATGTGGTGGTTTTGTTTTCGTTCACTAACGGAGCTTATAAGATTTCCGGTTGAGTTTTGTGTTGTGAAGTTTTCAAGTTTTGGGTAAAGCTTTTATGGACTATGGAATAAAGGGTGGCAAGAGCCTAAGGTTGGGGATGCCCAAGGCACCGCAAGACATTCAAGAATAGCCAAAAGCCTAAGCTTGGGGATGCCCCGGGAAGGCATCCCCTCTTTCGTCTTCGTTCATTGGTAACTTTACTTGGAGCTATATTTTTATTCACCACATGATAAGTGTTTTGCTTGGAGCGTTGTGTATTATATTCGTATTTGCCTTTTAGTTTACCAAAATCATCCTTGCTGTAAAAACCTTTTAGGAGAAGCCTATTTGATTAGAATTTGCTAGAATACTCTATGTGCTTCACTTATATCTTTTGAGCTTGATAGTTTTTGCTCTAGTGCTTCACTTCTATCTTTTAGAGCACGGTGGTGTCTTAATTTTGAAGAAATTGCTAGTCGCTCATGCTTCACTTATATTATTTTGAGAGTCTTTTAGAACAGCATGGTATTTGCTATGGTCATAAAACTGGTCCTAGAATGGTAGACATCCAAGTTGGGTATAATAAAAACTATCATAGAAAGTGAATTGGATGCTATGATCAATTTGATACTTGATAATTGTTTTGAGATATGGAGGTAGTGATATTAAAGTCATGCTAGTTGGGTGATTATGAATTTAAAGAATGCTTGTGTTGAAGTTAGCAAGTCCTGTAGCATGCACATATGGTTAAAGTTGTGTAACAAATTTGAAACATGAAGTGTACCTGGCTTGTGCATCCTTATGAGTGGCGGTCGGGGACGAGCGATGGTCTTTCCCTACCAATCTATCCCCCTAGGAGCATGCGCGTAGTACTTGATTTTTGATGACTTCGAAATTTTTGCAATAAGTATATGAGTTCTTTTGACTAATGTTGAGTCCATGGATTACACACTTTTACCTTTCCGCCTTTGCTAGCCTCTTCGGTACCGTGCATTGCCCTTTCTCACCTTGAGAGTTGGTGCAAACTTCGCCGGTGCATCCAAACCCTTTGATACGATACGCTCTATCACACATAAACCTTCCTATATCTTCCTCAAAACAGCCACCATACCTACCTATTATGGCATTTCCACAGCCATTCCGAGATATATTGCCATGCAACTTTCCACCGTTCCGTTCATCATCATCATCATCATCATCATGACATACTTTACTTTTGTCATATTGCCATTGCATGATCATGTAGTTGACATCGTATTTGTGGCAAAGCCACCATGCATTATTTTTCATACATGTCACTCTTGATTCATTGCACCATCCCGGTACACCGCCGGAGGCATTCATATAGAGTCATATCTTGTTCTAGTTTCGAGTTGTAATTGTTGAGTTGTAAGAAAATAAAAGTGTGATGATCATCATTTTTAGAGCATTGTCCCAAGTGAGGAAAGGATGCTGGAGACCATGGTTCCCCCACAAGAAGACTCCGGACGAAAAATAATAAAAAAACAAAAAAGAGGCCATAAAATAAGAGAAAAGGCCCAAATAAAAAAAATGAATGAGAGAAAAAGAGAGAAGGGCAATGCTACTATCCTCTTACCACACTTGTGCTTCAAAGTAGCACCTTGTTCTTCATGTAGTGAGTCTCATATATTGTGCTTCAAAGTAACACCATGTTTTTCATATAGTGAGTCTCATAAGTTGTCTTTTTCATACTAGTGGGAATTTTTCATTATAGAACTTGGCTTGTATATTCCTACGATGGGCTTCCTCAAATGCCCTCGGTCTTGGTGAGCAAGCAAGTTGGATGCATACCCACTAGTTTTATTTTGTTGAGCATTTCATTTATAGCTCTAGTGCATCCGTTGCATGGCAATCCCTACTCCTCATGTTGACATCAATTGATGGGCATCTCCATAGCCCGTTGATTATCCTCGTCAATGTGAGACTTTCTCCTTTTTTGTCTTCTCCACACAATCCCCATCATCATATTCTATTCCACCCATAGTGCTATATCCATGGCTCACACTCATGTATTGTGTGAAGTTTGAAAAAGTTTGAGATTATTTAAGTATGAAACAATTGCTTGGCTTGTCATCGGGGGTATAGAAGTTGGGAACATCTTTGTGTGACGAAAATGAAGCATAGCTTAATTATATGATTTTGTAGGGATGAACTTTCTTTTGCCATGCTATTTTGAGAAGACATGATTACTTTGATTAGTATGCTTGAAGTATTACTATTTCTTTTATCAATATGAACTTTTATTTTGTATTCATTTGGATCTGAACATTCATGCCACAATAAAGAAAATTACATTATGAATTATGCTAGGTAGTATTCCACATCAAAATTCTCTTTTATCATTTACCTACTCGAGGACGAGCAGGAATTAAGCTTGGGGATGCTTGATACGTCTCCAACGTATCTATAATTTTTGATTGTTCCATGCTATTATATTACCCCTTTTGGATGTTTATGGGCTTTATTTTACACATTTATATCATTTTCTGGGACTAACCTACTAACCGGAGGCCCATCCCATATTGCTGTTTTTTTGCCTATTTCAGTATTTCAAAGAAAAGGAATATCAAACGGAGTCCAAACGGAATGAAACCTTCGGGAGCGTGATTTTTGGAACGAACGTGATCCAGAGGACTTGGAGTGCAAGTCAAGAAGCAGCTGAAGCCTCCACGAGGTAGGAGGGCGCCCCCCCCCTATAGGGCGCGCCTCCTGTCTCGTGGGCCCCTCGAGCGGCCATCGACGTACTTCTTCCTCCTATATATACCTACGTACCCCGAAAACATCCAGGGGCACCACGAAACACAATTTCCACCACCGTAACCTTCTGTATCCGCGAGATCCCATCTTGGATCCTTCGTCGGCACTCTGCCGGAGGGGGAATCAACCACGGAGGGCCTCTACATCAACATCCTTGCCCCTCCGATGAGTTCTGAGTAGTTTACCACAGACCTACGGGTCCATAGTTATTAGCTAGATGGCTTATTCTCTATTTTTGGATCTCAATACAATGTTCTCCCCCTCTCTTGTGGAGATCTATTCAATGTAAACTCTTTTTGCGGTGTGTTTGTCGAGATTCGATGAATTGTGGGTTTATGATCAAGTTTATCTATGAATAATATTTGAATCTTCTCTGAATTCTTTTATGTATGATTAAGTTATCTTTGCAAGTCTCTTTGAATTATCAGTTTAGTTTGGCCTACTAGATTGGTCTTTCTTGCCATGGGAGAAGTGCTTAGCTTTGGGTCCAATCTTGCGGTGTCCTTACCCAGTGACAGAAAGGGTTGCAAGGCACGTATTGTATTGTTGCCATCGAGGATAACAAGATGGGGTTTATATCATATTGCACGAGTTTATCCCTCTACATCATGTCATCTTGCTTAATGCGTTACTCTGTTCTTATGAACTTAATACTCTAGATGCATGCTGGATAGCGGTCGATGTGTGGAGTAATAGTAGTAGATGCAGGCAGGAGTCGGTCTACTTGTTATGGACGTGATGCCTATATACATGATCATGCCTAGATAATCTCATAACTATGCGCTTTTCTATCAATTGCTCGGCAGTAATTTGTTCACCCACCGTAATACTTATGTTATCTTGAGAGAAGCCACTAGTGAAACCTATGGCCCCCGGGTCTATCTCTTATCATATTTTCTTTCAATCTACTTTTATTTGCATCTTTACTTTTTGCATCTATACTATAAAATACCAAAATATATTTATCTTATCATACTATCTTTATTAGATCTCACTTTCATGAAGTGGTCGTGAAGGGATTGACAACCCCTTTATTGCGTTGGTTGCGAGTTCTCAGTTTGTTTGTGTAGGTGCGTGGGACTTTTGAGGAGCCTCCTACTGGATTGATACCTTGGTTCTCAAAACTGAGGGAAATACTTACGCTACACTTGCTGCATCCCCTCTCCTCTTCGAGGAAAACCAACGCAAGCTCAAGACGTAGCATGGGACGGGCGATTGCGTCGATAAAAGCTTGCTCGGCCCCGGGTCCGGATGGCCTCCCGGTAGTCCTTTTCCAGAATTCTGGGAGGTCCTTCGCCCGGTCATTATGCCCATGTTCCATGAGTTCTATATTGGAACTTTGGACATGGCTAGGATTAATTATGGCGTCATATCCCTGATCCCCAAAGTAGTTGGGCCGACGGATATCCGGCAGTTCTGCCCCATCACGGTGCTCAACGTGTTGGAGCGAATCTTTGTGAAGGTTTGTGCAACCCGTTTATCCCCGGTGGCAGAGCGTATTGGCCACCCCCTCCAATCTGCGTTCTTGAAGGGTAGGCGAATCCATGACGGAATTCTTGCCCTTCACGAGATTGTCTATGAGGTGACGTTGAAAGGGCTTAAGGGGGTCTTCCTCAAACTGGATTTCCAGAAGGCGTATGACCATCTAGACTGGTCTTTTTTGAGGTTGGTGATGGTGCAGCGAGGATTTGATGAGAGGTAGTGCTTCTGGATCATGCAATTGGATAGATCGGGGCGCACGGCGATCAACATCAATGGCGAGGTGGGCCCCTTTTTTCAGGCCTCCAGGGGGTAAAGCAAGGGGATCCTGTCTCCCCCTTGCCTTTCAACTTCGCTGTTGATGCCCTTGCGGGCATCTTAGATAAGGCCAAGTTGGCCGGCCACCTTAAGGGTGTTGTGAGCCACCTGATCCTGGATGGAGGGGTTATTCATTTGCAGTATGCGGATGCACTACTAGGGAAAACCCTAGCAGTAGCGCTGATTTTGTGCTCACTAGTAGCGCGGGTAGGCGCGCTACTAATAAGGCGCTACAACTATTGCTTAGCAGTAACGCGTGCGCGCACACGCTACTGCTAGGACAAATAGCTGCAGCGATTGTTCACTCCCACGCTACTGCTAATGTAACTACTGGCAGCGTGTTTTCTCTCCATCGCTACTAGTATTCTTTTTTTATTTTTTTATTTTTAGTGTATTTATACGCCATCGTACAAATATTGGTACAATACCAGTTATGAGGTTTACATCATTATGTCCATAACAGTGTGTCAAATGAAGGTGGATTACGTTCAAGTGGAGGCAATATGTGGTGCATGTCAAAAGTATACTACTAATCCAAACTTGATCTAGTTTGGACTAATAGTACTTTCGATGTGCACCACATGTTGCCTCCACTTGAATCTAATCTGCCCGCACAAGCTATTTAATCATCATCATAGTCATTACCACCAACAATATTTATTTAATCACCACTAACACTAGCTAATAATAACCATCATAGTCATTACCACAAACACTAGCTATTTTATCATCATAGTGATAGTGTAGCACATCATCATCCTCAAACTCATTTCTAGCTAGCTAATCACTCCTGCTGCTCTCTCATAGGTAAAATAACATAAAACATGTGTAGCTCTCCTCCTTGATCAAGTTGGAGCATGCAGATGAACCTGTCTCCTAATCGTGGGTAGCGCATCTGTTTGCTGCCCCCTAGTACTTCTCTGCGCTCCCCCATCACATATTTGGTCCAGTCTTGCACTATTAAGCATCCGTCGCTAATCTTGAATGCACTAAAGTAATCTATAGGATATCTTGGCCGTAAGCTAATAATACTCATGGTACCTTTAGTCTCGATCCCATAAGGCACAACATTCATCGGGAGTCCCTGTTGAAGAACATCGTATGGTAACATACTTAGCAATGAAGTTTAGCTTCAAAAATAATGTATGGAAAAGATGCACCGAGGACAAATATTAAAAATCTTACCATCCTTCCTAAATAGATATGACCTTAGT
The DNA here is from genome assembly GCA_021605205.1 of Aegilops longissima. Classification (NCBI taxonomy): domain Eukaryota; kingdom Viridiplantae; phylum Streptophyta; class Magnoliopsida; order Poales; family Poaceae; genus Aegilops; species Aegilops longissima. The sequence continues at coordinate 22,652,403 of CM038677.1, read as the reverse complement.
TCATTACGAACACTATAGGTTGCACGTTTTCAGTACTAAATTTTCTAAATGCAGGAAGAAAATTTGTCTTGACAGTATCAAGATCCGCAAGCCATGAAACATAATGACTTAGCTCCTCGCAGTTGAGTTCAGCCCCGGGACAGTAATAGGTCATGTCTACCAAGCGCTGGACATGTTTGCTTGCACTGAAATAAGCTGACAATACAAATTAGGTGTCAACTATTTTTGAATAAACAATATCAAAGACATAAATATGGTTGAGAAACTTACATAATGGTATAATTGGAGGCGTCTGCACATCGACCCAGATGTCGGTATTACCTTCAATATCATCTTCCGGACGAATATCAAAGGTGATAACCATATCAGGCTCAAATGCATAAGTCTGGCATAGTGCTCACCATGTTTTGCATCCAAAATAGGTGTAGTCGTCTGAATTGTATAATTTTGCGTGGAAAATATAACCATGCTCGGTCTTCAAGTAAACTTTCTTTACCTCCCTAGTATGACTGAAACCTATCTTATCCAATATAGAAACTCTTGCATGGCAGGGGATACGCTAGTAGAATAGTAAAAAAATATAAGTTGAAGCAAATGAAGCAGATGTCATGCTTAATTATGAAAAAAGACTTGTCGTTGTGACTTACTGTATCCACTTCGAAGTTCTCGTCCAGCTTGATGCTGAAGCGCCTATCATCATCTAGGAAGATTCCGTCGCACAAGCCGCGCTCGTCTTCGCAGTATTTGCAAATACCGAAATCCTTTTCGTCGTCAGACATTTCCTATGTTCATAGTTAAAACATTAACTAAAAATCGATCGAAGACAACTACCAGGATACTCAACACACAAATCCGGGGCACTCGATATTTCCTACATATTCTGGCACAAGTCATGCCAAAATTCACGGAAAAATCCGGCATGACCTTTGCTAAAATAGGACATATCAAGCGCCTGAAATTTGCCGGAACGAAAATGAATCAACACTCCGGCAAAACATAGGCCACTCGGAGGAGTAACCTGCAAACATGACCGGCCACTTGGATATTGAGCAACACAAGATATCCATTTCAAAATATCTTATAGGACTCAAATTAGCATGCATTCAATAAGCAAAAGTAAATCATCTCATGCGTCCGTACATCGTTGAATATTATCACTAATACATCCCGAATAGTGTCATACATATAACATCACTAATACAACTAAAACCCTAGCACACGACGGTATCGTAGCAGCGGTGGACACCTGAGAGAAGGAACCATCACGAGATCATAGCTCCAGTGAGATCCCTGGAGAACCTGCCAGGTATTGGAGAACCTATGCTACAACGCAAACAAGTAGTGACGGACGTGCGCGTCCTCCTCACTGACACGGTGACGCACCACCTCCGCGGAGTCCTCGAGCCTCTGGATCGTCACTGGCCCACGCGACCGCCACCAAAGAAGGTTCGGGTCAACGACAGGCTGGCTCCTCACCAACCTGCGCCCCCCCGGTAGGTAGCGCCTCCCAGTACCACCCCGGCGGAGCCCAGTCCCGGACATGGCCCATCTGGTCAAGCAGGTGTCGTCCTCCGCCAACTCGACGACGAGGATGCGGGATAGGCATCGTCCACGTCGATGCGAGAAAAATTGCTTTAACTAAAAAATGGCAACAAGTTCTTACTAACTAGTTCTATTAATTCAACTAGTTCTTACTAAAATAAAAATATATTAGTACCTAATTAGTACCTAGTTCTTACTAACTAATTAGTACCTAGGAACTACTGCCCTAATTACCATATAATTAATTAACTAACTAGCACTAAAAATAGCCTAGGGTTCATACTAACTAGCACTAAATAGCTAGGGTTCATACTAAGCAGAGAAGAGGGATCGGAAGGGGAGAGTGCTTACAGAGGGCGGGGAGAGATGGGGTCGGGGGAGACGGCGGCACCGAGGCGCGGCGAGACGGGGTTGGGGGAGACGACGGTGAGGCGGGTCGAGGGAGACGGCGGCGAGGCGGGGTCGGGGGAGACGGCGGCGAGGCGGAGGCGACGGGGAATAGTAGAGGAGAATAGGGGGAGGAAGCAAAGGAGAGGGAATCAGGCCGCGCGGGGGGTTAGGTGAAAATAGCTTTAACAGCAGCGTGGGGAGGCAAAACGCGCTGCTGCTAAAATCCGTAGTACTAGCGTTGTTCGTAGAAGGGCGCTACTACTATACCTAGCACGTCGGGAACGGTGTGGCAATTATAGTAGTAGCGTTCTGTTCCTGCCGCGCTACTGCTAAGCGGGTAACAGTAGCGCGGTTCTGGCAGATGCGCTACTGCTAAGTAGCAGTAGCGCCTCATTTTAACAAGCGCTACTGGTAACATTCTGCGTATAAGGTTTTCCCTAGTAGTGATGACACCATGATTATGGTGGAAGGCTCGGACTCAGACATTGTTAATCTTAAGTTCCTTTTGCTTTGCTTTGAGGAAATGTCTGGACTTAAGATTAACTTTGATAAGAGTGAGGTGGTGGTACTTGGCTAGTCGGAGGTGGAGCAGCAAAGAATTCCGGATAATTAACCTCAACTGTAGGTTGGCTTCATTCCCCATATCTTACTTGGGGATGCCCCTGGCTGAGTCTAGGATCCTGGTGAGCGACTATGATCCGCTTGTGGGACGAGTAGCGTCCCGCGCGGAACCCTGGTGCGGCCGGTTCACCTCTAAAGGTAGCAAAACTGTCCTAATTGGTTCTAACCTTGCCAGCCTCCCCATGTATATGATGGGGATGTACATCTTACCTGAAGGTGTGCATAGCTCCTTTGACAAGGAGCTGACTAGGTTCTTCTGGCAGGCAGCGGATGGTCGGCCCAAGTACCATATGGTGAAGTGGGCTGACATCTGCCTGCCGAAGGACAGTTTCGGGCTGTCATTAACTCTACTGTCATCCCTACCTCCTTACATGTTTGGAAAGTTAAGGTACCCTTACGTATTAAAGTGTTTATGTGGTTTGTGCATAAACAAGTCATTCTGACTAAGGATAACCTTGCAAAACGTAATTGGGTAGGTCCGTTTCGATGTAGCTTCTGTGATCATTCTGAAAACATCAAACACCTCTTTCTCGATTGTCCGTTGGCTAAGATTCTGTGGCGGTCGATTCATATTGCTTTTAATATCAGTCAGCCCACCTCTATTAGTATATTATTTGGAACATGGCTAGATGGGGTGGATTCTGACATTGCAAGACACATTCGGGTTGGCGTTTGTGCACTTTTGTGGGCAATATGGAATTGCAGAAATGACTTAGTCTTTAAACGATCAACAAACATTCACTTTTTGTAGGTTATCTTCAGGGCCACGGCATTCATCCGTATGTGGTCGCTACTCACTCCGACGGAGGCCAGGGAGCGTTTGGTTACTGCGTCTACCCGATGGGAGATGGTAGATCGGGATATTTTCAACCGGTTTGGATGGCGGTCATGTAATAGGATAGACATGTAGTGATCCTATTGTTTGGCCAGCCGGTTGTGGCTTTGGGCTGTTCTTATTTACATATTTTGTTATAGTTTGTACTATGACCTTTCGGTACTTTGCGACTGGTTTTTCCTTTTAATAATATGAGCCGTATGCATCTTTCTGATGCAGAGGCTGGGGCACATCCCCTTTTCCAAAAAAAAACATGGAGAGATCCACGAGGCTGTATGGCCCCATCACCGATGGACGCAACCCCCCCGATCTACAGGAGCGTCACGGCTCGGGACTTCATCGCCACGTTTAAGACTGGAATGTGAATTTGTACAATACTATACAGTAAGACTGGAAGTCTACAACACGTAGATGATTATGTGCAAAACGTCTTCCTAGTTTGAGCCACATTGGCCAGTGGTTCAAAATATCACGTCGAATGTTAAACATGCACGTAATTAAATGGAGCTATGAGGGAAGTACTCCGTAGAATTTTCGTCCTATGATAAAAACTTTCTTATATGTCATGCCATGGAATTCTAAGTCGCATTTTTCTGCATCATGTGACGATTGTTTCTTTTGATGCTGTAATGATTTAACGGAATCACATCACCTGCAAAAATTGTCTTTTGATGCTGTAATGATTTAATGGAATCACATCGCCTGCAAAAATTGCACTGTCGCCTAAAGCATGTCGAGAATCAGATTTGGTAATTCGTACTACCAGTGAAAGACCCTGTCCAGACTCCATATGGATGCTCTACACGTACTAACAGTGGCTGCGTAGTAACATGCCATGGAGCAGTTAAACTATTCGAGCAAATAACCTGCATGTTTATCAAAGAAAGGATAAATACCACGCAGAAGTGGAAGGAAGAGGCAACGCTGAATCCTTGTTACAGTGGCGAGTTGAACGTACCATGATTTTGTGTTGCCGGACATGGGGGCGAAGGAATAAAGCCTTGCTGAACAGCAGCAGGACATGCAGGACCTTGCGGGCAAAGCGTCAGCATCGGCAACGACGCAGAGGGACCAGTGGATGGCATCGTTGGCAGCGATATTGCAGGACAACTATTAGGCATGGCAAAGGCGATATGCCGATGACGGATGCCATGAGGGTATCATCTAGCAGGGAGTTCGTGCAATGTGAATAGCCACCATGGATTCATGTTGTGCTTCTTACGATGGGAAAGATGTTATATAATGAGACTTTACAGGAGTAAGGGTAGTTGAACGGAAGGAAATGGAAGGGCAAGGGACTCCACTGTCCAGTGGGCTTCTCTCCGTTGATCATAGTCATCAATGCATGATGTGAGTGGAGAATTGCTAGCATTGCTAGATAGCTGATGTGTGGGTTGCATGATTTAATTAATTGGTTGATGCACCATCCTATAAACTAAACGATTTGAAGAAAAGTTGCTGGCATGGTGTAGTGACGTGGAAGCCTACATGTCTAAGTTAATTGGTGGTTGTGAGGTTATGATGTGGATAGGCTGCATGTCAAAAAAAATATGATAATGGAATGAGCTATTTAGGTATTATAGATTCAATGACCCAGATGCCGCGGTAGATGTAAGCAATCTTTACACCGGTGAACTCTGCGGCCTTGGGAAGCTGCTCGAACTCCCTCTGGTTCGTCTCCTTGCTACCTGCCATGTGCGTGAGCGTGATCATGTCGCTGAGGGATGCTTGCTGCCCCCTGCACGTCGCATTTAGAAAAAACACACGTCTTTTTCTCTTCCCTAAGAAGCATAAATTTACTTTTTTGGAGGCACGATCGTGGCTCTTGCAAAAGTGAAAAAGACATGTTTTTTTTAACCATGAGACACACAGATTTACTTCTCGTGGAGGCATGAATTTGCTTTCGCGAGAGGCAGGCCTTGCCTCTTATTTTTTTTCCTTTCGCGACAGGCACGTATTTCTTCTTGTGGAGGCATGAATTTGCTTCTGCGAGAGGCACATTTACTTCTAGTGGTGGCATGGATTTGCTTCCGTGAGAGGAATGGTCGTGCCTCTCAGAAAAAGAAAAAACATGGTCTCGGTTTGGTTTATCGTCTGGCTTTTCTTATGAAAAAAAGTTCGTCGAAACCTATCAACATGGGATTTAGTTTTGAAGAGCTTAATGCGAGGAATCCAACGATGAAAACGGTTTGAGATTTGGACGGGTTTGCGAGATAAAATATTTTAAATAAACGAATCTACGAAAAATAAAAGCTCTTAGGTTACGACAAGTGGCGCACATACAATGGGACACAGTTGTTGTCGCCTAGGAAGGTGGGACTGACATTTACAAAGAGTGCTACTTCATTAGTAATTTCACGGTTCCTCCTAGTCGTGCTTAAGGCGCCACATAGGAGCTACCTGAAAAAGGGTCCACTCCAGCAAAACAGAAAAGTAGATAAGAAAGAGAAAAAAACAATGCTGGCTAAGATGGATGAACGGCCCGTGAACAAAAGCTCAGTTGTCAACGCTACATACAGGCTGCAGGGTCACTCGTACGGGGAAAGTATCTGTTGCACCGGTGTTGGTGGTACTACCGGTGCACCAGACATCCACATCACATTTAAAAATGTTTACATCACATTTAAAAATGTTTCAATGAAACAAATGTAGTACATTAACACAACATTGGTCTATGTTGTTGTAAAATTTCAACTAAAAATTCAAAACATTGCACGAGATACAAAAATGATAAATTTGGCATCAATGTGATAATGGGCCAAATGTAAAGCCCAACTTATGTTATGTATTATTCAGCGTCTACTTTGTGATTTTTGTACCTCGAGCAATGTTTCGAATTTTGAGTTGAAATTTTGCGACAATATAAATTGATGTTGTGTGAATGTCCTAAAAAATTTCAACTTTTTTCGAACATTTTTAAGTGTGATATGGATGTCCGGTGCACCGGTAGGACGACAAGCATCGGTGCACCAGATACTTTTCCCACTCGTACGTATTGGAAACAAGACAGAAACGCAATTTTAATAGCCTTGCACGGATCTTAAAGCATCGGAATCGATTAGCTATGAAGTCAACTGAGGCTTAACTAAATTCTAGTGGACTCAGATTTAGCAAATCCGTTTATTATACGCCATTCAGGGTCAAGGAGATAAGGTGCGCGTCATGCAGAATTGGAGAGAAACAACAATCGAGAAGAGATATGAGACGACGGATCTAGCTATTTGGTGAATTCAATGACCCAGGTGTTGCTGTAGATGTAGGCGGTCTTAACACCGGTGAACCCTGCGTCCTTGGCAAGCTGCTCGAACTCCCTCTGGTTCCTCTCCTTGCCGCCCGCCGTGTGCGTGAGCATGATCATGTCGCTGAGGGACGCCTGCTGCCCCCTGGAGGTCGCCTCCGGTTTGACCGGCAGGATGCCTTCCACGACGACAACCTTGCCGTGCGCAGGCAGCGCGTCGTAGCAGTTCCTTAGCAGGGTTGCGCAGTGCTCGTCGGTCCAGTTGTGGAGGATCCACTTCAGGACGATGGCGTCGCCGCTGGGCACGTTCTTGAACATGTCGCCCGCGACGTGCTCCACGCCCGGGGATTGCGGCGCCTCCGCGATGACGTGGGCCAGGTCAAAGTTGATCCCCTTGATGTGCGGGTACTTGGAGGTGATGGCCTGAATGGTGGCGCCAATGCCGCCGCCCACATCCACGAGGGTGGCGACATCCTCGAACCCTGTGTAGAGCTCGACGAGCTTACCGGTGACGATGGTGGTGTAGCTCTTCATGGCCTCGTTGAAGACACGGTTCAGGCGCGCGTCCGTTTTGGTGTACTCATACATTGTCATCCCATGTGCCTTGTGGAACGGGAGGCCACCATCGAGCACCGCATCCTTCAAATGATACCTGCAGATCAATTAATTATGTTTTTTAACACCAATTAATTATTGGTTTACAAATTTGAGATTCAGCTTACTACTAATTAATGTTTCTAGACATACATACATATTACCTTCGTCTCAAAATATAAGTAGTTGTTTAGACTTTATTAAGTTTAACCAAGTTCATCCAAAATAAGTTAAACTTCTACAAATATATTGAATAATGATTCTAGTGGTATTGAGGATGTTATTTCTTTTTTCATATATACTTAGCAAAATTTTAGATAGTTTGACCCGACACAAAACTAATATGCAAAATAAAAAAATCAAAATGGAAGGAGTATACACTTACAAGCTCTCCATAGGGACCTTGTCGTTGGTGAGAAGGAGCAGCGGGGCCATGGAGATGCCGTCCTCGTTCGGTGTGAACCATTTGCACACGGCCGTGGGGCCATACCGCCGGGCGTGCGTGCCTTCGTCCACCTCGCACGACACCACCTTGTAGGATGCCAGCAGGTGGAGCATGCGGTCGACCATGGCCGGCGCGTCCGGGTTGGTCGTCGTCGACGGCAGCCGCGCGGCCACCTCAGAAGGCGACAGCATCTTGCCGCCGGCGCCCATCAGGACCTCGAGCATGCCCAGCTCGATGGCGTTCTTGAGCGTCATCGGCAGGACAGCCGTGGAAGACAGCTGCATGGCGTAGATGCACGCCTCCTCCTCGACGGCAGTCATTTCCGCGGCCATGGAGCCCATTAGCCGCCTCTGCCTCCTCCGGGTTTGCTGCTGCTGGCGGTACTAGCTAGCGTGTTTGTTTTGTACTGAGCAGCATGCTAGCTAACGCTTATATAGATAGAGGTGCCGGCACCCACCTACGCGGTGAAAATTAAGCCGGATTGGCAAAGGTTATTAGTTCGTCAAAAGTTAACCGTGTAGCAAAGTGCACCAATAATATTGAGACAGCATATGTGTCTTGAGTCATGCTATCCAAGCAGCTCTGTGGAACTGCAGAATCAGCGCATGATCAAAGTACTTTATGCAGCTGATCATGAACACTCAAAGGCACCGCAATACACCTACAGCTTCATAGGGTACTGTTCGGGCGTGGTGTGCACTGTTGCACTGTGTCTACTCGGAGACAAAAGCACCAGACGTGAGCCACGAGGCTCACATGCATGCTAGCACCGTGTCGTGGCTCACTGCCATACTGAGCAACACCTCCTGCTTTGGATGGTGGTGAGTGATGAGAGAATTTTTGCTCTTTAACTAGAGGGGTTATCATCCACAAACTGTGGTGAAATTTTGCTCGGTGGGCAGCGGGGGAACGAGAGAGAGAGAGAGTCGGTCTTCTCTCCTCTTTCTTCACTCGCACCAGCTCCACCTCGTATCCATGGCGGACAAGCCCAACGCATGTGAATGAGAGATCGAAACTTGGAAGATTGTGCTCTTTCCAAGTAGATGCAGAGCCCATGGATATGGAGGTGAGGGAATTAGCAACACTAGAGCGGAGAGCCCGCAAGGAATCAAGGCTATCATTTTTGTGATGCACATGGCCGAGTCATTGCATGCGTCAGTCTACTCAGGGCATCTTCAACGGACCCGCAAATTTTCTCCCGCATCCGTCCGCGAACAGGGACCTGTCCGCGGACACAGATGCGGAAGACGGCCATCCAAACGTTGCCGCAAATGTCCAGTGCTATTAACATCTTCCACGGAATATGTATGACTCGCCATGGTACTAATCCATGGATCATTAGCTTCCACCAAGCACGAAGAAAGGCTTCCACCAAAACATGAGAGTAGCTTCCGCCAAAGGCTAATTACTTGCATGCATGGATTAAAGTTTGCTTCTGTAAAACACTTGCATGTGTTTTGCATGATTAAGTTTGCTTCCCCCAAATACTTCCGTGACTACAGAAAAGAAAAACGAAATAATGCATGTCAATTTGTAGCTTCGGCCATGCAATGCTAATTATGGTGCGTGCTAATTAGAAGTTTCTGCCAAATATATGCTTTGATTAAGTGCGCCGGCCATATTAGTGAACCTTCCGCCAAATGCATGTTGTGCTAGGGCAAATCTTCCACCAAATGCAACGGTAATTAGTATCTTCTGCCAAACGCCAATGTTAATTGTCAGCCTTCTGCCATCCAGACGGAGAGAGAAGGGTGTGTGGTGGCATTTGATTGGCCAGATGGATGTTTGGACTCCCACAAAGCTCTTCACGTTTGTCTCGATTTTGCAGGAGAAAGTATGTTTGGACCGCGCTGTGGATCGATACAGAACTGCATTGGATAGTTTCCATGATCCGAACGTATACGGGCGGTTTGCGGGTCGGCATTGAAGATGCCCTTGCTTGCTGCAGCAGCAACACCACCATGTGGAGAGAGCGGATCGACACAATACCATGTGACACTTAACTGTTACCATGTGACCAACTCACTATATGACAATCAAAGATGTCTGCCACGTTCATGTCACATTACTAGAAATCCGTACAGGATACTCCCTCCATTTTGTTTGAGAGGGCTTATTTTAAAATTTTCAGATTTCCATAAAATTAATCTCACTTTGAGTCTCATTCATTCAAAGCAAATTGAGTCCCATTCCATATAGATGAGAGAGAGAGAGAGAGAGAGGAAATTAGAGACCATGCATGCACAATGCAAATCCGATTAGACTGTCTGTAATGGGGGTTATCATAAGCTCATAACTAGTATCATGCATATCAACTATGCAATTTTCATGAGATGACATATTATAATAGCGTATCATAATAAACACTATGCTATTATATGTCATACATGTCAATAATAAGGTAATCTAAATATACTATACATTATGGAGGTGGTGTCATACATTAATATCATATGCACTAACTTATAATAGTACCCACTATGGACAACCTACAGGGGGATCCTGCATTTACTACTTCGGGAGTTGAACACGTGGATCGTATTTGATTGAACAGTTTTTGCACCATAAAACTCGTGACATCCGTTCACCATCTACCTTAGCCTATAAGAATTTTCAGATGAGCCTTCAATCCCGAAGGGAGGGAGAAGTATAGGACTGCATATGTTGGGACCTGCATATTTTTATGTACATTACCCTAAGAGATGTGGTGCAACATATGCTCCAACACACCGTTAGAGTGTGAGATGGACCATGTACTAATAAAGTAGCATAACTTCATAACAATTATGCGTGTTGGTCATTGGACTGGCTATAGATGACATGAAAATAAGATATAACCAGTTGGGCCTACTATTATTCTCGCTCTTAGATCTGATCCCATATGGGCCAAAACTAAAAATATGCCATCACTGATATCATGACCCGTGATTTACGGGGATAAGATCACACCTGCAGCTATATTATACTCATTTATATTAGATGCCTAAATCTAGGTGCGTCCCTTTGCTTTCTCCTGACGTGATCAGATCTTGCAAGCTTAGAAATCTTGGTGTGGATGCAAGATTCGGTTTTGCATGTTGTGACGTACTTTAGCTTTTGGTCACCCCGAGCCTTATTTGCATATTGCTTACAGTGTTTTCTCCTTGCCATCCCTAAAAGCACTCAATTTTGCCAAGCATATGAGAGAAAAAATATCAGCATCCAATGTATAAAATAAGTATTATCAGAATCATTATAAAATATATTTTCATATTATACGTATTTTGCTACTATAGACGATGGTGATTATTGACTGAGGGAGTTGCGAGGATGACTACATTGGCAGTAGTAATCCGGCAATGTGGGTTTTTTCACAACAGCTCTCGAGCACTGAAACGGAATGGATGTGCACACGATGCTCTGTGCTCGACGTGCGCCGATAAATAATCTGCACCGTCAGATGCTTTAGGAACAAAACTACAGATGGCTGGACAGGAAACGTCGTTTGCGTGTCGTCTACAAAGTATCGTCTGTATAGCAGTGCTCGCACTGAAATCAATGCGTGGACCATGCTGATTCCTCTGCCGAAAATAAACCCCAAGATCCAATGACAAGGTCCATAATAGACATGGTCGGTAGGCTCACATACAATTATTGGTGGGTAGAGCTGCTACGTGTGCTGTGGAATCACGGACATGATATCACTTGACACTGCATTATTGCCTTATTGGGTAGAGATCCTGGTCCCTCACGTGCATTTGTGGGCATAGACGTGGAGTGACGGTGGTTTTGGCACCACTGTTGGCAGATCTGAAGTTGGTGAAATCTATATGATGAAGGCAATCCTGACATTAAAGTGTATGATAATGGCAATCCACAAGAGTAATAGTATATGCTTACTTCCACCAAGCGAGAAGTGCAGTGTGTCAGTGATATGAATCTCAATTATTTGATCAGACAATGTTGGATGGATGTTATCTTTTTGCAGGACCACAGGATGGATGTGAATTGGATGAGATCTCTTTCGTAATAGATGCCGGATTCGATAGGATTTGATTCCTAGCACCTTGTATGTTTTAAGATTGATGTTGCTATCATTTTGTTATGCTTAATGCTTGACCTTAGGTCCCGAGTGTCATGATTTCAAATCTGAATTATTTATATTTTCATTAATATATATGTTTTGGATCTTATCAGAAAGTTGTATGCACATGTCATGGTCCTGAACCCTAGACCTTGAAGTGAAAATAATCAAGGTATCAAGAGGATGACTATGATTTGAAGTTTACATGTGTTCACAGATTATTAATGCTCTGCTTCGGTGCTTCGTGAAAGAGGGTAGGACAAAACATGTTGTGCAAATTTTTATTGTCAGTCGGCGCTTGCTCACAAACGATCAAGTTGTGCTCGATCTATGCCAGGCGAGCGCGCTCAGCCAGAGTGCTTTGTCATCTGGTAGTCCCTTGATATTGGGGTGTTAAGGAGCCGCTCAGTAGCCTCCCGCTACTACCCGTGAGTTGTGGGCTACCTTGCTGGTCGATGCCCACCACAGCATTGTCGGCTGCAGCGGACGGATCGACTGGTCCCTCCTTCCGATAGCTTGTCTCGGGAGCTACCATACTGGCCATGGAAACATTTACGACTGATACCCGTGTCCTGCAAGTTTCTTCCTCCTCGGAGGTCGACTCCCAGACAGGGAAAAGTGACTCGAAATCCATCCTTCCCATGAGCTGGCTCGCGGAATGGCGAAACTGAGGACCAAGCTTACCGAAGTACTTCCGGCGATGATGGAGAACAAGCTGCACCAACTGGTGCAAGGATGGAAGGTGAAGACTCAAAACACCCCGAGTCATTGGCTCAGTAATGAATGCTCCCGTGTGCCGGTAGGTCAGTGCTATTCAGCGGGGCATCATGATGCTAGGCTGAACCATCAATGGTGAACTTGACCTCGCCAAAGTGGATGTTGCCAGCAGGAACCATAGAACAAATCATCTGCACCATGACGTCGATAGACGCTTGCCCCAAGGTGGGCGTTAACTGTCGTGGATATAATCCTAACAATACTAAAGGGGTATGTATGTAATCAGTACGGATGGGAGTAAGCACAATTATTTATAGTGGTTCAGGCCCTCTCTGGTGGAGGTAATACCTTACTTCTGTGGTGCTCTTGGCGTAAGGTGAAAATATGAGAGAGAGTTCAATCCTCAGCCCCGTGCCATCCTCCCGTCTTATATAGAGTGCGCTAGGAGTGCCACAACGGGCCGATATTAATGCTATTCATGGACACATGCATGGTCGACTGTTTATGGTCATTATTGCTAGTAACTATCGTATTTAACTATATTATACCACCGTTGGGTAACAATGACAATTAAGACGTCGTGGGGGTCATGGCATCCAAGGTCACAGCGGACTGTAAAACGACTGACTGCTCCTGTCTTCACGGTGACCGACTATTGGATCTCGTTCATCAGGGGGTGTAGGATCCAACTGCTAGGACTTAGCCCGATCACGAACCCCCCTAGCCTTTGATATCTTACGTCATAATGCCAATAGGTCATAAGTGTTGCCCATTGGCCCATTGTCTCCTGGACAGTGATTACTCTCTTTAGTGACCTGATAAAGGAGTAGAAAGAATTCTCACATTTTTTGCCGGAGATGACCCCGACTTATCAAACCCAGGAGAGGAAGGCACCCTTAAAGTTAGGGGTTTCTACCAAGCTTTTGCATGAGTATTAATACCAGCTTTTGACTAGATCTAAATCAAGTTGAAACTGAAAACACTTATAATAAAAATAGGCATGGTATGAGGACTTGTTCTTACAACCATATATTTGCGAACAAGATCATTATGATATTAATTTGTGCCCTGGAAGTTATCCATCAAGATGTGCTTGTAACGTATCGAAGTCAGGGATGTAACCAAATTACGTCTTGATCGGAGCGCATCCTGCATCAAGAGTTAGTTGTCCAACAGAAAGGCTCTATCCGCTGCGTGGGGTTTCCTCACTAATTAAGATAATAATTAGAAAAAGTATTACGTGTTTAATGACTACACCTCTTGTGTCCCAGGGATAGGATCCATGTTACCATATTAAACATTTCTGTCACTTGTGTTCAGAATAACACTTCATGGTCTCATTGCTCGCAGCCTCTCCGTGTCTCTCCTCTCCATCATCCTTGGTACCTGTAGGGACGAAGAACACGGACGAGACAAGAAAAAACTGTGAAGCAATTTTATATTACACATACGTGATGTTATTTCAAAGTACTGCCATCGATCACTCCAATAAATACATATGATTATAGGGCTATGCCTCAATCCATGATCTTACCGAATTACTCAAACATGGCGATCAGAGCACAAGGAGAAATCACTGATGAAGACATCATGACGATCAATTGATTGATAATATGTCTTACAATAGTTGCCGGATGTGATAAACGATTACAGAGTATGGCAAGTTGGCTGAGTGTTACGGTGATGGTGATGGTCGTGGTGTGTTACGGTGATGGTGATGGTCGTGGCTATGGATATGTGATGGGAAAATGGCGGCAGCTAGGGTTGCTGTGTATGATGAAGTTGTAGGTCTCGGCATTTTTCTGCGATGTTCTGTAGCTCTTCTAGCATAGGGCCTTTTATAAAGTCTATTCAGGTGGATCAGGGGACGCCATTGGCAGCCCATACGACCGCTCATACAAGCTCGCGCGGTCGTATGGAGTGTCTTCTTGTGCTCTTTTCTTCCGGGTGCACCTCCCACTTGATCTCCTCTATCTCCTCTTTACTCCTTTTCATGTATTGACATGATTTTGTCCATATCAAGCCCATTTCCTGTGAAAACAAAATAAAGATCAGATATTGGCAACCCTTTGCATTCATTAGTCATTAGTAGCAATATCGGAGTGGATATCTCAGTTTTTTTTAAATAACTCGGTTTAAAGTTAGGTTTGAGCATAAAAATAACACTCATCAACTCCCCGAAGCTTAAACTTGATCGTCCTCGAGCAACATGGAGATAAATCAAAACCGTAAGGAACTCAGTTGTTTGAACCAAAAAATTTAAAGAAGGTTTTGGTTCACTTACGATCGATACACCTAGATAGCCCTCAGTATATTTGTCGCCGTGGCATGGTTATTATGCAAGTGTTATGAAAGCAAAGATAATGAACACAATTCTTTCTCAACTAGAAAATATAACAAAGTAACACTTGATTCTATTTCTTCTAGTTAACACTTGGTTGTCAGGAATACACAGAAGAGTTTTTACTTCTTGAGCAATGAAAACATAAATTAGGGACTGAAGTATATGTAAAGATAACATGATTCTAGAGTAACTCGCCAACGCACCCACTCATCAAGGATATCAAGAACTTTATTTTAATCATTGCTTGCTGAAACTTTAGTCGTCTGGTAACGGGATTATGACAAAAAGCTGATCATGCATAAAGTTTTGTAGTGGCTTAAGTTTGGGTACTATTGATCAATTATTGCAATCAGTACTCGGTTATTACCACATATACACACATTCAAGAGAAAGCTGAATAATATTTGATGTAGTGTTGCCACTATGTACAGTAACAAACTCATAACGAAAATCCGAGCCGAAACTTTGGTGGATCGTTCATTGGCTAGCAGAGTTCTCAGCATAAAATCAAGAAATATGATGAAGCCTTCTTTACACACGTGAACGCGTATATAGTGACAAGGCCATAGAACCAGTGAGAAGCTGAAGCACCATGGAAATACAACACAGATTTTTTGCATAATCTCATTCATCTTTCAACTAAGTTTCTCTAGATAACTTTATCCACAAGACTATTGAGTCTATTAAAATTAACACTATGGAGTTGACTATCTTTAACATCATCTTCTCTACAAGTTCTCAGCTCCGATGTCTTTCCAGAGACTTTCTCTTGTGTATGGTTATTATTTGTTAACATCACTTTCTTAAATAAAAAACAGGCCCACGACAATCCTTGGTTATCTAGATTAAACGGAGCAAAGGCTACTAAATAATTTTAGCTACTAGAAAACAAACCTTTGTTTTAACTATCAACACTTACTCCCAACTGAACGCATACTACTACTACATCTATTCTAAGTAATTCAAGTGCAAAAGATGCTAGTCATAGGTCATACCTTCACGATCATGAATTTACACACTTCTCCTCCTTAAGATTGCATTCCTCATTGTCGGACGTAGATCAACTCCTCTAAAATATAAACAAAAATGCAAGAGAAATCGGGCAAAAGAAAAGAGCAAAACAAAACTTATTCTGATTTTGGATTTTCGATTTTTGAAAGCTAACTTTCCAAACAAAAAATTGCATCCGGCAAAGAAAAATGAAAAACAAAAGCAAGTCAAAAAGCAAAGTGTTGGAACAAACCAACATGAGTATTTGAAGCTCAGGGAGCTGAAGTACAACCTCATTACAACTGTTGAAAATAATACCACCACATCATGATGGAGACATGGTAGTGACCTCCCCCAAGCTTAAGCCTTTGCAAGCCCAAACCAATTAGATCATTGTGGCGGCTGCTGTCCATGAGCCCATTCCTGGCTCCACTCGGAGAAGCTGTTGTTCATGTACACGGACGTGCATCGAAGGGGCTCGGTGAGGTTGCTCATCTCATTGATGGAGCCCTGAAGACTGTAGATGTCGGTATAGGTGGTGTAGTTCTCTTCTTGCGCTTCTTCTTGGGGCTGCTCCTCTTCTTCGTCGATGATGAGTTCTACTTCATCAACTTGTTCTGGTTTAGGGACCAGTTGGTTGAATTCAGCATCTCCTTCCTATGGCACATATCAACAAGGTGCACCTTCTTTTCCGGTAGCACATCTGAAAGGAACCTCAAAGCTAAGCGTGCTTGCCTTGGAGCAATTTGAGGCCGGGTGACCGACCGTGAATTTTATGCTAGGTGTGCACGAGTAGTGCGGATGATTAATCTCACCTCTTATTCACGTGGTAAACTTACCTCAAGTGGGAGCAGGGTGCTGAGGGAAAAAGAGAAGGGCCGACTCGAGGTAGAAGAAGGTGTGGCAGCCCTCAGATGCTCATTCAACGGTCACGAAATCGAGTAGACGCTAATCAGGCGACTAATGACAAGGTCTGACACGTTTGTACAATCAATAGGTAGACTTAGATCTACTCATCCTCGACCGTCGAAGCAGAAAACATACAACACGAAAGTCATGTGAAACGGGGAGATGAAGATAGTGATCAAAGTATATTTCAAACGGTTGACCGGGTGAGAAGATTTTGCCAAAATTTATCAGTTCGTAACATGCACAGATGAACACATCTATGTGGTCAAGTAGGAGATGTAGATCTACTAATCTATGACCCTCAAAGTAGAAGAAAGTCGTGTGAAACGACGAGATGAAGCTAGTGCTCAAAAGAAATTTCAATTGATCGACTGGGTGAAAAGAATTTACTAAAATTCGCCTAAAAACTCCAAACATTAGCACGAAATCGAAGATTGACGGTCCATGAAATTAGGAACCGGTCGTCTAAATGTAACAAAAATGTCGAGGTGCATCTTTTTCGTGCAGGGTTTATTTCGAATTGAAACACCTTTGTATAGATTAGAAGGAATTATGTGAGGAAAATTAAGGAGATGAATAAAATAGAACACGTGCAAAACCACTTGTGGGCTGCACCTAGCTCGCATCGCCAGACCAACCCAGGTGCGCTCGATTGCATCGCTCGGGCCAGGCTCACTGGAAACGTACAATTTGAGTGTTCCTCTAGAGCCAAGCCCAGAGGTGTTGTAAGAACCATGTCATGGTCTTCATTGAAGGAAGAGCAATTTGGTTTTTATGCAGCCTCAACAGTGTTTGGACGTAACCAAACAGCCCAAAGTCAAAACAGTTTTGCTAAAGCACATCTAAATGTGCCCTTGCACGCACATCTAAATCCTATATCATTGATTTGACACGAAGATTCATGCAGATACTTTTTTTTATCCTTTTTTGCTATGTAATTTGATTGAGTCATTTAGATGTGTAATAATTAGGACACGTCTAGATGTGGCCTACCCCAAGTCATAAATAGTAACATCCAAAACGCCTGATTGGACTAGTTGCATGCTTCCAACAGCTTGTGCCACTCAACTTGTCGCAGCAGGAGCTGTGGGAAAGAGCGGACCATCCATACACGTTAGGGATGGGACCTTGTGTGCACCCTGTAGCTTAGAGCATGGTTAATAGTATAGCCAACTACCGGCTATACGGAGTTGCCATGTCACATATAGTTGACCTAATAATAGCCAACACGTATAGCAGCAAGTTGCTATGAAGTAGTACTTTATTAATACATGACCTACCTTATATTCTTACAATGTTTGTTGGAGTCCGTGCTACATCCGATTGTTAATCTGCAGCCCGCTTCCCTTTTCTCTCCCATTCTCTCTCATCGAACTCAACAAAAATATAATAGTTTAACCCTTACAGCCTGCTGATTTCACCTTATTATACTTGCTCTTACAACAGTTACAAATCTGGCTAGCACTAGGGGTCGCCGAACCTTGCGCCAGTCCATACTGCTGCTGATTGGCCACCAAAAAGATCTGATTTTTTTAACCAAAAGAAAATTCAGATTTACAATTATTGCAAAAAGGAACAGTACCACACTGCTGCTGATCCTGCCTGGACGCCCATGCCGGATGATACTATCGCGTTCCTCACGCGGGGACAAAATTTAGCAAACCACCAACTCCCACTTCGTCCATCCACACGGATGAACTGAAATTTCTTTTTCTGAGTTGGTGCATGCACTGATAATGGTATGTCCGAAAGCATGAGAACAGGGTGCCAACTCATATCTGCGAATACAGTCCAAACAAGAAAGATGCTGGGCACGCATACATATGCTACGGGCCATGAACGTTATTTTGCGGATCCAGGCCGCGGCGATTTTGCTTCCGGGCTCATCTTCTACCACGGGTAAACAGTAAAATAAAATATAAATTAGCAAAAAAATTCAAAATTTTTGGCATGTAAGATGCTTGATTGTGTGATGACCGTGTCAGATTTAGTGGTGTTTCGACATTTGAGTTGCTCTCAGGAAAAGAAATGAACCTATGAGAAAGCTAGAAAGACGCATTGTTCAAAGCTTATTTTGTATTGTTTTTTGCCTTGATATCCTCCAATGTCGAAACGGTACCAAAGTTTGCATGGGCATCACGCACTCAAGCATCGTATATGCAAAACAAATCCATTTTTTTTAATATTTTTGCTACTTTTTAAAATATATTTTACTGTTCACCGGAGCATATGAGCTCAGGCTTAGATAGCAATTAGAGACGGATCCGTGCCATTCCTCTTGACAGCTAGCTCATCTGAGTTGGTGTTGGATAGAAAACCAAGGGGACCACCTTGTAAATACTTCTCTATATTCAGGTTTCGTGTGTGTTATTCAATTCATGCTCCAGCCAATTTATCCAAAAGTCCGAATTGATGAAGAGAGGCGAGCAATATATTTTTGAACACTTCCCCCCTCACAACTAGACTATTTTTGTCCTTAGACATGTGATCAATATAGGACATCTTTTTTTTAATATTGCATTGACATGGTCTTGAGCTTGAGACCTCTCGAATACCATATCGAATTCAGACTCCAGCCAGTTGCTTCAAAAGTCGTAACTAAAGGAGAGAGGCGGGCAATATATTTCAACATGTGTTACTACCCAAACACCCTGGAAAACCCATTAGCTCCATCTTACTCCCTTCGGGTTTACTATGCCCCCAAGGTCGGGCACCGCGATCAAACCAGCCGGTGTGTGCACAAGAAAGATTTACCGGATAAACCCGAATGGAGAGGTAAAAAAATGCATCTCCGCAGCTAGAACCGCTCCATAGTCGCGCTACGTTGTGGATATTCCCCGTCGGAGAGGAGGTGGGTCACATAGGCGGTGTGCATCGTGTGTTCAAATCTGCTTGAATCAAGATTGGTCGTGCCAATTGTTAAATCTGGAGATCGGGCAAGAGTAATGCCAAACAAAAATTAGATTCACCATCACTGCTATGATGCCCCGTGATCAGGCCTGGTCCTGAGATTTCGGGGGCCTTTAACAAAACTAAAATTCAGGGGCCCTTAATACAACGACTAAAATAATAAACAATTTTTTTAGTATGTGTTGTTATCAATACAAATTTAGAGTGTATCTAAAATCAATATACATATCAAATTAGCTAGCTATAACCTTTCTAGCTGCTGCAAAGCCCAGCTGCTATTTGCCGTAGCCGGAGATTTAAATCGCTATTGTTCAGTGAACTGCGGAGCAGAATAGCTGCCCCTTCATATCAGATTTATGTCTCCTGGTACCTGGGGCAAGAACACCGTAGCCAGCTACTAGGGCGCCTTCTTCCCCGCATTCGCCGACGGTTTGATTTCTTCTTCTTTGTCTTTTTTTGTTGCGTTTGGTCCACAGTATAGCATACTTCCCCTTCTGATCTAGTAGTATTTACTTATAAATGCGATACTAATATAAATCAGCAGCACAGGGTATACCCTGGGCATGAGTGAACTTCACCATTTCTTGTGAAATTGACCATACAAGATCTTACAAAGTTCCAAATGAAGCAGCGGTAATGTCGGCAAAGTTGGCCCTTCTAATCTACTACTCCCACTGTATAGAAATATAAGAGTGTTTAGATCACTAGATCACTTATCACTAGTGATAAGTGATCTAAACGCTCTTATATTTTTTTACGGAGACTTATAAGACGTTTTTAGAGAAAATAACAGTTTCAAAAACGTCATATATTAAGTTACAGAGGGAGTACCAGGTTACCAGCTAGGAGTATCCACTTAAGTGTGGTTAAGTGAAACAAACTTTGCTCCATCATGCAGCTAACCGATTTGATCTAGGATGGTTTACTTGAAGCATGGACATCCTGAACCCATGGGCATATGAACCCGCTTTTTTTAAATACATCTTAAACGCGTTTTAAAATGTCAAAAAATCGGAATAAAATTTCACGCATACATCTTCCCAACATGTCTGCGCGGCATAATTTTGTGAAAAACTTATTTTTATTTTGCCTCCGCAAAAAAACACAAATTTCAGTGCTCCTAAATAGCGTCCATGACACTTTTTTTTGTCAACGTTATTTTTCCATGAAACTTTCTGTGTGCATATAAAATGTGAAGGAATATCCATCAATTTTTTCCAGAATTTTTCGGCAATTAGAAATGAGTTTTTTTAAAGTGGGTTCATATGCCCATGAGTTGATCCATGCACTTTCGGGCATACTTGTCCCTTCTGATCTACTACCTCCATACCAAAATATATGACTAAGTAGCCTACCAAAACGTCATATATTTTGTCATGGAGGTAGTAGAACTGTTCACTTAACTGCTATTGTAGTAGATATGGTTGCATTGCTCACATTACGACATACCTACTCTTTCCAGATAAAAAAAACTCACTCCAGTACAGTAAATTGACGTTTTGGACAGCATGATAGCACTAATTGCAGCAGAGTTTAGCTGTCCAGTAAATCTGACTGGAGGTAGTAAGACCTCCTCCAATGCACTAGTGCTAAGACTAGCCATAATGGAGAGTAATATACACTAGTAACATACACATATCCCTAGGCTATGTTACTATCTTCATAGTGGGGAATAACATACGTGTGTTAACACGCAAAGCTTCATTTATTAGGTTATAGACTCATATGGCACTGGGACATGTGATGTTACAGTAACTAGCTAAGTTACTCAAACTACCTCTCTTCTCATTAACTCATTGCCACATAAGCAAATTTACTGAGTTGGACTCAATGTTACTGCTGAAGTTACTCCCACTATGCCTAGTCTAAGAGCATCTCCAGCCGCGCCCCCAACAGGCCCTCCCTAGGCGTTTTTGCCGCGCCGGCGCCGAAAAAACGGCCCAGTCGCCCCCCCAGAAGCCCGTTTTTCGCCGGCTCGGGCCGAAGTTGCACTACTAGGGAAAACCCTATACACAGAACTTTAGCAGTAGCGTTGGTCAAAAAAGAACGCTGGTGCTAACTAGCAGTAGCGCGCCTGAGGTAACCGCGCTGCAGATAAAGATCTAGCAGTAGCGCGTCTTGCTGTACACACGTTACTACTAAAATTCCCACGGCTTAGCCCATAAGCTACACATAGTAGTAGCGATCTATGACGAACCGCGCTACCGCTACGCTGTTTGTAGCAGCGCGTTTTAATATAAACTCGTTGCTGCTAAAGGTTATAAAATTAAATGGAAAGAAAATGGAAAGGTAATTGAAAATGAAAGAAATAGAATAAGGTGAAAGGAAACAAATAAAATGTGAAGAAAACTAAATGAAAAAGGGAAAAAAGAGAAAGGAGTAGCAGTAGCGTGTATCAGCGAACGCGCTGTAGCTAAGGTAGCAGCAGCGCTTTTCTCGGAACGCGCTACTGCTACTTCTGACTTAACCACGGGCCGGGTTCGTCCTTCCCCACGCCACTTTCCCCCAAATCCAACTCTCTCCACTCTCGCCGCCGCCGTCTCCCGTCGGCCGCCGCGAGCTGTCCGCACCCTCTACGCCGCCCCGACCCCCGACCTCAACGCCGCCCCCGCCCCCGACCTCAACGCCGCCCAGACGCCGCCCGACCCGACCTCGGCGCCCCCGACCCGACCTCGACGCCGCCTGCCCCTCCCTTGTCATGAGCACCCGAGGTGAGCACGCCCGCTCCTCCCTCTCCCCTACCTTCTTTATATTTTAGTTGCATATTAAGTTTATTTTTATTTATAGTAAGTTTATTTTAGTTGCATATTAAGAACTAGGTACTAATTAGGTATTAGAATATTTTTATTTATAGTAAGTTTATTTTTAGTAAGAACTAGTTGAATTAATAGAACTAGTTAGTAAGAACTTGTTGCTATTTTTTAGTTAAAGCAATTTTTCCCGCCTCGACGTGGACGATGCCTATCCCGCATCCTCGTCGTCGAGTCGGCGGAGGACGACACCTGCTTGACCAGATCGGCCATGTCCGGGACTGGGCTCCGCCGGGGTGGTACTGGGAGGCGCTACCTACCGGGGGGCGCAGGTTGGTGAGGAGCCAGCCTGTCGTTGACCCGAACCTTCTTTGGTGGCGGTCGCGTGGGCCAGTGACGATCCAGAGGCTTGAGGACTCCGCGGAGGTGGTGCGTCACCGTGTCAGTGAGGAGGACGCGCACGTCCGTCGCTACTTGTTTGCGTTGGAGCACAGGTCGTTCTCCAATACCTGGCAGGTTCTCCAGGGATCTCACTGGAGCTATGATCCCGTGATGGTTCCTTCTCTGTGGGTGTCCACCGCCCGCGCCGATACCCGTCGTGTGCTAGGGTTTTAGTTGTATTAGTGATGTTATATGTATGACACTATTCGTGATGTATTAGTGATAATATTCAACGATGTAGGGACGCATGAGATGATTTACTTTTGCTTATTGAATGCATGCTAATTTGAGTCCTATAAGATATTTTGAAATGTATATCTTGTGTTGCTCAATATCCAAGTGGCCGGTCATGTTTGCATGTTACACCTCCGAGTGGCCTATGTTTTGCCGGGGTGTTGATTCATTTCCGTTCCGGCAAATTTCAGGCGCTCGATATGTCCTATTTTAGCAAAGGTCATGCCGGATTTTTCCGTGAATTTTGGCATGACTTGTGCCAGAATATGTAGGAAATATCGAGTGCCCCGGATTTGTGTGTTGAGTATCCTGGTAGTTGTCTTCGATCGATTTTCAATTAATGTTTTAACTATGAACAAAGGAAATTTCTGACGATGAAAAGGATTTCGGTATTTGCAAATACTGCGAAGACGAGCGCGGCCTGTGCGACGGAATCTTCCTAGATGATGATAGGCGCTTCAGCATCAAGCTGGACGAGAACTTCGAAGTGGATACAGTAAGTCATAACGACAAGTCTTTTTTCGTAGCTAAGCATGACATCTGCTTAATTTGCTTGAACTTATATTTTTTTTTACTATTCTATTAGCGTATTCCTTGCCATGCAAGAGTTTTTGTATTGGATAAGATAGGTTTCAGTCATACTGCGGAGGTAAAGAAAGTTTATTTGAAGACCGAGCATGGTTATATTTTCCATGCAAAATTATACAATTCAGACGACTACACCTATTTTGGATGCAAAACATGGCGAGCACTATGCAAGACTTATGCATTTGAGCCTGATATGGTTATCACCTTTGATATTCGTCCGAAGATGATATTGAAGGTAATACCGACATCTGGTCGATGTGCGACGCCTCCAGTTATACCATTATGTAAGTTTCTCAACCATATTTATGTCTTTGATATTGTTTATTCAAAATAGTTGACAACTAATTTGTATTGTCAGCTTATTTGGTGCAAACAAACATGTCCAGCGCTTGGTAGACAGGACCTACTACTGTCCCGAGGCTGAACTAAACTGCGAGGATCTAAGTCATTATGTTTCATGGCTTGAGGACTTGATACTGTCAAGGCAAATTTTCTTCCTGGATTTAGAAATGTTAGTACTGAAAACGTGCGACCAATAGTGTTTGTAATGAACTACGGTCACATCCATTTAGGAAGGATGGTAAGATTTTTACTATTTGTCCTCATTGCATCTTTTCCATACATTACTTTTGAAGCTAAACTTCATTGCTAAGTATGTTACCATACGATGTTCTTCAACAGGGACTCCCGATGAATGTTGTGCCTTGTGGGATCGAGACTAAAGGTATCATGAGTATTATCAGCTTACGGCCAAGATATCCTACAGATTACTTTAGTGCATTCAAGATTAGCGACGGATGCTTAATAGTGCAAGACTGGACCAAATATGTGTTGGGGGAGCGCAGAGAAGTACTAGGGGGCAGCAAACAGAGGCGTTTTCCACGATTAGGAGACAGGTTCATCTGCATGCTCCAACTTGATCAAGGAGGAGAGCTACACATGTTTTATGTTGTTTTACCTAAGAGAGAGCAGCATGAGTGATTAGCTAGCTAGAAATGAGTTTCAGGATGATGATGTGCTACACTATTACTATAATGATAAAATAGCTAGTGTTGGTGGTAATGACTATGATGATTATTATTAGCTAGCGTTAGTGGTGATTAAATAAATACTGTTGGTGGTAATGACCATGATGATGATTAAATATCTTGTGCTGGCGGATTAGATTCAAGTGGAGGCAACATGTGGTGTACATCGAAAGTACTACTAGTCCAAACTAGATCAAGTTTGGATTAGTAGTATACTTTTGACATGCATCACATATTGCCTCCTCTTGAACCTAATCCACCTTCATTTGACACACTGTTATGGACATAATGATGTAAACCTCATAACTAGTATTGTACCAATATTTGTATGATGGCGCATAAATACAATAAAAATAAGATAAAAATAAAAATAAAAATAAAGTACTAGTAGCGATGGGCAGAAAACACGCTGCAAGTAGTTACCTTAGCAGTAACGTGGTAACGAACAAACGCTGCAGCTATTTGTCCTAGCAGTAGCGCGGGCTGGCACGCGCTGCTGCTAAGCAATAGCTGCAGCGCCTTATTAGTAGCGCATATACCCGCGCTACTGATACATCTAAAACCCGCGCTGCTGCTAGCCTTTTCCCTAGTAGTGTTGGTGCCGGCGGACCCAGGCAGAACCCGGCGCCCTGGGTGGCGCTTAGGGCGCCGGCACAAGCGAAAAGGCGCGCGTGGGTCCGCCCTGTCGGCGAGCTGAGCGCCTCTTCCTGCCATTTCTCCCCGCTTTCCCCTCCAGTTCCCTCCCATTTTCTCCTTTCCTCCGGCCATTCTCTCTCCCGCTCGCCTCCCAGCCCGCCGCCATGCCACCGAAGAAGTACGTCGTTCCCCGCGCCGCGGCGACCGGGACCGCCTCCGTCGCCCAGCCGAAGCAGAGGAAGCCGAGGGCGCCGCCGTCAAAGCCGCCGGGCATGACAAACGCCAACTAGAGGGTAGAAGTACAGCGACGGGAGGCCATCACCGCCGACCGGCGGAACAGGGCCCTCGCCAAGAAGGCCCGAGACAACGCGGCGCGCGCGGCTGCTGCTGCCGCTTCCGCGGACCAGGCCGAGGCCGAGGCGGCACGCGCGGGGATGATGAATCCTCCCGGCAACCACACGCGGTACGCGCCATGGGGCCAGCAAGGTGTCGGGTCTCCGACGCTGCAGCCATGGGATCGCCGGGCTACGCCGACGGGGACGTGCACGGTGGGTTCAATCCAAATGTCACGTTCCCCCATGGACACCCGACCCAGCGCACGCCCTCGCCCGCCTTCGTCGGCGTGCAGTACCCTCCATACAACTACTCGCCGCCCGCATACGCGTCCTCCCCGACGCCTCCTCTCCGCCGTTGCGCACTGTCCTTCTCGCACCTCGGCGACGCCGACGAGACCGAGGCCGACATGGACGACATCATCGCGGAAGGATCGGCCGCGGCCGCGTGTCTCCGGGTTCACCACGGATGAGGCGGTGGATCTCAGCGGCGGCATGGACGGCGAGCTCGGCTACGTCTACGGCGACGAGGAGCAGGAGGAGGAGCAGGAGGAAGAGGACGAGGAGGAGCCGGCGAGGAGGCGCAAGAAGAAGAAACGGACGGCCAGGTCAGCCGATCCGCGCATCAAGTGGGCGTCCAAGGAGGAGGAATGCCTCGCCGAGGCGTGGAAAGTCGTCTGCCTCGACCCGACCACCGGCGCGAACCAGAGCATCGAGACGTACTGGGCGCGCATCAAGGCCGAGTTCGACGAGCGCAAGCTCGTCGACCCCTACTTCAAAGGCGTCTACATGTAGCGCGGGTCGAAGGCGATGGTGAACCATTGGGGGCGCATCTAGGGGGCGTGCAACAAATGGCATGGTGTCGTCGAGGAGGTGGCCGCTCACCCGGAGAGCGGCGTCAGCATTGAGGATTAGGTATGACATGCCGGGCTCCCGTCTCTCTTCGCCGTGTGCGCGCGCCCGCCAACTGTTTGTTTGTCCCTGCGCAGTTGCTGCACATGTTCGACCTGTATAGGCAGAGCAACAACGACTCCGAGTTCAAGTACATCCACGTGTACAAGCGCATTGACAAGTGCGACAAGTGGGCGAAAGTTCGGCGCAACCTCGAGAAGGCTAAGGAGACATACAAGCCGGACGCGCCGGCTCCGGCCGCGTCAGAAGGGCGGCCCGACGGCAACAAAGGCGCCAAGAAGGGGAAACACGCCAACGCGGCCACCGCTCGCGTGCAGGAATCCATCCAGCACTGCCTCGCCGACGCACAGGCCCGGGCCGTCCTTCGTGAAGAGAAGACCGAGGCGCGGTGGTCAGCGTTGATGTCGACAAAGCGCCGTCAAGCTCGACCTACTCCGGACCAATGTCGCCGCGAAGAAGAGGAACACCGACCTGGCTTTCCTGCTGGGCGGGGCGGACATGCTCTAGAGCACCGACGAGGCGGTCAAGGCGTGGTACAGGCGCATGTCGGCCTCATCCTGGACCAGCTTCCCTCGACGACGCCGCCCACGCCCACGCCCACGACGACGCCGCCCACGCCCACGCACACGCCGCCGCCGCCGCCAAGCCCGGCCGACGATGCCGCCGATACTGCCCGCAGCGCAGAAACCATGCCGCCAAGCACAGAGGACCCGTCAAGACCGCGCACGCCGACACCGCCGACGCCGGAGGCCGACCTCGCCGTCTGATGCGCGCTTCCGTTCTGATTTTTGTACGCCGAACTTTTCATCGATCGCCGATCGCCGCTTGATCGCCGGATTGTGGCATTTATTTTTGGGCGCGGGAATGAACTACGTTTGAATTTGCCAAGGCTGGGTGGGTGGGGGGGGGGGGGCGCCTGGGGGCGTGGCTGGGTGCTAGGCCGCCCCCAGGGGCCGAACTAACGCCGGCTCGCCCCCAGGGCGCAGTTTTTCGGTGTCCTGGGGTCCGAACGGCTGGAGATGCTCTAGGCACATTAAAGAGCTAAGCAACTAAAGTCCCCAATGCAAAGGTGTGTTTAACTTGTTGTAGCTTAGCATCATTATTTAATGATTTAGCAACTAAAGTTATCCATGCATTGATAGGCTTCTTTCATTTAAGTGTTTTCCCTAGGTTCCCGCACTTGCATTATTTTTTCCTGGGGTCACCACACCCATCTCTCTCATCTTAATTATCTTGCCACATCATTCTTTTTGCCTACATGGCAGCCTTAGCACCTGTACAAGGTGAAGCATTGGTAGAGGCCTAATAGATTATGCTCCTATTACTGGTTGCTGTCTGCCTTGGTACTGATCAGTGATAAGACATTGAGAAAATCAAATTGATACTTGCAGGAAAATAAAAATTTCTGCTGCTGCATGCTGGCTATTACTCCACTTGTGTGGATCGACTAGATAGATAGTTGTTGCACGTGGTCGGCCATGAGCATCTACAGGAACGTACAGCTAGAGATCTATGGTCTCGCACTTGTCGCCTGCAAACCCCACTATTAGCTCCATCTTACTCCCTCCATTTCGCGTTTATTGTGCCCCCAAGATCGGGCACCACGACCAAACCAGTAGGTTTGTGGAGAAGAAAGATTTACTTCCTCCTTTTCATAATGTAAAACGTTTTTTGACACTAGTATAATGTTAAAAAACATCTTACATTATGAAACGGAGGAAGTACATGATGGAGAGGGTAAAAAAAGGTCAGCATCTCGAGAGCTGGAAGTGCTCCATGGTCGCGATCTCGAGAGGACAGAGGAGGATGGGCCACGTAGGCAGCGTGCATCGCGTGCTCAGATCTGCCAGTAGTAGGATTGGC
Source organism: Aegilops longissima (assembly GCA_021605205.1). Lineage (NCBI taxonomy): Eukaryota > Viridiplantae > Streptophyta > Magnoliopsida > Poales > Poaceae > Aegilops > Aegilops longissima. The sequence goes on along the minus strand of CM038677.1, from coordinate 22,624,021 downwards.
CGTGTCAATTATTAAACCTACTGTCTCCAGTCAAGAAAACTTGAAGTTTTGGACAGCATGATAAAACTAACTGCAGCACAGTTTGGTTGTCCAGTAAATATAACTGGAGGTAGCAAATATATTATGGGGTGTGGATTTTTGGGACATGGGTCTAGTCGCACCCAATTATACAAAAATGAAAAGTAAAAACAAATCAAGAAGATGTGAAACTTTTTTGCAACAAACATAGTCTAGCATAATACTCATGTCTAAGTTTTCGGACAAAATGGGTTATGTCGTATTCTGAGCGAAAAAACAGACATGCAGCCAAAAAAAAAAATGAATAGTAGTGTTTATATAGAGTACTAGTATTGGTTATGTTGCATTTTCCTCAGAATACGGCTTAAATCATTTTGTCCTGAAACTCTTAACGTGAGTATTGCTAGACCATATATGCTGTTCAAAAGTTTCAATTTTTTTACTATTTTAAAATTTACTTTTCAATTCGGGTGCACCTAACTAGACCGAGGTTCCACCAGCATTTTCGTAGATTATGCTCCTATTATTGGTTTCTGTCTGCCTTGGTACGATCAGTGAGAAGACATTGAGAAATCAAATTTATACTTGCGTAAAAAGAAAATTTGCTGCTGCTGACTATTACACGTGTGTGCATGGACTAGATAAATAGTTTTGCATGTGGTAGGCCATGAACTACGGCTAGAGAGATCGACTATATATTGCCGCCAGGAGCAGCATCTATACTCACTCCTACACTTGCCTTGTATTATTGTTAATGCGTGTGGTTGCAGCGGGCGCACAACAGTTGAGATCATCGATGACGGTCACCGAATCAGCTGCCGGCGAGGCCTGGGACCGCCGGCGTGAGCTGCAGGCGTTCGACGACACCAAGGCGGGCGTCAAGGGCCTCGTCGACGCCGGGGTCACGGCCCTCCCGCCCATCTTCCGCCACTCGCCGGAGTCCCTCGAGGGCATCACCTCCTCAAACCATGACGCCGCGGCCATCCCGACCGTCGACCTATCGGCCGCACGGCGGGAGGACACGGTCGCCCTGGTGCGGCGCGCGGCCGGGACGGTGGGCTTCTTCCAGGTGGTCAACCACGGCGTGCCGGCCGAGCTCATGGCCGGCATGCTCGAGGCGGTGCGCCGGTTCAATGAGGGGCCCGCCGAGGCGAAGCAGGCCATCTACAGCAGGGATCAAGCTCGCAAGGTGCGTTTCGCCTCCAACTTCGACCTCTTCTCGTCGGCGGCGGCCAACTGGCGCGACACCCTCTTCTTCCACCTCGCTCCTGACCCGGCACCTTCCCAAGACCTGCCCGAGGCTGTCAGGTACGTGGTACTCCATACATGAACACGTATATATACACATACTAGACTTCAGCATACACCATACATACATGATGCATCATGGATATTTCCAGTTCATAACATAATTGATTTGTTGAAACAAAAAATATATGTAGGGACGTTGTCACGGAGTACGGAGAGGCGGTGACAAAGGTGGCGCTGTCGGTGCTGGAGCTGCTGTCGGAGTCCCTCGGCCTGAGCAGCGACCACCTGCGCGACATGGGCTGCGCGGAGAACCTCAACGCGGTGTGCCAATACTACCCGCCGTGCCCGGAGCCGCACCTCACCTGGGGCACCAAGAGGCACACCGACCCGGGGTTCCTCACCGTCCTCCTGCAGGACGGCATGGGCGGCCTCCAGGTCCTCGTCGACCGCAAGACCTGGGTGGACGTCCCTCCCGTGCCCGGCGCTTTCATCATCAACATCGGCGACCTTCTTCAGGCATGCATATGATCCACCCTCCGTCTCCATCCAACCATTTCGCTCGCTCTAAGTCGTACTAACACATATGTAACTCTGATGAAGTGCAGCTCGTCAGCAATGACCAGTTCAGGAGCGTGGAGCACCGGGTCCTGGCGAACAAGAGCAAAGACACCGCCAGGGTCTCCGTGGCGTCCTTCTTCAACACCGACATGGAGAGGTCGACGAGGCTGTATGGCCCCATCACCGACGGACGCAACCCCCCGATCTACAGGAGCGTCACGGCTCGAGACTTCATCGCCACGTTTAACCGCATCGGCCTCGATGGTCGCTCGCTCGACCACTACCGGTTGGACCGGCATACTCCCACACCTGCTGTGGAGGGTTGTGAATGAAGCGGGCATTTCCGTTTTTTTATAATTTATTTCTTTGCAAGTTTCAAATTAAGCATTTTCGAATGAGGGAAAGCACTCTCTTTCTCAAAAGTGTCAGAACCGTGGACAAAAGTCTCTCGCTCAACCAAAGTATGAGCAGCACCGCAAAAGTGAGAGACTGTTGGAAAGATGCCCTAGATGCAATAATAAAGTTGTTAAGTATTTTTTTTCACATTCATGATTAAGTTTGTATTTCATACTATATATGTGCATAAGTTCTTGAATATGTGATTGTAGAGGAAAACCTGTATGCATGTTTGAAATGCTACACACCATAAGGATCCCTAGTCAGGCCTCTTGATTAGCTCATGTTTATTGATGATCAAATTTTCCAAATCATTGACACCAGAATACTGGATGAATATTTTCGGTCACCAAACGTTTTACACTAACTGGGTAATCATAAAGGTCTGAGGCTCTGACAGATGTTCATGTTGTGGCTAGTCTGGGTATCATGGTTGGCAAAACTGAGAAAGTGGATATGACATTCACTCGCGCCCATGGGGTGGCCAGATTGCGAGTGAGTGTTCTGGACATCGAGTTCGTCCCGGATGTGGTAAACTGGACTTACAGGGGAGTGGTTTTCCCTCTTGAGATTGAGTTTGAGGATTCTGAGTTGTTTGCCGAGGCGGGTTTGGGTGCTGATATGGATATGCATGAGGGAGACGATAATGCGGGTGTTAGGGAGGATCCGACTGATGAGGCTGGTCGAGAGAGGCCCAACGGGTCGGGACCAGTTGCTCAGTTGCCCGAGACTGGATCGGGGGTAGAGCCGGGCCCTTCTCCGTCGGTACCTAAGAGCACGTTGAGGTTTGGATCTTTTGAGCCTGCGTCTGCTCCTCCTAGACTTTGGAGCGACCGGGTGGAGTTTGAGGATGCTTTTGAGTGGTCGCTCCCGGTGCTGGATTTTGTGTCGGCTGTTCGTCCCGTGGTGGGTGACTATGTGACGGGCCACTCGGAGACGACCTTGGGAGGGGGAAGGAATGTGGAGCCTCAGGTGGTTCCTTCCCTCCCAGGGATCCCTGCGGTCTCGTGCAGACAATTGGTGGCTGAGTCGATGCCTGCATCGTCGTCGTTGGCCGGCCGTGAGGGAGACCGTCTGGGGCAGGTGCCCTTGGACCCTTCCCTTTCGGCACCGGCTGCTGCAGTTTCTCCTGTGCTGCTCGGCGGTAGTCAGGGGCAGGTGGCCCCGGCGACGCCAGCCTCGCCGTCGCTGGCCGGCTGTGAGGGAGACCGTCTGGGGAATGTGGCCTCAGACCCTTCCCTTTCGGCACCGGCTGTTGCGGCTTCTCCTGTGGTGCTCGGCGGGAGTCTGGGGCAGGTGGCCCCGGTCCATCCCTCGCCTCCGGCTGTCGGGACGGTGACGCCCTCAGGCGTGAGGATTGGGGCGGAGGGGGTGCTCGGGCAGGCGGCGCCGGCACCTACCTCCCCCGGCCTCCTGTCCGTTCGCCGTGGGAGCCCTCTGCCGCTGCCTCCTCCGAGTGGCGCTACTCGGGAGGAGGTTATTGCCTTCGGCGGGATCCCCGACCCGGTCTCTGAGGGGAGACGGATGAGTTCTGGTCTCCAGGACCACCCGGAGGTTGATGACATGCAGCAGAGGTGCGCTATGAGGGCGGCCAAGCTTCGTGACATTGAGGTCACTACCGGTATGTCAGTCAACTTGTCCAATTCTATTTTGCATTTTTCTACTGATGAGATTATAAATAATGCAAATCAAGTAGGGGTTTCACTAGGGAATACCAATTCTGAAATTTCCAACTCGGTTAATGATCTCCTTGATCTGGAAGCGAAACGCGCTTTAGAAACCATTCGAAACCTAGCGACAGTGAGACCTATGAATGATGCTGAGATTGATGCGTTGGGGGTGAGAGTGCTTGACAATTTGTGTGCGGACCTTGCACCATCCACCACTGAGTCCGACGAAGAGGAGGTTAGTGTAGAAGTTGTAGTGAATCAACCACCAGAGCCCGGTTATGAGGACCGGATGGTGGAAAATAATAAACCCAAACGTAAGTGGAAGCGGAAGGTGTATCCCGCATCCGCGGTACTTAGGAGTGCTAGGATTCGTACGGCAAAAAAATTTCATGATGACTTATGAAAGGAATCTTTTGGAATAGCAGAGGTCTGAAGGACTTGGCTAAACGAAGGTTTCTCGCTGAGGCGTCTCTGGAGCATCGATTAGATTTCATTGCTCTCTCTGAAACTGGTAGAGATAATTTTGCACCTCAGTTTCTTTCCTCTCTTGCGGGTGGTGTTGATTTCGATTGGCATTGCCTACCTCCGCGAGGACGATCGGGAGGTATCTTGCTGGGAGTGAGATGCGATTCCCTTGAGGTCCGGAGTGTAGTGATGGGCGACTTTGCGGTTAAGTTTCGAGTTAGGTCTAAAGTTGATGGTTTCAACTGGGCTTTGGTGGCGGTTTACGGTGCCGCACAGCCCGAGCTTAAACCGGAGTTTCTGGTGGACCTTGTTCGAATTTGTGGGTCCGAGCAGCTTCCGATGTTGGTCGGGGGTGATTTCAATATCATTCGGAGGAGAGAGGAGAAGAATAATGATAACTTTGACGGCAGATGGTCGTTTATGTTCAATACCATTATTGAGAGATTGGATCTGAGGGAGATAGAGCTTTCTGGTAGAAAGTTTACCTGGGCTAATGCTTTGCCAAACCCGACATATGAAAAGCTTGATCGAGTCCTCGCGAGCGTGGAGTGGGAACAGAAGTTCCCTCTTGTTACGGTACAAGCTCTCTCGCGGGGAATATCCGATCACACACCACTGTTCGTGGACTCCGGGGAGCCGAACCATGTGGGAAACAAAAACACCTTCTCATTCGAGATGGCCTGGTTCGAATGTGAGGGGTTCTTAGACCTCATTGCCAGGGAATGGGCTAAGGTTGTAGGAGGTAGGACGGCGGTCGAGCGTTGGCAGAATAAAATTAGGCATCTGAGAAGTTTCTTAAGGGGTTGGGCTAAGCACCTCAGTGGGGTGTATAAGATTGAGAAGGATAGGCTCCTTTCTCTTATACAGGCCATGGACATAAAAGCTGAATCCGTGATTTTGCTGCCTGCTGAGCTCCAGGTTAAAACTGAGGCGGAGAAGAGGTTGAAAGAACTTCTCCGCGAAGAAGAGTTGAAGTGGGCTTTGCGAGCTAAGGTCCGCAAAGTGGTCCAAGGGGACGCCAATACTCAATTCTTTCACCTGATTGCCAATGGTAAGCACAGAAAGAAGCGTATCTTTCAACTTGAACAAGATGAGGGTACTATTGTAGGGCAGGATAACCTCAAAACATATATTACCGAGTATTATAGGCAGTTATTTGGACCTCCGGAGGATAACTGTGTGTCCCTCGATGAGTCTAGGACTGAGGATGTACCTCAATTGTCTACTGCCGATAATGATATCTTGCTGGCCCCGTTCTCAGAGAAGGAGGTATTTGATGCTATTGCACAAATGAAAAACAATAAGGCTCTCGGACCGGATGGGTTCCCGGCCGAGTTCTATAAAAAGTGCTGGCACATTATTAAGGGGGATTTGCTACCTATGTTTCATGATCTTTTCTCTGGACAGCTTCAATTATTTCACTTGAATTTTGGAACTATCACATTGCTCCCTAAGAAAACGGAGGCTGTGAGAATTGAGCAGTTCAGGCCGATTTGCCTCCTCAATGTTAGTTTCAAAATCTTCACCAAGGTCGGGACTAATAGGCTCACACAGATTGCGCATTCTGTGGTGCAACAATCCCAAACTGCTTTCATGCCGGACAGAAACATCCTTGAAGGGGTGGTTGTCCTTCATGAAACGCTCCATGAAATTCACTCCAAAAAATTAGATGGGGTAATTTTTAAGGTGGATTTCGAAAAAGCGTACGATAAGGTCAAGTGGCCATTCCTCCAACAGGCATTGTGTATGAAAGGTTTTGATGATGCCTGGTGCCGGCAGGACGAATCATTTACGCAAAAAGGGAGAGTGGGAATTAAAGTGAATGCCGATATAGGTCATTAGTTCCAAACTCATAACGGCCTCAAACAAGGAGATCCGATGTCCCCTATCCTGTTTAACATTGTGGTGGATATGTTAGCAATTTTGATAGGAAGGGCTAAGGAGAATGGTCAAGTGGGTGGCTTGGTACCTCATCTTGTTGATGGAGGTGTATCCATCCTTCAATACGCTGATGATACAATCATCTTTATGGAGCATGACTTGGCCAAGGCGAGAAATATGAAGCTGTTGTTATGCCTCTTCGAACAATTGACCGGGTTAAATATTAACTTCCATAAGAGCGAGTTGTTTTGCTTTGGTAGAGCCAAAGACGAACAGGAGTCTTATAGGCAATTGTTTGGGTGCGAGTTGGGGAATTTACCCTTCTCCTACCTTGGTATTCCGATACATCATCGTAGGCTGACAAACAGAGAATGGAAGTGTGTCGAGGACCGATTTGAGAAGAAACTGAATTGCTGGAAGGGTAAGCTCATGTCATACGGAGGCCGGTTAATCTTGATTAATTCGGTGCTCACGAGTATGCCTATGTTCCTCTTATCGTTCTTCGAGGTCCCAGTTGGTGTTAGGAAAAGACTGGACTTCTATCGGTCACGCTTCTTTTGGCAGGGTGATGAAATTAAAAGAAAATACCGGCTTGCTAAATGGGATATTATCTATCGACCGAGAGACCAAGGAGGTCTTGGTATTGAGAATCTTGAAGTTAAGAACAGATGCCTTCTTAGTAAGTGGTTGTGGAAGCTCTCATCCGGTACTGAGGCCATGTGGGCGCAGATCCTTCGCAGCAAGTACCTCCAGACTAGAACACTGTCCCAGGTAACAGTTAGGCCGACTGACTCGCCTTTCTGGAAAGGACTAATGAAAGTCAAACAATTATTGTTCAATAGAACAAGAGTTGTTATTGGAAACAGTGCTACTACACGTTTCTGGGAGGATACTTGGCTTGGCGACTCACCCTTGGCCATTCAATATCCGTCTTTATATCTAATTGCTCAACGACGTGAGGTGTTCGTTGCAACGGTATTTCATTCTATCCCCCTTAATATTCAGTTTAGACGGTCACTAGCGGGCAATCGTTGGGAAGTTTGGCTCCATTTAGTTAGGAGACTGATGGAGGTTCAACTTTCTGACCAACCTGATGAATTACGCTGGAAGTTGACTAGGTCTGGAGTTTTTACAGTTAAGTCAATGTATGTTGATGTTATTAATTCAAACTCCATTCCAACTTCCAAGAATGTCTGGGATGTCAAAGTTCCTTTGAAAATAAAAGTGTTTATGTGGTTTGTCCATAAACAAGTTATTTTAACAAAGGACAACTTAATAAAGCGTAATTGGACAGGACCTACTAGGTGTAGTTTCTGTGATCGGGATGAGACGATTAAGCACCTCTTTTTTGATTGCCCGTTGGCCAAGGTCCTTTGGCGGACGGTCCACATTGCTTTTAATATTCCTCCACCGACTACTGTTAACGCTTTATTTGGGACTTGGCTTAATGGGATTGCGTCTGCCTTAGCAAGACATATTCGGGTTGGAGTTTGCGCTTTGCTGTGGACCATCTGGATTTGCAGAAATGATTTGGTTTTTAACAGAACATCACAGATTCATTTTTTGCAGGTTATTTTCCGAGCTACGGCAGTGATCCATTCGTGGTCGCTACTCACTCCGATGGAGGCCAGGGAGAATTTGGTTACTGGATCTATCCGTTGGGAGATGGTAGCTCGGGATATCTTCAACCGGTTTGGATGGCGGTCATGTAATAGGATAGGCAATTAGTTTACCTACCTTCTTAGCCAGCCGGTTGTGACGTCTTTTCCTGGCTAATTTGTGTATCTAGCCTTTTACGCTCTGTGTGAGCTGCTTTTTCTTTCTTTCAGTTTGAGACTTTGGAACTTTGTTGGCACAATTTGTTTCTCGGTTAATAAGATGGCCGTATGCATCACTCTTGATGCAGAGGCCGGGGAGCCCCCCCTTTTCGAAAAAAAGGTATTCCAAAAATTATAACCTGGTGCTAGATAAGTCAAGACTAAGATTTACTGCTGGGCAATTAATGAAGGGATACACTCTGGGCCCTCTTAATCCACTCTACGCGTTCTTCATAAAAACTTTAAGATTACATTGTCAATTGATAGAGCAAAACAACATCATTGTGGGAAAATACATTGGAGCTCCTGGCACGAATATTAATTTAAAAAAACTGAATTTAGGGTTATCAAACCAGGGTGCCCAATCTACTCCTGTGTGAAGTATCGTTAAAAAATACCAGAAAATGTATCCGTGGCAAAGAAATCCAAACAGTTTTTCTCTCTCTACATAGGATTTTTTTTGTCTTTTTTTTACTAAGAATATGTTCCAGGTATTTTCTCACAAAATTTCAACGAGAGTAAATTGGGCACCCAGGTTTGAAATAATAAAAATCCAGGGGTTTTTCTTTTTTTCTCATTTTTTTATTTTAATACTCATATAGAGGGGTACGTGGGGCACCCCGAGTCCTCCAAATCCTCTTCCCACTATTGTGTGAGTGTACATGTATTAAATAGCATGCTTTATACTATTGTTTTCTCACATGCACTTAGGTATATGATAGGAGATACTGTACATGAATGAAGCATACAAAAATCAAACCATTTTTATCGCTCTGCAAAAGTTCAGTACATTTACATGTACATGTCCACAAACTCCTTTGACTGGTTTCGTGGCATTGTGTGTTATCCTATTGGCTGGGCTATCCAACGCTAATTCTGTGTGTTCATGCGTGTCGTGGGGGAGAAAATTGCGCAACAAAGCATTCCCTACTCCCACGTTAACTAGATTTCTCCATCCTCCCTTACCTAGGAGAGTCGTAAGTCGAATCTGAGTGGTATGGAATTAGGGATGAGATTTTCCTCTCCGTCAAATGCATAATAATCGTTGGTACCAAAAATGAGAATCGCCACAAGATAGAGATTGTCAGACCTCAAACACAAGGACTGTGTACTCAAATTCTCCTTGAGGTCGATCCGCTCTGACGTTATTGGGAATTGCACGACCATGTATAGAAAGCAGTATCCAGAAGGCTCCCCGAGAACCGGGATCCAATTAGGTATATAATATACGGCAGCCTTATTGTCCCGTTCGTCCAACCAATCAAATATGGCATCATTGCTCTGGTTTTTGAGGTTCAATTCTTCATAATACCCTAGGACGGACCAATGTTGTCTGCACATGGAAATAATTTAGGAAGCAAATTGGATAGCTGACTGAATAATAAGTCGTTTTTTAGTGGCATACCCATCAGTATAGGGAATCATCGGAAACAGTAGTACAACAGAATTGCAAGCCATGCCAAACTGCAATTTGGAGAAATCATGACCGTTTTTTGCTTTTCTCCAAAATCTAACAGCTACTAAATCAAAGTTAGGATGAAGGATATCATACTGGACCTATCAAGATGATGGTACCCTGAAGCTAGTTAGATATATAGTCTTGCAGGTTGCCATATTGCATTTTCCCTGCATTTCATCACACGTTTCTCCAAGATGGTATTGTGTTGACATGAAAAGCATGTGATAGATCATGCATTGCCAGCATGGGTGAGTTGCCATCTGGTGTGATTTCAGGCTGCAGTTTACAAGTACTTATGTCCTTTGAAAAGTTTGTTCTAGAGGAGCCATACCAACTCATAGCCATTACATGCAGTACAAGAATCTAGTGAAATGTCAATATTCACACCTTATTTAATAAAATGTAGCAACTGGTTTTTGCACGCCAGTTACATATGGATGGATGCAAGTCATGGAAACTGAATTACTAAATATTATTCATGCTAAACAACACCGCCATGCACGAAACATCACATGATAGTTATCATATCAATACTTTTGTATCAATTCTACGATAGAAAAGAGATAATGATATATCATACTTCAACAGCTCACCATGTGCATTTTTTTGGGAGAATACGTACTATGCAACTAGGCATCATTTGAAAAATAATAACTGGAGTAGGAATGTTATACAAATGCATAAATGGTTCGATAAAAACCACTGAGCAAGCCATCAAAAACGTAAACAGTTTCCCCATTAATCTTACCCGCACCTTTCAGAAGAAACTATGCTTGAAAAATTGCTACAGTAGCTGCGAGTGACATGAATGATTTCTTCACTTCTACCATAGACTATTTTTCAATTTATTTCCAAGGAAAAATCTCTAACGAATAAGCATGGTTCTAGCATTCACAAACAGGAACGAGAACGGAATATGCTCAGGTCAAGCTCAATGAAGAAACTTAATTTGCATGACCTCTGCAATTCTGATGCCATTGTTTCAGTATGTCCCAATTATCAGTAATGGGGAACAGAGAAGGCTTTCGAACAGTTGTACTGCTACACATATTGGAACTGGATTGCTAATTAAGAATCCCAATTTCTGCCACATGGTAGTCTGCTACTGCTAATTCCACGATTATCTAAACAAAGCTGTACGTAGTACAACTTGTCCTAAAAAGGAGTATTTAACAAAAAAACTACCACATTTCGTCCAACCGTGCCTACAAACTACCACTTTATAAATATTTACCCAAATCTATCACTTTTCGACTAATCATTGACTAAAAACTACCATGTGTGAAAAGTGTCCGGTTCGGCCAGTTTAAACCTGTTTATGACAGGTTGGGCCCATTTGTCGAACTAAAAAGTCTACTCAGTTAACTTTGACCGTCAACCTGTGGGGTCCACATGTCAGTTTTATCTTCTCCCGACCATGTTCCTGTGTTGGGATATCCTCCTCATGTGGGCTGTGAGGAGATGACCATTTGAGGCCTTTTAGGCAGCCCAAAGAGGTGCATAAGCCCACTACCCATTAGGGTTATGACCTAGGGTAATTTTGGACTTTGCACATGTGTCGATGGGGATGCTTTACCCTCCATCCAGCAGCCACCACCAAGAGTGACGAAAATCAGTTCATCCTCCAAGAGAGAAGAAGAGAGAAAACCAAGAGAGCAAGGGAAGAAGAGGAAGATTGAAGGAAGAAGCAAGGGAGCTCCTCCCCAAGGTTGTGATGGTCCAGATCCACTACCTTGTCTCCTTCAAGCTTCAGTTCCACCATCTTTGGTGAGATTGTTCCAATCCCTAGTTCTTAAGCCCCAAATCCTGTTGTGTTCATCCAAGATTCAGAAATCTTGATGTATGAGATCCTCTAGTGCTGTCTAGAGAAGAACTTGTTGTATCCCACATTTGATAATAGTGGAAGAGGATTTGGGTGGCTTCGCCCGTGGTTTTCCCCTCAAGTTGAGGGGTTTTCCACGTAAAAATCCGTGTCTCTTTGTTGATGCTTGGTGCTGTCCAGAAACTTACTCCTACCACAAGACACTAGGCTGAGGAGTGTCTTTCCTGCTGAGTAACATTTTCTGCCTCCATATATGCTGCTGCATATGTTTCCTTCCGTGCTAAGCAACAATCCTTGAATTAGTACATGATGTGGTGCTGAGATTACTTGTTTTCGCTGCAGTTTTCAGTTAACCACAAGTGCATTTGTGTGCTAATTCCCTAACAGAGTGGTATCAGAGCCTTGGTTGCTTAGAAGGTTGCAAATCCCAGTTGCTTGATTGTTGCTGGAAGTGCTGCTCACAATGGCTTTGGAAGAAAGCGCTACTACAAGTGGCATGATAAAACTTGATTCTTCCAATTACTCATTATGGAAGCCCATGATGGAAGACATCCTTTATTGCAAGGATTTGTATGAGCCAATTGTGAAAGACAAGATACCCACATGTGTCACGGAAGAAGAATGGAGAGTGTTGCACAGAAAGGCAGTAGGTATGATTCGGTTGTACATCAACCACAATATTTTCCACCATGTTGCAAATGACACAAATGCTTATGAGATGTGGCAGAAGTTGGAGTCTATGTATGAGAGGAAGACATCAATGAACAAGGCCTCAGTGATCAAAAGACTTGCAAAGCTTGAGTACCGAGATGGCACAAGTGTGATTGAGCACTTAAATGTCTTCCAATGCCATATAAATCAACTTTCAGCCATGAAGATCAACTTTGAGGATGAGGTGCAAGCATTGTTGCTGCTGAGTTCCATGCCTGATAGTTGGAACACGCTTGTTGTGTCACTTAGCAATTCAGCTCCGGATGGGAAGCTGACTTTGGAGATGGTGAAGAACAGTATGCTGAATGAAGAAGCCAGAAAGAAGGAAAAGGGTGATGCTTCTTCTTCTGATGCGTATGTGGCTGAAACCCATGGGAAGAATGAGAACCATGGACGCAACAATATAAGATTTCAACAAGGCAAAAGCAAATCTAGGGGGAGATCAAAGTCAAAACAGAGAAAAGAGATCACTTGCTTTCATTGTGGCAATCCGGGACACATAAAGAGCGAGTGCAGGAAGTACAAGAGAGAGCTTCCAGAGGGGAAACTCACAAAGAAAACCGAGCAAAAGGCTGAGAGCAGTTCAGCCATGACCGCAACAGATGAGGACTATCTAGTTATTGAAGATGAAGATTGCTATAGTGCTGTTCGTGATGATGTCATGAGTTGGGTTGTGGATTCAGGTGCGTCCTTCCACATCACATCACACAAAGAGTATTTCACATCTTACATTATTGGTATTACTGGCCAAGTGAGGATGGGAAATAGTGGTTCGTCAGCAATTGTTGGCAAGGGCTCCATATGCATTGAAACAAACACAGGTTGCAGATTGGTGCTCGATGATGTGAGGCATGTTCCCGACATAAGGCTGAATTTGTTGTCAGTGGGCAAGCTTGATGATATCAAACATCCTAGTTATTTTGGTGAAGGAAAGTGGAAGCTCACCAAAGGCTCCTTGATTGTGGCTCGAGGAAGTAAGCAAGGTAATCTCTATGTGACTAAAACCAAGTTGTGCAATGAGGTGTTGAACATTGTTGAAAAAGACACTTCGGTTGAATTGTGGCACAAGAGGCTTGGGCATATGAGTGAGAAGGGCATGCTGCTCTTGCTCGCATGGAGTACCTTCCTGAGTTGAAAGGTATATCCTTAAAACCCTATGCACATTGTTTTGCTGGCAAACAACATAGGACTGCATTTCGTACACTCCCTCCACATCGTGCAGATAATGTTCTTGATATTGTGCACACTGACGTTTGCTCCATGACTGAAAAATCTCATGGTGGAGCATTATATTTTGTGACTTTTATTGATGACCATTCCAGAAAGGTTTTTGTGTATGTGCTGAAACACAAATACCAAACGTTTGAAGCCTTCAAGGAGTTCCATGCCAAAGTTGAAATAGAAACTGGTAGGAAATTGAAGTGCGTGAGATCAGACAATGGTGGTGAATACAGAGGTCTTTTGAAAGGTATTGTAGAAATGTTGGCATCAGGCTTGAGAAGAGTCCACCAAAGACACCCCAGCTCAATGGTCTTGCAGAGAGAATGAACAGGACACTCACAGAGAGGGTCACAGCTATGCTCTCTCATTCTCATTTATCTAATTCATTTTAGGCTGAAGCTTTGATGAATGCTATGTATGTGGTTAACCTATCTCCCTCAGTTCCTCTTTCAGGTGATATTCCTCAGAGAGTTTGGTCAGGGAAAGAGGTATCATACAAGCACTTGAAGGTCTTTGGTTGCAGGGCATTTGTACATATTCCAAGGAACGAGAGATCCAAGCTTGATAGCAAGACAAAGCAGTGCATCTACCTCAGCCAACCAAGTGAAGAGTTTGGCTACAGGTTGTGGGATCTAGCCAATAGAAAGATTGTGAGAAGCCGAGATGTGGTGTTCATTGAAGATGAAACAATAAAAGATATTGGAAAATCAGAGAAGCCAATGACCAGCACACCTCAAGTTGATATGGATCCAATCCGTCCTCCTCTCGTGCATGACAATCATGGGGGAGATGATGACACTGAAGACAGTGGAGATGCAACTGATCAAGGCAGTACAAGTCAAAGTGGCGAGCAACCATCAAGTGATGATGATGATGAAGTTGGTAATGATGATGCAGACGAAAATCCACCTGATTCACCACCAGTGCAGCAGCAAAGAAGAAGTGAAAGAGGTCGCATTCCTTCTTCTAAGTATCCACCACATCAATATGTGTTGATGACAGATGCAGGTGAGCCCTCATGCTATGAGGAGGCAATGTCTGATGAGAATAAAGAAGAATGGTCAGAAGCCACGCAAGATGAGATGAATTCCTTGTATGAGAATGATACTTTTGAGTTGGTGAAACTGCCAAAGGGCAAGAAAGCACTCAAGAACAGGTGGGTGTACAGAGTGAAGACTGAAGAAAACACCTCACATCCAAGGTACAAGGCTAGATTGGTTGTGAAAGGATTCAGTCAGGAAAAGGGCATTGATTATGGTGAGATATTCTCTCCGTGGTCAAGATGTCTTCGATCCGAGTTGTGCTTGGCATGGCTGCCACCATGGACTTGGAAATTGAACAACTTGATGTGAAGACAGCTTTCTTGCATGGTGACCTAGAGGAGGAGATATATATGGAGCAGCCAGAGGGATTCATGGTTGCAGGCAAGGAGCACTTAGTTTGCAAATTGAAGAAGAGCTTGTATGGCTTGAAGCAAGCTCCTCAGCAGTGGTACAAGAAGTTTGAGTCTTTTATGACTGGGCTTGGTTACCATAAAGCACAACCTGACCATTGTGTCTTTATGAAGAGGTACGCCGAGGGTGACTTCATTATTTTCTTGTTGTATGTTGATGATATGTTGATTGTTGGAAATGGCACAAAGAGGATTGCTCTCCTCAATAAGACATTGACTAAATCATTTGCCATGAAGGATTTAGGACCAGCTAAGAAAATACTTGGCATGAAGATCTCCCGTTATAGATCAAAGAAGCTGCTTTGGCTCTCACAGCAAAGATACATTGAGAAGGTACTTGAAATGTTCAATATGAAAGATGCAAAATCTGTTATCTCTCCGCTTGCAGGCCATCACAAACTGAATTCAAAACAATGTCCTACAAGCAAGAAGGAGAAAGAAGAAATGAGGAAAGTACCCTACCAATCTGCTGTGGGCAGTTTGATGTAGGCCATGGTATGCACTAGGCCTGACATTGCTTATGCAGTTGGAGTTGTTAGCCGGTTCATGACAAATCCAGGTAAAGCTCACTGGGAAGCAGTGAAGTGGATTCTTAGGTATCTCAAGGGTACTCCTACATCTTGTCTATGCTTTGGAAATGGTGATCCTGTATTGCAGGGCTATACAGATGCAGATTATGCAGGTGACAAGGATCGTAGGAAGTCCACATCCGGATACCTGATGACTTATGCAGGGGGAGCAGTGTCATAGCAATCAAGATTGCAGATATGTGTCTCTACATCAACTACAGAAGCTGAGTACATTGCAGCAGTTGATGCTGGCAAGGAGGTTTTGTGGATGAAGCACTTCTTGCAAGAGCTCGGCATGAAGCAAGAGAAATATGTTCTGTTTTGTGACAGTCAGAGTGCTATTCATCTTGCCAAGAATTCAAGCTATCACTCTCGAACCAAGCACATTGATGTGAGGTATCATTGGATTCGAGATGTTGTGAGTTCCAAGTTGCTGAAACTTGAGAAAATCCATACCGACGACAATGGTTCGGATATGATGACCAAGATATTACCAAATGAGAAGCTACAAGCAGGTTGCAAGGTAGCGGGCATGGCGGTGCCCCCCTCATGAGTCGGAGGGGGAAATTTGTTGGGATATCCTCCTCATGTGGGCTGTGAGGAGATGACCATTTGAGGCCTTTTAGGCAGCCCAAAGAGGTGCATAAGCCCACTACCCATTAGGGTTATGACCTAGGGTAATTTTGGACTTTGCACATGTGTCGATGGGATGCTTTACCATCCATCCAGCAGCCACCACCAAGAGTGACGAGAATCAGTTCATCCTCCAAGAGAGAAGAAGAGAGAAAACCAAGAGAGCAAGGGAAGAAGAGGAAGATTGAAGGAAGAAGCAAGGGAGCTCCTCCCCAAGGTTGTGATGGTCCAGATCCACTACCTTGTCTCCTTCAAGCTTCAGTTCCACCATCTTTGGTGAGATTGTTCCAATCCCTAGTTCTTAAGCCCCAAATCCTGTTGTGTTCATCCAAGATTCAGAAATCTTGATGTATGAGATCCTCTAGTGCTGTCTAGAGAAGAACTTGTTGTATCCCACATTTGATAATAGTGGAAGAGGATTTGGGTGGCTTCGGCCCATGGTTTTTCCCCTCAAGTTGAGGGGTTTTCCACGTAAAAAATCCGGTGTCTCTTTGTTGATGCTTGGTGCTGTCCAGAAACTTATTCCTACCATAAGACACTAGGCTGAGGAGTGTCTTGCCTGCTGAGTAACATTTTCTGCCTTCATATATGCTGCTGCATATGTTTCCTTCCGTGCTAAGCAACGATCCTTAAATTAGTACATGATGTGGTGCTGAGATTACTTGTTTTCGCTGCAGTTTTTAGTTAACCACAAGTGCATTTATGTGCTAATTTCCCAACACCCTGTCACTCGGGTCCAGAGCGCGCTGCCCTCACCGTCTTGGCACCCACCTCTCCGAGGGCTGAAACCATGTCTAGGAGCGCCACCTAGCTGCACCGCATGCTACTGGCAAAGGACTCGTCTCGGAAGCCCCCGAATCGCCTCGCTGAGTTCGTGCTTCCCCGCCTCCGGTGGACCTCGACCTCGCTGGATTCGCCACCTTAGAGAGCCTCTGGCCCCTCCCTCGACCTCCTCGAGTGAGTGCTCCTAAAGTGGTACACATCATCGTCTTCGAGCTGTTCATCCCCGAGCAATCTTGCCCGCGAGCACCCGCTCCGGGAGCCGCCGCAAAGCCGGAAGCTCCCGTCCTTCCCCGCCTCTCATGAACCTACGTGCTGCTGGTGATCCCTAGAGTTCCCTTCATCTGGCTAGGTCGGCCGCCGCAATCGAATCAGCAGCTAGCTCCTTTACCTGTACGTGCGCATCCGGCCGGGAAGAATCAATCCACCTGCTTGAGAGGTTAGCTTGGCTAGTTTGTGCGTGGTGATTTTCTCGGCCAAGAGCATCGTTCAGGTGCTAGCTTCAGTTCACGGGATCCCTAGAGGTTAGCTTCAGTTCACGGGAGATGTAGCGGCGACCACGGTCACGAGGCAGAGGAGGAGCCATCGGTCCTGGTAGGGAGACCGGGTCAAGGGTGGTGCGCCGTCGGGATCTAGGAGGTCGCGCCTCCGCAGGCCATCAAGTCCGGTGAGGAGCTCCGGGACGGCCTAGGCACACGCGCGGTAGACGGGGACTTCCCCTGATCTGGATCTAGATCCTCCATAGAGAAGATAGAACTGACATGTGGACCCCACAGATTGACGGTCAAATTTAATGGAGTGGACTTTTTTAGTTCTGACGAGTGGGCCCAATTTATCATAAACATGTTTAAACTGGCCGAACAGGACACTTTTCACACATGATAGTTTTTAGTCAATGATTAGTCGAGAAATGATAGTTTTCGGTAAAGTATTGTAACGTGGTAGTTTGTAGGCACGGTTGGATGAAGTGTGATTGTTTTTTGTTAAGTACTCCCTAAAAAGAGATTGACCATCTTTTATATTTGCCATTCTTAAACAAGTTCAGCATGTGGGCGACAAACATTTCTGAAAAAGAAATGGCTAGCAAATCTGGATATAAGGTTAATCCAGAAAGGTAAGAAGATTAAAATCATTTGGACACATGTATGATCCACTTGATTAAAAATATACATTTCGGTGATGAATACCAAGTCTAATGGGCCATCGTTATTTCTGTAGAAGAAACTCGAAACAACCTAATAAAATGTACTAGGACGGTTGTACGAGAGTGGGAGAGAATTGCGCATATACTCATTTTAAATGAACTGGATGAGTAGTTCAGCAAAATAAGATGACTAAAGCGTAGATCTATGTGGCTCCAGCACACTCTCCGCTGCACCATCAACTATGCGGCAGCACGCGAATCAAACAGCCCTCCTTGGAGGTGGCACCACCTGCGACATGCCCTCACGCCGACCATCTGCCTCCTGGTATGGGTGACTGACCTCTCTCGGGGAATTTTACCGGGTTGGTATGATTTAGTTGGTCTGCACACATGTCTAACCCATATTAGCTTGCGGACTCCACGGATTGAACTAAGAAGCGGAACACACTCTAAACCGCTGTGCTGCCTGGCTGCGGAATGGGTCTGTGGTTTTGTTTGGTCCAAATCAAACTGCGAACAAGGTGAGTTGTTTCCATTGGAACATTAGCTTTGATTTGGTTTTCTCCAAAATCTCACATGAGCCAAACGAAAGTTAAGACGAACGAGTCCTATCATACCCGAACAATGGGAATGCTATCCCTGAAGAAGCATACAGATATAGGGGTGCGGCATGCCAGCCATAGTACATCCTTTCAACATGTCATGATCATGCATTTCACCTTGAGTAAACTTCTACATATATGGGAATCTTATTATACTGGTGTGGAGACCAAAAGCACAAGACGCGTGAGAGGATATAGTACTTCTGAACGAACTGATCAATACATGCATGGAATGAATGCGGTGCATGAACAAACAATAAAGTGCAGATTTCAGATTGAATGTACCTTATAAGTTATAACGAGAAAGGAAACGCGAACAGTCACAAGTTATCCATGGAAAGCAATATTAAAGCTCCTGATTTGCCTCTCGAAATTGGAATTGCCAACAGCCACCACTTAGTAATATCATATCTTCAGTATCCTACCATCCTTCACCATGAAATTAGGCAACGATCTCTTATAATTAACAACGGTTATATGTAAAAAAAAATCTAGGCACAAGAAAAATATTGGATAAGCGTCATTTCAGAGAAAGGAAAAATGAATATTATTAGTTGAGATATGATATACCTTAGTTCAGCCGTACTACCTACCTAGTAGTGTTCCGCCCATCCACCCAAGCTCAGAAAACAATCATCCTTGATCTGAAAGAGAATGTAGTTCAGAGAAGGTATAACTTTGATCTGTATAAACTGTGTTGCCACAAAACTATTCGTTCTGCATGGGAGAAGGTAAGCAACATTATTCCTCTCTTTTTCTTATCCTTGACCATGGACTGGAGAAACAATTGTCACCTCTGATCAGAAGGCAATCACAAGCTCACAAGTGTCAGGCCTGCCTCTCAAAAGGATGTGCACTATTTTCGTGGAAAAGTCCCAAAGACAGCGAATCATCCCTATGGTGCACTAACTTCTGATTTTGATGGGACAAAAATGTATCAATGCATCCCCTAGAATTGCGTTTGCCACCACACGCTGTATCAACCTCACATAAGCACCTGATTAGTCAGCCATGTGGAATTCCAAAGTGAAAAACACCATCAAACGCCATTTATTTGAAGGAGCATAAGTGCATAAGTTTGGCATCGCTCATCCTCGCTAGGAAGAAGGAACAATAGCATCTTCGCTCCTCTTGCCTGTGCTGTTGCTGCCACTATTGTTCCCCTCATCCACCCAAGCTCAGAGAAACATCACCCTGGGATCCACTTTGGCACCCCAGGGCCAACCTCGTGACTTTGCTTTCGGCTTCCGACCCATTGAGGGAAATGCCTCCTTCTACCTCCTCGCCATCTGGTTCAACAAGATCAGCGACAAGACGGTCGCTTGGTATGCCAATACTATGGACCAAGATCCATCGGCGGTACTGGTATCATCTGGCTCTATCCTCCAACTCACCACAGATGGAGCACTCTCGCTTCGTGACCCCTCCAGTGTGGAGGTCTGGAATCCCCAGGTATAACCGGTGTGGCCTCCGCCAGCATGCGCGAGCGCGATAGTGGTAACTTTGTGCTCGCTGGTGCGGACGGCAACACAAAATGGCAGACTTTTGATGTGCCATCAGACACCATCCCGCCTACCCAGGTGCTGCCTTGTAACCAGACTCGTAACAAGTCACTGCGTGCTCGACTTGACACCACTGACTATTCCAATGGTCGGTTTCTCCTGGATGTGCAAAGCGATGGAAACCTTGCCTTCTATCTCGTTGCTGAGCCCTCCGGCTTCAAGCATGGTTCTTATTGGTCCACCGAGACAGCCGGGAATGGCTCACAGCTGGTGTTCAATGAAACTGGCAGAGTATACTTCCTCCTAACAAATGGTACTCAGATCAACATCACATATGGTGCACTAGGATCTATGGCAGACTACTACCACCATGCTACACTTGACTCGGATGGTGCTTTCCGGCAATATGTATACCCAAAAAGATCCAAAGTCCAGCGTCTTTAGTGGTGATGTGTGGAGTGCAGTGAGCTTACTTCCCCAAAATATCTGCCATGAAGTAGTTACAGATGTTGGCAGTGGCGTATGTGGGTTCAATAGTTACTGCACCTTCGATGGCACCAAGAACCTGATGGTAAGTTGCGCCTGCCCACCGCGGTACAAGTTCTTTGATGAGGAGAGGAGGTACAGTGGATGCAAACAAGACTTTCAGCCGCAAAGCTGCGACTTGGGTGAGGCCACAACACTGGCACAATTTGAGCTGAGACCAATTTCTGGTGTGGATTGGCCACTATCTGATTCTGAGCAGTATCAGCCCATAGCAGAGGATGACTGTGGGAGGCTGTGTCGGATCGACTGTTTCTGTGCCTTGGCCGATACAATGAAAGCACAAGCACATGTTGGAAAAAGAAGCTCCCTTTGTCTAATGGGAATATGGCCGACTATGTCCAGAGAACAGTGCTTCTCAAGGTGCCAAGTAGCAACAATTCACAGTCTACACTCAGTACTGCCTCCAAAAAATGGAAGCAGGACAAAAAGTATTGGATCCTTGGGAGTTCCTTGTTTCTTGGTTGTTCCATATTGGTGAACTTTCTCCTCATCTCCATTCTGGTGTTTGGTACTTACTGTCATATCACCTGAAAGAAGAATGGTCCACTGTCCCAAGCCTCAAGTACAACTCAGTTGCCCCTGAAGACCCTCACTTACAAAGAGCTGGAGAGAGCAACCAGTGGTTTCCATGAGGTCCTCGCTAGTGGTGCCTCTGGTGTTGTGTACAAGGGTGAGTTGCAAGATGAGCTCCGGACCCACATCGCTGTCAAGAAGATCGACAAGCTCCAAGAAGAAACTGAAAAAGGAGTTTACGGTGGAAGTCCAAACAATAGGACAAACGTTTCACAAGAATCTGGTCCGGCTGCTTGGTTTCCGCAATGAAGGAACTGAAAGACTGCTAGTTTATGAGTTCATGACCAATGGTTCACTCAACCGGCTTCTCTTTGCCGACGTACGGCCAAATTGGAACACACGGGTTCATATCACACTTGGGGTGGCAAGAGGGTTGCTCTACTTGCATGAAGAGTGTAGCACACAAATCATCCATTGTGACATAAAGCCACAGAACATTCTTCTTGACGACAACCTTGTCGCAAAGATTTCAGACTTTGGCCTAGCGAAGCTTCTCTTGAGAAATCAGACAAGGAAAAACACCGGTATTAGGGGTACTCAAGGATATGTCGCCCCTGAGTGGTTCAAGAACATCGGGATCATTGCCAAGGTCGATTTCTACAGCTTTGGGGTGATCCTACTGGAGCTTGTCTGCTGTAGAAGAAATGTTGATTTGGAGGTAGTTGATGAAGAGCAGACGATGCTGACTTACTGGGCAAATGACTGTTATAGGTGTCGGAGGTTCGACTTGCTGGTGGAGGGTGACGATGACGCAATCTTCAACATTAAGAAGGTGGAAAGATTTCTTTCAGTAGCACTATGGTGCCTCCAGGAGGACCCGACCATGCGACCCAACATGCTGAAGGTGACACAAATGCTTGATGGAGCAGTTGCAATCCCCATTCCTCCGCATCCCTACTCCTTCATCAGTTCGCTTCCATAATATATCCTGCATGTTGTTCAGTAAGGTACAATATGAGTCAATTGAATAAGCATGCTAGATACAGTCTGTCTAGTAGAGGACAAAGTATGGTGGTTATACAAATAACATCACTGCATTACGATCAAATGCATTGAAGATAAAGGTCAGTTATGTAACTATTTGAGTTTCCTAAAGGTATATTCATGTAACTATGGGATGTTTGTATCTGAATTTTACACAATAGTAACTAAAATACTACTGCAGAGTTCAGCAAGTGGGATGATAATATAATGTTCAAATAAACAATTTGCAGTGATAGGTATAAACTGAAGAGAATTTCACGACCAGTTTGCAGTTATGGAAAAGATTACTTGAAAATTAGAAACAGTCAAAAGTAGGCAGTAAGCCATACAAGTAGAAAGACAACTTTCCCGGTATTGGGGCATATTCGAAATTTGGACAACAAACTACTTGCGTGGAAGCATAACTGTAGGCACATATTTCAGAGTTCACCCCGGTCTTTTGGAAGAAAAAGATAGTTCACCCAGGTAACTGTTGTTTTCGGTAGTGATTAACTCTCCCTCTCCCTGAATTCCCCCTGAAGAAGTCGATCTACTCTCCTTCTCCCAGAATTCTCTCTTAAGAACTGAATGCACACACACGAGGTTGAGGGGAAAACAGAGAACTGAAACAGTCACACACACACACACACACACATCCCAGAGGACCAGGTAATTCTTGCATTTGCTTGTTCAGTCAGTATTAGTGTTTTTTTAGGGGACGGCCTTCATTGCAGTCTTTATTTAAGTCGGCAAAATAGCAGTACTCATGTATTGGCAAACTCAAAAACAATAGTAGTACTTGATTTTTTTTTGTCACATATCATACTTGAGGCTGTGGGCCATAAGCATGAGATTTCTTGATCTATTATTTTATCCAAATGATAAGTGTCACATGTGTGGCATAAAGCAATCGGATCCAGATGTGTTTTAAACTAAAGTTGCCACCCGAAAAATAACCCCAAAAAAGCTGAAACATGCCATCCTAAAAGAAAGTTGTCATGTTTGACAACCAAAATAGCCATCATCGCATCACTAAACTTGTCATAAAAAATATTCGAAGTTGTCATTTGTTCATGTCACACATGTGGAACTTCTTAGAGTCTTTATTTTATTACAAGTTGTACTACATCAATTTAAAAAAACGATTCTACATCATTCTTTTTTTTCCTCCTGCATTATTCAAATATACTAATCAACTTGAAATAGCTGACCAATATGCGTGCTACAAATCGCTAAGAGCATCTATAACCACAATGCGAATTTGAGTCCCCAAACGTCAGCGGACGCGTTCGGTCACGTCCACGGACGGTCACTGGTCATCCCCCATATTTCACATCCCACAACCAGATTACCCATTTCACGATTTTCATTTTCATACAAAAGCATGCAGCAACATGATCTACGTAAGAATTACTACAAACTACACTACTCGTCCGCGTCATCAGAGATGTTCATGAAGTTTGTGCAGAAGCCACAACCTCGTGGTCATTGATGACAGACAGTAAACGGCTACCCCCTCCACTACAAGAAATATGTCAACTAGTGACCTTCATCGGTGACCCTGGAAGAATTGGTCATAGATCTATGACCATTTCAGACCAATTGGTCAAAAGCTGTTCGAGGGCTCCAAACCCTAAACCATTGCTACCATTTTGGTCGGAAAGGTCGTAATTTCCTTACACGAAAAGGTCATAAAGCAAACAGCGCTAGTCCGCTGTCTTATTTCTAGTTGTTAACGACCAATATAAATGGTCATAGCCTTGTAAATTATGGTGGGTTGCTATGACTAGGCGCCACCTCATCAGTTTTGCCTATGTGTCATTTCCATGTGGCAGTTTTTGCCCTAGGTTGTGAAGCAACCTATATTTCTGTCATTCCCAAAATTCCCAAAAAAAATCTCATAAATTCTTTAGGTCATATATTCGTCAAATATGTAAAAACATTCCTTGCCTAGTTCAAAAATAATTAGAAAATATTCATTTTCCTACACACCATAAGGATCCCTAGTCAGGCCTCTTGATTAGCTCATGTTTATTGATGATCAAATTTTCCAAATCATTGACACCAGAATACTGGATGAATATTTTCGGTCACCAAACGTTTTACACTAACTGGGTAATCATAAAGGTAACTTTTAGGTATTCCAAAAATTATAACCTGGTGCTAGATAAGTCAAGACTAAGATTTACCCCTGGGCAATTAATGAAGGGATACACTCTAGGCCCTCTTAATCCACTCTACGCGTTCTTCATAAAAACTTTAAGATTACATTGTCAATTGATAGAGCAAAACAACATCATTGTGGGAAAATACATTGGAGCTCCTGGCACGAATATTAATTTGGTTATCAAACCAGGATGCCCAATCTACTCCCGTGTGAAGTTTCATTAAAAAATACCAGAAAATGTATCCGTGGCAAAGAAATCCAAACAGTTTTTCTCTTTCTACATAGGAATTTTTTGTCTTTTTTTACTAAGAATATGTTCCAGTTATTTTTTTTCACAAAATTTTACACGAGAGTAAATTGGGCACCCATGTTTGAAATAATAAAAATCCAGTGTTTTTTCAATTTTTCTCGGTTTTTTAGTTTAATACTCATCCAGAAATAAGAGAAGGAGGGATGGCAGAGCCTCCTCAGAGATCAGTGACTCTCGTCCATCGGATCGGTTTGCTTGATGCATTTTCGGCCGTTGGATCGACCAGCTGGAAGACCTCGTCTGTCGGATAAAAAAAAGTTACTGCTGGAATGAATAGTTACCCCGTTTCGTGCCACCACCTGTAAAATTGGGTGGCCGCCGAGGGCATTTTCGTAATTCCGCCTAGGGGTGTATAAAAGGCGACGGCCCGCGTGGAGATGACCTAGCCGCTCTCCGGCCCACACTCGCGCCCCCTCCCTCGTCCTCGCCGCCCCGCCCGCATCGGCCCGCCCTCTCCTCTCCCTCTCCCTCCCTCGATCCTCGCTGCCCTTTCGCCAGATCGCTGCCCCGCCCGCCGCCCGCCCGCCCAGCGCCGCCATCTCCTTCGCCTACCAGGCCGCCGTTGCCCCGCCGTCTCCTCGACCCAGCCGACCACCCCGGCGCGGCCACCTTCGACGGCGAGGAGGAGGAGCACGGCGGGAAGGAGGAGGACAGCCAGGGGAGGAAGGACGGCATGGTGGTTAGGGTTTCGGGTGGTGGCTCCAACACCGACGGCTATGTCCGGTGATTTCATCCCCTCCCCTCCTTCCTCCTCCCCATCTCTCTCTTCCTCTCTCTAATATCTTGTTTTGTAGCAGCAGAGGACGAGTTGGGTGAGGGGATGATCATGGTGGCGGCCAGATCTGACATGGCTGCAGCAACTTCCACCTCCTCGCTAAGCAGCAGAAGAGGAGAGTTCATCCCCTCCTGGCCCGACACCGGCGGCCATGGGGCTGCGCCTCCTCTCTGCCTCTGGTGGGTTCATCCCCTGCCCCTCCTCCTCCTCCTCTTTCTCTATATCTCTTTCTAATCTCTCTCTTTTGTAGCAGCAGAGGAGAGGAGCTGGACGAGCTTGCAGCTCCTGATGTGCTTCAATTCGATTTGGAGTAGAGCAACTGATGTACTCCTACAGCTGCTGTAGAGGATAGGAGAGCACATCACACAATTCTCAACCTTTGATGAACAACGGTCGGCATCTCCGCTCCGCGGTGTCGCCGGCTAGCAAGGTGAGCCCCTTTCCTTGGTCAATTCTAATACATTCCTATTATAGATCTGTCCAGGATTTTATGTGATTGGGCATGCTGTTGATCTATGATGCATAGAACAAGTGATTTGTGGTTGAGTAGTCCAGTTAGCCCTTTCGATGCTTGCTGTGTACTCCACCGTGTATCATATCATTTATCAAGCTGTTAACTGCACCTCATGGTATGACAATTGAATATATACAACACTGCTAAAAATTGTATGCAATGAAGTTAAATCTCCTGCAAAAGAAAGGAGATATTAGTTGTATTTACAAGCTTGACAAGTGCAGTTTGTGTTTCGCAAATACAGTGCATTTTTCTAACAGAATATTCACATGTTATACCCAATGTGGATATGTAAGATTTCTCCATTTCAGTCAACTTTCTGCAAGTAAAGAACATTGTTAAATCGTGCAAATGCCAAATTGTCATTTCCCGTCTTGAATTGCTAGTGATCCTTTTCTTTTGAATGCACACAAGCTAACTTAGACACGCTCAAGATTTCTTTGTTATTCACATGAGTAGATGCTTCTAAACAAATCATCTATTTGTTGCTTTCTCTCCAAGAATTTCTGACCCACTGGGTTGATTTTTTGGTACCATATATGGGTGAAAGGTTATTAAATATTATTTTCCGTCTGATGCCAGAGATTCCATCTCCTGATGAAATAGAGGTCTACAAAGTCCTTCAGAAGTGTCTCGAGTTAAGAGATTGTTACCTTTTTAGATAAGAGGTCGCTCCATGGGAGAAGGAGGTCATAAATGACCCCTGTACACCAAAACCTAATCCTAACTCATTCACTTTTGTGCCTGAACCAAAATCAGAGGTAGCTTACTTCTGCTTGTTTCATTGTCCCAATACCTTTTTTTGTCTGTTTTGCCTGATTTCAACTGTTGATTGTGCTTTCAGCATGTTTTCCAAATGGTCGATGGTGTTGTCCAAGTCTATGCGGATAAAGACCGTAAGGACTCTTGCCAGTTTGCTTTATTGTTCTTAACTAGGCTATTCCAGCATCCTATCACTCATTTATTTCTCCCTTTTTCTCAGGTACGGAAAGGATTTATCCTGTTGCTGATGCTATAACCTTTTTCACCGAATTACATTATGTTCTCCGGATGACTGCCGCGGGGAACACAAGAACTGTCTGCCATAACCGATTGAATCTTCTAGAACATGTAATCATGTAGTCACTTATTTTGTGGCCTGAGTAATTCGGTGAAATCATTTGAAGCTCTCCTATCAGTCTTTTGTGTTATATAGGTTTTTATTCCCTTGCAGAAGTTCAAATTTCATCTGATGTTAAACGCGGACAGGGAGTTTCTTGCCCAAAAAACTGCATCACATCGTGATATTTACAATGTTAGGAAGGTCGACACTCATGTTCACCACTCAGCATGCATGAATCAGAAACATTTGCTGAGATTCATCAAGTCCAAACTGAGAAAAGAACCTGATGAGGTACATTTATGAATGTTATTCTGAACACTGCCGTACTTCCTTTTAGTAAATATAGCATGACTGTTGACTTATAATCACAATTATTCATGATCTGTTATTTAGGTTGTCATTTTCAGAGATGGTACATATATGACTTTGAAGGAGGTTTTTGAGAGCTTGGGCTTAACTGGGTGCGTTTTGCATTTTACACTGTGTACATGTAATGCTGATTCCGCTGCCAGTTGGTTAATCTTTTTTCTTGTTTTTTTCTTATGTATGACTTGAATGTTGATTTGCTAGATGTCCATGTGGACAAAAGTACGTTTCATCGTTTTGACAAATTCAACCTTAAATACAATCCATGTGGCCAAAGTAGGCTACGGGAGATTTTCCTTAAACATGACAATCTTATTCAAGGTATTATTTGTTTTGAAGTCATATTTTTTCCTGGATGGCTTATTTATGTTATTGGCACTTTTGTGCAGTTTCCGCATATTGTTGTAGAATGCCATGTCTCCTGTTCTATATTACCATCATAGTTTCTCCTAAACCTTTCACCATGTGGAAGTCCTATGAAATGTATGTAGGCATGTTTATATAAAAGGCTGATTCTTAAATTGCCTAATTAACAAGCAACACCAAAATGTAGATGGTTATCCTTTGCCACTCTTTAGTAATATATCTGACTTTTCCATATCCTGTTCATGACAAAGATGTGTATGTGTGTGGACGTTTGTGTGTGTGTGTGTGTGTGCCATTGAATTAGGATTTAAAGTTTGCGACTCCTCGGATTTAGTTACATGCATATCTTCCACTACCTGATCTTTCCCTATCCTACAGACCATATAAATGTGTGCTCGACCTCTATCTGAAAGATCAAACATTTACTTCCTCCTCCTATTCTAATGCTGATGCTTTGCTTTTGTGATTGCAGATCGACTTGCAATGTTGAGCAGATCACCATGTTAAAAGATGAGCATTTAGAGAAGTGTGTGCTCACCAAGGACCCAATGGGTGTCTAAAGAGTTGGCTGCACATCGTTGGTGTCTGATGCACTAACAGGTATACATGAGGTATGCTCCTGGTTTTACCTTGGTCTTGTAGTTAGCAAATCAATTATTTTTTGGAATGTTCGACTTTAATTACATTAAGTTAGTCTTTCATCCATCCATATCTTTGAGATTTGAGACCAGGGTGGACGTCACAAATATGTCAACCATGATTTTTGGAGCCCCTTAATTTCCTCTTCCTTTTGGGTGTGAACATCGTTGATTGCTAATAGCAAAGAAATTTGAAAAAAATGAACCATATAAAAGTAACTTCATTTTTTAAACATGGCTTGATTTAAATTTTTGTGTAAATGTTCTGTGATGAGATAGTCTCCTATGTCTGCCAGGTCCAGTACTAGATTTTTTTGACTCAGAACCAACAACCCCAATTTAAATGAATTATAGATACACACAATATTTGTAAGCTACTATGAGAATTTATAGGTGGTCGTAGATATCTTGGTCAAACCAAATAGATAAAGAACTCACATGAATCCAGCCTTGTGCTCTGTTTTGTATTTCTCATGTATGAGCAGAGTCTGTGTGTATCAAGAAATAAGAATGATAGGAGGAATCCAGCCTCCTCAGACAACTATGGTGCGTGCACATGATCCCTGAACCCTTTGTCTTGCCGGTTTCTTCATCTCCCCTCCTTGTGATTCCTTAGTTTGTTTTGTGTGCAGTTGCTCCGATCTGGAAGAGGTGGTGGTGCTATTGTTGTTGCTGCTGCAGGTGGACGAGGCACGAGCCCTCATGGCTCCTCCTCCTCCTCCCCGGACGTGGTGAGCTCTACCCCCTCTTCCTACCCCCCTGCACATCTATCTTATCTAGATAATTTGATTGCAATTGTGGTTCTGGACACGACCTGGTGGTGATTGCTAATTTCAGTGTTAAAAAATTCAGTTCAATTCAGTCATGTTCTTTTTCTTTTGTGCGGAAATTCAGTCACGTTCAATGTTCAACTTTTAGAATTAACAAACTATTGTTATGGCCACTGTGATTTAGATGTTCAGAAATTCAGACAAGTGATATGATGAAATGAGCCACCTTTTAACCCCCTACTAAACCTACTGTGAATGTGTAGAGAGCCAATGCAGGGAGGTGTGGACATTTTACCATGTTCATAGGAAGAAATCAACATAAAATACATAGCTTGTAGATGGTTCGTCAACCACCATCGAACCCGAGTTGTAACTTTCTGGACTAAACTGAACCGTGCAATTGACTCAAATAAAATTGAACCGTGCAATTGACTAAAAAATAAATAGAAAATATACTCTGGTTGTGTCTGCAGAATTGCATTATGGAAAGATGTGTGAGGTTATCCCATCGCCATCGGTTCCAACTTTGTCCATCATGTCGCTCTGATGAGAAAACCTCATTCACGTTCATTAATAGGACAGAGTACTGATGAAGTATCTATGTTGAACAACTATAACAGTACCAAGTAAGTTTGTTCCAATTGCATTTGATGCAGAAGGCACGACACCGTCATCATGCGTCAGGTTTAGGTAGAAGGCACGACACCGCCATGCTCTCCCCCACTACAACGCCACGCACCTGGTAATTATACATGCTTTCTCTTCATTCAAGTAGTAATTCATTGTATTTGCATATTTCCAGCAGCCATATATATATAAAAAGCTTCAGCTTTGGGTTGTTGATTTAGCAGCATCAATCATTAATTATTCTGCTATATATGTTCTTAACCGTGACGACCTGTTTAGGCTCTTAGTTTATTATGGTCTTTATTCTGGGTGGATCTCTGACTATTCTGGCTGGGCATGAATTTCTAATGTTTGAGTTGTAATCAATGTTTTTGTTACACATGAAAACATATGGTTGTTTGTCCAATCACACAAGAAAAAGAGAGAATTGTTTGTCCAACAATTTTCTTTCTCTGTGATAGTTTTACTAGAAATAAAGCATAGTCACTATTACATCGTCTTTTATATCTTACTATGTCGTGATATCTGTATAGACTCTCCCTACGTCCTTTTGACATTCCAAGTTTTGTTTTTCTATGGCATATATTTGACTCCTTTCCATGCCTTTTGGCTCTGAAATTTTCTCATGGTCTATATATGATACTAAAAGCCACATATATTGTTATCTACAGAATGTACCATAAATCTCTATTTTACACGGAATTTTTGCCTCCTGGTATTAGGTTATATGGTTCAATACCGTCGACCATAGAAGCGCAGGTCACGGCTCACGCCACTATTTCGTCGGGGTCACCATTGCGTGGCTGTCGTCCTCGCACTGTGAGCGGGCTAAGGTACTGCATCCCAACTTCCTCTCTCATGTTTCATAAATTTCAGGTTTCATATTTCCTTCCTGATCTTGGAGATGGCCACCTGTCCAGTTTTTTACTTTTTGCACTGCTGGGTAAATCAGTGACTTTTGCTTCAATGTCTGGTCTAGGTCGCTATTTATCTTGCATCAATCTATGTGTAGTTGAAGTATGTTGGTTCCATTAGCTTGAGTAGGTTGTCTTGAGCTCAATACTTAATTTTGTGGAAAATGTGTTCTGCAGATTAATAATTATATAGGCAAATGCATGCCCCAATTTAGGATTATTGTTACAACTGTTGAATTGTTACAAGAAACTATTTCTGCTGTTTTGGTGCAAGGATGTTGCTTTTTAGTATGCTTCTCGTATCTTGGTATCTTGGAATAATAAACAGATAGATGTGGTGTACCAAGATTGTTCCTTGTTGTTAAGAGGGATACAAATATTATATAAGCATTTTTCTGATGACTCCTAAAGCATATTTGGATATCCAGCAGAGTATATTGTCGCTTCCCTGATAGTAAAACGATTATGTTAGAAATTTGGTTGGCAACACCTACATTTGGCTGATTGCTAGCTGACCGGATTACTCATGTTTGCGACACCCCTAGATTAAAAAACGTATATGGCAAGAACTATGGTAACTTATGCTGTTGGAAATATGCCCTAGAGGCAATAATAAATTAGTTATTATTATATTTCCTTGTTCGTGATAATCGTTTATTATCCATGCTATAATTGTATTGAAAGGAAACTCAGATACATGTGTGGGTACATAGACAACACCATGTCCCTAGTAAGCCTCTAGTTGACTAGCTCGTTGATCAATAGATGGTTATGGTTTCCTGACCATGGACATTGGATGTCGTTGATAACGGGATCACATCATTAGGAGAATGATGTGATGGACAAGACCCAATCCTAAGCCTAGCACAAAGATCGTAGTTCGTATGCTAAAGCTTTTCTAATGTCAAGTATCTTTTCCTTAGACCATGAGATTGTGCAACTCCCGGATACCGTAGGAATACTTTGGGTGTACCAAACGTCACAACCTAACTGGGTGGCTATAAAGGTGCACTACAGGTATCTCCGAAAGTGTCTGTTGGGTTGGCACGAATCGAGACTGGATTTGTCACTCCGTAAACGGAGAGGTATCTCTGGGCCCACTCGGTAGGACATCATCATAATGTGCACAATGTGACCAAGGGGTTGATCACGGGATGATGTGTTACAGAGCAGTAAAGAGACTTGCCGTAACGAGATTGAACAAGGTATCGGGATACCGACGATCGAATCTCGGCAAGTACAATACCGTTAGACAAAGGGAATTGTATACGGATTGATTGAGTCCTTGACATCGTGGTTCATCCGATGAGATCATCGTGGAACATGTGGGAGCCAACATGGGTATCCAGATCCCGCTGTTGGTTATTGACCGGAGAACGTCTCGGTCATGTCTGCATGGTTCCCGAACCCGTAGGGTCTACACACTTAAGGTTCGATGACGCTAGGGTTATAAAGGAAGTTTGTATGTTGTTACCGAATGTTGTTCGGAGTCCCGGATGAGATCCCGGACGTCACGAGGAGTTCCAGAATGGTCCGGAGGTAAACAATAATATATAGGAAGTGAGGTTTTGGCCACCGGAAGTGTTTCGGGGGTCACCGGTAATGTACCGGGACCACCGGAAGGGTTCCGGGGGTCCACCGGGAGGGGCCACCAGCCCCGGAGGCTTGCATGGGCCTAGTGTGGAAAGGGACCAGCCCCAGAGTGGGCTGGTGCGCCTCCCACCAAGGCCCAAGGCGCAACTAGGTGGGGAGAGGGGAAACCCTAGGCGCAGATGGGCCTAAAGGCCCACCCTAGGGGGCGCCCCATCTCTCCCCCTCTTGGCCGCCCCCTCCAAGTCCCATCTAGGGCTGCCGCACCCCTAGGGTGGGAACCCTAGATGGGGGCGCAGCCACCTCCCCTCCTCCTATAAATAGTGGGGGTCTTGGGGCTGCCCAATACATGAGAACCTCTCCCTCTTGGCGCAGCCCTACCTCTCTCCCTTCTCCTCTCCCGCGGTGCTTGGCGAAGCCCTGCAGGATTGCCACGCTCCTCCATCACCACCACGCCGTTGTGCTGCTGCTGGACGGAGTCTTCCTCAACCTCTCCCTCTCCCCTTGCTGGATCAGGGCGTGGGAGACGTCACCCGGCTGTACGTGTGTTGAACGCGGAGGTGCCGTCCGTACGGCACTAGGATCTCCGGTGATTTGGATCACGTCGAGTACGACTCCTTCAACCCCGTTCTCTTGAACGCTTCCGCTTAGCGATCTACAAAGGTATGTAGATGCACTCTCCTTCCCCTCGTTGCTGGTTTCTCCATAAATAGATCTTGGTGACACGTAGGAAAAATGTGAATTTCTGCTACGTTCCCCAACATATGCCTACCAGGAACTACATGATTTTTTTGTCTTACTGCATTGAACATTACCAAACTATTTCTAAAGATGTTATAATCATGTTTTCTTTTGCATTATCAACTTTTAACTTTTGTCATTTGTTAACACGATTCTTTTTACATTATGAACTTTTAACTCGTCATTTGTTAACACGATTATTTAGCAGAGTTACTATGCGAGTGGTAATAATAGGAGCTACTCATTTGCCGGATGACTAACACTATTCATAAGGGTTAGAAAAAGAACTGTATTCTTGCTGTGATAATTTTCGTACGGCACACTCTATGGATTCTTTTTGTAAAACATAATGTCGATCAATAGGTGTTTACAACGCAGGGAGGAGCTGGGCGACAAGGCAGCCATACCAAACTCTCTTTATCCACCATATATATATAGTCTGATGTTATGCCATAGCCGAACCATATAAGTTTCGTGTACTGCTCTATCAATTTGGTCTTTTGGCATATTAGACTTCTATCATTTGTAATGAACTTATTGTCATGGGCGATCATTATGACTGGATCGTATGGTATGAATCGGGTCTTTATGCTTTGTGATGAAATAGCATACTATCCCGTTCACCAGTTTAGTTTGGTTTCGAGTAAAACGTATAAAAATACATGGCTTACAACCATGGATATATGTGATGATATATTGAGTGATTAAGCATAATTTTAGATTTTCTGTGCTGGATCAACTGAATATTTCTTCCCTTATTATTATCTGTTGGGACCGGCACCCTCGCGCCGAGGCGCGATCCAGGTCTAGTATAGAGGGGTACGTGGGGCACCCCGAGTCCTCCAAATCCTCTTCCCACTATTGTGTGAGTGTACATGTATTAAATAGCATGCTTTATACTATTGTTTTCTCACATGCACTTAGGTATATGATAGGAGATACTGTACATGAATGAAGCATACAAAAATCAAACCATTTTTATCGCTCCGCAAAAGTTCAGTACATTTACATGTACATGTCCACAAACTCCTTTGACTGGTTTCGTGGCATTGTGTGTTATCCTATTGGCTGGGCTATCCAACGCTAATTCTGTGTGTTCGTGCGTGTCGTCGGGGAGAAAATTGCGCAACAAAGCATTCCCTACTCCCACGTTAACTAGATTTCTCCATCCTCCCTTACCTAGGAGAGTCGTAAGTCGAATCTGAGTGGTATGGAATTAGGGATGAGATTTTCCTCTCCTTCAAATGCATAATAATCGTTGGTACCAAAAATGAGAATCGCCACAAGATAGAGATTGTCAGACCTCAAACACAAGGACTGTGTACTCAAATTCTCCTTGAGGTCGATCCGCTCTGACGTTATTGGGAGTTGCACGACCATGTATAGAAAGCAGTATCCAGAAGGCTCCCCGAGAACCGGGATCCAATTAGGTATATAATATACGGCAGCCTTATTGTCCCGCTCGTCAACCAATCAAATATGGCATCATTGCTCTGGTTTTTGAGGTTCAATTCTTCATAATACCCTAGGACGGACCAATGTTGTCTGCACATGGAAATAATTTAGGAAGCAAATTGGATAGCTGACTGAATAATAAGTCGTTTTTTAGTGGCATACCCATCAGTATAGGGAATCATCGGAAACAGTAGTACAACAGAATTGCAAGCCATGCCAAACTGCAATTTGGAGAAATCATGACCGTTTTTTGCTTTTCTCCAAAATCTAACAGCTACTAAATCAAAGTTAGGATGAAGGATATCATACTGGACCTATCAAGATGATGGTACCCTGAAGCTAGTTAGATATATAGTCTTGCAGGTTGCCATATTGCATTTTCCCTGCATTTCATCACACGTTTCTCCAAGATGGTATTGTGTTGACATGAAAAGCATGTGATAGATCATGCATTGCCAGCATGGGTGAGTTGCCATCTGGTGTGATTTCAGGCTGCAGTTTACAAGTACTTATGTCCTTTGAAAAGTTTGTTCTAGAGGAGCCATACCAACTCATAGCCATTACATGCAGCACAAGAATCTAGTGAAATGTCAATATTCACACCTTATTTAATAAAATGTAGCAACTGGTTTTTGCACGCCAGTTACATATGGATGGATGCAAGTCATGGAAACTGAATTACTAAATATTATTCATGCTAAACAACACCGCCATGCATGAAACATCACATGATAGTTATCATATCAATACTTTTGTATCAATTCTACGATAGAAAAGAGATAATGATATATCATACTTCAACAGCTCACCATGTGCATTTTTTTGGCAGAATACGTACTATGCAACTAGGCATCATTTGAAAAATAATAACTGGAGTAGGAATGTTATACAAATGCATAAATGGTTCGATAAAAACCACTGAGCAAGCCATAAAAAACGTAAACAGTTTCCCCATTAATCTTACCCGCACCTTTCAGAAGAAACTATGCTTGAAAAATTGCTACAGTAGCTGCGAGTGACATGAATGATTTCTTCACTTCTACCATAGACTATTTTTCAATTTATTTCCAAGGAAAAATCTCTAACGAATAAGCATGGTTCTAGCATTAACAAACAGGAACGAGAACGGAATATGCTCAGGTCAAGCTCAATGAAGAAACTTAATTTGCATGACCTCTGCAATTCTGATGCCATTGTTTCAGTATGTCCCAATTATCAGTAATGGGGAACAGAGAAGGCTTTCGAACAGTTGTACTGCTACACATATTGGAACTGGATTGCTAATTAAGAATCCCAATTTCTGCCACATGGTAGTCTGCTACTGCTAATTCCACAGTGTACGAAACAAAGCTGTACGTAGTACAACTTGTCCTAAAAAGGAGTATTTAACAAAAAAACTACCACATTTCGTCCAACCGTGCCTACAAACTACCACTTTATAAATATTTACCCAAATCTATCACTTTTCGACTGATCATTTACTAAAAACTACCATGTGTGAAAAGTGTCCGGTTCGGCCAGTTTAAACCTGTTTATGACAGGTTGGGCCCATTTGTCAGAACTAAAAAAGTCTACTCAGTTAACTTTGACCGTCAACCTGTGGGGTCCACATGTCAGTTTTATCTTCTCCCCGACCATGTTCCCTGTGTTGGGATATCCTCCTCATGTGGGTTGTGAGGAGATGACCATTTGAGGCCTTTTAGGCAGCCCAAAGAGGTGCATAAGCCCACTACCCATTAGGGTTATGACCTAGGGTAATTTTGGACTTTGCACATGTGTCGATGGGGATGCTTTACCCTCCATCCAGCAGCCACCACCAAGAGTGACGAAAATCAGTTCATCCTCCAAGAGAGAAGAAGAGAGAAAACCAAGAGAGCAAGGGAAGAAGAGGAAGATTGAAGGAAGAAGCAAGGGAGCTCCTCCCCAAGGTTGTGATGGTCCAGATCCACTACCTTGTCTCCTTCAAGCTTCAGTTCCACCATCTTTGGTGAGATTGTTCCAATCCCTAGTTCTTAAGCCCCAAATCCTGTTGTGTTCATCCAAGATTCAGAAATCTTGATGTATGAGATCCTCTAGTGCTGTCTAGAGAAGAACTTGTTGTATCCCACATTTGATAATAGTGGAAGAGGATTTGAGTGGCTTCGGCCCGTGGTTTTTCCCCTCAAGTTGAGGGGTTTTCCACGTAAAAAATCCGGTGTCTCTTTGTTGATGCTTGGTGCTGTCCAGAAACTTACTCCTACCACAAGACACTAGGCTGAGGAGTGTCTTGCCTGCTGAGTAACATTTTCTGCCTCCATATATGCTGCTGCATATGTTTCCTTCCGTGCTAAGCAACAATCCTTGAATTAGTACATGATGTGGTGCTGAGATTACTTGTTTTCGCTGCAGTTTTCAGTTAACCACAAGTGCATTTGTGTGCTAATTCCCTAACAGAGTGGTATCAGAGCCTTGGTTGCTTAGAAGGTTGCAAATCCCAGTTGCTTGATTGTTGCTGGAAGTGCTGCTCACAATGGCTTTGGAAGAAAGCGCTACTACAAGTGGCATGATAAAACTTGATTCTTCCAATTACTCATTATGGAAGCCCATGATGGAAGACATCCTTTATTGCAAGGATTTGTATGAGCCAATTGTGAAAGACAAGATACCCACATGTGTCACGGAAGAAGAATGGAGAGTGTTGCATGAAAAGGCAGTAGGTATGATTCGGTTGTACATCAACCACAATATTTTCCACCATGTTGCAAATGACACAAATGCTTATGAGATGTGGCAGAAGTTGGAGTCTATGTATGAGAGGAAGACATCAATGAACAAGGCCTCAGTGATCAAAAGACTTGCAAAGCTTGAGTACCGAGATGGCACAAGTGTGATTGAGCACTTAAATGTCTTCCAATGCCATATAAATCAACTTTCAGCCATGAAGATCAACTTTGAGGATGAGGTGCAAGCATTGTTGCTGCTGAGTTCCATGCCTGATAGTTGGAACACGCTTGTTGTGTCACTTAGCAATTCAGCTCCGGATGGGAAGCTGACTTTGGAGATGGTGAAGAACAGTATGCTGAATGAAGAAGCCAGAAAGAAGGAAAAGGGTGATGCTTCTTCTTCTGATGCGTATGTGGCTGAAACCCATGGGAAGAATGAGAACCATGGACGCAACAATATAAGATTTCAACAAGGCAAAAGCAAATCTAGGGGGAGATCAAAGTCAAAGCAGAGAAAAGAGATCACTTGCTTTCATTGTGGCAATCCGGGACACATAAAGAGCGAGTGCAGGAAGTACAAAAGAGAGCTTCCAGAGGGGAAACTCACAAAGAAAACCGAGCAAAAGGCTGAGAGCAGTTCAGCCATGACCGCAACAGATGAGGACTATCTAGTTATTGAAGATGAAGATTGCTATAGTGCTGTTCGTGATGATGTCATGAGTTGGGTTGTGGATTCAGGTGCGTCCTTCCACATCACATCACACAAAGAGTATTTCACATCTTACATTAGTGGTGTTACTGGCCAAGTGAGGATGGGAAATAGTGGTTCGTCAACAATTGTTGGCAAGGGCTCCATATGCATTGAAACAAACACAGGTTGCAGATTGGTGCTCGATGATGTGAGGCATGTTCCCGACATAAGGCTGAATTTGTTGTCAGTGGGCAAGCTTGATGATATCAAACATCCTAGTTATTTTGGTGAAGGAAAGTGGAAGCTCACCAAAGGCTCCTTGATTGTGGCTCGAGGAAGTAAGCAAGGTAATCTCTATGTGACTAAAACCAAGTTGTGCAATGAGGTGTTGAACATTGTTGAAAAAGACACTTCGGTTGAATTGTGGCACAAGAGGCTTGGGCATATGAGTGAGAAGGGCATGCTGCTCTTGCTCGCATGGAGTACCTCCCTGAGTTGAAAGGTATATCCTTAAAACCCTATGCACATTGTTTTGCTGGCAAACAACATAGGACTGCATTTCGTACACTCCCTCCACATCGTGCAGATAATGTTCTTGATATTGTGCACACTGACGTTTGCTCCATGACTGAAAAATCTCATGGTGGAGCATTATATTTTGTGACTTTTATTGATGACCATTCCAGAAAGGTTTTTGTGTATGTGCTGAAACACAAATACCAAACGTTTGAAGCCTTCAAGGAGTTCCATGCCAAAGTTGAAATAGAAACTGGTAGGAAATTGAAGTGCGTGAGATCAGACAATGGTGGTGAATACAGAGGTCCTTTGAAAGGTATTGTAGAAATGTTGGCATCAGGCTTGAGAAGAGTCCACCAAAGACACCCCAGCTCAATGGTCTTGCAGAGAGAATGAACAGGACACTCACATAGAGGGTCACAGCTATGCTCTCTCATTCTCATTTATCTAATTCATTTTAGGCTGAAGCTTTGATGAATGCTATGTATGTGGTTAACCTATCTCCCTCAGTTCCTCTTTCAGGTGATATTCCTCAGAGAGTTTGGTCAGGGAAAGAGGTATCATACAAGCACTTGAAGGTCTTTGGTTGCAGGGCATTTGTACATATTCCAAGGAACGAGAGATCCAAGCTTGATAGCAAGACAAAGCAGTGCATCTACCTCAGCCAACCAAGTGAAGAGTTTGGCTACAGGTTGTGGGATCCAGCCAATAGAAAGATTGTGAGAAGCCGAGATGTGGTGTTCATTGAAGATGAAACAATAAAAGATATTGGAAAACCAGAGAAGCCAATGACCAGCACACCTCAAGTTGATATGGATCCAATCCGTCCTCCTCTCGTGCATGACAATCATGGGGGAGATGATGACACTGAAGACAGTGGAGATGCAACTGATCAAGGCAGTACAAGTCAAAGTGGCGAGCAACCATCAAGTGATGATGATGATGAAGTTGGTAATGATGATGCCAACGAAAATCCACCTGATTCACCACCAGTGCAGCAGCAAAGAAGAAGTGAAAGAGGTCGCATTCCTTCTTCTAAGTATCCACCACATCAATATGTGTTGATGACAGATGCAGGTGAGCCCTCATGCTATGAGGAGGCAATGTCTGATGAGAATAAAGAAGAATGGTCAGAAGCCATGCAAGATGAGATGAATTCCTTGTATGAGAATGATACTTTTGAGTTGGTGAAACTGCCAAAGGGCAAGAAAGCACTCAAGAACAGGTGGGTGTACAGAGTGAAGACTGAAGAAAACACCTCACATCCAAGGTACAAGGCTAGATTGGTTGTGAAAGGATTCAGTCAGGAAAAGGGCATTGATTATGGTGAGATATTCTCTCCGTGGTCAAGATGTCTTCGATCCGAGTTGTGCTTGGCATGGCTGCCACCATGGACTTGGAAATTGAACAACTTGATGTGAAGACAGCTTTCTTGCATGGTGACCTAGAGGAGGAGATATATATGGAGCAGCCAGAGGGATTCATGGTTGCAGGCAAGGAGCACTTAGTTTGCAAATTGAAGAAGAGCTTGTATGGCTTGAAGCAAGCTCCTCAGCAGTGGTACAAGAAGTTTGAGTCTTTTATGACTGGGCTTGGTTACCATAAAGCACAACCTGACCATTGTGTCTTTATGAAGAGGTACGCCGAGGGTGACTTCATTATTCTCTTGTTGTATGTTGATGATATGCTGATTGTTGGAAATGGCACAAAGAGGATTGCTCTCCTCAATAAGACATTGACTAAATCATTTGCCATGAAGGATTTAGGACCAGCTAAGAAAATACTTGGCATGAAGATCTCCCGTTATAGATCAAAGAAGCTGCTTTGGCTCTCACAGGAAAGATACATTGAGAAGGTACTTGAAATGTTCAATATGAAAGATGCAAAATCTGTTATCTCTCCGCTTGCAGGCCATCACAAACTGAATTCAAAACAATGTCCTACAAGCAAGAAGGAGAAAGAAGAAATGAGGAAAGTACCCTACCAATCTGCTGTGGGCAGTTTGATGTAGGCCATGGTATGCACTAGGCCTGACATTGCCTATGCAGTTGGAGTTGTTAGCCGGTTCATGACAAATCCAGGTAAAGCTCACTGGGAAGCAGTGAAGTGGATTCTTAGGTATCTCAAGGGTACTCCTACATCTTGTCTATGCTTTGGAAATGGTGATCCTGTATTGCAGGGCTATACAGATGCAGATTATGCAGGTGACAAGGATCGTAGGAAGTCCACATCCGGATACCTGATGACTTATGCAGGGGGAGCAGTGTCATAGCAATCAAGATTGCAGAAATGTGTCTCTACATCAACTACAGAAGCTGAGTACATTGCAGCAGTTGATGCTGGCAAGGAGGTTTTGTGGATGAAGCACTTCTTGCAAGAGCTCGGCATGAAGCAAGAGAAATATGTTCTGTTTTGTGACAGTCAGAGTGCTATTCATCTTGCCAAGAATTCAAGCTATCACTCTCGAACCAAGCACATTGATGTGAGGTATCATTGGATTCGATATGTTGTGAGTTCCAAGTTGCTGAAACTTGAGAAAATCCATACCGACGACAATGGTTCGGATATGATGACCAAGATATTACCAAATGAGAAGCTACAAGCATGTTGCAAGGTAGCGGGCATGGCGGTGCCCCCCTCATGAGTCGGACGGGGAAATTTGTTGGGATATCCTCCTCATGTGGGCTGTGAGGAGATGACCATTTGAGGCCTTTTAGGCAGCCCAAAGAGGTGCATAAGCCCACTACCCATTAGGGTTATGACCTAGGGTAATTTTGGACTTTGCACATGTGTCGATGGGGATGCTTTACCATCCATCCAGCAGCCACCACCAAGAGTGACGAAAATCAGTTCATCCTCCAAGAGAGAAGAAGAGGGAAAACCAAGAGAGCAAGGGAAGAAGAGGAAGATTGAAGAAAGAAGCAAGGGAGCTCCTCCCCAAGGTTGTGATGGTCCAGATCCACTACCTTGTCTCCTTCAAGCTTCAGTTCCACCATCTTTGGTGAGATTGTTCCAATCCCTAGTTCTTAAGCCCCAAATCCTGTTGTGTTCATCCAAGATTCAGAAATCTTGATGTATGAGACCCTCTAGTGCTGTCTAGAGAAGAACTTGTTGTATCCCACATTTGATAATAGTGGAAGAGGATTTGGGTGGCTTCGGCCCGTGGTTTTTCCTTTCAAGTTGAGGGGTTTTTCACGTAAAAAATCCGGTGTCTCTTTGTTGATGCTTGGTGCTGTCCAGAAACTTATTCCTACCACAAGACACTAGGCTGAGGAGTGTCTTGCCTGCTGAGTAACATTTTCTGCCTCCATATATGCTGCTGCATATGTTTCCTTCAGTGCTAAGCAACGATCCTTGAATTAGTACATGATGTAGTGCTGAGATTACTTGTTTTCGCTGCAGTTTTCAGTTAACCACAAGTGCATTTATGTGCTAATTCCCCAACACCCTGTCACTCAGGTCCAGAGCGCGCTGCCGGCGTGGGTTCGCTCACCGTCTTGGCACCCACCTCTCCGAGGGCTGAAACCATGTCTAGGAGCGCCACCTAGCTGCACCGCATGCTACTGGCAAAGGACTCGTCCCGGAAGCCCCTGAATCGCCTCGCTGAGTTCGTGCTTCCCCGCCTCCGGTGGACCTCAACCTTGCCGGATTCGCCGCTTTAGAGAGCCTCTGGCCCCTCCCTCGACTTCCTCGAGTGAGTGCTCCTAAAGTGGTACACATCATCGTCTTCGAGCTGTTCATCCCGGAGCAATCTTGCCCGCGAGCACCCGCTCCGGGAGCCGCCGCAAAGCCGGAAGCTCCCGTCC
Organism: Aegilops longissima; assembly: GCA_021605205.1. Taxonomy (NCBI): domain Eukaryota; kingdom Viridiplantae; phylum Streptophyta; class Magnoliopsida; order Poales; family Poaceae; genus Aegilops; species Aegilops longissima. Next base: position 22,581,937 of record CM038677.1, on the reverse strand, counting down.
TTCCCCGCCTCTCATGAACCTTCGTGCTGCTGGTGATCCCTAGAGTTCCCTTCATCTGGCTACGTCGGCCGCCACAATCGAATCAGCAGCTAGCTCCTTTACCTGTACGTGCGCATCCGGCCGGGAAGAATCAATCCACCTGCTTGGAGGTTAGCTTGGCTAGTTTGTACGTGGTGATTTTCTCGGCCAAGAGCATCGTTCAGGTGCTAGCTTCAGTTCACGGGATCCCTAGAGGTTAGCTTCAGTTCACGGGAGATGTAGCGGCGACCACGGTCACGAGGCAGAGGAGGAGCCATCGGTCCTGGTAGGGAGACCGGGTCAAGGGTGGTGCGCCGTCGGGATCAGTGGCGGAGGACGAAATGTTTTTAAGGTGGGGCGAACTCTAAAGCCTAATAAATGATTCGATGTAATATCATAGCTTTTATGCAATAATAATACACTCATAATTTTATGTGATTTTAAACTAATTCAAATTCAATGGAAATGCAAGCATATTTAAATAAATCTGAAAACATATGGATAATGAAGCTTTAATGCTATCAAAGATTGCGAAGCTATTCTCTGAACATTTACATCATAAATAAATTCACAACATGAAATTGTAGAAATTTATAGCTCTTCGTGAGATGGCGTGGTGTACTGTTTTTTCATAGATATGTCGTGGTTATTTTTAGGAAAAAAGAGAGCGTGTTTTGTTTTTTGAGAAAGAGAGATTTGTTTTGAGACAATTTGAGAAAGAGAGAAAGCGTGGTGTACTTGCGCGTGCAATCCACTGGGATGGGCTTGATCGCTTAGGAACTCATGGGCCCAAAAACGTGGACAGAATCTGACGAGCAACTAGGCCCACTCGTTTTTCTTCGTTCTCTCTTTTTCCAGCGACGGTGCCACGTATAGAACCAGACAACGACAGCGTATACGTACCTGTACAAATCGTTTTGCACAAAATCAAGGTAGGGCGGGCGCCCAGCCTCGCCCTACCGGGAGCTCCGCCTGTGGTCGGGATCTAGGAGGTCGCGCCTCCGCAGGCCATCAAGTCCGGTGAGGAGCTCCGGGACGGCCTAGGCACACGCGCGGTAGACGGGGACTTCCCCTGATCTGATCTAGATCCTCCATAGAGAAGATAGAACTGACATGTGGACCCCACAGGTTGACGGTCAAATTTAACGGAGTAGACTTTTTTAGTTCTGACGAGTGGGCCCAACTTATCATAAACATGTTTAAATTGGCCGAACAGGACACTTTTCACACATGATAGTTTTTAGTCAATGATTAGTCGAGAAATGGTAGTTTTCGGTAAAATATTGTAACGTGGTAGTTTGTAGGCACGGTTGGACGAAGTGTGATAGTTTTTTGTTAAGTACTCCCTAAAAAGAGATTGACCATCTTTTATACGAGTATTTGCCATTCTTAAACAAGTTCAGCATGTGGGCGACAAACATTTCTGAAAAAAGAAATGGCTAGCAAATCTGGATATAAGGTTAATCCAGAATGGTAAGAAGATTAAACTCATTTGGACACATGTATGATCCACTTGATTAAAAATATACATTTCGGTGATGAATACCAAGTCTAATGGGCCATCGTTATTTCTGTAGAAGAAACTCGAAACAACCTAATAAAATGTACTAGGACGGTTGTAGGAGAGTGGCAGAGAATTGCGCATATACTCATTTTAAATGAACTGGATGAGTAGTTCAGCAAAATAAGATGACTAAAGCGTAGATCTATGTGGCTCCAGCACACTCTCCGCTGCACCATCAACTATGCGGCAGCACGCGAATCAAACAGCCCTCCTTGGAGGTGGCACCACCTGCGACATGCCCTCACGCCGACCATCTGCCTCCTGGTATGGGTGACTGACCTCTCTCGGGGAATTTTACCGGGTTGGTATGATTTAGTTGGTCCGCACACATGTCTAACCCATATTAGCTTGCGGACTCTGCGGATTGAACTAAGAACCGGAACACACTCTAAACCGCTGTGCTGCCTGGCTGCGGAATGGGTCTGTGGTTTTGTTTGGTCCAAATAAAACTGCGAACAAGGTGAGTTGTTTCCATTGGAACATTAGCTTTGATTTGGTTTTCTCCAAAATCTCACATGAGCCAAACGAAAGTTAAGACGAACGAGTCCTATCATACCCGAACAATGGGAATGCTATCCCTGAAGAAGCATACAGATATAGGGGTGCGGCATGCCAGCCATAGTACATCCTTTCAACATGTCATGATCATGCATTTCACCTTGAGTAAATTTCTACATATATGGGAATCTTATTATACTGGTGTGGAGACCAAAAGCACAAGACGCGTGAGAGGATATAGTACTTCTGAACGAACTGATCAATACATGCATGGAATGAATGCGGTGCATGAACAAACAATGAAGTGCAGATTTCAGATTGAATGTACCTTATAAGTTATAACGAGAAAGGAAACGCGAACAGTCACAAGTTATCCATGGAAACCAATATTAAAGCTCCTGATTTGCCCCTCGAAATTGGAATTGCCAACAGCCACCACTTAGTAATATCATATCTTCAGTATCCTACCATCCTTCACCATGAAATTAGGCAACGATCTCTTATAATTAACAACAGTTATATGTAAAAAAAAATCTAGGCACAAGAAAAATATTGGATAAGCGTCATTTTAGAGAAAGGGAAAATGAATATTATTAGTTGAGATATGACATACCTTAGTTCAGCTGTACTACCTACCTACGTTGCCACACGAATGTCACTCAGCATAGGAAAAGGAAAGAAGCATTAGTTCTCGTTGTTATACTTGTCCTGGAGTGTGGACTGGAAAAAGACTTGCAGCTCTGCAAACCAATCACAAGCTCACACCCATCAGGACCTGTCTACTTCGAAAAGGATGTGCATTAAATTCATGTCATGCCCCATACGCGTGGCAACATCAGATAAGCACCTGATTAGTCAGGCGCGTGGAATTCCAAGGTGAAAAGGACCGTCAAATGCCAATTATCTGAAGGAGCATAAGTGTATAAGTTTGGCATCGCTCATTCGTGATATAGGAAGAAAGAAAGATGGTATCTCCGCTCTTATTGTCTGAGCTGTTTTTACTAGTAGTGTTCCGCCCATCCACCCAAGCTCTGAAAAACATCACCCCGCCTTGATCTGAAAGAGAATGTAGTTCAATGAAGGTACAAACTGTGTTGCCACAAAATTATCGTTATGCATGGGAGAAGGTAAGCAATATTATTCCTCTCTTTTTCTTATCCTTGACGCTGCACTGGAGAAACAATTGTTACCTCTGATCAGAAGGCAATCACAAGCTCACACATGTCAGGCCTGACTACCTCTGAAAAGGATGTGCACTAATTTCGTGGAGAAGTCCCAAAGACAGCGAATCATCCCTATGGTGCACTAACTTCTGATTTTGATGGGACAAAAATGTATCAATGCATCCCCTAGAATTGCGTTTGTCAACCTCACATAAGCAACTGATTTGTCAGGCATGTGGAATTCCAAAGTGAAAAAGACCATCAACGCCATTTATTTGAAGGAGCATAAGTGCATAAGTTTGGCATCGCTCATCCTCACAAGGAAGGAGGAACAATAGCATCTCCGCTCCTCTTGCCTGTGCTGTTGCTGCCACTATTGTTCCCCTCATCCACCCAAGCTCAGAGAAACATCACCCTGGGATCCACTTTGGCATCCCAGGGGCCAACCTCGTCATGGCTCTCACCCTCTGGCGACTTTGCTTTCGGCTTCCGACCCATTGAGGGCAATGCCTCCTTCTACCTCCTCGCCATCTGGTTCAACAAGATCAGCGACAAGACGGTTGCTTGGTATGCCAAGACTACGGACCAAGATCCATCGGCGGTACAGGTACCATCTGGCTCTATCCTCCAACTCACCACAGATGGAGCACTCTCGCTTCGTGACCCCTCCAGTGTGGAGGTCTGGAATCCCCAGGTAATCGGTGTGGCCTCCGCCAGCATGCGCGAGCGCGATAGTGGTAACTTTGTGCTCGCTGGTGCGGACGGCAACACAAAATGGCAGACTTTTGATGTGCCATCAGACACCATCCTGCCTACCCAGGTGCTGCCTTGTAACCAGACTCATAACAAGTCACTCCGTGCTCGACTTGACACCACTGACTATTCCAATGGTCGGTTTCTCCTGGATGTGCAAAGCGATGGAAACCTTGCCTTCTATCTCGTTGCTGAGCCCTCCGGCTTCAAGCATGGTTCTTATTGGTCCACCGAGACAGCCGGGAATGGCTCACAGCTGGTGTTCAATGAAACTGGCAGAGTATACTTCCTCCTAACAAATGGTACTCAGATCAACATCACATATGGTGCACTAGGATCTATGGCAGACTACTACCACCATGCTACACTTGACTCGGATGGTGCTTTCCGGCAATATGTATACCCAAAAAGATCCAAAGTCCAGCGTCTTTAGTGGTGATGTGTGGAGTGCAGTGAGCTTACTTCCCCAAAATATCTGCCATGAAGTAGTTACAGATGTTGGCAGTGGCGTATGTGGGTTCAATAGTTACTGCACCTTCGATGGCACCAAGAACCTGATGGTAAGTTGCGCCTGCCCACCGCGGTACAAGTTCTTTGATGAGGAGAGGAGGTACAGTGGATGCAAACAAGACTTTCAGCCGCAAAGCTGCGACTTGGGTGAGGCCACAACACTGGCACAATTTGAGCTGAGACCAATTTCTGGTGTGGATTGGCCACTATCTGATTACGAGCAGTATCAGCCCATAGCAGAGGATGACTGTGGGAGGCTGTGTCGGATCGACTGTTTCTGTGCCTTGGCCGTATACAATGAAAGCACAAGCACATGTTGGAAAAAGAAGCTCCCTTTGTCTAATGGGAATATGGCCGACTATGTCCAGAGAACAGTGCTTCTCAAGGTGCCAAGTAGCAACAATTCACAGTCTACACTCAGTACTGCCTCCAAAAAATGGAAGCAGGACAAAAAGTATTGGATCCTTGGGAGTTCCTTGTTTCTTGGTTGTTCCATATTGGTGAACTTTCTCCTCATCTCCATTCTGGTGTTTGGTACTTACTGTCATATCACCTGAAAGAAGAATGGTCCACTGTCCCAAGCCTCAAGTACAACTCAGTTGCCCCTGAAGACCCTCACTTACAAAGAGCTGGAGAGAGCAACCAGTGGTTTCCATGAGGTCCTCGCTAGTGGTGCCTCTGGTGTTGTGTACAAGGGTGAGTTGCAAGATGAGCTCCGGACCCACATCGCTGTCAAGAAGATCGACAAGCTCCAAGAAGAAACTGAAAAGGAGTTTACGGTGGAAGTCCAAACAATAGGACAAACGTTTCACAAGAATCTGGTCCGCTGCTTGGTTTCCGCAATGAAGGAACTGAAAGACTGCTAGTTTATGAGTTCATGACCAATGGTTCACTCAACCGGCTTCTCTTTGCCGACGTCCGGCCAAATTGGAACACACGGGTTCATATCACACTTGGGGTGGCAAGAGGGTTGCTCTACTTGCATGAAGAGTGTAGCACACAAATCATCCATTGTGACATAAAGCCACAGAACATTCTTCTTGACGACAACCTTGTCGCAAAGATTTCAGACTTTGGCCTAGCGAAGCTTCTCTTGAGAAATCAGACAAGGAAAAACACCGGTATTAGGGGTACTCAAGGATATGTCGCCCCTGAGTGGTTCAAGAACATCGGGATCATTGCCAAGGTCGATTTCTACAGCTTTGGGGTGATCCTACTGGAGCTTGTCTGCTGTAGAAGAAATGTTGATTTGGAGGTAGTTGATGAAGAGCAGACGATGCTGACTTACTGGGCAAATGACTGTTATAGGTGTCGGAGGTTCGACTTGCTGGTGGAGGGTGACGATGACGCAATCTTCAACATTAAGAAGGTGGAAAGATTTCTTTCAGTAGCACTATGGTGCCTCCAGGAGGACCCGACCATGCGACCCAACATGCTGAAGGTGACACAAATGCTTGATGGAGCAGTTGCAATCCCCATTCCTCCAGATCCCTACTCCTTCATCAGTTCGCTTCCATAATATATCCTGCATGTTGTTCAGTAAGGTACAATATGAGTCAATTGAATAAGCATGCTAGATACAGTCTGTCTAGTAGAGGACAAAGTATGGTGGTTATACAAATAACATCACTGCATTACGATCAAATGCATTGAAGATAAAGGTCAGTTATGTAACTATTTGAGTTTCCTAAAGGTATATTCATGTAACTATGGGATGTTTGTATCTGAATTTTACACAATAGTAACTAAAATACTACTGCAGAGTTCAGCAAGTGGGATGATAATATAATGTTCAAATAAACAATTTGCAGTGATAGGTATAAACTCAAGAGAATTTCACGACCAGTTTGCAGTTATGGAAAAGATTACTTGAAAATTAGAAACAGTCAAAAGTAGGCGTAAGCCATACAAGTAGAAAGACAACTTTCCGGTATTGGGGCATATTCGAAATTTGGACAACAAACTACTTGCGTGGAAGCATAACTGTAGGCACATATTTCAGAGTTCACCCCGGTCTTTTGGAAGAAAAAGATAGTTCACCCAGGTAACTGTTGTTTTCGGTAGTGATTAACTCTCCCTCTCCTGAATTCCCCTCAAGAAGTCGATCTACTCTCCTTCTCCCAGAATTCTCTCTTAAGAACTGAATGCACACACACGAGGTTGAGGGGAAAACAGAGAACTGAAACAGTCACACACACACACACACACACACATCCCAGAGGACCAGGTAATTCTTGCATTTGCTTGTTCAACAAGATTAGTGTTTTTTAGGGACGGCCTTCATTGCAGTCTTTATTTAAGTCGGCAAAATAGCAGTACTCATGTATTGGCAAACTCAAAACAATAGTAGTACTTGATTTTTTTGTCACATATCATACTTGAGACTGTGGGCCATAAGCATGAGATTTCTTGATCTATTATTTTATCCAAATGATAAGTGTCACATGTGTGGCATAAAGCAATCGGATCCAGATGTGTTTTAAACTAAAGTTGCCACCCGAAAAATAACCCCAAAAAAGCTGAAACATGCCATCCTAAAAGAAAGTTGTCATGTTTGACAACCAAAATAGCCATCATCGCATCACTAAACTTGTCATAAAAATATTCAAGTTGTCATTTGTTCATGTCACACATGTGGAACTTCTTAGAGTCTTTATTTTATTACAAGTTGTACTACATCAATTTAAAAAAACGATTCTACATCATTCTTTTTTTTCCTCCTGCATTATTCAAATATACTAATCAACTTGAAATAGCTGACCAATATGCGTGCTACAAATCGCTAAGAGCATCTATAACCACAATGCGAATTTGAGTCCCCAAACGTCAGCGGACGCGTTCGGTCACGTCCACGGACGGTCACTGGTCATCCCCCATATTTCACATCCCACAACCAGATTACCCATTTCACGATTTTCATTTTCATACAAAAGCATGCAGCAACATGATCTACGTAAGAATTACTACAAACTACACTACTCGTCCGCGTCATCAGAGATGTTCATGAAGTTTGTGCAGAAGCCACAACCTCGTGGTCATTGACAGACAGGCGAAACGGCTACCCCCCTCCACTACAAGAAATATGTCAACTAGTGACCTTCTGTCAGTGACCCTGGAAGAATTGGTCATAGATCTATGACCATTTCAGACCAATTGGTCAAAAGCTGTTCGAGGGGCTCCAAACCCTAAACCATTGCTACCATTTTGGTCAGAAAGGTCGTAATTTCCTTACACGAAAAGGTCATAAAGCAAACAGCGCTAGTCCGCTGCCTTATTTCTAGTTGTTAACGACCAATATAAATGGTCATAGCCTTGTAAATTATGGTGGGTTGCTATGACTAGGCGCCACCTCATCAGTTTTGCCTATGTGTCATTTCCATGTGGCAGTTTTTGCCCTAGGTTGTGAAGCAACCTATATTTCTGTCATTCCCAAAATTCCCAAAAAAAATCTCATAAATTCTTTAGGTCATATATTCGTCAAATATGTAAAAACATTCCTTGCCTAGTTCAAAAATAATTAGAAAATATTCATTTTCCTATTCTGTTCAGAGCAGCACTTTGTGAAGGAAGTACCACTTTGGCATGTCCAAATGGTATCCATTTTCTACAGTGCTTTCCTATGCCCAAATAACCATCCTCCACCAAATGCCAGCTCAATCCATTCATTATTTTGAGCCCAACTTCAACATTCAGATTTATGTCCAAAGGTGGTAGTTTGTAAAGCAAGTACCACCTAGGCTCCTCCTTTTCAGGTGAAAATTTGTGAAGACGGTCTTCTTAGTAACTGATCATCCTCAGCCAAAACTCACTCCCATTAGCCTTGTGCATTTCCCGTACCGCAAATCAAACACTTGGCTGCTTATTCATGTTTGAGCATCGATCGGTCTCCTCGTGAGAATCTTATGTTGTGATTTTCTTCCTAGCACCTACACGGGGAGTGCCCCACCCACTAGACATGCCTAGGCCGCCCAGAACACATGGCAACGCCATGGTCACGCGGTGACCATGCGGCGGGCATGCGAGCTTACGCGCTCTAGAGTTGGGGCCCTCGGCCACCGTCCAAACCTCGATGTCTCGCCATAAAACCATGTATTTCTGATTAAATAGATACTTATTTACCTAGAAATGATTTTTGGAAAAAATAAAGAGCAAACTATGAGGCAGCTGCAGTTCAAATTTGACCCGCTTCCACCTGAATCGACGGGAATTTGTCTCTGTCACCAGAGGTGGATCAAAACTTTTGACAGCCCACCATTTTGTCAATTGTGCATTATATATGGCCTAGTATTTTATAAAATTAATTAGGTCCAATTTTGCAACAATTATTTGGTAGTTCCTTCACAAAAAAACCTCCTTTTGGGCACTTTCGGAAAATGAAAATTAATTTTCCGTGCAAAGAAAATGAAAATTTCCTTAGGCAACATTGTTTGGAATTCCAAGATGCACCCTCGTGCACAATATGAGAGCATTTGAACAAACTATGCCATGAATGTGGCCATAAGATTGATCATTTGGCTTGAAAGCCATGAATCTTCACGCATGATAGCTCATTTCTGAGAACACTTTTTTAAAATAATTACCGTATTACAAGTTTATTATTTTCCTGGAAACTTGGTCACATATAATGAAACAATACGAAGGTTTTCCAATTTTTTGATTTTTTTGAATATTTTATGCCCGTTTCAAAATGCGGTCAAAACGACGGGCTTGACCGTTCCTAGCTAGTGGTTGAATCTTGGATTTTTTTTGGTGTTTCTATGATTAAATAGATACTTATGTACCTAGAAATGATTTTGGAAAAATAAAGAGCAAACTATGAGGCAACTACAGTTCAAATTTGACCCGCTTCAATTGAATCGATGGCAATTTGTCTTTTTCACCAGAGGTAGATCAAAACTTTTTCCCCAACCATTTTGTCAATTGTGCATTATATATGGCCTAGTATTTTATAAAATGATTTGGTCCAATTTTGCAACAATTATTTGGTAGTTCCTTCACAAAAACCTCCTTTTGAGCACTCGGAAAATGAAAATTAATTTTCCGTGCAAAGAAAATGAAAACTTCCTTAGGCAACATTGTTTGGAATTCCAAGATGCACCCTCGTGCACAATATGAGATCATTTGAACAAACTATGCCATGAATGTGGCCATAAGATTGATCATTTGGCTTGAAAGCCATGAATCTTCACGCATGATAGCTCATTTCTGAGAACACTTTTTTAAAATAATTACCGTAATACAAGTTTATTATTTTTCCTGGAAACTTGGTCACATATAATGAAACAATACGAAGGTTTTCCAATTTTTTGATTTTTTTGAATATTTTATGCCCGTTTCAAAATGCGGTCAAAACGACGGGCTTGACCGTTCCTAGCTAGTGGTTGAATCTTGGATTTTTTTTGGTGTTTCTATGATTAAATAGATACTTATGTACCTAGAAATGATTTTTGGAAAAAATAAAGAGCAAACTATGAGGCAACTACAGTTCAAATGTGACCCGTTTCCAGCTGAATCGATGGCAATTTGTCTTTTTCACCAGAGGTAGATCAAAACTTTTTTCACCCAACAATTTTGTCAATTGTGCATTATATATGGCCTAGTATTTTATAAAAATGATTTGGTCCAATTTTGCAACAATTATTTGGTAGTTCCTTCACAAAAAACCTCCTTTTGGGCACTCGGAAAATGAAAAATTAATTTTCCGTGCAAAGAAAATGAAAACTTCCTAAGGCAACATTGTTTGGAATTCCAAGATGCACCCTTGTGCACAATATGAGATCATTTAAACAAACTATGCCATGAATGTTGCCATAAGATTGGTCATTTAGCTTGAAAGCCATGAATGTTCACGCATGATAGCTCATTTCTAAGAACACTTTTTTTAAAATAATTACAGTATTACAATTTTATTATTTTTCCTGGAAACTTGGTCACATATAATGACACAATGCGAAGGTTTTCCAATTTTTTGATTTTTTTGAATTTTTTATGCCCGTTTCAAAATGCGGCCTAAACGGCGGGCTTGACCGTTCCTAGCTAGTGATTGAATCTTTAATTTTTTTGGTGTTTCTATGATTAAATGGATACTTATGTACCTAGAAATGATTTTTGGAAAAAATAAAGAGCAAACTATGAGGCAGCTACAGTTCAAATTTGACCCTTTTCCAACTGAATCGACGGCAATTTGTCTTTTTCACCAGAGGTAGATCAAAACTTTTTTCACCCAACCATTTTGTCAATTGTGCATTATATATGGCCTAGTATTTTATAAAAATGATTTGGTCCAATTTTGCAACAATTATTTGGTAGTTCCTTCACAAAAAAACTTCTTTTTGGGCACTCGGAAAATGAAAAATGAATTTTCCGTGCAAAGAAAATGAAAACTTCCTTAGACAACATTGTTTGGAATTCCAAGATGCACCCTTGTGCAAAATATGAGATCATTTAAACAAACTATGCCATGAATGTAGCCATAAGATTGATTATTTGGCTTGAAAGCCCTGAATCTTCACGCATGATAGCTCATTTTTTAGAACACTTTTTTAAAATAATTACCGTATTACAAGTTTATTATTTTTCCTGGAAACTTGGTCACATATAATGACACAATGCAAAGATTTTCCAATTTTTTGATTTTTTTGAATTTTTATGCCCGTTTCAAAATGCGGTCAAAACGGTGGGAATGATCGTTCCTATCTAGTGGTTGAATCTTGGAATTTTTTTTGGTGTTTCTCTGATTAAATATATACTTATGTACCTATAAATGATTTTTTGAAAAAATAAAGAGCAAACTATGAGGTAGCTGCAGTTCAAATTTGACCCGCTTCCAGCTGAATCGGCGGAAATTTGTCTTTTTCACCAGAGGTGGATCAAAACTTTTTACACCCAACCATTTGGTCAATTGTGCATTAAATTTGGGCTAGTATTTTAGAAAAATTATTTGGTGTAATTTTGCAATAATTATTTGGTAGGTTCTTCACAGAAAAACCTCATTTCGGGCACTCGAAAAATGGAAAATTGTTTTTTCATGCAAAAGAAATAAAAACTCCCTTTGTCAATGTTGTTTGCCAATTTAAGATGTAAACTTGTCCAAAATATGACATCATTTGAACAAATATTTGATAGGTCTTTCACAAAAAAACTCATTTTAAGCATTAATAAATGAAATGAAAAATTTGTATGTAATCAATCATGACCAATTTATATGGTCAAAATCTTCAAATCGTTTGTGCGCTCTGATTGGTCCATAGGCTTATCATGTGGATCATGCATCAACCATCGTCGGTGCTTATGGATCCAACGGCAGCGCCAACCCTCACCCTCTCACCAAACCCTAACTTCGCCGATCCACTCCTCTCCCCAATCCACTCTCCCTCTCATCCCACACCGCCACCCCCAACCCTCTCGCACCTTCTCTCAATCCCAACCACCCAGCCGCCGCCGCCGTCCTCCGTCCTCTCCCCAACCCCGGTCACCAACAACCCTCCCCCCTTCTCTCCCACGGCCGCGGTCGGGTTCACGCTCGTCCCTTCCACATCGCAGCCGCCACCTCCTCCCTTCCAGATCGCGGCCACCACCTCCCTACCGCGGAGCTCCCCGCCGTCCATGGCCTCCCCCCACGCCCTCCTCTCTCCCATCCCCTCCCTCGCGCCGCCACCACCACCACCGCGGTCGTGGAGGAGTATGAGGCGCCTCCGCTCAGGCTCCTCCGACCATATAAGCGGGCTAGTGCTCCCCCCTCTCGCCTTCGTCTTCTTCCCTCACCGTCCGCTGCCATCGGGATCTGCCGATGGAATGGAGGCGGTAGACAACACCAGTTCTGTGCAGGCGGCGATTCAATGGCTGCTTCAGACCATCCTTCCGAGCCTCGACAAGCTAGACGGGTGGATTCGCCAAGCAGGGCCCTCCGGCGAGGTGGAGGGGCTGAGGGACGAGATCGAGCAAGTCAACGGGGTCGTCTCTGCCATGAACGACAGGGCGGCCCGAAACAGGTCGGTGGCCAGATCCCTCGCAGCCCTCAAGCAGCTGCTCTACCACGCCGACGACACGGTCGACTAGCTCGACTGCTACAGGCTTCAGCAGGAGCTCCACGCCCACGGAGGTAAATGCCTGAACATCCGTCCTCGAAGCACGCCACCTGTTTGTGTTAATTACCAATTCCTTTTTTTCTGGGGGTCAAGCACCACCATACTAATACTAACTTCGTATCCATGATTTCCTCTAGTGTAGGCCCATGGCATTGGCACCATCCCAACGAAATTGATGGACCAAGTAACCAGCTGCCAAGTTCTTCAAGGTAACTAAATGCTTTACAAGACTCTAAATAGCCAATGTGACTCTGTTTTTAAGTCCTTTTGCACATTTATAAGACCCTGTTTTTATACATCTGTGTAAACATTCCAATGCGATTCTAACTGCTGATAGTTCATCCAGAAGAAAAAGGAGAAGGGGCAACATGGAGAAAGACGCGGTGCTGGTGTGCATGGTCCTGGGCTTTCTGGGCTCCGTCGCGGTCACCCTCGGCTTCGTCGCCAACAACTACAGCTCCAAGGCATGGATCCAAGACCGAACATCACAATTATCTTTTCATCAATTCGATAGATCTGTGCTAACCGAGTCTATGTTAGTCCATGCAGTACAACGAGACGAACTGCGTGTACCGGAGCCCGCCGGCGACGGGTCTCGGCATCCTGGGGGTGTTCCTGGTGTTCATCAACCAGGTCATCGTCGCCGCCTACGCCAGCAGCTGGTGCCTCTGCCTGTGTTGCTGCTGCCCCTGCTGGACCAAGCACCGCCGGCTGGCGCCAACACCGTCCAAGTGGAACCCAGTATAGAGTTCAGACGCTGATTTAACTAGTTGAAACCTGTCCATTATTAACTAACCCCTGTTTCTTGATGGTGTCTATCTCCACGGGATATAAAATGTGTCATTGTTAATATTGCACTGGTCCTTGTTGCTCTGTTGGCGTTAGTTACCTTCTTGTCACATACTCCCTCCATCCCACAATATAAGACGTTTGTGCAAGCTAACATTGCTTGCAAAAATGTCTTACATTATGGGACGGAGGGAGTAATAAGAAGGTGAATTCTTATACACTTTTAAGTCCTGTTAATAACTATTCAGGGGGCAATATTCGTTTCATGAATCATCTATAAATATCATTCACGTGGTACTGGGTCAGTTTCTAGCTACCATTTCTATACACATTATCTGTGTGTTGGCGCCAGTAGTTTCATGACTTGCTATTCTTATTCAAGTGGGCGAACTAAGTCATTTTTATTCAGTTTGCGTTCTGCTATGCCAAAGCCGGAAATATGAGCATCACTGCATTCTCTTATCAATTTAGGACTGGTAAGTAGGTGCCGCTGAGTCTGAGTGAGTGGTAAGCAGTATAGAGCTTGGACGCTAATCAAGCTGATTTAACTAGTAGATGTCTAGATTAAACATGTCCATTATTAACCCCTGCTCCTTGATGATGTCGATCTCCACATCCACAATATGTAAACGTGTCAACGTTAATATTGCACTGATCCTTACTGTTTTGTTGGCTTTAGTTAACTTTTTGTCATATAATAAAAACGTGATCTTGTTATACAATTTTGGGTTCTGTCAATTAATAGTTTGGAAAGCCTACAAGCCCTCTTATAGTTAACTAAAAGGTTGTTGAACGTTTTAAACAACTAACTGTTGGCCATTCCCATGTTGTACATCACTGATTATGTACAACTTGGTACAAAATTGGTCCGATATTAGTTTTATATCACAAAAGTAGGGAGGTTCCTGCTGCTTATTAGTATCAACTTTGGATTATTACTGTGTTTGGTTCACCACTGTACTGATTATCTTGGTGAGGATTTGTTTAATAACTGGAATACATTGTCTGCTGGGAACTCTATTTACCTTTGTGTACTATTACAAATGTCTGTGAGGGTCCTTTGTGCTACTACTATAATTTCATTCATGAATTTTGCACATAGATTTTTCATCCTGCTATAAAATTGCTTGTGCCTGAATCTGTTTTTCGTTGCTAGTCAGATGTCAATTATTACTGGTGTGTTCAGGATTCTATTTTCGTCATCTAAAATATGTGTTAATTCTGATACAGCGTAAAGAGCTATGTGAGCCCTCCTGGATGGGGCTTCGGTTGGACCTCTGATTGAGCTCCCCATAGACTTTGACCCAAGGTAAACACGAATTTGCTTTTGTTGTTGCTGTAAATGTCCCTGTCTTGTAGAGAGTAACAAAACCATATGTCATGGGAGTGTGACACGTACTGTTTGTGAATGCCTGTGATTGGATTATTGGATATCTGCTGATTATATGTCCTTATCCATCATTGTGTTGTTCTTGCAAGCACTATTAGTTAGGTTGTGTAGGTGCCAAATTCTGCTTCTGGATTAGTCTATTGTTCTCCTGAGACCCTCCTTTTTCCAACATTGTCTGCTGTTTGGATGGGCCGCTATCATTATAGTCTTTTAATTGATGCTACCTATATTGACAGTTTGTACCTGGGCCCTTCGCGGTGAGGTTTGGACCCTGTGTCTTGGTTATTGTTATTGAACTTTGGTCTTGAGCATGGACTTTTTGGGCCTTCATTTTTGTTGGTGGTTCTGAATTTGTGTACCTACAGTTCTACAAAATTGATATGACTGATTGTTTTGTTACTTGGACAATAACTTGCTATTTATGTACCTACAGTTCTAGTTTGTTGCTGCTCAATGCTCACATTCGTTTCTCATCCTTGCTATTTATGTTGGCTGACATAACTTGCCTGTTGCTCTTGTGCGACCAGCATCCGCGTGACAGGGTTTGTCGGAACCGCCATCGCTTTAGGGTGCTTCTCCGGCGCTGCCATCATCACCAAGCGCAGGGAGTACCTGTACCTCGGTGGCCTGACCTCTTCTGGCATGTCGATCCTTCGACATGAAACTATATGCTCGGTTTCTTCTCTTCCTTTTGGTGCGCATGCCATTATTGCATGGTGACCACGTAGGTAAAGCTTGCAAGTCGATGGCAGTTAGAATTGGCGACTGGAAAGAAGCGCACAGCTAGGTCGATCTATCTGCTGGTCTCTGCGAGCATTTTTCTTCTAGTGTGGTCCAGGCCAATGGCAGCATGCATACATTTATATTTACTAGAAATGCATGCATTTCTTTACACACATGACAAACAAAAGTCATTGCTGCTGCTAGGATAGGACATAGCAGTAGCTTGCTGGCTAGCTAGTGTATGTTGAATTAC
Source organism: Aegilops longissima (assembly GCA_021605205.1). Lineage (NCBI taxonomy): Eukaryota > Viridiplantae > Streptophyta > Magnoliopsida > Poales > Poaceae > Aegilops > Aegilops longissima. The sequence goes on along the minus strand of CM038677.1, from coordinate 22,566,189 downwards.
TGATCAACTCGCCTTTGGGCTGGCTGCTAGTACACCTACGTATAGCTACCTAGGTAGGAGTAGCTATGTGGCGCATGCAGTGGATTATTAAAATATTACAATCTCTTGATCAGCAATGAAAAGCATCAAGATGCAGCTTTATACTGGCATGCACACGTTGAATCTGTTGATTTGGAGTAGTTAATGTTGCTGATATTATATGTTGTATTGTTGCTAATTGGATCTGCTGTTGCTATTGCAGTAATGCTGGATCAGCTACTGCTGCTCACTACAGGATCTGGTTATCAACCTGAGATATTGCTGCTCAAGTCATGGCGACGACCAGGGATGCTCTGCTGAGCTGATCCAACCTGGGATGATGCTGATGATCTGCTGCTCAACAAGGTGATGCTGCTTCGTTCAGCCTCTACGAACATTTACAAGAGCTCTAGCCTGGAAGAAGAAGTCAGAAGTATATTTGTAGTATCATAGTATCTTGGTGAAATGAATGATGTAAAGATTGTGCTATTACAAGAGCTCTAACCTGGGACAACCTGAGAAGTATATTTGTAGTATTTTGGCTAATTGGCATGTGTTTTGATAATTTTCACTTGTTTACTGTTCTCATTGAAATAATTGTTTCAAATTGTGGAAGTTGAAACATGGGCCGTTGTTAATTAGAACCTGAGAAGTGGGACCTAGTAGTATTTGGCATCAGAAAGGCCATTTACCAAATAATATTCACAGGAAAGGCTGAAAATTAAGGAAATTGACTGAAAAAAGGCCGAGGCTCAAAAGAAAAATAAATGAGACCCAAAAAAGAAATGGACCGTAGAAAGGCTAAGGCCCAAAAACACTGAACGAAGCTTATGGAACAAAAAGGCCGAATTATTGGGCTCGGCCCACGTAAAACAATGAATCGGACCGGGCTGAATCTTACCTGTGACCTTTTTTCAGCTTGCCACGTCGGATCCGACATGGCCTGGGCAGACAGCCAGTGACCAAAACAAAAGGTCATAGCTTCAACGACCTTCTGTTTTGGTCGTAAACGTCTACGACCTTCTCACAGAGAAGGTCGCTATAGTCAGTTTACGACTTTCAGCTTTTGACCTTATGTTTTTGGTCACAAAAAGGTCGCAAATGAAAAACTATGACCTTTCAGTGACCAATAGTGGAGGTCACAAGATAGCATATTTCTTGTAGTGTCCTCGGATGCCAAGGCCTTGTCGATCTTCATGGCCATCTGGCTCCGATTGGATCTGAGCTTCGTTCCTAACCATGATGTCCTCAAGCAACTCCAACTGCCGCTATGGAGTGAGCATGGCTTACGTGGTGATTCACTGTCGGACAGCGAGCGGATTGGACAATGACGGCAGGGAAGGGTGGGAGATGGTGCCAATGGGAACATGCTAGGGTTAGGGTGTCGTCGTCCGCCTTAAATAGCCGAACATGGTCCCTTGGGAGGCGCGCCAAAGCGACGCCATGAATGTGTATTCACAGCCCTCAACGAAAATCGTAAGAGTGCCCGTTAGACGATTTGATTTGCCATGAAATTTGATGTCGGATCTTTAGCATTTCTAAAAAAAAGCTCACCACACCTGTCGTGTGATCCCTCGACTTTCAGGCATATATATATGCAGATAAATTTATCGGTTTATGTCAGGTTTTCTTTATAGGAAGTTAGAAAATATTTTACAAAATACTCCTCTCAGTAAACTAATATAAGAATGTTTAGATAACTAAAATAGTGATCTAAACGCTCTTATATTAGTTTACTGGAGGAGTATTCTTAATTATAGCTGGTAACGACAGGATGTATGGAACACTACTCTATTTCAGGAGAGAGAAAGTAGGTTTTTACTTAATAGAGATGTACAAGGTTGAATGGCAACATCTGCAAATTTATTTTCACCATGCAAAATTATTTTTGAAAGATGGAGTTATGAGAATTAGAACTTGTTTTTTTGGGGGAAAAATGATTGTTTCTCTATTATACCTCTGCTCTTAAATTTAAGACGTATTTGGCAGTTTTGGCTAGAAAATATTGCAAATTTATTTTTGAAAGACAGATGTAGCAGTATTTATCTCCCTGAAAGTCAATTTATTCAGAAAAGCATACATTTCAAACAATTCAAAGTGCACATCTCGTTTTTCTTTCAATAACCTCGTGACAGCACCAATGCACGTTTAATGTCAATAACCAAGGGATACCCACGTTGCTAAAAAAATGTATAGACACCCGCAATAAGAATTAAAATTCTTACAAATTTTTAAAAAGATTAAAATGCATTCTTGATCATTGAACTTGGGTAATAAACTCATTTTGATCATTGTACTAAAAAATACAGTCAATACGATCAGTATGTATGACTTTCAATTATTATATGGTCACTAGCATGTCGTATAGCTTTGAGAGCAACAGGGGCTTGATCAACTTCAGTGGACTGAGCCCTGCTATCTATCAAGGAACTTTTGAGCATTCTCACTGTCGTAGTGCTCAATAGAGAGTAGTAGGACTGGGTATTTAATTAAGTCTGTATACACGTGCAAAAAAGAAAAGCACCTTTGTAGCAGAGCTGGGCAAACAGGCCGGCCCGGCCCATGCTAATCGTGCCCTTTTTTAGCACAAGCTAGCCTGGCACAGCACGGCCTGCAGTGGCACATTTAATAGCCGGGCCATGCCATGCCGGCCCATGTGCGTAGCTCCTCGACTCAGGCATGAACTGATTATTAAATGGTCGGGCCCATGGCGCGTTTAGCACGCTGGGCCGTATGTTTTTGATGTATTGGGTAAATGGGTCGTGTCGTGCCGACCCACGTGCCCAGCCTCTAGGCACAGGCACAGGCACCGCCCAAGTCGTGCCGTGTACCAGGCATGGCCCGTTTAGCCTGTGACGTGCCTTGCCCTGGCGTGGTCGTGGGCCGGCCTGATTGGCCCGGCCCGTCCGGTCAGCTCTTCTTTGTAGGGCTTCGAAATAAAAAACCAATGCTACACTTGACTCATATGGTGCACTAGGATCTATGGCAGACTACTACCACCATGCTACACTTGACTCGGATGGTGCTTTCCGGCAATATGTATACCCAAAAAGATCCAAAGTCCAGCGTCTTTAGTGGTGATGTGTGGAGTGCAGTGAGCTTACTTCCCCAAAATATCTGCCATGAAGTAGTTACAGATGTTGGCAGTGGCGTATGTGGGTTCAATAGTTACTGCACCTTCGATGGCACCAAGAACCTGATGGTAAGTTGCGCCTGCCCACCGCGGTACAAGTTCTTTGATGAGGAGAGGAGGTACAGTGGATGCAAACAAGACTTTCAGCCGCAAAGCTGCGACTTGGGTGAGGCCACAACACTGGCACAATTTGAGCTGAGACCAATTTCTGGTGTGGATTGGCCACTATCTGATTACGAGCAGTATCAGCCCATAGCAGAGGATGACTGTGGGAGGCTGTGTCGGATCGACTGTTTCTGTGCCTTGGCAGATACAATGAAAGCACAAGCACATGTTGGAAAAAGAAGCTCCCTTTGTCTAATGGGAATATGGCCGACTATGTCCAGAGAACAGTGCTTCTCAAGGTGCCAAGTAGCAACAATTCACAGTCTACACTCAGTACTGCCTCCAAAAAATGGAAGCAGGACAAAAAGTATTGGATCCTTGGGAGTTCCTTGTTTCTTGGTTGTTCCATATTGGTGAACTTTCTCCTCATCTCCATTCTGGTGTTTGGTACTTACTGTCATATCACCTGAAAGAAGAATGGTCCACTGTCCCAAGCCTCAAGTACAACTCAGTTGCCCTCAAGACCCTCACTTACAAAGAGCTGGAGAGAGCAACCAGTGGTTTCCATGAGGTCCTCGCTAGTGGTGCCTCCGTGTTGTGTACAAGGGTGAGTTGCAAGATGAGCTCCGGACCCACATCGCTGTCAAGAAGATCGACAAGCTCCAAGAAGAAACTGAAAAAGGAGTTTACGGTGGAAGTCCAAACAATAGGACAAACGTTTCACAAGAATCTGGTCCGGCTGCTTGGTTTCCGCAATGAAGGAACCGAAGACTGCTAGTTTATGAGTTCATGACCAATGGTTCACTCAACTGCTTCTCTTTGCCGACGTCGGCCAAATTGGAACACACGGGTTCATATCACACTTGGGGTGGCAAGAGGGTTGCTCTACTTGCATGAAGAGTGTAGCACACAAATCATCCATTGTGACATAAAGCCACGAACATTCTTCTTGACGACAACCTTGTCGCAAAGATTTCAGACTTTGGCCTAGCGAAGCTTCTCTTGAGAAATCAGACAAGGAAAAACACCGGTATTAGGGGTACTCAAGGATATGTCGCCTGAGTGGTTCAAGAACATCGGGATCATTGCCAAGGTCGATTTCTACAGCTTTGGGGTGATCCTCTGGAGCTTGTCTGCTGTAGAAGAAATGTTGATTTGGAGGTAGTTGATGAAGAGCGACGATCTTGACTTCTTGGGCAAATGATGTTATAGGTGTCGGAGGTTCGACTTGCTGGTGGAGGGTGACGATGACGCAATCTTCAACATTAAGAAGGTGGAAAGATTTCTTTCAAGAGCACTATGGTGCCTCCAGAGGACCCGACCATGCGACCCAACATGTCAAGGTGACACAAATGCTTGATGGAGCGCTTGCAATCCCCATTCCTCCGCATCCCTACTCCTTCATCAGTTCGCTTCCATAATATATCCTGCATGTTGTTCAAGAAGGTACAATATGAGTCAATTGAATAAGCATGCTAGATACAATCTGCCTAGTAGAGGACAAAGTATGGTGGTTATACAAATAACATCACTGCATTACGATCAAATGCATTGAAGATAAAGGTCGTTATGTAACTATTTGAGTTTCCTAAAGGTATATTCATGTAACTATGGGATGTTTGTATCTGAATTTTACACAATAGTAACTAAAATACTACTGCAGAGTTCAGCAAGTGGGATGATAATATAATGTTCAAATAAACAATTTGCAGTGATAGGTATAAACGAAGAGAATTTCACGACCAGTTTGCAGTTATGGAAAAGATTACTTGAAAATTAGAAACAGTCAAAAGTAGGCGTAAGCCATACAAGTAGAAAGACAACTTTCCGGTATTGGGGCATATTCAAATTTGGACAACAAACTACTTGCGTGGAAGCATAATCAGAGGCACATATTTCAGAGTTCACCCGGTCTTTTGGAAGAAAAGATAGTTCACCCAGTAATGTTGTTTTCGGTAGTGATTAACTCTCCTCTCCCTGAATTCCCCAAGAAGTCGATCTACTCTCCTTCTCCTGAATTCTCTCTTAAGAACTGAATGCACACACACGAGGTTGAGGGAAAACAGAGAACTGAAACACACACACACACACACACACACACATCCCAGAGGACTGGTAATTCTTGCATTTGCTTGTTCAACAAGATTAGTGTTTTTTAGGGACGGCCTTCATTGCAGTCTTTATTTAAGTCGGCAAAATAGCAGTACTCATGTATTGGCAAACTCAAAAACAATAGTAGTACTTGATTTTTTTTTGTCACATATCATACTTGAGACTGTGGGCCATAAGCATGAGATTTCTTGATCTATTATTTTATCCAAATGATAAGTGTCACATGTGTGGCATAAAGCAATCGGATCCAGATGTGTTTTAAACTAAAGTTGCCACCAAAAATAACCCCAAAAAGCTGAAACATGCCATCCTAAAAGAAAGTTGTCATGTTTGACAACCAAAATAGCCATCATCGCATCACTAAACTTGTCATAAAAATATTCAAGTTGTCATTTGTTCATGTCACACATGTGGAACTTCTTAGAGTCTTTATTTTATTACAAGTTGTACTACATCAATTTAAAAAACGATTCTACATCATTCTTTTTTTCCTCCTGCATTATTCAAATATACTAATCAACTTGAAATAGCTGACCAATATCGTGCTACAAATCGCTAAGAGCATCTATAACCACAATGCAATTTGAGTCCCCAAACGTCGTGACGACGCGTTCGTCACGTCCACGGACGGTCACCGGTCATCCCCATATTTCACATCCCACAACCAGATTACCCATTTCACGATTTTCATTTTCATACAAAAGCATGCAGCAACATGATCTACGTAAGAATTACTACAAACTACACTACTCGTCCGCGTCATCAGAGATGTTCATGAAGTTTGTGCGAAGCCACAACCTCGTGGTCATTGATGACAGTGTAAAACGGCTACCCCCCTCCACTACAAGAAATATGTCAACTAGTGACCTTCATCGGTGACCTGGAAGAATTGGTCATAGATCTATGACCATTTCAGACCAATTGGTCAAAAGCTGTTCGAGGGCTCCAAACCCTAAACCATTGCTACCATTTTGGTCGAAGGTCGTAATTTCCTTACACGAAAAGGTCATAAAGCAAACAGCGCTAGTCCGCTGCCTTATTTCTAGTTGTTAACGACCAATATAAATGGTCATAGCCTTGTAAATTATGGTGGGTTGCTATGACTAGGCGCCACCTCATCAGTTTTGCCTATGTGTCATTTCCATGTGGCAGTTTTTGCCCTAGGTTGTGAAGCAACCTATATTTCTGTCATTCCCAAAATTCCCAAAAAAAATCTCATAAATTCTTTAGGTCATATATTCGTCAAATATGTAAAAACATTCCTTGCCTAGTTCAAAAATAATTAGAAAATATTCATTTTCCTATTCTGTTCAGAGCAGCACTTTGTGAAGGAAGTACCACTTTGGCATGTCCAAATGGTATCCATTTTCTACAGTGCTTTCCTATGCCCAAATAACCATCCTCCACCAAATGCCAGCTCAATCCATTCATTATTTTGAGCCCAACTTCAACATTCGTATTTATGTCCAGTGTGGTAGTTTGTAAAGCAAGTACCACCTAGGCTCCTCCTTTTCAGGTGAAAATTTGTGAAGACGGTCTTCTTAGTAACTGATCATCCTCAGCCAAAACTCACTCCCATTAGCCTTGTGCATTTCCCGTACCGCAAATCAAACACTTGGCTGCTTATTCATGTTTGAGCATCGATCGGTCTCCTCGTGAGAATCTTATGTTGTGATTTTCTTCCTAGCACCTACACGGGGAGTGCCCCACCCACTAGACATGCCTAGGCCGCCCAGAACACATGGCAACGCCATGGTCACGCGGTGACCATGCGGCGGGCATGCGAGCTTACGCGCTCTAGAGTTGGGGCCCTCGGCCACCGTCCAAACCTCGATGTCTCGCCATAAAACCATGTATTTCTGATTAAATAGATACTTATTTACCTAGAAATGATTTTTGGAAAAAATAAAGAGCAAACTATGAGGCAGCTGCAGTTCAAATTTGACCCGCTTCCACCTGAATCGACGGGAATTTGTCTCTGTCACCAGAGGTGGATCAAAACTTTTGACAGCCCACCATTTTGTCAATTGTGCATTATATATGGCCTAGTATTTTATAAAATTAATTAGGTCCAATTTTGCAACAATTATTTGGTAGTTCCTTCACAAAAAAACCTCCTTTTGGGCACTCGGAAAATGAAAAATTAATTTTCCGTGCAAAGAAAATGAAAATTTCCTTAGGCAACATTGTTTGGAATTCCAAGATGCACCCTCGTGCACAATATGAGAGCATTTGAACAAACTATGCCATGAATGTGGCCATAAGATTGATCATTTGGCTTGAAAGCCATGAATCTTCACGCATGATAGCTCATTTCTGAGAACACTTTTTTAAAATAATTACCGTATTACAAGTTTATTATTTTTCCTGGAAACTTGGTCACATATAATGAAACAATACGAAGGTTTTCCAATTTTTTGATTTTTTTGAATATTTTATGCCCGTTTCAAAATGCGGTCAAAACGACGGGCTTGACCGTTCCTAGCTAGTGGTTGAATCTTGGATTTTTTTTGGTGTTTCTATGATTAAATAGATACTTATGTACCTAGAAATGATTTTTGGAAAAAATAAAGAGCAAACTATGAGGCAACTACAGTTCAAATTTGACCCGTTTCCAGCTGAATCGATGGCAATTTGTCTTTTTCACCAGAGGTAGATCAAAACTTTTTTCCCCCAACCATTTTGTCAATTGTGCATTATATATGGCCTAGTATTTTATAAAAATGATTTGGTCCAATTTTGCAACAATTATTTGGTAGTTCCTTCACAAAAAACCTCCTTTTGAGCACTCGGAAAATGAAAAATTAATTTTCCGTGCAAAGAAAATGAAAACTTCCTTAGGCAACATTGTTTGGAATTCCAAGATGCACCCTCGTGCACAATATGAGATCATTTGAACAAACTATGCCATGAATGTGGCCATAAGATTGATCATTTGGCTTGAAAGCCATGAATCTTCACGCATGATAGCTCATTTCTGAGAACACTTTTTTAAAATAATTACCGTAATACAAGTTTATTATTTTTCCTGGAAACTTGGTCACATATAATGAAACAATACGAAGGTTTTCCAATTTTTTGATTTTTTTGAATATTTTATGCCCGTTTCAAAATGCGGTCAAAACGACGGGCTTGACCGTTCCTAGCTAGTGGTTGAATCTTGGATTTTTTTTGGTGTTTCTATGATTAAATAGATACTTATGTACCTAGAAATGATTTTTGGAAAAAATAAAGAGCAAACTATGAGGCAACTACAGTTCAAATGTGACCTGTTTCAAATTGAATCGATGGCAATTTGTCTTTTCACCAGAGGTAGATCAAAACTTTTTTCACCCAACAATTTTGTAAATTGTGCATTATATATGGCCTAGTATTTTATAAAAATGATTTGGTCCAATTTTGCAACAATTATTTGGTAGTTCCTTCACAAAAAACCTCCTTTTGGGCACTCGGAGAATGAAAAATTAATTTTCCGTGCAAAGAAAATGAAAACTTCCTAAGGCAACATTGTTTGGAATTCCAAGATGCACCCTTGTGCACAATATGAGATCATTTAAACAAACTATGCCATGAATGTTGCCATAAGATTGGTCATTTAGCTTGAAAGCCATGAATGTTCACGCATGATAGCTCATTTCTAAGAACACTTTTTTTAAAATAATTACAGTATTACAATTTTATTATTTTTCCTGGAAACTTGGTCACATATAATGACACAATGCGAAGGTTTTCCAATTTTTTGATTTTTTTGAATTTTTTATGCCCGTTTCAAAATGCGGCCTAAACGGCGGGCTTGACCGTTCCTAGCTAGTGATTGAATCTTTAATTTTTTTGGTGTTTCTATGATTAAATGGATACTTATGTACCTAGAAATGATTTTGGAAAAATAAAGAGCAAACTATGAGGCAGCTACAGTTCAAATTTGACCCTTTTCCAACTGAATCGACGGCAATTTGTCTTTTCACCAGAGGTAGATCAAAACTTTTTCACCCAACCATTTTGTCAATTGTGCATTATATATGGCCTAGTATTTTATAAAAATGATTTGGTCCAATTTTGCAACAATTATTTGGTAGTTCCTTCACAAAAAAACTTCTTTTTGGGCACTCGGAAAATGAAAAATGAATTTTCCGTGCAAAGAAAATGAAAACTTCCTTAGACAACATTGTTTGGAATTCCAAGATGCACCCTTGTGCAAAATATGAGATCATTTAAACAAACTATGCCATGAATGTAGCCATAAGATTGATTATTTGGCTTGAAAGCCCTGAATCTTCACGCATGATAGCTCATTTTTTAGAACACTTTTTTAAAATAATTACCGTATTACAAGTTTATTATTTTTCCTGGAAACTTGGTCACATATAATGACACAATGCAAAGATTTTCCAATTTTTTGATTTTTTTGAATTTTTATGCCCGTTTCAAAATGCGGTCAAAACGGTGGGAATGATCGTTCCTATCTAGTGGTTGAATCTTGGAATTTTTTTTGGTGTTTCTCTGATTAAATATATACTTATGTACCTATAAATGATTTTTTGAAAAAATAAAGAGCAAACTATGAGGTAGCTGCAGTTCAAATTTGACCCGCTTCAAATGAATCGGTGGAAATTTGTCTTTTCACCAGAGGTGGATCAAAACTTTTACACCCAACCATTTGGTCAATTGTGCATTAAATTTGGGCTAGTATTTTAGAAAAATTATTTGGTGTAATTTTGCAATAATTATTTGGTAGGTTCTTCACAGAAAAACCTCATTTCGCACTCGAAAATGGAAAATTGTTTTTCATGCAAAAGAAATAAAAACTCCCTTTGTCAATGTTGTTTGCCAATTTAAGATGTAAACTTGTCCAAAATATGACATCATTTGAACAAATATTTGATAGGTCTTTCACAAAAAAACTCATTTTAAGCATTAATAAATGAAATGAAAAATTTGTATGTAATCAATCATGACCAATTTATATGGTCAAAAATCTTCAAATCGTTTGGTGCGCTCTGATTGGTCCATAGGCTTATCATGTGGATCATGCATCAACCATCGTCGGGTGCTTATGGATCCAACGGCAGCGCTCAACCCTCACCCTCTCACCAAACCCTAACTTCGCCGATCCACTCCTCTCCCCCAATCCACTCTCCCCCTCTCATCCCACAGCCGCCACCCCCCAACCCTCTCGCACCTTCTCTCAATCCCAACCACCCAGCCGCCGCCGCCGTCCTCCGTCCTCTCCCCCAACCCCGGTCACCAACAACCCCTCCCCCCCTTCTCTCCCACGGCCGCGGTCGGGTTCACGCTCGTCCCTTCCACATCGCAGCCGCCACCTCCTCCCTTCCAGATCGCGGCCACCACCTCCCTACCGCGGAGCTCCCCGCCGTCCATGGCCTCCCCCACGCCCTCCTCTCTCCCATCCCCTCCCTCGCGCCGCCACCACCACCACCGCGGTCGTGGAGGAGTATGAGGCGCCTCCGCTCAGGCTCCTCCGACCATATAAGCGGGCTAGTGCTCCCCCCTCTCGCCTTCGTCTTCTTCCCTCACCGTCCGCTGCCATCGGGATCTGCCGATGGAATGGAGGCGGTAGACAACACCAGTTCTGTGCAGGCGGCGATTCAATGGCTGCTTCAGACCATCCTTCCGAGCCTCGACAAGCTAGACGGGTGGATTCGCCAAGCGTGGCCCTCCGGCGAGGTGGAGGGCTGAGGGACGAGATCGAGCAAGTCAACGGGTCGTCTCTCGCCATGAACGAGCAGGCGGCCCAAACAGGTCGGTGGCGGATCCTCGCAGCCCTCAAGCAGCTGCTCTACCACGCCGACGACACGGTCGACTAGCTCGATCACTCTGAGCTTCAGCAGAGCTCCACGCCCACGGAGGTAAATGCCTGAACATCCGTCCTCGAAGCACGCCACCTGTTTGTGTTAATTACCAATTCCTTTTTTTCTGGGGGGGGGGGGGGTCAAGCACCACCATACTAATACTAACTTCGTATCCATGATTTCCTCTAGTGTAGGCCCATGGCATTGGCACCATCCCAACGAAATTGATGGACCAAGTAACCAGCTGCCAAGTTCTTCAAGGTAACTAAATGCTTTACAAGACTCTAAATAGCCAATGTGACTCTGTTTTTAAGTCCTTTTGCACATTTATAAGACCCTGTTTTATACATCCGTAAACAGTCCAATGCGATTCTAACTGCTGATAGTTCATCCGGAAGAAAAAGGAGAAGGGCAACATGGAGAAAGACGCGGTCTTTGGTGTGCATGGTCCAGGCTTTCGGGCTCGTCGCGGTCACCCTCGGCTTCGTCGCCAACAACTACAGCTCAAGGCATGGATCCAAGACCGAACATCACAATTATCTTTTCATCAATTCGATAGATCTGTGCTAACCGAGTCTATGTTAGTCCATGCAGACAACGAGACGAATCTGCGTGTCGGAGCCCGCCGGCGACGGGTCTCGCATCTGGGGGTGTTCTGGTGTTCATCAACCAGGTCATCGCCGCCGCCACGCCAAAGAGCTGGTGCCTCTGCTGTGTTGCTGCTGCCCTGCTGGACCAAGCACCGCCGGTGGGCGCCAACACCGTCCAAGTGGAACCCAAATAGAGTTCAGACGCTGATTTAACTAGTTGAAACCTGTCCATTATTAACTAACCCCTGTTTCTTGATGGTGTCTATCTCCACGGGATATAAAATGTGTCATTGTTAATATTGCACTGGTCCTTGTTGCTCTGTTGGCGTTAGTTACCTTCTTGTCACATACTCCCTCCATCCCGCAATATAAGACGTTTGTGCAAGCTAACATTGCTTGCAAAAATGTCTTACATTATGGGACGGAGGAGTAATAAGAAGGTGAATTCTTATACACTTTTAAGTCCTGTTAATAACTATTCAGGGGCAATATTCGTTTCATGAATCATCTATAAATATCATTCACGTGGTACTGGGTCAGTTTCTAGCTACCATTTCTATACACATTATCGTGTGTTGGCGCCATAGTTTCATGACTTGCTATTCTTATTCAAGTGGGCGAACTAAGTCATTTTTATTCAGTTTATGCTCGCTATGCCAAAGCCGGAAATATGAGCATCACTGCATTCTCTTGTCAATTTAGGACTGGTAAGTAGGTGCCGCTGAGTCTGAGTGAGTGGTAAGCAGTATAGAGCTTGGACGCTAATCAAGCTGATTTAACTAGTAGATGTCTAGATTAAACATGTCCATTATTAACCCCTGCTCCTTGATGATGTCGATCTCCACATCCACAATATGTAAACGTGTCAACGTTAATATTGCACTGATCCTTACTGTTTTGTTGGCTTTAGTTAACTTTTTGTCATATAATAAAAACGTGATCTTGTTATACAATTTTGGGTTCTGTCAATTAATAGTTTGGAAAGCCTACAAGCCCTCTTATAGTTAACTAAAAGGTTGTTGAACGTTTTAAACAACTAACTGTTGGCCATTCCCATGTTGTACATCACTGATTATGTACAACTTGGTACAAAATTGGTCCGATATTAGTTTTATATCACAAAAGTAGGGAGGTTCCTGCTGCTTATTAGTATCAACTTTGGATTATTACTGTGTTTGGTTCACCACTGTATCGATTATCTTGGTGAGGATTTGTTTAATAACTGGAATACATTGTCTGCTGGGAACTCTATTTACCTTTGTGTACTATTACAAATGTCTGTGAGGGTCCTTTGTGCTACTACTATAATTTCATTCATGAATTTTGCACATAGATTTTTCATCCTGCTATAAAATTGCTTGTGCCTGAATCTGTTTTTCGTTGCTAGTCAGATGTCAATTATTACTGGTGTGTTCAGGATTCTATTTTCGTCATCTAAAATATGTGTTAATTCTGATACAGCGTAAAGAGCTATGTGAGCCCTCCTGGATGGGGCTTCGGTTGGACCTCTGATTGAGCTCCCCATAGACTTTGACCCAAGGTAAACACGAATTTGCTTTTGTTGTTGCTGTAAATGTCCCTGTCTTGTAGAGAGTAACAAAACCATATGTCATGGGAGTGTGACACGTACTGTTTGTGAATGCCTGTGATTGGATTATTGGATATCTGCTGATTATATGTCCTTATCCATCATTGTGTTGTTCTTGCAAGCACTATTAGTTAGGTTGTGTAGGTGCCAAATTCTGCTTCGGATTAGTCTATTGTTCTCCGAGACCCTCCTTTTTCCAACATTGTCTGCTGTTTGGATGGGCCGCTATCATTATAGTCTTTTAATTGATGCTACCTATATTGACAGTTTGTACCGGCCCTTCATGGTGAGGTTTGGACCCTGTGTCTTGGTTATTGTTATTGAACTTTGGTCTTGAGCATGGACTTTTTGGGCCTTCATTTTTGTTGGTGGTTCTGAATTTGTGTACCTACAGTTCTACAAAATTGATATGACTGATTGTTTTGTTACTTGGACAATAACTTGCTATTTATGTACCTACAGTTCTAGTTTGTTGCTGCTCAATGCTCACATTCGTTTCTCATCCTTGCTATTTATGTTGGCTGACATAACTTGCCTGTTGCTCTTGTGCGACCAGCATCCGCGTGACAGGGTTTGTCGGAACCGCCATCGCTTTAGGGTGCTTCTCCGGCGCTGCCATCATCACCAAGCGCAGGGAGTACCTGTACCTCGGTGGCCTGACCTCTTCTGGCATGTCGATCCTTCGACATGAAACTATATGCTCGGTTTCTTCTCTTCCTTTTGGTGCGCATGCCATTATTGCATGGTGACCACGTAGGTAAAGCTTGCAAGTCGATGGCAGTTAGAATTGGCGACTGGAAAGAAGCGCACAGCTAGGTCGATCTATCTGCTGGTCTCTGCGAGCATTTTTCTTCTAGTGTGGTCCAGGCCAATGGCAGCATGCATACATTTATATTTACTAGAAATGCATGCATTTCTTTACACACATGACAAACAAAAGTCATTGCTGCTGCTAGGATAGGACATAGCAGTAGCTTGTCGGCTAGCTAGTGTATGTTGAATTATTGATCAACTCGCCTTTGGGCTGGCTGCTAGTACACCTACGTATAGCTACCTAGGTAGGAGTAGCTATGTGGCGCATGCAGTGGATTATTAAAATATTACAATCTCTTGATCAGCAATGAAAAGCATCAAGATGCAGCTTTATCTTGGCATGCACACGTTGAATCTGTTGATTTGGAGTAGTTAATGTTGCTGATATTATATGTTGTATTGTTGCTAATTGGATCTGCTGTTGCTATTGCAAGAATGCTGGATCAGCTACTGCTGCTCACTACAGGATCTGGTTATCAACCTGAGATATTGCTGCTCAAGTCATGGCGACGACCGGGGATGCTCTGCTGAGCTGATCCAACTCGGGATGATCTTGATGATCTGCTGCTCAACAAGGTGATGCTGCTTCGTTCAGCCTCTCTTAACATTTACAAGAGCTCTAGCCGGAAGAAGAAGTCGAAGTATATTTGTAGTATCATAGTATCTTGGTGAAATGAATGATGTAAAGATTGTGCTATTACAAGAGCTCTAACCAGGACAACCTGAGAAGTATATTTGTAGTATTTTGGCTAATTGGCATGTGTTTTGATAATTTTCACTTGTTTACTGTTCTCATTGAAATAATTGTTTCAAATTGTGGAAGTTGAAACATGGGCCGTTGTTAATTAGAACCTGAGAAGTGGGACCTAGTAGTATTTGGCATCAGAAAGGCCATTTACCAAATAATATTCACAGGAAAGGCTGAAAATTAAGGAAATTGACTGAAAAAAGGCCGAGGCTCAAAAGAAAAATAAATGAGACCCAAAAAAGAAATGGACCGTAGAAAGGCTAAGGCCCAAAAACACTGAACGAAGCTTATGGAACAAAAAGGCCGAATTATTGGGCTCGGCCCACGTAAAACAATGAATCGGACCGGGCTGAATCTTACCTGTGACCTTTTTTCAGCTTGCCACGTCGGATCCGACATGGCCTGGGCAGACAGCCAGTGACCAAAACAAAAGGTCATAGCTTCAACGACCTTCTGTTTTGGTCGTGGCGTCTCGACCTTCTCACAGAGAAGGTCGCTATAGTCAGTTTACGACTTTCAGCTTTTGACCTTATGTTTTTGGTCACAAAAAGGTCGCAAATGAAAAACTATGACCTTTCAGTGACCAATAGTGGAGGTCACAAGATAGCATATTTCTTGTAGTGTCCTCGGATGCCAAGGCCTTGTCGATCTTCATGGCCATCTGGCTCCGATTGGATCTGAGCTTCGTTCCTAACCATGATGTCCTCAAGCAACTCCAACTGCCGCTATGGAGTGAGCATGGCTTACGTGGTGATTCACCGTCGGACAGCGGCGGATTGGACAATGACGGCAGGAAGGGTGGGAGATGGTGCCAATGGGAACATGCTAGGGTTAGGGTGTCGTCGTCCGCCTTAAATAGCCGAACATGGTCCCTTGGGAGGCGCGCCAAAGCGACGCCATGAATGTGTATTCACAGCCCTCAACGAAAATCGTAAGAGTGCCCGTTAGACGATTTGATTTGCCATGAAATTTGATGTCGGATCTTTAGCATTTCTAAAAAAAAGCTCACCACACCTGTCGTGTGATCCCTCGACTTTCAGGCATATATATATGCAGATAAATTTATCGGTTTATGTCAGGTTTTCTTTATAGGAAGTTAGAAAATATTTTACAAAATACTCCCTCTGTAAACTAATATAAGAATGTTTAGATAACTAAAATAGTGATCTAAACGCTCTTATATTAGTTTACGGAGGGAGTATTTCTTAATTATAGCTGGTAACGACAGGATGTATGGAACACTACTCTATTTCAGGAGAGAGAGAAAGTAGGTTTTTACTTAATAGAGATGTACAAGGTTGAATGGCAACATCTGCAAATTTATTTTCACCATGCAAAATTATTTTTGAAAGATGGAGTTATGAGAATTAGAACTTGTTTTTTTGGGGGAAAAATGATTGTTTCTCTATTATACCTCTGCTCTTAAATTTAAGACGTATTTGGCAGTTTTGGCTAGAAAATATTGCAAATTTATTTTTGAAAGACAGATGTAGCAGTATTTATCTCCCTGAAAGTCAATTTATTCAGAAAAGCATACATTTCAAACAATTCAAAGTGCACATCTCGTTTTTCTTTCAATAACCTCGTGACAGCACCAATGCACGTTTAATGTCAATAACCAAGGGATACCCACGTTGCTAAAAAATGTATAGACACCATAATAAGAATTAAAATTCTTACAAATTTTTAAAAAGATTAAAATGCATTCTTGATCATTGAACTTGGGTAATAAACTCATTTTGATCATTGTACTAAAAAATACAGTCAATACGATCAGTATGTATGACTTTCAATTATTATATGGTCACTAGCATGTCGTATAGCTTTGAGAGCAACAGGGGCTTGATCAACTTCAGTGGACTGAGCCCTGCTATCTATCAAGGAACTTTTGAGCATTCTCACTGTCGTAGTGCTCAATAGAGAGTAGTAGGACTGGGTATTTAATTAAGTCTGTATACACGTGCAAAAAAGAAAAGCACCTTTGTAGCAGAGCTGGGCAAACAGGCCGGCCCGGCCCATGCTAATCGTGCCCTTTTTAGCACAAGCTAGCCTGGCACAGCACGGCCTGCAGTGGCACATTTAATAGCGGGCCATGCCATGCCGCCCATGTGCGTAGCTCCTCGACTCAGGCATGAACTGATTATTAAATGGTCGGGCCCATGGCGCGTTTAGCACGCTGGGCCGTATGTTTTGATGTATTGGGTAAATGGGTGGGTCGCGTGCCGACCCACGTGCCCAACCTCTAGGCACAGGCACAGGCACCGCCAAGTCGTGCCGTGTACCAGGCATGGCCCGTTTAGCCTGTGACGTGCCTTGCCCTGGCGTGGTCGTGGGCCGGCCTGATTGGCCCGGCCCGTCCGGTCAGCTCTTCTTTGTAGGGCTTCGAAATAAAAAACCAATAGAAGGAACTTTTAAGATTTTTTTTAATCCTCTAGCATACATATGTAGATAAATTTATCAGTTTATCCATGGTTGCCATGTCAGCTTTTCTGTATAGGAACTTAGAAAGGATTGTAACGCGCCAGGTCAAGGAAATTTTTTCCCAACTATTTGTAGATTCAATGCTGGCAACGACAGGATGTACAGAGCACTCAATGCTCCTCTACTTCATAGTTCTGGTCACCATTTCACGGAGAGAGAGAAACTGAGAAAGAAAGTTTACCTGAGTGAGATGTGCCATGTTGAACTGCAACATGTGCAAAATTATCATCACCGTGAAAATTTATTTTTTAAAGATGGAGTTATGAGAATTAGACGTTGGTTTTATTTTGCCAAAAATGATTGTTTCGCTAGTACTATTAATCTCCTTGAAAGTCAACTTATTAGGAAGAGCAAACAATTCAAAGTGTACATGTCGGTTTCTTTCAATAACCTCGTGACAACGGCAATGCGCGTTTAAAATCAATAGCCAAGAGAGATACCACGTTGCTGAAAAAACAAAAAACAAGTACTCCCACTACTGCAAATCAAGCGGCGCTTGTGATGTGTAACCTTGTTAAATACATATGGCGGAGAGCAGCAGGGGCTTATCAACATTTCTGGACTGCATAGTGCTCAATAGAGGGTACCAGGATTGGGTGTTTAAGTCCATAAAGGTTTTTGAATTAATCTTGCTTCTATTCCAGGAGCCATGAGATAAAAGCAAACTGAAACATGAGTGTGGATTTAGTTTCCTCCAAAATCTCACAGTAGCTAAATTCAGAGAAGGCGGACAATATGATGCAGAAATTTCGAAGTGGTGATGAAGTGACATCTCTGAGGAAAGATATAGAGGGGGGGAGCTGTACATATCACATCAGTGGCACACAGTTCCCTCATTTGTCATGCATATATCTCCTTGTCATGCATATATCTGATCTGCATGAGTCTCTCATCCCATATGGCCGGTGTGGACTGTGTGTGCCCTATTGCTAGATCGTTTCCATGTGACAAGTTATGGTGCTCAGTTGCTCACACTGTATTATCTTGCGCTACCCATAAAGTTTGTCAAGCATAAACGGCTAGCACTATGTGCTTTTCATATAGTAACTATCTTCATTCTCCTAATTTTTCAAAGTAAAAAATCTTCATTTCCTAATTTTCTTAGTTGCATCTTTGTTATGCACCTCAATGTAAACATAAGCTCCTAGCTGGAGTTAGTAATCAATGTAGAAAGCGGTTGTCTTAAAAATGATTGTAGAAGGAAATGAATGTTGATACAAAATGCTCCTGGCTTGTGAAACAACATGACGTCAAAGACATGTTGACTCCTTGAGTGTGCACACATCAATAATATCTTAAAAAAGAGAAAAGAAAACTGTCAATTGACGGTTATAGCATGCATCAGACATGCAACAACGGTCTTCATCTTCACTCCCTACCATTGACAACACCCAGACTGTAAGATAGATCCTCAAAGCAACACCTCTTAACATGGAAGACAAAAGTGCACTGTCATTGTTGTACCAAATCACTAAAAAGCAGTTTACTAGTTTCAACCATGAAGGCATGTTCAAGCAAACTCCAAACATGTTTCCAACAAGAAAATGCATTTTTGTGACGAGTATAAGATTGGTTGTGTGCATCAAAATGATGCAGAAGCCGGGTGGAGTGTACGAATAGGAACATGGACAATAGAATTAGTTACACGCATGTTATCAATGTAGTGATATAATCTTACGGTATTGTTGTATAGCTAGTTGTGCAGAGATACACCATAGATGGTACAAATTTTACTAGTAGGAGAAACTTTTTCTTTTGACAAAAGCCCATACTCTCTCTACTTCAAATCACTTCAAGTTCTAGCTTTGATCTTAGTCAATCTTCTGTAAGTTTGACCATGTCTATGAAAAGAATATATTCACATCTACAACCCCAAATTTGTTTCCTGGGCTTCATTATAAAATATTTTTTCATACTGTATATATTTCATATTGTAAATATTATTTTCTCATATACTTGGTCAAACTTAAAGTTTAACTTATGACAAAAGGTTTTTTCTTCGGGTAACTTATGACAAAAGTTAGAATTTCAAGCAATTTGGGACAACAGGAGCATTATCAAGGTGCTGCTAACATTATTTTTTACTTTAGAGCCCACTTTTGGCATATAAAACGACATATATTATGTTTAACGAAGAACAAGGTGCTGCTAAGATTTTGGAGAAAAAAACTAAAAAGGCAAATATATTGTATAGAAAAGTACACAGCACGGAAGTTTTTCTGCTAACAATTTCAGAACTCGTCTCACCTCACTATTCAAGATGGCAAGCCAGGCGGATATGCAAAGTGCAAAGAGAAAGACTGAAGGAATTACATGTTCTGACGGGAGGGTTAGTTTGGGTTAGATGCATCTAACCCATCCAAAAAATCTAACCAACCCAAGAGGTGCTTATTTGGGTTAGTTTTCCTTGGGACCACTAAAAAACACCTTTTTCTCTCGCTCTCCCCGTGGTAGATCCCTCCCCACTTCCTCGAAGCTTCTCGTCCGCCTCCTCCCTCCCTCTCGCACCGCCCGTGAAGGTGCCTCGCCGTATCCGCACTCCCGTCCGCCACCAGTAAGCAGCCCCGCCCTATCCTCCCGTTCCAACCCCCTTGTCTCCCCGCGGCCTGTTCGCCCGCCGGTAAGCAGTCGCGGCTCCTTGCGCAGCCCGTCCCCGTTGGCCTCGGCTAGCGCGACTCCTTGCGCAGGGACGTCGGATTCGGTCGGCGGGTTGCGCGAGAGGCCAGCGCGGCTACTTGCTGGGCGCGTCCCCGTCTGCCTCGGCCAGGGCTCGCTCCGCCAAATCCGGCAGGAAATAGGGTCCAAAGTAGCCAAATGATTGAGAAAAAGCATTTATTGTCAATCTAACCTTCACTACTACAAAAACAGCTAGAGCCAATATGAACATTAATGGCGCACCATGTGTTGGTGCGCCATTAGTGTGCAAATACTAATGGCGCACCACATCCACGGTGCACCATTAGTAATTTTTTTTAATTTTTTCAAAACTACTAATGGCGCACCGTGGGATGGTGCGCCATTACTAGTTCCCAAACATTCCCCCCGAATGCCCCCCCCCCAGACCGCCTTTTCAGTTTTAAAAAAATAAAAGAAAATGATAGAAATGTCAAAAAATTAAAAGAAAACAAGATTCCCATGTGATATGTGGTCTAGTTGTTAGCAAAATTTACTAACATGAATTTTCAACTTTTTTGCAAAATTTCTCGAGAATTTGTAAAAATGGGCATAACTTTTGCATACGAACTCGGATGAAAAAGTTTTTTATATGAAAAATCATCTACTCGAGAAGTTACATCAAATTTAACGGGGGAACTTTGTTAAACATTTTCAAAATCCTCAAAAAACTAAAAGAAAAAAGATACGGGGCTTTTAAGATCTAGAGAGGCAAAAAAATTCAAAAAAATTCAAACTTACTAATGGCGCACCTGCCCATGGTGCGCCATTAGTATCTTCCCGCCTTCAAAATTCAAAATAAATAAAAAAAATAATTTTTTTAGTAATGGCGCACCTGCCCACGGTGCGCCATTACTATGCCGTATATATGGCTGGGCGTGTCCTCTCCTCCTTACCTTTTCATTCTTCTCCTCCACTCCACCTCTCCTCCACTCCATCTCCTCCCCTCCTCCACTCCATCTTCCCTTCTCTCCTCCACCATACTACCCTCCTCCTCTCCGGTGACCTCCTCCTCCTCCTCTCCGGCAACCTCCTCCTCCTCTCCGGCGACCTCCTCCTCCTTCCTCTCCTCCCCTCCCCTCCCCTCACGGTTTCTCCTCCCTCCTCTCCGGTGAGCTCCTCCTCCCTCATCTCCGGTGAGCTCCTCCTCCCTCCTCTCCGGTGAGCTCCTCCTCCCTCCTCTCTGGTGAGATCCTCCTCCCTCCTCTCCTCCCATCCCCTCATGGTTTCTCCTTCCCCCTCTCCGATGCTCCGGTGAACTCCTCTCCGGCGACCTCCTCCTCCTCTCCGGCGATGTAGGCGAGCGCCTCTCCGGTCACCTCCTCCTCCTCCTATCCAGCGAACTCCTCTCCGGCAAAAGAACACGGCAAAAGAACGTACAAGATTCAAAAACGGGAACAAAATTTGAAATAATATCATGCAAAAAAACAAGCAAAAAAATGAGCAAAAAATGGGCAAAAAAATCGCGATCCAGATCCAAATTCAAAATGCCACTACTATTTTCCCGCCTTCAAAATTCAAAAATACTAATGGCGCACTACGTGGTACGCCATTAGAACACCAGATACTAATGGCGCACCAGTGGTGCGCCATTAGAATTTAATTCTAATGGCGTGATGCTAGTGGCGCACCAGTAGTGCGCCATTAGAAGGCAAAACTGGTGCGCCACTAGCATGCCTTTTCCTAGAAGTGCTTGCCATTCAAACACCTTTTTGGTTAGAGTTAGTTCAGGGTTAGTTCAGGATTAGAATCTAACTCTAACCTCTAACTAAGTTAGAGTATCCAAACAGGGCCAACGTCGCTTTCCGCCGCCTGTCTTCCTTCAAAATTATGTTAGGATTCGTCTGGCTGCCTTAGCAGCATACTCCGCGTAGGACGACTCCTAATTTAAGTAGACATGGGGCAGGTGACGTTCACGGGTAGGAAATGGCCAGGTGTGGGGTGTTTGACTGCAATAAAATCTCTCATGGGTGTTCTGTTATGTAACATGGGAACACTAGAAATTATTTCCTGTGGAACATGGCCTTGAATTTTGGTTTCCTCCAAAATCTCACATGAGTCAAATGGAAGTGAAGGTGAAGGAGTCCCTATCGTACCACAACAGTGGGAATGATATCCCCGAAGAAGCATACGCATATATATATAAAGTTGTTGCATGCTAGCCAAAGTACATCGTTCAGCAGTTTTGTGATCATGCATTTCACCTTGATTGGACTTCTAAAGGGAGATCAAAAGCATGAAGGTACCTTGTCAGTTGTCCCGGGAAAGATAGCCACTGAAGTGGCAATAATAAATGTTCTGATATACACCTTCAAACTTATTTTGTTGGGATTCCATAATAGAAAGTTATTGGATATATTATTTATTAAATTACCCATTGGGCAATAAAAGTGACATAGTCACACAACAGACACGGATAACAACCTTGTGACCACTGTTTTGTGGGCAGGGACCATGATTTTCACTTTCTGTGAGATTCCGGTGAAATTCACTGAATTTCAGTAATTTCAGTAGACACTGAAATATTATGTTTCAGCCAAAATATTTAAGCAGTTTCAGTACAACACAGGAATTCAAATATTTATCAAATTATTTTTTCAAATTTTCAAATTTTGAATTGAATTTGAGTGAATATTTCAGTCAATTGACTGAAATGGAAACTAAAATCACTGAAATTCACTGAATTTCGGTTATTTCGGTTGGCGTTGAAATTTTTCTGAAACTGAAATTGAAAACCATGGCAGGGACTGCTGGGACCTCCAATAGGGCGCCTTAACCGCTAGTTGTCCGTGCTGCGCAAGCTGGGCCGGCCTATTAAAATGAAGGTTCGCTCGATCCCTCCATCGATACGCAGGCTTGCTCGCTCTGTCGATCCTTTTCTGCCTCAGTCGGTCATTCAGTTGTTGACACTAGACCATTGACTTTTTAAAATTGAAAAAAAGAATCATATAATTTGAAAAATTTCAATGAATTTGAAAAAAAGTTTGTCAAAATATGAAAAAGTTCACAAATTGAAAAAGAAATAAAGAAATATGAAAAAAAATCATAAAATTTTGGAAAATGTTCATGAATTTTCGAAATGTTCATCTATGTTCAAAAAAGGTAACGAAATTGTAAAAAAGTTCATCACTTTTGGGAAAAAATCATATTTGAGAAAGTCATGTATTTTAAAATATCGGCAAAAAATAAAAAGGAAAAACAAAAAAAATGGAAAAAGGGAAATGAAAACAAAAACAAAAAAGGAAAAAGGAAAAAGGAAAAAAGGTAAAGAAAAAGCCATGAATGAAAAAACTGAAAGAAAAAACGCCCATAAAATCACTGCGGAATCTGAAAAGCGGTGTTAAAACTACTTGGTGCGGCCCATATACGAGCTAGTGCAGAGTAAAGCGCGGTGTGCGCCTGTTTTCTAACATGCAACGCCTTTTTTGGAGATCCGTTTATTCATTTTATCTCTTAAATCATGTGTCCAAATCTCGAACCGCTTTCGCCGTCGGATTCCTCGCGTCAAGATCTTCAAAACTAGATCTTATGTTGATAGGTTTTGACAAACTTTTTTTTCACAAAAAAACCGGACGAAAAAACCAAACCGGGAGCACGGGTTTTTTCCCTTTCGAAAGAGGCACGTCCATGCCTCTGACGAAATCACAACCGTGCATCTCGCGAAAGGAAAACTGTGACTCTCGCGAAAGTAAAAAAACAAAATACGTGTTTTTTTCCTTTTCCGAGGAGGCACGGCCGTGACTCTTGCGAAAGCACAACCGTGCCTCTCGCGAAAGCAAAACCGTGACTCTCGCAAAAGGAAAAAAAAACAGAAACCATGTTTTTTTCGTTTCCGAGAGGCACGGCCGTGACTCTCGCGAAAGCAAACCTGCTTCTCGCGGAAGCAAAACCGTGACTCTCACGAAAGAAAAAAATACGTTTTTTTTGCGTAATTTTTTTTTCAAAAACTTTTTTTTGGTTGAAAAGCTAGGGAAGACCGGTGAAAAATCAAAACATCGAAAAAAACTGGAAAAGAAAACTGTTTAAAAAGGCAAAAATGTGTGCGAAAAAATAATAAAAGAAATCCCGAGGGAGCGCCCACAGCGCGACACGTGGCGAATGGCTGAGAGCGCGTCAAGTGGCGCTGATCGTTGTGTGGCTCCCGAAGGAGCGTTCGTTAATTAGTTGCTCTCGCTTAAGGTGCCATATAGGATTTGCCCGGATTGCTATCCTCAAACTTTGGTTGTGTTGTTGTTAGTTAACTGGATGGACAGACAGTGGATCGTTTGTGGGACACTAAGATGAGCCTACTGTCCTCTAGAGGGCCCAGGTTCGCTTGAGAATTTGCCCTTTCTCGCCCCTGGTCAAGTAAACAACTATTTTTTCTCAAAAAGTACACAACTCTTTTTTCTCTTAAATTCTCTGAATAAAAAGAAGTACCACTCCCAACAAGGGGGGAAAACACAGGCACACGTGAGCAAAGATTACAGCACAGGCTAAACCTCGTAGCGAGTGGTCAGTTGATAGCGAGCCACTCAAGGTGTATCAGTCAACCAAGCCTTGCTTGATCATGTTCTGCTTCAGCAGATGAGCCGTACCATCTGTCGACGCCCTTCTAAACATTCTCACCATCGACCTTGTCGACACGGTTGTGGTAGGCCCCCATCACCAATACCGGGTCTTCGTTGAAGCTCCAGCTGATGGACTCATGAGAGCTCTCTCTTCCACTCCTCGACGTGCAGGAGTTTGCAGTACTTCTCCCTGATCTGAAGCACTTTTTGATCACTAGGAAAATATCAAAAGGGGTAATTAGACAAGCATGCATGGAGAATAATCGACTGAAGAATCAATGTACTCACGAGAGGTTCAATGTCGTGGGTGCAGTCCTTGGGCACTTTTCCTATGGCGGTAGGGTACTTCAATATAACGTGGCAAAACTGCTATTACTAGGATATCATAGGCTGCCATAACAGTCCCCGAAGCAGCCCTTTTTGTGACATTTCTCTGATTGCAAAAGATTGGAACTGGTCGCACTCTCACCCCTTAGACGCGAATCTCTGCTAACGCTGCCACGAGCCTCGGCAACACATTGGCAAGCGCGAGTGTCAACTCTCAATGCGGCAAGGAACGATCTATCCTCATTGCTTCCTTGGTAGCATGGGCGTCGCCGTCGAGCGTGCCAACCACGCACCCTCTTAGGTACTTCTCACATGCATGCACTAAGCACGACACTCTAAGGCGGACGGCGCAGCAGGTGGAGCATGATGAGAAGGGTTAGGAAGTGTCCCTCCGGCGCGCTGACCAAGGCCTCGTACCCAGAGTCGTTGAAGGGGCTTGATGTTGGTCAGCTCTAGTGGACTCCTGTACCATCTCCTAAGGAACTTCAGAGCTTTCTCGCTGTTATCGTGGTGCTCCATACACATCAGTAATACAATGGTGGTCAAGTCTGTAAAGGACATGTAATTCATCTTGTTTGTATTGCCGCATCTATGAGATAAAAGCAAACTGAAGCATGGGTCTGGATTTGGTCTCCTCCAAAATCTCACAATAGCTAAATTTGGTGAAGGCGAAGGTTATGATGCCAAAATTTCGAAGTGTTGAAGACGTGATATCTAGGAAAGATATATATAGAGAGAGCTGTACATGTCACATGACAGTGAAATTTGGTCATTTTTCATGCATATATCTCCCCATTTGTCATGCGTACATCTCCTTGTCATGCATATCTATCTGATCTGCATGAGTCTCCCGTCCCGTATGGCCGGCCGTTGTGGACTGTGCAGGTCAAAAGCATATGACACATGCATGCTTGAGGTGCCCTATTGTTAGATCGTTTTTCCAACTAACAAGTTCTGGTGCTCACACTGTGTAGTGACGCTTCTAAAGCATGGACGGTTAGCTGCATGTGCTTTTCATTACTGCTCCTACATTACATTTTACAGGCCCCAAGAATTGGTTTACTCAATTAGCTTTAGCCATCAATGTAGAAAGGATTGTCCTGAAAATGATGGATTTTTTTTCTTGAAAATGATTGTTGAAAGAGACGGGGTTACAAACAAGATGGGCACTTGTTAATGCAGCAAGATGAGGCAAAATGATCTTGGCTTGTGAGACAATGCGACGTCGAAAGATTGTTGAGACGTTGAGTATGCATACCGCTGCATGGGGTCTCAGGCCTGCCTTTTTTTTTCTGAGAAAAGAGGGGGACCCTCTTTTGCCGATGATGCTCATCCTTGCTATGGAACCCTTGCAACGCAACTTGCACAAAGGCACTGATGAAGGGATTCTATCTCAGATTGCGCAGCGTTTGCTAGTATCCTGTATGCATATGATGCTATCAACGAATGATAGGCTAAAGAAAGACGACAAGCCTCCAGGATCCAAGGCACCATCCTTCGGGTACACGTCTCGTCTATGATAGACGGCTTCCCAGAGTACACTCGCCTCGAGCACCACTCCATCATGATCGATCAGACAGTGAACTTTTCGCGGTTGAATCGTGGATACTACATTATCATCGGGGCAACAATTTCCTTAGCCGCACCAGAGTATTCTGCCAATTCTTTGTTCTTGACTTTACTTTATATATATATGTTCATGTCTTTGTCCGTGTGGGGCTACAATTAGGCACTGACTAGGCTAGTATATATGTTCTCGTCCCCGAATCCCCAATTCCCTCTTAATTACCGACTCTCATATTCCTACCCAAGCAACATCGTGACAAACAAGTGATGGCCGGGGAGCAAAAGAAAGAATTAAACATCAATGCCACACAAAAGTTACGTCATATCACACTGTGATACTTCATGGTTAATAGTACTTACCAGCATGAAAACCTGAAACCTCGTAACAAGGATGCCTACCTATTAAATGGTAGAAGCAAACCAACCACAACGTACCTATGTTGCGATCTACTATCAATAAATACTAATTATGTGTCGTGGAGTTGTCACGGCAGATGTCCTCATGAAAGGACTTAGTCGTAGGGCCATCGCACGGGTTAACCTAGAGGGGTTAAAGCGGACACAAGACACAGAAGTTATACTGGTTCGGCCCCTTCAATGAAGGTAAAAACCTACGTCCAGTTGTGATGGGGTTGATGTGATTTCGGTGACTAGGGAGCAATAGCTTCGCCTTAGCCTCCGAATCCTCTCTCCTTAATCCGCCGCCGGGTCGTCCCCTTATATATACGGGTTGACACCCGGCCGGTCCACAGAGTCCCGATCCGGCTCATACAAGTGTCCGGCTCGGTCTCTTCTCTCTTGTCTTACAACACAAGTTACAACACTAAGGCGGTTTACATAAATGGACCTTAAGTCGCCTCTGGGCTCCGGGCCTCCTCCGTGGGCCTGGATCATGGACGAGGGTAAACCGCCCCTCCAGGGCGGTTCACACTCAGTAGTTGTGTCCCCAACATTAGGCCCCAGATTGACCTGAACCGGTTCAAGTCAATCTTCACATCTTCAGGAAACTCTTTGATCTCCTTTCATATTTCGTAAACCGCCATCCGCTTGAACCGCCGTGACGTCATCCTCCGATTTCCATGTCAGGGCACCTTGATGTCATCTTTAATAAAGAAATCCAAACAGTAAGATTCCCTTCATTTAATGCTATCCCGGAAATCGAGGCGGCCGCTGCACGTCCGCCGCTTTTGACTCCTCGATTCTCGCGCCCGTTGATTGCTCCGGTCCCTTATAAATAGACCGGTCGCCCCTTTCTCTTCTTCTTCCGCACTTCTCCTTCCTCGCGACGCTCTAGCCCTGAAGCTCCGCCGTCGCGCCCGACCTTCGAACGACGCTTCCCCGCCGGGCCGCTGCATCGACCTGACCGTACCAGAGTTTTCGGCGCTCCTCCGCGGTTTCCGCTCGTCAGGTAAGGTTCCTCTCAAGCCCTAGATCCCATCTGTAGATCCTGTTCATCACGGAGTTCATATCAGTTTCTTCTCACTTGCTCCGCCATGGCCGTACGCCTCAGCTATACCGTGCATCTTGTATAAGTGACTGCTCCGCCGTCCATTGAACTCTTTATGCACCTTCCCTTTTGTTCAGATCCTCGATTTTAGAATATCCGAACCCTCCTGCTCTTTATGAAGGTTTGCATAGGTCGTAAAGTTTTTCTTACTAAAACTTCGGTAGATCTCGATTACCTCCATTCGTATGTGAAAACTGTTTCTGTCCATACTTAGTAGATTCTTCAACTCTGCCATTTCCGGCGGTTTAACTTTCGACAGCTAATCCGTCACTCCATTAGTCCTCAGTTAAACCGGAACGGGAAGCCGGATGCTGAATCACCGGTTTAACAATGTATGATATGCCTGAACCGTTTAATGGTAAACCGTCCCTTCCTTTCTTTTGCAGCTTAGCCTTCCAGAATGGCCCCTCAATTTTCAGCTTGCAATTGGGTCCGGTCCAAAATCACCGAAACACAACTGAACGGCTATGTCACCACTGGCGGTTTGGCGCCAAAAAATGTCCTCCACTGGCGTGTTCCGGACGGCGAGTTTCCTCCCGAGCCACAAGAGGGTGAAGTAATCGTGTTTATGCAGCACTTAGAACCAGGATTCTGCCCGCCCGGTTCAAAATTTTTCCGGGACGTACTCGCAAGTTTGAAAGTCCATCCGCAGGATATCGGCCCGAACTCTGTGTCAAACATATGCAACTTCCAAGTCTTCTGTGAAGTCTACCTTCAGGAAGAACCATCTGTGGAGCTGTTCCGGAATTTTTTTCACTTGAACCGCCGTACCGAATTTTCTGATGGTCCGAACACAGAGCTGGGCGGCGTTTCAATCCAAAAGAGGAAGGAGGTGGATTTTCCTCACGCCAAACACCACAGTCATCCAAAGGATTGGAACCAAACCTGGTTCTACTTCCGGAACACCGCTCCTGCCAACGAGAACCCCTTGCCGGGTTATCGTCCTCACCGGCTCAGCAACCAGCATCCGCTGCCTGCACGCCTAACCGCCGCGGAACGGAAGAACTTCGCGCCTCAAATAATCAAGCTCCGGGCTCTAATGGCCAATGGCTTAACCGGCGTGGACCTTGTGCGGTGTTGGGTTTCTTGGGGCGTCTTGCCACTAAGCCGCCGGCCCGGATTGATGTATGAGTACACCGGCAGCCTCAAAGACCCTCAAAGACGTCACGAGCTGCCCATAACTGAACTTGAAGTTACAGAAATTGTAAAGAAGATGCTTGATGAACCAATCTCCGTCTGCAGCCTAACCGGGCTGGCTCCATTCTGTGTTGCCAACAAACCGCCGGCGGTAAAGCTCTATTCACCATTCTTGGGTCTTTAAAACTTTGTTGATATGTATTAATCCTTGTTATTTCTCAGGCTGACAGCTCCTTCTGGAAACGTACTAAACCGGTTCGGGCGCCGCGTGTAAAGTCCAAGGCCACCAAGAAGGCAGGCAAGAAGAAAGCCGCCGAGTCCTCTGATCCGCCAGAGGACGAAGAATCAGAAGCTGAGGTAAAACTTGACATTCTTACGAGGGAGCTGCAGTAAACCGGCTTCCCGCTTTGTGTTTATTCTTGCTTTATGATTTGTCCCCTTGTACTCCTTTTACTGACAACTTTACTTCCCAGGATGATGCTGAAGCCAGCCATGCCGACCTTGTTGAGGTAATCTTTCTTTCTTCCGAATCCGACCTTGTGCCGGTTAAAAGAATTCGGCGCGCCGTCCGGAAAGTGAAAAGATATCATTCCTGTGCTTACTTAAATCCAAACCTTTCTTTGAAGACACAGCAAGCTGAAGAGCGCCGCACAACCCGGCACAGTGGCCAACGTATTACCTCATCCGGTTTACCAGACACACCAACCCGGAAGCGTCGTCCAGAGGTGACTTGCTCTCCTGAAAAGCGTTATCCCTTAAAGGGTTTCCGCCGATGTCCTCTCAATCCATCTGACCCAAATTATCAGGCCTCTTCCGGTTCGTCCGACGGTTCATCAACCACGCAACTGCCTCCGCTTAAAGTTGCTGCAGGGTATGCAACCGCTGTCCCGTTCGTTCGGTTTACAATTGCTTTGTCCAATTTTGTCTTTATTCCATTCTGAATATTGCAGCACCAAGGCTCGCTTGAGCAAGAAAGCAAAAACCCTTGACCCTACTACGGATGCTGATCCGGAAAAGCCCCCAAGTGATTCTATGGCCTTAGGCCGACCAAGAGGCGTGACTGGTTCAGACGTGACCATGTCCCCAAGTGATCCGGTGGCTTTCGCCTGTCAAGAGGTGTTGCATTGGTTCGGACACGACCAAGCCCCCAAGTGACAAAAAGTTCTGAAAAGCAAAGCCGAGGGTTAAACCGGAGGCCGCTTCACGACAACATCTCCATGTACCCAAACCGGACTTTATACAGAACGGATACCCCGCTTTGGCCGAGGATCCGGTTTATTGCTTTTATTCATAATATATACATTGTCTTGATATATACATAGGTGGAGCCAATGGCTCAGGCATAATAAGGCCGAAGATGAGCTATGTTCCACGGCCTGTTGGTCTCCTCTTCTGACGTGCGTGAGTCTTTCCGCTCTCGAACATCAATCAGATAGTATGACCCGTTGTTCAGATTCTTACTGACCACAAAGGGCCCTTCCCAAGGTGGGGATAGCTTGTGCATATCTGCCTGGTCTTGAATGAGCCGAAGCACCAAGTCTCCTTCCTGGAAGGTTCTGGTTCTAACCCGCCGACTGTGATACCGACGAAGATCCTGCTGGTAAATCGCCGAACGGGCAGCCGCCATATCTCGCTCCTCATCCAGTCGATCCAAATCGTCCTGCCGGGCTGCCTCACTATCAGCCTCAACATAAGCCGCCACGCGGGGCGAGTCATGACGTATATCACAGGGAAGGACCGCCTCCGCTCCATAGACCATAAAGAATGGCGTGTATCCAGTGGATCTGTTTGGTGTAGTATTGATACTCCATATCACGGATGGCAGCTCCTCGACCCAACAACCCGGCGTCCTCACCAAAGGGACCATAAGCCGAGGTTTAATACCCCACAAGATCTCCTGATTAGCTCGTTCCGCTTGACCATTGGACTGCGGGTGGGCCACTGAAGAAACGTCAAGCCGGATGTGCTCTCGTGCACAAAACTCCTTCATGGCTCCCTTGGACAAATTGGTGCCATTGTCCGTGATGATCTTGTGTGAAACCCAAACCGAAAATCACCTTTTGATGAACTGAACCGCCGTGGCGCATCACACTTCTTGACAGGCTCGCCTCGACCCACTTGGTAAACTTATCAACCGCCACCAACAGGTGGGTTTTCTTATCTTTGGACCTTTTGAAAGGTCCAACCATATCCAACCCCAAGTCGCAAGCGGCCAAGTAATTGGAATCATCCTCAATTCCTGGGCGGTACATGAGCTGCGTCTGGAGAACTTTTGGCAACCATCACATCGTCGACCAGATCTTCCGCATCAGCATGGGCAGTCAACCAATAGAAACCGTGGCGAAACGCTTTGGCCACCAAGGATTTTGAACCGGCGTGATGACCACAATCCCCTTCATGGATCTCACGCAATATCTCACGGCCTTCCTCAGGGGACACACAACGCTGAAACACCCCCGACACGCTGCAATGATGCAACTTGCCCTTATGTATGGTCATAGATTTAGACCGCCGAACTATCTGTCGGGCCAGCGTCTCGTCTTCTGGTAACTCGCCCCGATTTATGTATGCCAAATAAGGGAGGGTCCAATCCGGAATGACATGCAAGGCCGCCACCAAGTGAGCCTCCGGATCAGGAATAGCTAAATCGACCTCATCAGGAAGCTTAACTGACGGATTGTGCAGTACGTCAAGGAAAACATTGGGCGGGACCGGTTTACGTTGAGAACCGAGCCGGCTTAAAGCATCCGCCGCCTCGTTCTTCCGGCGATCCACATGGTCCACCTGATAACCCTTAAAGTGTCCTGCAACCATATCCACCTCCCGACGGTACGCAGCCATGAGTGGGTCTTTGGAATCCCAAGTACCTGACACTTGCTGGGCCACCAAGTCCGAGTCACCAAAGCACTTGACCCGACTTAGATTCATCTCCTTAGCCATCCGTAGACCATGGAGCAAAGCTTCATACTCAGCTGCATTGTTAGTACAGGGGAACATTAAGCGAAGAACGTAGCAGAACTTGTCACCTCGTGGGGAAGTTAATACGACTCCAGCCCCCGAGCCCTCCAATTGCCTGGACCCATCAAAGTGGATGGTCCAATAGGTATGATCCGGCTTTTCTTCAGGTGCTTGCAACTCCGTCCAATCATTAATGAAATCCACAAGTGCCTGAGACTTTATTGCCGTCCGAGGCACATACCTTAAACCGTGCGGCCCAAGTTCTATAGCCCACTTAGCAATCCGGCCAGTCGCTTCCCGGTTCTGTATGATATCGCCCAAAGGAGCTGAACTGACCACTGTGATGGGGTGTCCTTGGAAATACTGCTTCAGCTTCCGGCTTGCCATAAAAACTCCATATACCAGCTTCTGCCAATGCGGATATCTTTGTTTGGACTCGATGAGAACCTCGCTGATGTAATACACTGGCCGCTGAACCGGATACTCCTTCCCTACCTCCTTGCGCTCCACCACAATGGCCACGCTGACTGCCCTGGCATTAGCAGCAACATATAACAGGAGCGGCTCCTTGTCAATAGGAGCGGCAAGAACAGGCGGGTTGGCCAGCTGCCGCTTTAAGTCCTCCAATGCCTCATCAGCAGCTGAGCTCCAGACGAACTGATCCGTCTTCTTCAGCATCTGGTACAAAGGAATGGCCTTCTCTCCTAGGCGACTGATAAACCGGCTTAGCGCAGCAATCCGGCCTGCCAAACGTTGGACATCGTTGATACACTTTGGCTTAGCCAGGGAAGTGATAGCTGTAATCTTCTCCGGATTAGCCTCAATCCCCCTATTGGACACAAGGAAACCCAACAACTTGCCTGCCGGAACACCAAAGACGCACTTGGCCGGGTTGAGCATCATCTTGTACACCCGCAAGTTGTCAAAAGTTTCCTTTAAATCCTCAATCAACGTTTCCTTCTGCCTCGATTTCACCACGATATCATCCACATAAGCATGCACGTTACGGCCGATCTGTTCGTGCAAACAATTCTGTACACAACGCTGATAAGTTGCTTGGGCGCTCTTGAGCCCAAAAGGCATAGATACATAGCAGAAGGCTCCAAAAGGGGTGATAAACGCCGTCTTCTCCTGGTCCTTAACCGCCATCTTAATCTGGTGATAACCGGAATACGCATCCAAAAAACTCAAACGCTCACAAACCGCCGTAGCGTCAATGATCTGGTCAATGCGGGGTAGGGCGAAAGGATCTGCTAGACAAGCTTTGTTAAGATCTGTGTAATCCACACACATGCGCCAAGTGCCATTCTTCTTAAGGACCAACACCGGATTAGCAAGCCACTCTGGATGAAAGACTTCAACAATAAACCCTGCCGCTAAGAGCCTAGCAACTTCCTCTCCAATGGCCTTGCGCCTTTCCTCATTGAACCGGCGAAGAAACTGCTTTACCGGTCTGTACTTGGGATCAACATTAAGAGTGTGCTCAGCGAGCTCCCTCGGTACACCTGGCATGTCAGAAGGCTTCCATGCAAAAATGTCCCGATTCTCACGGATGAACTCGATGAGCGCGCTTTCCTATTTAGGATCCAAGTTGGCACTGATGGTGAACTGCTTGGACGAATCGCCGGGCACAAAATCAACAAGTTTTGTCTCAGCTGCCGATTTGAACCTTAAATCCGGATCGTGATCTGTAGTTGGCTTCTTCAAAGGGGTCATATCCGTCGGATCAACATTGTCCTTATAATACTTTAACTCTTCAGTGGCACAAACCGACTCTGCATAAGCCGCATCACCTTCCTCACACTCCAAAGCAATCCGACGGCTACCATGAAACGTTATCGTCCCTTTGTGACCCGGCATTTTCAGCTGCAAATAAACATAACAGGGGCGTGCCATAAACTTAGCATAAGCCGGCCGCCCAAAAAGGGCGTGGTAAGGACTTTGAATTTTCACCACCTCAAACGTCAATGTTTCCGATCTGGAGTCATGTTCATCCCCAAAGGTCACCTCCAGAGCTATCTTACCGATCGGGTATGCCGACTTGCCAGGCACCACACCGTGAAACACTGTGCTGGACGGCCTAAGATGCCTATCTGTTAACCCCATACGCCGGAAGGTCTCATAGTACAGGATGTTGATGCTGCTCCCTCCATCCATAAGCACCTTGGTGAACTTGTAGCCTCCCACCTGAGGTGCCACTACTAGGGCTAGCTGACCTGGATTGTAAACTCGGGGAGGGTGATCCTCTCTGCTCCATACAATAGGTTGCTCTGACCAACGCAGGTAATGCGGTGCGGCCGGTTCAACAACACTGACCGCCCGCTGCTGAAGTTTACGGTCCCGTCTGTCCAAGCTAGTGGTAAAGACATGATACTGCCCACTGTTTAACTGCTTTGGATTACTTTGGTAACCCGACTGCTGCTGTTGCTGATTGTATCCCCCTTGGTTCTGATTGTTTTGATTACCTTGACTGTTCTGATTACTCTGACCGCCTTGACCGCCCGGATTACCACCGAATCCCGGGCCGGAATTTCCTCCACCATAACCCGGGGCGGATCCTGAACCGCCGCCGGGTCCCTGATCATACCGGAGAGAGTTTTTAAACTCCTGCATAATATAACAATCCTTCCAGAGGTGATTCGCCGGTGCCTCCTTCGTCCCATGCTTCGGACAAGGTTGATTCAACAAGTAATTCAAACGCTCCGGATTGTGACCTTGTGCACCACCCCGGTTTGATTGCCTACCTTTACGCCGCTGTCCCTTGTCCTGTGCGTTGGTGTTGGCCACGAAGCCCATGTTACCGTTAGCCTTACGCTTGTTTCCTCCATTGCACGAATGATCTGCTGGCTTCGGAATTGCTATTCTGTTTTCCTTCCTGCTTCGTCATCTTCGACTCGGGGTCCTTGGTACTGTCGAGTCAGCATACTTTACCAAAACGCCCATGGCGTGCCCATGTCATTGCAAAAACGCTTCATGCGACCCAGCTTCAACTTCAACGGCTCGAACCGGCAGTTGGCTTCTAGGGTTAAGATAGCAGAATCCGTGTTGATCCGGTCTGATGAATGTAAGACCTCTGAAACGCGGCGCACCCAATGTGTTGTAGATTCCCCCTCTGCTTGGACACAAGCCGCCAAATCCACCACAGACATGGGCTGCTTACAGGTATCCTTGAAATTCTGAATGAACCGGGTCCGTAGCTGGGTCCACGAACTAACTGAATTGGGTGGCAGATTTTTCAACCAAGTACGGGCCGTACCTTCCAACATCATGGTGAAATACTTTGCACACGCAGCTTCGTTCACATCCAGCATCTCCATGGCCATCTCATAGCTTTCTATCCACGCTTCTGGAGCCAGATCTGCGGTGTAGTTGGGCACCTTTGCGGGGTCCTTTGAAGTCTTTAGGAAAGCGCACATTGCGTAAAGCGGGGACGAGACAAGGTACCCCCAATGATCCGGACGTGACCCCTGGTTCAAAGATGGTCGGACGAACCGGCGCGAGCTGATGGTCCTCATGTTGCGCTGCTAACTCGGCCTCCCTGCGCGCCCTGGCCCGGTCCACCACCACTTGAGCATCTTCGAAGCCACCAGCCGGGTTGTTGCCTCGAGGCGGACCGTGCTGCGCGTTGCTTGACACGGCCGGTTCATCTGCACGCCGGCTATAACTCCGGCTTGGGCAGGGGGTGGAGTGGATCCGATCCCGACTGTATGAATATGCCTCCTGCTGAGCCAGGGCCGTCTTGAGGAGCTCCTTGACCCGGCGAGTTTCGACTGCCTGTGGTGAATCGCCCTCGATCGGAATCGCCTCCAACCGCGCCGCAGCCGCGACAAGGTTATCCATCGGGTTGGAATAGTGACCGGAGGTGTACGCACGATGCAGGGTGCGCCGTGTCTTTGGCGAGGCAGATCTATCACACGGGGTTGAACCGGCGCGGCCGCCCAGTGCTTCCGGCCGGTTTACCACCGGTGGCGGATTACTGGTCCCTGCCCCTGGGGTATTGAAGAGCTCTCTTCCCTCGAAAACCGAAGGCAAGCGGGATCTGTACTTCCTTTTCATGACTTCATGTGAGGCACTCGATCCAAAGATGAGCCTATAAGCTGCGCATCCAGCGGCCCGTTCGCGCCATCCTCACGTCCGCGGCTGCCAGTCCGCTTTAGCTTTAGTGATCTGTTCCCTCACCTTTGCAATCTCCGCGTTGTGCAGGTCCTGATCCGGCGGATTAGCCTCTGCCATGAGCACAGCCAATGCGTCGAAAAGTTCTGACAAAACTTGAGCGGCGGGCGCAGGGCCTCCTTCGGCTGCCATCACGCTGTTGAACCGGCGACTAGGGCGCCATGATCGAAGAGTGAAGCGCCGCCTGCGTACCGGCCATGAAGATCCCAACCTGGGTGGGTAGATCGAAGGGGTCCGGATTACTCTCACCGTCGGAACAACCCCGATCGGCCATCTTGCGGTTGGTACAGAGACTCCGTTTCTCCGGTGACGACTTCGTCGCCAGAGTAGACAACGGTTTCGCCGCCGGATGCTGATCCATCCTCGTAGTCTCCGTGGACGACTCCCACGAAAGCACGCCTGACCGCCGGTTTAGCAAAGGCAGGACTCTTCCTTGCCCGCTGAGCCGTCTCGACGAGGTCGGTACAGATGTCCGGCCCAGGCCCTGGCTCGCCGATCTTGCCGATGAATACATGTATACCGCCAAAGGGGACCCGGTATCCGTACTCAACTGAGCCGGCCTCGGGGCCCCAGTCCGCATCGTCGATGTAGAGCTTGTCGCGACGACTCTTAGTCATCCGGCCCACAGCATAGCCTTCGAGTCCTTCGAACTTTCCCTCTAAGATCATCAAACCGTCGCGCGATAGCCCCACGGTGGGCGCCAACTGCCGTGGAGTTGTCACGGCAGATGTCCTCATGAAAGGACTTAGTCGTAGGGCCATCGCACGGGTTAACCTAGAGGGGTTAAAGCGGACACAAGACACGGGATTTATACTGGTTCGGCCCCTTCGATGAAGGTAAAAACCTACGTCCAGTTGTGATGGGGTTGATGTGATTTCGGTGACTAGGGAGCAATAGCTTCGCCTTAGCCTCCGAATCCTCTCTCCTTAATCCGCCGCCGGGTCGTCCCCTTATATATACGGGTTGACACCCGGCCGGTCCACAGAGTCCCGATCCGGCTCATACAAGTGTCCGGCTCGGTCTCTTCTCTCTTGTCTTACAACACAAGTTACAACACTAAGGCGGTTTACATAAATGGACCTTAAGTCGCCTCTGGGCTCCGGGCCTCCTCCGTGAGCCTGGATCATGGACGAGGGTAAACCGCCCCTCCAGGGTGGTTCACACTCAGTAGTTGTGTCCCCAACACTATGGATCCAATCCAACAGGTACATAGCTAAGCTAAGGTAGCACCACCGATATATACAGACCCACAATGAACGTGTCTGTCATATATATCTGGCCATGGGCTGGGCGGGGGCCGGGCGTAAGAAAGCCACGGCAGAAAACTGAGACCCAGGCCCTACCATCGGGCCTACTTTTCAAGCCCAAGCCCGGCCCATCTGGTAAAAAGCCCTGAAAAGCCCTTAGGTCTTAGGGCCGTGGGCGGGCCTCTTCCTTAAAATGCCAATATGCCAAGCCCAAGCCCGTCCAGGCCACTGCCGGTGGGGTCCAAACTCTGGCCCAAGCCCGCCCACGGCAAGCCCATCGAGCCTAGGCTCTGGATTTTAGTGCCGGGTCTGGTGGGCCGACAGAATGTGCTGCGTGGTGGGCGGCATGATGGAGCCGTCGCTGCGGCCCTCACTTCTGCAACTCCACGTTGGCGTGCCACCGATGTCCATCACGAAGCCCAGAGTTCTTTGAGCTCGCGGTACTCCTGGCAGATGGCACAATACTCGAGCTAGCAGAAGTGGACGCAACAGTCCGGGAAGGGGGTCTCCCGGAGCCTGTACTGGGCGCGCATCTTGGTGTGGTAGACACATGAGTAGATCCACTGGCACTGCTATCCCGGCAGCACCCCCACCGCCACGTACAGCATCGCGCCGGCGTCGCTCGCCATGGCCATATTTTCTACTGTGGTGGTCAAGGCGTTTGGAGAGTACTTTGATCGAACCAACTATCGCAGACATCGAAGGGCTCCTAGCACTATCGAAAAGCAAGAGGGTGTCCAGGTATGCTTGGATCGTTGGATTGCATGCACTGAAAATTTAAGAACTACTCATATGCTCAAAAACAGCAATATCAGGGAACATTGCAAGAAGCCCACATCGTTCTTAAAGCAGTTGCATCGACCGCTGGATTTCACACTCTTTCTTTAGCATGCCCGGGTCACATAATGACATCAACATTCTCAAGTGGTCTTCATTGCTCGCTATGTTGACTATGGGACTAGCTTCCATGCAACTATACCAGCAATGTTCATGACTACCACATGAGCTACTATATTTGTGATGATACCTATCCTTCGTGGGCGACCTTCATGAACAGCATCTTTGAGCCAAAGGGTAGAAAAAAAAATCTCACTTTGCCCCAAGACAAGAAGAAGCTAGAAAATATGTGGAGAGGCATTTGGAGTGCTCCAAGCCTGTTTTGAAGTTGTTCGAGTACCTACAAAAATATGAGATCTGGAGGCGTTGTGGATGGTGATGACAACTTGTGGTCATGTACAACATGATTATGGAGGATGAGGGTAAGGCATTTTGCATTGGTCTGGATTTTGAGCAGATGGGTGATCCTGTCAAACCTCCACCACGGATCCGCTTCGTTTTAGGATTTCAATCAAATGTATCAACATATTCGGCATCAAGGAACTCATGAGTAGCTTCAGAATGATTTGATTGAGCATATGTAGATGCTTCAAGGGAACAACAAGAACATATGTCGGACAAAGTTGAATTTAAATTGGAACAATTTTATTTAAAAACTTTATATTTTGATTGTAATTTATATTTAAACTATTGTTCCACTGGAATATTTCCATGCTATTTATGGATGAGTTGTGTTATACCTATAGTTATTTGGGGTGCCTCGAAGATAGGAAAAAACAGGGACCGACATTTGGTGCACAGGGTTGGAACGTTGGCTCTCCTATCGGTGTCCGCGTATGTTTTCTGTGTATGTTTCCGGGTTCTGCGTTCGAGCTGCCCCTTTGATATCGATATTTTAAAGCAAATAGATACCTCTACTGCAAACGAAACAGCGCTTATTTGTAATTTAGTGCGTCGAAGAGGAATATAAGATAACTAGCACAAATGCATCTTAAACTGTAACGTTATTAAATACATCACTTCAGAGGGAGCTTGCCATCACAGAGGAACTTCTGAGCATTCTCATCGTAAATCGGTCATGGTGCTCGACAGATAGTAGCAGAATTTGGTGTTGAAGTCCATGAAATATTTGCAATATAGATTGCTTCCATCCATGAGTTATGAGATACAATCAAACTGAAGCATGACTATGAATTGGAGCTATATTTGGACAAAGGAAGGATATGATGCGGAAATTTGAAGTGGTAAAGACGTGATACCTCAGAGAGAGAGAGAGAGAGAGAGAGAGAGAGAGAGAGAGAGAGAGAGAGAGAGTTGTGTACATATCACATCGCAGTGGTATAGAGCTATTAGTGCATCCCAATGATGCAAATGTCAGGCGTTATCCTCATTTAAAAAAATGTTATGAGTATAAGAATAGGGAAATAGACAATATGTATAGTACACACATGTTATCATTGTAGTGATAAATCAGTACATCATACTCCCTCTGTACCTAAATATAGGTCGCTGGAGTAGCTCAATTTCAGCTACTCCAGCGACTTATATTATGGTACAGAGGGAGTACACTGTTGTTGCATAGCTAGTGGTGCAGTGATACACCATAGATGGTGCAAAATTTTACAAGTCGCAAAAACTTTTTCTTTTGGCAGAAGCCCATACTGTCTTCCTTTCTAATTACTTGAAGTTCTAGCCTTGTTCTAAGTCAAACTTATTTAAGTCTGATTTTTTTCGATAAAGGACTTCTCATTGAATAGATATATCGAGGTGATACAATCGTATCGAAAGAAATCCCGGCATCTACATAGCTAGATGCACACAGCCAAAAAGTTCAGAGCACCCTAAAAAAATTCGATACAATGCCCAACAATAAATCGTGTCCAGCCACGTACAGCATCGCGCCGGCGTCGCTCGCCATGGCCATATTTTCTACTGTGGTGGTCAAGGCGTTTGGAGAGTACTTTGATCGAACCAACTATCGCAGACATCGAAGGGCTCCTAGCACTATCGAAAAGCAAGAGGGTGTCCAGGTATGCTTGGATCGTTGGATTGCATGCACTGAAAATTTAAGAACTACTCATATGCTCAAAAAACAGCAATATCAGGAACATTGCAAGAAGCCCACATCGTTCTTAAAGCAGTTGCATCGACCGCTGGATTTCACACTCTTTCTTTAGCATGCCCGGGTCACATAATGACATCAACATTCTCAAGTGGTCTTCATTGCTCGCTATGTTGACTATGGGACTAGCTTCCATGCAACTATACCAGCAATGTTCATGACTACCACATGAGCTACTATATTTGTGATGATACCTATCCTTCGTGGGCGACCTTCATGAACAGCATCTTTGAGCCAAAGGGTAGAAAAAAAAATCTCACTTTGCCCCAAGACAAGAAGAAGCTAGAAAATATGTGGAGAGGCATTTGGAGTGCTCCAAGCCTGTTTTGAAGTTGTTCGAGTACCTACAAAAATATGAGATCTGGAGGCGTTGTGGATGGTGATGACAACTTGTGGTCATGTACAACATGATTATGGAGGATGAGGTAAGGCATTTTGCATTGGTCTGGATTTTGAGCAGATGGGTGATCCTGTCAAACCTCCACCACCGGATCCGCTTACGTTTTAGGATTTCAATCAAATGTATCAACATATTCGGCATCAAGGAACTCATGAGTAGCTTCAGAATGATTTGATTGAGCATATGTAGATGCTTCAAGGGAACAACAAGAACATATGTCGGACAAAGTTGAATTTAAATTGGAACAATTTTATTTAAAAACTTTATATTTTGATTGTAATTTATATTTAAACTATTGTTCCACTGGAATATTTCCATGCTATTTATGGATGAGTTGTGTTATACCTATAGTTATTTGGGGTGCCTCGAAGATAGGAAAAAACAGGGACCGACATTTGGTGCACAGGGTTGGAACGTTGGCTCTCCTATCGGTGTCCGCGTACGTTTTCTGTGTATGTTTCCGTGTTCTGCGTTCGAGCTGCCCCTGTGATATCGATATTTTAAAGCAAATAGATACCTCTACTGCAAACGAAACAGCGCTTATTTGTAATTTAGTGCGTCGAAGAGGAATATAAGATAACTAGCACAAATGCATCTTAAACTGTAACGTTATTAAATACATCACTTCAGAGGGAGCTTGCCATCACAGAGGAACTTCTGAGCATTCTCATCGTAAATCGGTCATGGTGCTCGACAGATAGTAGCAGAATTTGGTGTTGAAGTCCATGAAATATTTGCAATATAGATTGCTTCCATCCATGAGTTATGAGATACAATCAAACTGAAGCATGACTATGAATTGGAGCTATATTTGGACAAAGGAAGGATATGATGCGGAAATTTGAAGTGGTAAAGACGTGATACCTCAGAGAGAGAGAGAGAGTTGTACATATCACATCGCAGTGGTATAGAGCTATTAGTGCATCCCAATGATGCAAATGTCAGGCGTTATCCTCATTTAAAAAATGTTATGAGTATAAGAATAGGAAATAGACAATATGTATAGTACACACATGTTATCATTGTAGTGATAAATCAGTACATCATACTCCTCTGTACCTAAATATGGGTCGCTGGAGTAGCTCAATTTCAGCTACTCCAGCGACTTATATTATGGTACAGAGAATACACTATTGTTGCATAGCTAGTGGTGCAGTGATACACCATAGATGGTGCAAAATTTTACAAGTCATAAAAACTTTTCTTTTGGCAGAAGCCCATACTGTCTCCTTTCTAATTACTTGAAGTTCTAGCCTTGTTCTAAGTCAAACTTATTTAAGTCTGATTTTTTCGATAAAGGACTTCTCATTGAATAGATATATCGAGGTGATACAATCGTATCGAAGAAATCCCGGCATCTACATAGCTAGATGCACACAGCCAAAAGTTCAGAGCACCCTAAAAAATTCGATACAATGCCCAACAATAAATCGTGTCCAGCCTATGGAGCGGTAGATCCTATCCGTAAATCACACCGCCATCCAAGGGGATAGAAAACCTCTCTTGGCCGTACGCTCCAGCCGTGTAGACGCCATCATAAAAAGGTCCCTGGCCTCCGGCTTCTGCAGGATAGACCAAGTACGAAGCCATCGTGTACAAATATGAATAACCTGCATAGGAGATGAGACACATTTATTGTTAAAAACCACATCATTCCTGGTAAACCACATTGCCCAGCATAAGGCCGCCGCTCCCACAAGAATGTGTGCAGAAAATTGTTTATCAATACCTCGCAACTAGTTGCCGAAAATATTCCGTGCACTACGTGGTGGGTATAAATTCAAAGCTACTTTGACAATGGCCTAAACTGCCTGAGCGAACTTGCACTAAAAAAATAAGTGTTTGATAGACGCGTCATGTTGGCAAAAGACACATGTCTTGGAACCATGCCAGTTTTG
This sequence comes from Aegilops longissima, assembly GCA_021605205.1. Lineage (NCBI taxonomy): Eukaryota > Viridiplantae > Streptophyta > Magnoliopsida > Poales > Poaceae > Aegilops > Aegilops longissima. The sequence goes on along the minus strand of CM038677.1, from coordinate 22,523,396 downwards.
TCGTGCCAGATTATCTCTAGTTAAGATGACTCCTTTGTTTAGAACCCAGAGAAAAATCTTCACTCTTAGAGGAATATTTAGCTTCCACAATTTCCTGTTATCTAATGGAACATCACAATGAACCATTGCATCATACATGGATTTGATCAAAAAAATTCATTCTGATGCAAGTTCCATGAAAAGTGTCAGCTCATCGGACAGTTGAATGTCCTCCAAGCGAGTGAGTAATTCATTCCATGGTGTCGACGAGTGCCCAAAAGATCCCTGAGAAAGAAATATTAGGTTTTCTTGTCCTAAGACTTGTTTGATCGTGACAAATTTATGTCCGACAATCCGGTAAAAGCTCGGATATTGCACTATTAGTGAGTTGTTCCCTAGCCAGGTATCTTCCGAGAAACGAACCTGAGAACCGTCCCTAACCGAGAAGGTCCCAAATTGATAGAAGAATTCCTTGGCCTTCATGACACAACTCCAAAAATGTGAATCCCCAGTTTTCCAATGAATTTGAGAAATGGCATTGGATCCCACATACTTGTTGCGAATGATTTCCTGTCATACTCCATTCTCAATGAGTAGTTTATAAACCCACTTGCTGAGAAGAGAAATGTTTTTAATCTCAAGGTCTTTGATTCCCAGGCCTCCTTGACTTTTGGGTTTGCATAATACGCTCCACCTAGCTAGTCGATATTTCTTGGTTTCATTATCACACTGCCAAAAATATCTGGATCTAAAGTAGTCTAGACGCTGCAGAACCCCTTTCGGCAGGTGGAAGAATGACAACATATATATAACCATGTTACTTAGGACATAATTGATCAAGATCAACCGCCCCCCCTAAGACAAGAGTTTGTCCTTCCAACTGGCTAAACGTTTCTCAAGTCTCTCTTCCACATGCTTTCACTCAGCGATAGTTAAACGCCGATAGTGTATGGGAATACACAGATACCGAATCGGAAACTGCTTGAGCTGGCATCCAAAAATCCCAGCATACTCAGGTGCTGATTCTGCAGCATCACCAAAGCAAAAAAGTTCGAGCTTATGAAAATTAATTTTGAGGCCAGAAAGTTCCTGAAAAGCACATAAGAGCAGCTTGAGATTTCTTGCCTTATCTAGATCATGATCCATGAATAGTATCGTGTCATCCACATATTGTAGAATGGATAGACCATCTTCTACCAAGTGTGGAATGGCCCCACTAATTGGACCATACAACTTAGCCCGCTCAACAAGGGTAGTTAGCATGTCGGCCACAATATTAAACAGAATAGGAGATCCGGGGTCGCCTTGACGAAGCCCCTTCCTTGTCTGAAAATAGTTGCCAACGTCATCGTTAACTTTTACGAACACACTTCCTCCAGAGACAATGCTCTCTACCCAGCAACACCATTTTTATGAAACCCCTTCATGTGCAAGGTTTGCAACAGGAAGGGACACTTAACTTTATCGTAGGCTTTCTCAAAATCAATTTTAAGAATGACACCGTTCAACTTTTTGTGGTGCAGTTTATGTGCAGTTTTGTGCAGGGCCACTCCATCTAATATGTTGCAACCTTGCATAAATGTTGTTTGAGTGGGTTTTACGACATGGTCAGCTACACCGTTCAACCGATTAGTCACTACCTTCGTAATTTTTTTAAAACTTTCAGAAGGCAAATCGGTCGATATTGTTGAATACGACTAGCCCCCTTAATCTTAGGCAATAGGATAATTTCCCAAAAGTTTAAACAAGAAATATCAAGGTCCTCGAAATGCAGTTGGTTAAACAACTGAACCAAGTCTGCCTTAATCACGTCCCAAAAGCATTGATAGAACTCTGCGGAAAACCATCCGGTCCCGGCGCCTTGTTGTGTTCCATCTGAAACACCGCAGTTCGAATTTCCTCCTTAGAAAATAGAGAGGTTAGGAATTCATTTTCCGCTTCCGTAACTTGAGTAATGTCATGAGTAACGGATTCGTCCAGCTAAAAATTAGTTTCAGCTGAAGGCCCAAAAAGGTCTTTGTAAAATTTAGTGATAAAATTTCTAAGTGGTACGTCCCCCTCTATTCGCCCTTCCTCCCGGTCAAGGGCGAATATACACTTCCTTCTATGTCTGCCATTGGCTGGCATTTGAAAGTATTTCGTATTATCATCACCTTGCACCAGCGAATCCTCCTTGCTACGTTGGTACCAGTTAATCTCTTCCTCACATAGTAGGCGGGCAATCTGCTCGTTAAGATTGCTTTTTTGCTCAATCTCAACAGCAGACAGAGGCCTCACCTCCGCTATTTTATCAACGGAATCAATTAAGGTAGACAATCACAATTTTTCTTTTTTGTAGATGCCAGCAGTGTGCTTGGCCCATCCTCGAAGGAATCAACGCAAGGCGCGGATTCAATGAGAACCTCGCTGATGTAATACACTGGCCGCTGAACCGGATACTCCTTCCCTGCCTCCTTGCACTCCACCACAATGGCCACGCTGACTGCCCTGGCATTAGCAGCAACATATAACAGGAGCGGCTCCTTGTCAATAGGAGCGGCAAGAACAGGCGGGTTGGCCAGCTGCCGCTTTAAGTCCTCCAATGCCTCATCAGCGGCTGAGCTCCAGACGAACTGATCCGTCTTCTTCAGCATCTGGTACAAAGGAATGGCCTTCTCTCCTAGGCGACTGATAAACCGGCTTAGCGCAGCAATCCGGCCTGCCAAACGTTGGACATCGTTGATACACTTTGGCTTAGCCAGGAAGTGATAGCTGTAATCTTCTCCAGTTAGCCTCAATCCCCCTATTGGACACAAGGAAACCCAACAACTTGCTGCGGAACACCAAAGACGCACTTGGCGGGTTGAGCATCATCTTGTACACCCGCAAGTTGTCAAAGTTTCCTTTAAATCCTCAATCAACGTTTCCTTCTGCCTCGATTTCACCACGATATCATCCACATAAGCATGCACGTTACAGCCGATCTGTTAGTGCAAACAATTCTGTACCTACGCTGATAAGTTGCTTGGGCGCTCTTGAGCCCAAAGGCATAGATACATAGCGAAGGCTCCAAAGGGGTGATAAACGCCGTCTTCTCCTGGTCCTTAACCGCCATCTTAATCTGGTGATAACGGAATCGCATCAAAAACTCAAACGCTCACAACCCGCCGTAGCGTCAATGATCTGGTCAATGCGGGGTAGGGCGAAAGGATCTGCTAGACAAGCTTTGTTAAGATCTGTGTAATCCACACACATGCGCCAAGTGCCATTCTTCTTAAGGACCAACACCGGATTAGCAAGCCACTCTGGATGAAAGACTTCAACAATAAACCCTGCCGCTAAGAGCCTAGCAACTTCCTCTCCAATGGCCTTGCGCCTTTCCTCATTGAACCGGCGAAGAAACTGCTTTACCGGTCTGTACTTGGGATCAACATTAAGAGTGTGCTCAGCGAGCTCCTCGGTACACCCGGCATGTCGGAAGGCTTCCATGCAAAATGTCCCGATTCTCACGGATGAACTTCGATGGTAGCGCTTTCCTATTTAGGATCCAAGTTGGCATTGATGGTGAACTGCTTGGACGAATCGCGGGCACAAAATCAACAAGTTTTGTCTCAGCTGCCGATTTGAACTTTAAATCCGGATCGTGCTCTGTAGTTGGCTTCTTCAAAGGGTCATATCCGTCGGATCAACATTGTCCTTATAATACTTTAACTCTTGATGGCACAAACCGACTCTGCATAAGCCGCATCACCTTCCTCACACTCCAAAGCAATCCGCGGCTACCATGAAGCGTTATCGTCCTTTGTGACCCGGCATTTTCAGCTGCAAATAAAAATAACGAGGCGTGCCATAAACTTAGCATAAGCGGCCGCCCAAAAGGGCGTGGTAAGGACTTTGAATTTTCACCACCTCAAGCGTCAATGTTTCCGATCTGAGTCATGTTCATCCCCAAAGGTCACCTCGAGCTATCTTACCGATCGGGTATGCCGACTTGCGGGCACCACACCGTGAAACATCTGCTGGGCGGCCTAAGATGCCTATCTGTTAACCCCATCGCGGAAGGTCTCATAGTACAGGATGTTGATGCTGCTCCCTCCATCCATAAGCACCTTGGTGAACTTGTAGCCTCCCACCTGAGGTGCCACTACTAGGGCTAGCTGACCTGGATTGTAAACCCGGGGAGGGTGATCCTCTCTGCTCCATACAATAGGTTGCTCTGACCAACGCAGGTAATGCGGTGCGGCCGGTTCAACAACACTGACCGCCCGCTGCTGAAGTTTACGGTCCCGTCTGTCCAAGCTAGTGGTAAAGACATGATACGCCTTCGTTTAACTGCTTTGGATTACTTTGGTAACCCGATTGCTGCTTTTGCTGATTGTATCCCCTTGGTTCGATTGTTTTGATTACCTTGGCTATTACGATTACTCGACCGCCTTGACCGCCCGGATTACCACGAATCCGGGCGAATTTCCTCCACCATAACCCGGGGCGGATCCTGAACCGCCGCCGGGTCCCTGATCATACCGGAGAGAGTTTTTAAACTCCTGCATAATATAACAATCCTTCCGAGGTGATTAGCGGTGCCTCCTTCGTCCCATGCTTGGACAAGGTTGATTCAACAAGTAATTCAAACGCTCCGGATTGTGACCTTGTGCACCACCCGGTTTGATTGCCTACCTTCGCCGCTGTCCCTTGTCACATGCGTTGGTGTTGGCCAAGCCCATGTTACCGTTAGCCTTACGCTTGTTTCCTCCATTGCCTGAATGATGCTGCTGGCTTCTGGAATTGCTATTCTGTTTTCCCTTCCCTGCTTCGTCATCTTCAGACTCGGGGTCCTTGGTACTGTCAGAGTCAGCATACTTTACCAAAACGCCCATGAGCGTGCCCATGTCATTGCAAAAACGCTTCATGCGACCCAGCTTCAACTTCAACGGCTCGAACCGGCAGTTGGCTTCTAGGGTTAAGATAGCAGAATCCGTGTTGATCCGGTCTGATGAATGTAAGACCTCTGAAACGCGGCGCACCCAATGTGTTGTAGATTCCCCCTCTGCTTGGACACAAGCTGCCAAATCCACCACAGACATGGGCTGCTTACAGGTATCCTTGAAATTCTGAATGAACCGGGTCCGTAGCTGGGTCCACGAACTAACTGAATTGGGTGGCAGATTTTTCAACCAAGTACGGGCCGTACCTTCCAACATCATGGTGAAATACTTTGCACACGCAGCTTCGTTCACATCCAGCATCTCCATGGCCATCTCATAGCTTTCTATCCACACTTCTGGAGCCAGATCTGCGGTGTAGTTGGGCACCTTGCGGGGTCCTTTGAAGTCTTTAGGCAAGCGCACATTGCGTAAAGCGGGGACGAGACAAGGTACCCCCAATGATCCGGACGTGACCCCTGGTTCAAAGATGGTCGGACGAACCGGCGCGAGCTGATGGTCCTCATGTTGCGCTGCTAACTCGGCCTCCCTGCGCGCCCTGGCCCGGTCCACCACCACTTGAGCGTCTTTGAAGCCACCAGCCGGGTTGTTGCCTCGAGGCGGACCGTGCTGCGCGTTGCTTGACACGGCCGGTTCATCTGCACGCCGGCTATAACTCCGGCTTGGGCGGGGGGTGGAGTGGATCCGATCCCGACTGTATGAATATGCCTCCTGCTGAGCCAGGGCCGTCCTGAGGAGCTCCTTGACCCGGCGAGTTTATTTCGCTGTGGTGAATCGCCCTCGATCGAATCGCCTCCAACCGCGCCGCAGCGCGACAAGGTTATCCATCGGGTTGGAATAGTGACCGGAGGTGTCTGCGCGATGCAGGGTGCCCGGTGTCTTTGGCGAGGCAGATCTATCACACGGGTTGAACGGCGCGGCCGCCCAGTGCTTCGGCGGTTTACCACGGTGGCGGATTACTGGTCCCTGCCCCTGGGGTATTGAAGAGCTCTCTTCCCTCGAAAACCGAAGGCAAACGGGATCTGTACTTCCTTTTCATGACTTCATGTGAGGCACTCTGATCCAGCATGAGCCTATAAGCCTGCGCATCCAAAGCGGCCCGTTCCGCCGCCATCCTCACGTCCGCGGCTGCCAGGTCCGCTTTAGCTTTAGTGATCTGTTCCCTCACCTTTGCAATCTCCGCGTTGTGCAGGTCCTGATCCGGCGGATTAGCCTCTGCCATGAGCACAGCCAATGCGTCGAAAAGTTCTGACAAAACTTGAGCCGGCGGGCGCACAGGGCCTCCTTCCCCGGCTGCCATCACCGCTGTTGAACCGGCAACTAGGGGCGCCGCGGTCGAAGAGTGAAGCGCCGCCTGCGTACCGGCCATGAAGATCCCAACCCGGTTGGGTAGATCGAAGGGGTCCGGATTACTCTCACCGTCGGAACAACCCCCGATCTGGCCATCTTGCAGTTGGTACAGAGACTCCGTTTCTCCGGCTGACGACTCGTCGCCAGAGTAGACAACGGTTTCGCCGCCGGATGCTGATCCATCCTCGTAGTCCCCGTGGACGACTCCCACGAAAGCACGCCTGACCGCCGGTTTAGCCAAGGCAGGACTCTTCCTTGCCCGCTGAGCCGTCTCGACGAGGTCGGTACAGATGTCCGGCCCAGGCCCTGGCTCGCCGATCTTGCCGATGAATACGTGTATACCGCCAAAGGGGACCCGGTATCCGTACTCAACTGAGCCGGCCTCGGGGCCCCAGTCCGCATCGTCGATGTAGAGCTTGTCGCGACGACTCTTAGTCATCCGGCCCACAGCATAGCCTTCGAGTCCTTCGAACTTGCCCTCTAAGATCATCAAACCGTCGCGCGATAGCCCCACGGTGGGCGCCAACTGTCGTGGAGTTGTCACGGCAGATGTCCTCATGAAAGGACTTAGTTGTAGGGCCATCGCACGGGTTAACCTAGAGGGGTTAAAGCGGACACAAGACACGGGAGTTATACTGGTTGGCCCCTTCGATGAAGGTAAAACCTACGTCCGGTTGTGATGGGGTTGATGTGATTTCGGTGACCAGGAGCAATAGCCGCCTTAGCCTCGAATCCTCTCTCCTTAATCCGCCATTGGGTCGTCCCCTTATATATCTGGGTTGACACCGGCGGTCCTGAGTCGATCCGGCTCATACAAGTGTCCGGCTCGGTCTCTTCTCTCTTGTCTTACAACACAAGTTACAACACTAAGGCGGTTTACATAAATGGACCTTAAGTCGCCTCTGGGCTCCGGGCCTCCTCCGTGGGCCTGGATCATGGACGAGGGTAAACCGCCCCTCCAGGGCGGTTCACACTCAGTAGTTGTGTCCCCAACACTATGGATCCAATCCAACAGGTACATAGCTAAGCTAAGGTAGCACCACCGATATATACAGACCCACAATGAACGTGTCTGTCATATATATCTGGCCATGGGCTGGGCGGGGGCCGGGCGTAAGAAAGCCACGGCAGAAAACTGAGACCCAGGCCCTACCATCGGGCCTACTTTTCAAGCCCAAGCCCGGCCCATCTGGTAAAAAGCCCTGAAAAGCCCTTAGGTCTTAGGGCCGTGGGCCGGGCCTCTTCCTTAAAATGCCAATATGCCAAGCCCAAGCCCGTCCAGGCCCTGCCGGTGGGGTCCAAACTCTGGCCCAAGCCCGGCCCACGGGCAAGCCCATCGAGCCTAGGCTCTGGATTTTAGTGCCGGGTCTGGGTGGGCCGACAGGAATGTGCTGCGTGGTGGGCGGCATGATGGAGCCGTCGCTGCGGCCCTACTGCTTCTGCAACTCCACGTTGGCGTGCCACCCGATGTCCATCACGAAGCCCAGGTTGCTGAGCTCGCGGTACTCCTGGCAGATGGCACAATACTCGAGCTAGCAGAAGTGGACGCAACAGTCCGGGAAGGGGGTCTCCCGGAGCCTGTACTGGGCGCGCATCTTGGTGTGGTAGACACATGAGTAGATCCACTGGCACTGCTATCCCGGCAGCACCCCCACCGCCACGTACAGCATCGCGCCGGCGTCGCTCGCCATGGCCATATTTTCTACTGTGGTGGTCAAGGCGTTTGGAGAGTACTTTGATCGAACCAACTATCGCAGACATCGAAGGGCTCCTAGCACTATCGAAAAGCAAGAGGGTGTCCAGGTATGCTTGGATCGTTGGATTGCATGCACTGAAAATTTAAGAACTACTCATATGCTCAAAAAACAGCAATATCAGGAACATTGCAAGAAGCCCACATCGTTCTTAAAGCAGTTGCATCGACCGCTGGATTTCACACTCTTTCTTTAGCATGCCCGGGTCACATAATGACATCAACATTCTCAAGTGGTCTTCATTGCTCGCTATGTTGACTATGGGACTAGCTTCCATGCAACTATACCAGCAATGTTCATGACTACCACATGAGCTACTATATTTGTGATGATACCTATCCTTCGTGGGCGACCTTCATGAACAGCATCTTTGAGCCAAAGGGTAGAAAAAAAAATCTCACTTTGCCCCAAGACAAGAAGAAGCTAGAAAATATGTGGAGAGGCATTTGGAGTGCTCCAAGCCTGTTTTGAAGTTGTTCGAGTACCTACAAAAATATGAGATACGGAGACGTTGTGGATGGTGATGACAACTTGTGGTCATGTACAACATGATTGCGGAGGATGAGGGTAAGGCATTTTGCATTGGTCTGGATTTTGAGCAGATGGGTGATCCTGTCAAACCTCCACCACCGGATCCGCTTACGTTTTAGGATTTCAATCAAATGTATCAACATATTCGGCATCAAGGAACTCATGAGTAGCTTCAGAATGATTTGATTGAGCATATGTAGATGCTTCAAGGGAACAACAAGAACATATGTCGGACAAAGTTGAATTTAAATTGGAACAATTTTATTTAAAAACTTTATATTTTGATTGTAATTTATATTTAAACTATTGTTCCACTGGAATATTTCCATGCTATTTATGGATGAGTTGTGTTATACCTATAGTTATTTGGGGTGCCTCGAAGATAGGAAAAACAGGGACCGACATTTGGTGCACAGGGTTGGAGCGTTGGCTCTCCTATCGGTGTCCGCGTCGTTTTCTGTGTATGTTTCCGTGTTCTGCGTTCGAGCTGCCCTGTGATATCGATATTTTAAAGCAAATAGATACCTCTACTGCAAACGAAACAGCGCTTATTTGTAATTTAGTGCGTCGAAGAGGAATATAAGATAACTAGCACAAATGCATCTTAAACTGTAACGTTATTAAATACATCACTTCAGAGGGAGCTTGCCATCACAGAGGAACTTCTGAGCATTCTCATCGTAAATCGGTCATGGTGCTCGACAGATAGTAGCAGAATTTGGTGTTGAAGTCCATGAAATATTTGCAATATAGATTGCTTCCATCCATGAGTTATGAGATACAATCAAACTGAAGCATGACTATGAATTGGAGCTATATTTGGACAAAGGAAGGATATGATGCGGAAATTTGAAGTGGTAAAGACGTGATACCTCAGAGAGAGAGAGAGAGAGAGAGAGAGAGAGAGAGAGAGAGAGAGTTGTGTACATATCACATCGCAGTGGTATAGAGCTATTAGTGCATCCCAATGATGCAAATGTCAGGGGTTATCCTCATTTAAAAAAATGTTATGAGTATAAGAATAGGGAAATAGACAATATGTATAGTACACACATGTTATCATTGTAGTGATAAATCAGTACATCATACTCCCTCTGTACCTAAATATAGGTCGCTGGAGTAGCTCAATTTCAGCTACTCCAGCGACCTATATTATGGTACAGAGGGAGTACACTGTTGTTGCATAGCTAGTGGTGCAGTGATACACCATAGATGGTGCAAAATTTTACAAGTCGCAAAAACTTTTTCTTTTGGCAGAAGCCCATACTGTCTCCCTTTCTAATTACTTGAAGTTCTAGCCTTGTTCTAAGTCAAACTTATTTAAGTCTGATTTTTTTCGATAAAGGACTTCTCATTGAATAGATATATCGAGGTGATACAATCGTATCGAAAGAAATCCCGGCCTCTACATAGCTAGATGCACACAGCCAAAAAGTTCAGAGCACCCTAAAAAAATTCGATACAATGCCCAACAATAAATCGTGTCCAGCCTATGGAGCGGTAGATCCTATCCGTAAATCACACCGCCATCCAAGGGGATAGAAAACCTCTCTTGGCCGTACGCTCCAGCCGTGTAGACGCCATCATAAAAAGGTCCCTGGCCTCCGGCTTCTGCAGGATAGACCAAGTACGAAGCCATCGTGTACAAATATGAATAACCTGCATAGGAGATGAGACACATTTATTGTTAAAAACCACATCATTCCTGGTAAACCACATTGCCCAGCATAAGGCCGCCGCTCCCACAAGAATGTGTGCAGAAAATTGTTTATCAATACCTCGCAACTAGTTGCCGAAAATATTCCGTGCACTACGTGGTGGGTATAAATTCAAAGCTACTTTGACAATGGCCTAAACTGCCTGAGCGAACTTGCACTAAAAAAATAAGTGTTTGATAGACGCGTCATGTTGGCAAAAGACACATGTCTTGGAACCATGCCAGTTTTGTCGTGCCAGATTATCTCTAGTTAAGATGACTCCTTTGTTTAGAACCCAGAGAAAAATCTTCACTCTTAGAGGAATATTTAGCTTCCACAATTTCCTGTTATCTAATGGAACATCACAATGAACCATTGCATCATACATGGATTTGATCAAAAAAAAATTCATTCTGATGCAAGTTCCATTGAAAAGTGTCTGGCTCATCTGACAGTTGAATGTCCTCCAAGCGAGTGAGTAATTCATTCCATGGTGTCAGACGAGTGCCCAAAAGATCCCTACAGAAAGAAATATTAGGTTTTTCTTGTCCTAAGACTTGTTTGATCGTGACAAATTTATGTCTGACAATCCGGTAAAAGCTCGGATATTGCACTATTAGTGAGTTGTTCCCTAGCCAGGTATCTTCCGAGAAACGAACCTGAGAACCGTCCCTAACCGAGAAGGTCCCAAATTGATAGAAGAATTCCTTGGCCTTCATGACACAACTCCAAAAATGTGAATCCCCAGTTTTCCAATGAATTTGAGAAATGGCATTGGATCCCACATACTTGTTGCGAATGATTTCCTGTCATACTCCATTCTCAATGAGTAGTTTATAAACCCACTTGCTGAGAAGAGAAATGTTTTTAATCTCAAGGTCTTTGATTCCCAGGCAGTTTTGTGCAGGGCCACTCCATCTAATATGTTGCAACCTTGCATAAATGTTGTTTGAGTGGGTTTTACGACATGGTCAGCTACACCGTTCAACCGATTAGTCACTACCTTCGTAATTTTTTTAAAACTTTCAGAAGGCAAATCGGTCGATATTGTTGAATACGACTAGCCCCCTTAATCTTAGGCAATAGGATAATTTCCCAAAAGTTTAAACAAGAAATATCAAGGTCCTCGAAATGCAGTTGGTTAAACAACTGAACCAAGTCTGCCTTAATCACGTCCCAAAAGCATTGATAGAACTCTGCGGAAAACCATCCGGTCCCGGCGCCTTGTTGTGTTCCATCTGAAACACCGCAGTTCGAATTTCCTCCTTAGAAAATAGAGAGGTTAGGAATTCATTTTCCGCTTCCGTAACTTGAGTAATGTCATGAGTAACGGATTCGTCCAGCTGAAAATTAGTTTCAGCTGAAGGCCCAAAAAGGTCTTTGTAAAACTTAGTGATAAAATTTCTAAGTGGTACGTCCCCCTCTATTCGCCCTTCCTCCCGGTCAAGGGCGAATATACACTTCCTTCTATGTCTGCCATTGGCTGGCATTTGAAAGTATTTCGTATTATCATCACCTTGCACCAGCGAATCCTCCTTGCTACGTTGGTACCAGTTAATCTCTTCCTCACATAGTAGGCGGGCAATCTGCTCGTTAAGATTGCTTTTTTGCTCAATCTCAACAGCAGACAGAGGCCTCACCTCCGCTATTTTATCAACGGAATCAATTAAGGTAGACAATCACAATTTTTCTTTTTTGTAGATGCCAGCAGTGTGCTTGGCCCATCCTCGAAGGAATCAACGCAAGGCGCGGATTCGATTATTCCATCGTTGAATGGGTGTGTTACCGTGAGGCTGGCGCGCCCACACCTTCTTAACCAGCTCATGAAATCCCTCTCTAGTGAGCCATCCCAGTTCAAATTTAAACTGGTGACGGTTAGACCTTGGGGTTGGTTGTGCAAAATCGGTTAGCAACGGAGCGTGATCCGATAAGGCCTCAATTCTTTCTAGAGCCCGAACAGAGGCTAGGGGATATTTATATTCCCAGTCGGTGGTAACTAGCACCCGGTCCAGTTTTTCAAAGGTTGGCACCAACCAGTTATTGGCCCAGGTATACTGACGACCAGACATCGTGATCTCCTTCAGATCCAGTCTGTCAATAACAACATTAAAGAGGAAAGGCCACCTAGTGCCAAATCGATCATTGTTTTTTCCTGCTGATATTGAAGGATATTAAATCCCCGATTAACATGGGACGGGGATTCTCTCGACAGGTATTAACCAGTTCTTTTAGAAATGCAGACTTAAACTCCTCTTGAGCGGCACCATATACAGTCACTAGACTCCAGATGAAGTTGTCGGACTTATTTCTAAGGTGGAATTTGATATGATACTCCCCCTTTGACGTGGATAATAGTTGTAAGTATGTAGAGTTAATACCTAACAACATTCCCGCGGACCTCCCGGCCGGTGGTAAGACGGGCCATTCGTAATCAAAACCACATGAAAAGTGGTCCAGATAACTTGTTGGAAAATCTCGTTTAGCCGACTCAGTGATAGCCACAAAGTCCAACGTATGATCCTTCACACAATCGGCAATGTGTTTGTGTTTAGCCAAGTCACCAAGACCTCTGCTATTCCAGAACATGCCTCTCATGATGAACCAACATTATGTTTAGAGACCTTCGCCTTCTTAGAAGAGCGCCCTCTTTTCTTTGATGAGTTAGACTTGTTCTTGCGCACCGACGCGGCAAGCTCAAAAAGCGTTGTGTCGCGTACAGTCGTGTCTTTAACCAAATGAGAGAGAAGCTTGCCTTCATGATTGGCATCAACATCCTCATCCTCCTCCTCTGACACGAGAGGGTCAACAAAACTCGATAACTTCGGAGCAACCGTAAGCCGGTCGAACCCATGTTGTTTTAGAGCCTTGACCAAAAAATCTATCTCATTCTCATTACCTCCTAGTGATACCCCAAGTCTAGTGATATTTGAAGATACTTTGGAATTATCAAAAGACATAAATGATTTGCGAGAGGGGGTACCTCCGAAGTCGAGGTTGCGAGTAGCAGTCCTGCGCATGGCCTTCACCATAGAGTCCTCGTCGGTGGCTGCTGATCCGTTAGTCCCGACATGATGACACATGCTGTGCCTCAGCGACGAAGGAGTAACATCACCCTTGGATCCCATCTCGTAGACTCCAAGAGGCATAGTAGACTGCTGCGGCGATGAAGAAGAAGATAGTGGGGGCTGCTCCTCAGCCTCCTCAAGTCCGGAAGCAGGCACCGCCCCGGTGGCGGAGGAGTAGATGATAATGCGCGTAGCTCTGCCATGGCAGACTCCTAGCCAGCTCGAATGGACGGGGAGAATATCACACCACATCGAGTCGGAGATGAAGGAAATATGCCCTAGAGGCAATAATAAAGTTATTATTTATTTCCTCATATCATGATAAATGTTTATTATTCATGCTAGAATTGTATTAACCGGAAACATGATACATGTGTGAATACATAGACAAACTCAATGTCACTAGTATGCCTCTACTTGACTAGCTCATTAATCAAAGATGGTTATGTTTCCTAACCATAGACATGAGTTTTCATTTGATTAACGGGATCACATCACTAGGAGAATGATGTGATTGACATGACCCATTCCGTTAGCTTAGCACTTGATCGTTTAGTATGTTGCTATTTATTTCTTCATGACTTTTACATGTTCCTACAACTATGAGATTATGCAACTCCCGTTTACCGGAGGAACACTTTGTGTGCTACCAAACGTCACAACGTAACTGGGTGATTATAAAGGAGCTCTACAGGTGTTTCCAAAGGTACATGTTGAGTTGGCGTATTTCGAGATTAGGTTTTGTCACTCCGATTTTCGGCGAGATATCTCTGGGCCCTCTCGGTAATGCCCATCACTATAAGCCTTGCAAGCAATGTAGCTAATGAGTTAGTTACGGAATGATGCATTACGTAACGAGTAAAGAGACTTGCCGGTAATGATATTGAACTAGGTATTTGGATACCGACGATCGAATCTCGGGCAAGTAACATACCGATGACAAAGGGAACAACGTATGTTGTTATGCGGTTTGACCGATAAAGATCTCTTCGTAGAATATGTAGGAGCCAATATGAGCATTCAGGTTCCGCTATTGGTTATTGACCGGAAACGTGTGTCGGTCATGTCTACATAGTTCTCGAACCCATAGGGTCCGCACGCTTAAGGTTTCGTTGACAGTTTTATTATAAGTTTACGAGTTTTGATGTACCGAAGGTTGTTCGGAGTCCCAGATGTGAGCACGAACATGACGAGGAGTCTCAAAATCGTCGAGACATAAAGATCGATATATTGGACGACTATATTTGGATACCGGAAAGGTTCCGGGTGAGATTGTGAGAATACCGGAGCTCCGGGAGGTTATCGGAACCCCCCGGGAGGTATATGGGCCTTATTGGTCCTTAGTGGAAAGGAGGGGAAAGGAGCAAGGGAGGGGGTGCCCCCCCAAGCCCAATCCGAATTGGGAGGGGGGCCGTCTCCCCTTTCCTTCCTCCCTCCTTCCTCTTCCTTCCCTCTCCTTCTAATAGGAAAGGGGGGAATCCTACTCCCGGTGGGAGTTGGACTCCCCCCCAGGGCGCGCCAACCCCTTGGCCGGCCCCCTCCTCCACTCCTTTATATACGGGGAGGGGGACACCCCATAGACACAACAATTTATCTCTTGATCTCTTAGCCGTGTGCGGTGCCCCCCTCCACCATAGTCCTCCTTGATAATATTGTAGCGGTGCTTAGGCGAAGCCCTGCGACGGTAGAAAATCAAGATTGTCACCACGCCGTCGTGCTGACGGAACTCTCCCTCGACACTCGGCTGGATCGGAGTTCGAGGGACGTCATCGAGCTGAACGTGTGCTAGAACTCGGAGGTGCCGTAGTTTCGGTGCTTGATCGGTCGGGTTGTGAAGACGTACGACTACATCAACCACGTTGTTCTAACGCTTCCGCTTTCGGTCTACGAGGGTACGTAGACGACACTCTCCCCTCTCGTTGCTATGCATCACCATGATCTTGCATGTGCGTAGGAAATTTTTGAAATTACTACGTTTCCCAACAGGAGAGGCAGGAGTGGGCGATGATGACGGCGATATAGCGGTCCCCTCCAGTAAGGGGCACACACGACTCCCCACGTGGGGGTTAGGCGGCGGCGACCAGCGAGTCGAAGACCGCGGCATCGAGGGCCGGGGCGCCGGCATCGTAGGAGGAGCATCCTTAGACGAAGTAGCCAGCCCTGATGGAGTAGACCCCTTAAATGACGATGAAGCAGCCGTGACGGGTAAGCCTCAATGAGGGTTCGGAGGTGTGACGGCAATGGCCATCTGCATGGGCACCACACCACCCGAGGAAGTAGGGTCCGGAGAGTTGTTGGATGATGAAGTGGGTTTGGACCTCTTGCTTGGATCATTGGTCCTCGCTGTATCCTCCCTGTCATGCCCCTTGTGGCCCCCTGGATCATCGCCGTGCTCCTAGACTCGAGGCACAAAGTCACTATCAGCACGAAAATCTGATTCTTCAAGACTGTACCGGAACTCATAACCATTCCTTTGATCCACCACGCCTGAAGAAAGAGAAGCAATTGTGCTAATTTTGAAAGCATCATGGTTCAATACCGTTACCTAGATACGAACAATTCCTCTCCGGCACAAATAGAGAAGATCAACATCGAGAGTAGCACCAATCACCGAGCAGACTGCCCAAAGCCCCAAGAAGTGTCGGAGAGAGTGAGGCACCCCATACACATGAACCCATATAGGAATTAGCTCGAAACGGTGTGGTATCTTCTCTGACTTCGAAGGCTTAAACTCCATAGTGACATTATGTGATTTGATGAAAACTACGAAGCCAGTCACCCTCTGTAGAACCTCCTCACTCGGAAAGGACATGAGAAAAGTGTCCTTGCCATGCGGTATGGCCTCCCACATCCACTGCTACTGGTAATGAGCAATCTTAGCAACCTCTGCCTCCACGATACTGGGAGTGATAGAGCCTCCAGAAATAGTTACCAACGCCGTCAGTGAATCTTGTGGTGCAAGATCGTCCCTGCAGACATTGTGAGGCATCTGGAAGAAAGCCATATTTTCAGTTCCATAACCACATGACATCGCCACCGGCTTCGGCATCTTGAGAGCAGGGCAGCGCCGCATGGTCACCGGGTGATTAATCTTGTCACAAATAAAATAGTACTGTTGTGTCTCGCAGTCATCATAAGTGTGCCCTGCAGATTGGAACTTCGAGCACCATACGTTCTCAGGATTAACTTTTACCTCGGCTGCCCCTGAAGGTTATATTGTAGGTTGCTGTTGCAACGAGCTGAACTGCAAAGGAGTGTTCTACCCATAACCCACTGCCATCATAGACGAAGAAGCGGGCACCTGCACCAATGGAGGCATCATAGGGGCCGCCGATGGATTAGTGGTAGGTGGTACAACTGCTCCTTGATGAGTTTTGTGACGACCACCCTTGCCGCCCTTTGGCTTCCGAGGGCATGCAGCCGCATAAACACCGGCGGCGGCTGGGTTTTGTGGCATGCGGGCGTTGAAACCGGCCGCCACCTGCGTGCCGGCTGTACCAGGGTATTGCATAGACTGAAACACTACCGTTTGTTGTTGCTGCTGCGCATAGCCACCCGTCGGTTGAAGAAGCAACGGATGTTGTTGCACGAACTGACCCGGGGTAGCGAAAATGACTGCTAAAACTGAGCTTGATACGCTGAGGACTGCTGTAGGGGCTGTTGTTGTACCCGAGGCTGCCGCGCCGGCACGAAGCCACCCGACGTCACATACGGCCACGTGGCCTGCACCGGTGCATATACACCTGGAGCGAAGCCAGGCGCGTCACCCGTCGGAGAAGAAGCCGGCTGGGAAGAAGTTGGAGGCTGCAAGGGCTGGTGGCCGGTGGTGGTGCCCGGCGGCACGGAAGGGTCGACGCTTGTCATCGCGGGAGAGGCGACGACGGCAGCGAAGGTGCGATTGAAATTAGGGTTCATCCCCTGCACTTTCGTGTTCCACTTGTGTCCAAGCCAATGGCCAAGATCAACCATCTGAAGCGGTGCAGACCTGGTGCAGCCGCCAATGTCGGATCTGGAACAGCGACCGCCATGACGGCCCGTTTGGGTTGGCCCGAGGGCGGCGGAGGCCCACAAAACTCCGGCGGGATTCCTCCATCGCTGAGACAAGCTCGCGGCAGTAGATCACCGAGCGTTCTTGGCGGCGACAACCGAGGTGGCGGAACCGGGCGATCCAAGGCTTGATCAGAGGCCTCGATCGGTCGGGAACCCCGGAGACGCCGCGGGGGGTCGAGCTACAACTGTCACCGACACATTCGAGGAGGAGGCCGCTGCGCCCTCCACCGAGACCGGCGAAGGTTCTCTGATCTTGTCCGACCTGCAAACAGAAGATACCTCACCTGCCTGTCAAGCCGAAGGTCTCTCCCAAACCCTAGACGCTGGAGTAGGGTAGCCGATGTCCGCCCAGAACTCGTCTGCCAACTCGTTGTCCGTTTTCCTCCGGCGAGCTGCAGAAGATAAAAGAGAAGAGTTGTTGATGGACGAGTCGTGGCCCGTTTGCGTCGTTTCCTCCACGTCGAAAGAACCAAGGAAGGAGAACCGGGAGCCTGAGTTGCCCGGCGGCGTCGGCGACTAACAAGGCACCAGAGTCAGTCGCCGGCGAGAGGCGATCCACATTTCTCTATCTCCAAAAACTAGCTCCAGCCTTGGTCTTCATGATTATAGCTGCAGATACATGCAATCATGCATGCTGGGGTAGTTACTCCTATGGATGTTCTTATGTTCTTGCCATATAAAGTCTCAATAAGTCTTTATATTAACATCTACAACCCCGGATTAGTTTCAAGGGATTCATTTATAAAATATATATTCATACAGCGCGCGCGTGTGTGTTTCGTACTGTAATTTTTTTTTTTGCGGGGTTAAAAGGATTTCATTGCTCAACTGTTGGAATATTCGTTCCTACATAGCAGAGGAACGTCTGCAGGTCCAGAGCGCAACCAAACTGTAGTTCGGCCCTCCGATCGTCCGAAAACAGCAAGTGTGTGGCTAACAACGTTCTGATTCCTACTTACATGAGCAATAGAGATATCCCTTTCACGAAAGAGCCTCTTAATATCCTGAACTATCATTCTATGTGGCGATCTGTCAAGGGTAGGCGACTTGATCAACTTGATCGCATCCATGCAGTCCATCTCGATGTCTATCGGGCGAGTAGACCATTGTAGAGCAAGACTTAATCCCTCCTGACATGCCAACAGCTCAGGCTGGAGCGGTCCGGAACAATGCAAGATAGAACGACGAGTAGAGAAGATAATGTTGCCGTCATTATCACGTAAGATCATACCGGCTCCTGCTAATCCACCATCGGTGTGAACGAACGACCCGTCAACATTGAGCTTCACGCGACCGGCCGGCGGGGCAGACCACTGGACTGTGGCTGCATGTTGCGTTGCTGTATTTATCATTGTAGAACTATACCCAATCGGCGGCGGCACCATCTTCCCTTTGATGATGTCAGTGGTTGGAAAATGATTGATGCATCGAAGAGATTCAGCATAGCTAATTAGAAAATCTGCAGGAAGCTTCAATTGGAGGCGGTAGCTTATGATCTACTATTTCATTACGTACATACCAACTCCTCCACAGCACCATCAACACATGCATGCGATCATCTTCATTCAGCTTGTACAGAAGATCAAAAAGCCACTCAGGGCATGTATTCCTCACTGAAGCTAAGTCCGGCAATAGCCATTTTTCCCGCATGGCGTTCCACAAAGCAACAGCCAATGGGCATCTACAGAATGTGTGGAATGTGTCCTCCGGTTCCATCGCACACAGCGGACAAAGGTTAGACACCTCAAGTTTCCATGATTTTTTATTCACCCAAGTAGCCAGTGAATTTGTGACCAAATGCCATGCAAAGATACGCACCTTTGGTGGAACAGGGCACCTCCATATAAGTGCCCAGACGGCACATCGCCCGTCCAGTGCCCTACTCGATGCGACTGTAGTCTGACGGTGAATCTCGTCATATGATAGACGATAAGCACTCCGAACTGTGAATGATCCAGAACGCTCAGGCGCCCAGGCGATAATATCTTTGTCCAACCGTGGCACCACCTTGATCTTCATAATTTCCATGACATCTACCGACATGAAATGTTGATTAAGTAGTTGCACGTTCCAATTTCCTCGGTCGTCCAGGAGCTCACTAACACATCGAAGGCGGCAGCGCCCCTGGGGTGATATTGGCAACCTCGCAAGTGGATGTGGTATCCACTGGTCACGCTAAATACGTACAGAAGCACCATCACCAATGCGCCAAATTAACCTTTCTTGAGAAGCTCAAGACCATGGACAATAGACTGCCACGTCTGGGATGAGTTGCCCGAAAAGACCGTATCTTCCAGACGTCACGCCGGGTAATATCTTGCTTTCAGCACCTGCGCACACAAACTGTCAGGATAAGCAATAAGACGCCAAGCCTGTCTAGCCAGAAGTGCCTGATTGAAGAGTCTGAAATCACGGAACCCCATGCCGCCTTGCACTTTCGGTTTAATCAATGTATCCCATGCACGCCAATGTGTCTTCCTCTTCCCCTCCTTGGCCCCCCACCAAAAATTGCGTACCATGCGAGTAAGGTCATCACAAACACTCCGGGGCAAACGGAAAACCCCCATGATATATGTAGGTAGGGACTGCGCAACCGCCTTAATGAGAATTTCTTTGCCCCCTTGTGACGCCGCTTCTCCCCACTGTAAGATACGCTTAGTAAGTTGCTCTTGTAGATTTTGAAACTTGCCCTTCGACATTCTACCAGATGGTGTGGGGAGACCGAGATACTTATCGTCGAATCACACCGTCTGAACCTGCAAGGTATGCACAACCTGCTTGTCGTTGTCACCACAACATGTGCCAAATAAAATAGAACATTACGCCGGGTTAATGAATTGTCCTGTGGTGCGCTCATAAATAGCTAGTGCATCTCCCACCTGGGTAGCTTCTTCCTGAGTAGCACGGAAGAACATTAACGATAATAGATCTCTGAATAGGAGGTGTGAGATACCTGGTGCCCTTGGACACACATGAATAGGAGAAATCCTTCCTTGTTTGACCTTCTGTTTCAAAATAGCATCAAGTCCATCAGCTACGAACAAAAACAAAAACGGGGATAGAGGGTCACCCTGCCGAAGTCCACGCGACGGTGCGAACGAATCTGAGAGGGCTCCATTTAGTTGCTAACAGTTATATTGAAAAAAATACACACCACACAAATTTTGCTGCTAACAGTTAGAGAACTCATCTCACCTAACTACTCAATATGGCAAGCCTGATGGATATGAGAAGTGGAAACAGAAAGACCGAGGGTATTTCATTTTCCAGTATACATGTATTGTTACATAAGGTGTGGACCTCCCGTCAAAGATAAATATATATCATTGTTTTTGAGAAAATTGGACGGATATTCTTTTCTGAGCCCAGGCTCAAATGCTCCTGAAATCTCTCACGTCCGCTTTACATGTAGATTTGCGTAGGTGGCGTCTAGATATGTGTACTGGAGATGTATGGTAAGTAAAATAGCCAGCCGCCAGATGCATTAAATGCGAGGACAGACGCTTAGGTCAAGGCGGAACTGAAATCTTGCGAACGGCTCGCGCGTTTTCCCGTGCTATGCTGAGCCGTCTCCGTCCCAGAAACATGAATCTATTTATATTTGGGGTAATGTTTGGGGCCGGGGCACCGGCCGAAGCATCGGCCGGTCCACTCCACGCGCGCACGCGCGACCCACTCGTGAGCAACCACGTGGCGGTGCGGATCCCGCGGATCTTGCCTCATCTCCGTCTCGCAGCTCCATGGATCTCGCTCTCATCCTTGTCTCCTGCGTCCATCGTTGCAGCGCCGACGCCTGCATCTTGCGGTCGGCCATGGAAGGTCAAATCCCCCGTGCGTCCATGGATGTAGATCTCACCCCTCCATGCTTTAAAGCCCAGTTCGCCATTGGATGCAGCAAGGCCGTTGACCAATCCCCCAGCCCCGGCGGTTGCAACTCCCACGCGCCTCGTGCTTCTGCCCTCGCCGCCGACGAGCCGGGCGGCGATTGACGACAGCAGAGGCTTCTGCAGAACCCGTTGCAACCCCTCATGTTGCAACCATTTTTACAAAAAGCTTCATCCCCTTGATGGAAAGCATCAACCAAATGTAGAGAAAGCTACAAGCTGTCAGCGCCATCGGGAAAAGCTACAACCGTTGACATGAAATGCTACAACCTTCAATAAAAAAAGCTTCAACCGAAACGACACAAAAAGCCTTGACCAAGCGCTGCTAAAAAGAAAAATAGCTACAACCATTGATAGAAAAGCTTGAACCGTAGTTGGAAAAAGCTCCAACCATTGAGATAGAAAGCTACAATTAGACAATACACAAAATCAGAAAAGTTGCAACCGCTAAGAGAAATGCTTCAATTGTATGCGTGAAAAGCTTCAACCGGCAACATTGTTTTCGAGTTGGAAACGGCTTTTTTTTTTGCTACGACCTTGTGACATCTTTTTGCTTCAACCATGTGGATTTTTGCTATTACCGTCCACAGTTTTTGCTACATCCATTTTGTCACGACGGCGAGATGCCGGTGGTGGGTTTCTGTGAATTCCGCCGTCGAGATCCAGCACGGGGGGCAGGGGCGGATGCTGCAACCGGTCGCCGGCGAGCTGCTACGGGGTCGCGGCGAGCTGCAACCTCGACTGGCCGTAACCACGGCTGCTGCATCCACGGAGGTTTTCAGAAACACACGAAGACGACGTAGGTGAGGGCGGGCGACCAGCGGCGAGGGCGGCGGCCGTAGGCGACCGACGGCGAGGGCGACCGGTGGTGAGGAGGCGAGGCGAGGCGGTCGGCGCGTGCTGGGGCGTCGACGCGCACGAGGGGGCCCGTCCCTTTCCCGCGCGGGAGGTTGAAGAAGGAGGTGGGGAAGGAAAGGATCTGACGGTGCAGGGAACCAGATCTGACGGTTGGGGCTCGACCGGCCCAACCGTTCGGCCGGTGCGCCGGCGCAGATCACTGCCCTTATATTTGACCAGTCACCCAGGGAAAAAAACCCAAGGTGGTCAGCACACATGAACCAGGTTAGGTGAAGCTAGCGCAACAACAGGAGAGACCACTCCGTACCGCGTCGCTCCCGCACGCAACCGGGAGGGCAAACCCTAGTCGCCACCGGCCTAGGCCCCCCTCACGTCCCTCTCTCCTCGCCGCCGCCTGAGCGCGCCGTAGGGCAAAGCCCGACCGACATGGGTGGCGGCTGGGCCTTTCGCCCCTCGTTGGTCACTGGAGCGTGCGGGATCTGGTGTAGGGCGGCGGCGACATGCTGACGCGGGGCTCGGCGGCCTCATGGACGTCGAGATCCGGCACGGGGCCTGCGTGTGGTGGTCTTTCGTGGCGGCGGCTCTGGTGCGGCCAGTGCGGGCGACAGGGGCGCCGTCGGCGGGCTGGTGGCTGCGAGGGGCTCAGCCTCTACCCAGATCCGGCCGGGTCCACGGCGTGGGGAGCAGCTGGAGTCCCGGTTGGGCGGATGGTGGCTGGGGAGCATGGGGTTCGGGTGGTTGTGTGCCCGGCCGGGTCTCACGGCTCGAATCTGGCGGGCGGCGCGGGTTAGGGCAGTGGCCTGGCGTGGTTGCTACTCCGGCCATGGGTGTCTGCGGTGCTGTATGGTCCATGTGGCGGCCGTCCGGCGGCGCGACGACTACATGGTGGTTCGGCGGCTCTACCAGCGGCGACGTCTGGCTCTACTCCGAAGTCAGCTCGTTTCCGGTTGGACCGTGTCGACCTTCGCTTCATCTCCTCATCCTTCGGGCTCTACTTCTGTCGAAGGGCTGGCCCTGTTCCAGCTGCGGTCCATCGGTCGTCTCACGCCCAGTGCAGCGGGACCGAGCTCGTCTCGCGCACGGTGTCGTCGAACCGAGCTCGTCTCGCGCACAGTGCAGCAGGACCGACCTCGTCTCACACATGGTGCAGTAGGACCAAGCTCGTCCCGCGCCCGATGCGGCACGATGAGTCGATGGAGGCCCATTTTGGTCGGCTTATTGGGCCTCGACATTGGGGGATGTCCAGGTGTGGGAAAGTCGGGATCTTTCCGCTCGTCTATTTGGTTGGGGGTAGCAGCAGATCTCCGGTGAGATGGTGTCTAGGTCTTGGATGCCGGGGCGGCGTCCCTTGGGGTGGTGGTTGCGGGGTGCTTTTGGGTCGAGCCCGTGGTTTGGTGCTGCCCAGTGGTGATGGCCGCGTGGGCGGCGTGGTAGCCGGGGTGTGGTGATCGGTGGCGGTGAGTGTTGTCCAGGGTGAAAACATGTTCTATCTTCGGACGGACCGGCGGCGGCGAAGCTCGTTCCCTTCTTGAAGGCGTCCTCGCGGCTCCAGGGGAAACTCTGATCCTTGGATCGGGCGGTGGCGGCGCTCTAGCGTCGTATCCTTCCTGAAGGCGCCGTCTTGGAGTCCACGGGTCGTCGTATGCGGATTTGTCTCTTCACGATAGTGCTAGGGGTGGTGTTGCTGCATTCAGCGCCTATGTATCCTGCCTTGGACGTATGCATGTGTCGTGGTAGCATGCGCCAATGTATCCTGCCTTGATCAGTGCTTTATAAATAAAGCGGGGCGAAAGGCTTTTTCGATAAAACCCCCAAAGGTAACACATCCCCATCCCCAATTAATTAACCACCGCTCAGGACCAGCACGAACATGTAAAACGAAGGAATTATTCTTTCATCTCACAATCATAAAATCGGCCAATAAGCTCACTAAGCCGCAAACTTGAGTTCCTATCAATAGAATACAATTTTTGTAAGATCACTTAGCCGGATCGCATACACACTGTAATTGTTTATAATAGATGTAATACGATAATAGTTTATAATACGATTTTGTAAGCTCGCTATGATTCTTATAAAACTCTGTCAAAATAGATGTAATTATCAATTGTTTATTATTTTAATAAAGTATAGGGGCCTATATGCAAAAGAACATGAGGTCACATTACTAACATACCAGGAAACAAATACAAACTACATATTCGTAATCTATGGAAAATTCTACACCAAATCAATATATGATTTATGCATGTTTTTGTTTAGATAAGGCACATGTAAGTTAATCAAATTATAATTCAAAAAAAAAAGAAAAAGAGAAAAACAAAAAACAGATAATACTGAGCTATGCCGACGGGCAGGTCATCGGCATAGCTATGCCCCCGGGTCGGTGAGGTCTGCCAACCGACATGGCTCGGATCGATGATGTGGCACGTGTCGCGGATCGATGATTTGGGTCAAGCCTATGCCGACGGCCTCCGTTAGGGCATTATGCAGCTGCCACCGCTCGAGGCAGGGTGGCCACCACACCGCCGCAACCATCAAGACCGTGCCGCAATGTGGATCGGCCGCCAAGCTCGCATCATAGGCGGCGCCACTGCGCCGCGGACGCCTCCTCGCGATCTGGCCGTCTCGCACCGGCCGTGATGCTCGAAGGGTGGAGAAGCCCCGCCGCCGCCTTGCCGTCCTGGCTTTGCCTAGCGGCACTGCGGACAGTAGCGAGGAGAGGGGAGGGGCGGGTGGGGTCGAGTGGCGGCAGCTAAAACGCGGTTAAGAGTTTGATTTTTTTAGAATAAAAATTGTTGAGGGGGGCGATGGGGGAGCGACGTAACCAAATGAAACAAAACTACCTACGTACTCCACTTTAATAGTAGAAAGATAATGGTATATTACTCCCTCCGCCGCATAGCGTTAAAAACACTCTTATATTATGAGATCGAGGGAGTAGAGCACCAACAACACTTCACGGCATCCGGTAACACGCGTGTTGGGCTTCCGGAGTCGTTGGGACGACTGGGTCTGTCTTGGGCTTTGCAGTGTCCTTGGGTGACGCCGGCTGGGTTGGTGTTGGTCCGTGACAGTTTCGCGCTCAGGGTTGTCCTTGTTTGTTTTGCGTACGACTGTATGGGGTTTATCCGAGGAGTATTGTTATACGTGGGAGAGGAGCTAGCTCCTAGCGGCGTGATCCTTTTTTGGCTGGAAAAAACGACGCGGACGAGGAAGAAATTGACACGGCCGGCCGTTGGATGAGAGCACGGCCGGAGAAGGAGTTGGATGCGTACTGCACTAAAATCAAACCGTTTAACCTACCCTTAACCATATCCACATCCGATATAACTTGGGGAAGGAGACAGGGAACCGCCTACTATATAAGCTCAGCCACCCACGCCCCAAACAAATCACAACCAACCTTACTCAAGTCGTTAGTTCCCCGAGCAATCGAGTTGTCTTCCCGGCGATCGATCGATCTAGGTGAGCATCATGGTTTCCGCCGACGTGGCCCGCAACATCGTCGGCATCATAGGCAATGTCATCTCCTTCGGCCTCTTCCTCTCCCCTGCGTAAGTCCTCTCCTCCTCCTCTCGTCTAGTCTCTATGTATACATATATGAAAGGTGGTTGCTGGGCATTAATCTGAGCCTCGTTTTCTAATTGTACGTACGTACGCAGGCCGACGTTCTGGCGGATCTACAAGGCCAAGGACGTGGAGGAGTTCAAGCCGGACCCCTACCTGGCGACGCTCATGAACTGCCTGCTCTGGTTCTTTTACGGGCTCCCCATCGTCCACCCCAACAGCACCCTCGTCCTCACCATCAACGGCATCGGCCTCGTCATTGAGGGCGCCTACATCATCATCTTCATCATCTACGCGGCCAAGAACACAAGGGTACGTACGCTGCAACCCTCCTGATGCCTCCTAAATCCTCATCCGTCCCACTGTCTCTTTTGTCTTTAGTTTCTGTACAGAAGATCCTCCAGCCCCTAACCCAAGCCATGTGCATGTGCTCTGCTGTGTGTGCAGTGGAAGATGCTGGGCGTGCTCGCCCTCGAGGCGGCGTTCGTGGCTGCCGTAGTGGCCGGCGTGCTCCTCGGTGCCCACACCCATGAGAAGCGCTCCATGATCGTAGGCATCCTCTGCGTCATCTTCGGCTCCATCATGTACGCCTCCCCGCTCACCATCATGGTACGTACACCACCCCAACTTAAGGGTCGTCGACCCGTGATCTTTGATAACCGCTTTAACTTGTTAGTTCAGGTTGGCTAATTAATTAATCTGCATTGTGCACGTATGGTGTGGTAATGATGCGTTTTCAAAAAAAATACCTGCCTATACTTTATTTTTAAAGTTCTAGTGGATGCTTTTGACAGACCTTAATTTGTTAAGTAGTACACCTTGTTTGTTGTTGATTCTGCCTGAAAATCTATGTCCATCTAAAAGATGCACCCACCTTTCACTTTTTAACGTTCGTGCCAATACCCTGTTATAAAAAGTACGAATTGAGTTGTTCACCTCTCACGCACCCAAGTTCTTCTACAATATGCTACATCATAATTTTTAATAAAAAAGCCTACGTTTTATTTCTACCTCAAAGGTAAACTTTCTTTACAGGATGAATTACTAGCTCAGGCTAATTGTTAATTACGGATGCTTTTGCAGACTTACGAGTGTACTAATACAAATATAACTCGAAAAGTTAAGATGAAAGTAGTAATATTGTACTGCCTATTTACAGGGTAAAGTGATCAGGACCAAGAGTGTGGAGTACATGCCATTCTTCCTGTCACTGGTGAACTTCCTCAATGGCTGCTGCTGGACGACCTATGCGCTTATCAAATTTGACATCTACATCACGGTATGTACATACACATACACATTGGAAATAAGAAGTCGCAAACCCAGCCAGACATACAATCAAGAACTCCTCAGCGCGGATTGATCTAACTGTTATGTCCTCTTTAAATTCTGTGCAGATCCCCAATGCCCTCGGTACAATCTTCGGCCTCATCCAGCTGATCTTGTACTTTTACTACCACAGATCGACCCCCAAGAAGGGCAAGAACGTCGAATTGCCCACTGTCCTCACCAAAAACGCTGTTACCAGCGGCAACGTCTCCGTCACCATCGAAAAATAAACTTGGCTTTGTTTTTTAGCCCTAATGATTTTGAGTAGTTAACACCGGATGATACTTCAACAAGTTGAAGTTAATTAGTACTACTTTTTGTTAGCTAGTAGAGTCTGAGATCGCCATTAATTTCGTGAACCATTGTCGTCTGTCCGAGACTACTATTGCAAATTACAAGTGTATATAAATACCAATCGAGCTGAGTTATCCCAGAGATATGTTATGACACCATGTATGCTTGCCTGTTTTCAATCAGCTCTTACGTGATGATATGATTGATTTTTTAATTACAGCATGCAATGGCTTTGTTAAATTAAATTATTCAATATCCATGATGTGTTGGTATTATGTTTCGGGCAAGGTCCTCTTTTGTTTTCAGCACAAAACACCCAAAGGGCATCTTATTGGTGATGCAACTTTTGAACCCGGTGTGAGAGAAAAGGAGACAGACTTAACCTAATTACCGGTTTGGTTGGATGGCTCCTGCTCTTTTCCCGTGATGCTGCCTTGTTACCACATCGACAGGCAACGAGTAGCTCTGCAACTTGGTCAAGTATGACGCTTTGAGTCCCTGCTAGAGATATTTTTCTGAATCTTGTAACATGTTAATTGTTTGTCATATATATTTAAAAAAAGTGTGTTTAATCGCATGGTGTCTACTGTATATATAGACACACTTCTTTGTCAAGAAAAATGAGTTGAGTATAGGAAGAGCTACGCTCAAATTAGATAGCCCACCAACTTGTGGCTCTAACTATTAAGACTCCAGCCCATTCTCACAAATTTCTATTAAGGGAAATAAAAATAACATCCAACTTGAAGCAACATCCAAACTAGCTGCCCAGGCTAGCTAAACAACCTTAGACTACATACTGTGTTTTAATATCCAAGAGCAAGGTTTTTTTTATCAATTTATTTTCTTTGTATTTGAATGATCTCGAGTCATCTAGCGATCATTACTATATGAATCTAGTTAGATTCTGTTTGATCAATGATCACTTATTATAATTTGTTAGGTTTTGTTCCTGGATCATCATTATGTCTACTAGAATTAGGAAACATGATTCTGGTGCTGCAAAACAAAGACTGGATCTTGAGGCTCGAACTCAAACGAGTGCCCTCGATAGATATTTAGTGAGCCTGCCAACTTGATTCTGAAAATCAAACTGCAGATGTTAATGTTGATGATGGTGGTGATGATAATACGATGGTGGTTGTGGAACATGATGCAGAAATTGATGTCTTGGAGATATGATATAGTACGAAGATATGATTGAAGATTATGTTCCAAGAAATACTAGACGGATGGTCCTTTTTGGTAGAACATGAAGTTCGTTCATTGCTTTCCTATCACATTACAATTTTAGCATAATATCTGATATATGGTTAAATAAGGTACAAATAAAACAGACTGGAAATCATATAATAAACTGACAGTGTGCTTTACGCATATTAATTCTTATGTTATGTGAATTGTTCGAAATTTTGGGCCACATTTTGGTTGCCGCCCCAAGCCCCAAATTTCTGGAGATGGCCCTGCTAAACGGCCGCTGAATGCTGCCGAAGACCGATAGCGTTAAGTGAGTAAGTTTCTGGCCCCGCACAGCTCCAAACACTTCATTTGCCACCTGTTCAAAGAGCCTTACTCCCCACTGCAACAGATTTTTGTTTACCTCATTTCTCTACAAAGGAAACGAATAGTGAATCCAATATCCAATTAGTTTGGTCACAACAACACATCATCCAGCAGTTTTTTCTATGTGGTGGTTTGCACTTGGCAATGCGGAAGTGGAATGATGGGCTATACACGTGTCGGAGTTGAAGCACGGTATATCATCTATGGTATACACGTGTCGGAGTGGAAGGGGTCAAGTGAACACGTGTAAAGGAGAAGATTCACCTTTAGGTATGGGAAGTAGAGGTCGCACGTGTCACTTGCCAAACGGACTCTTGACATGGTGATGACCGTAGGATGCTCCGCATCATCTAGATGATGTAGGGCGGAACCCTACGTGGGCGATCTTTCACGTTGGAGCGGATCCTACGGTGAATCACGACGAACACGTGGAAGAACAAGAGGGAAAACACGGGGGAAACGAGAGAGAGATCACTCAACCGACAAGAAAACGATCACACAAGTGCTAGATTATCAAACACATAGAGTGGCACAAGATTCAAGGACAACAAAGGTAAGGATACACGAATAGCCGTTCTTCTCCGAGAGGAGGTCTTGATGGGTCCACCCTAGAAGGGGGTCTTGAATCCGCTTGGGGATCTTCTCCGTAGAGGTCCTGATCTCCGAGGAGAAGTAGCCAAGTGGATGAGCAAAGGCTCTCTCACCTAAACATGAGCTAATCCAAAGCTAACCCCCGAAAGGTGGGGAAGAAAGAGTATATATAGTCTAGGGGGGCGAAGGGGTACAAGGGCGGCGGCCCCAAACAAAGTCAACACCCAGGCGTCGGACGTCCGGAGGTCACCGGTCGTCCGGAGGCTCGACATGGTCCGGACGTCCGGAGGTCTTCGGACGTCCGTAGATTCGGTTCGGGCGTGCGTCGGTCGGACGTCCGTAGGCGGTCGGACGTCCGTAGATTCCATTCGGGTGCCCAGCTGCCGGACGTCCGGAGGGCGTCGGTCGTCCGTGTGCTGGAGAGTGTCGGACGTCCGGAGTCTTCCGGTCGTCCGGCCGCTGGGGACTCCGCAGCTCCGTCTTTTTCCGTCTTCTCTTCCAGGCTTCCCTCACGGATGGTGTAGGTGTTCCTTGGCGTTTGCACTCCTCCTCGTCGTCCGTGAAGCTCCGGTCATACCTATGCATGCACCCGAGTGGAGTGTCAAGTAGTATACCATCCTCGAAGGGGTCAAGTGAACACGTGTAAAGGAGAAGATTCACCTTTATGTATGAGAAGTAGAGGTCGCACGTGTCATTTGCCAAACGGACTCTTGACATGGTGATGACCGTAGGATGCTCCGCATCATCCCCTCCCCCTTGGAAAAGATCCGACCTTGGATCGAAAACCAAATCACCATGGGAAAGAGATGGCGGTGCCGTGTCAAAGTGGTCGATCACCAAGCTCTCGTCATCTTGAAGCTCGAAATGGGTACTCTCCAATGTCGCATCATCTTGTGATTCCTTCAAAAGGAGGAAATAGAACAAACACTTGGAAAAACAAATGTGGTTAGCGTTAGTGCAAAACCAAGCATTCAAGAGGTGATTCACCAAACAAGTGTTGTCATCAAGCATAGCATTTGGTGTGACAAAGGATTGTGACATGGCATGTAAGCATATCAATCGAGCACAAGCAAAAATATCATGGGAACAAGCATGTAAATGTGAGGTAGAGATGCAAATATGTGTGACAAGAGCATAAGCATCCACCTCAAGGTCATAGCAAGCATGCATAAAGCGCTCGACAAATGGTCGATGGTAGGCATAGGAAGTATTCACAACACCAAATAAAATGAAGTGTCTAAACACATGGGTCAAGTGCAAGACAATCCAAGCATAATGTGCATAGGGTGTAGTGAATATAGTGTGGCGCTCAACGCAATAGAAAGAGCAATTATTCATCATGTGTGAGGCCATCAAGTCAAGCATGTAGCAATCAATGGGATATGGCATATGTGAAGTAATGAAATTGTTGCAACCAAACATATGAGAGGAGCAAGTAATCCAAGAATTGGATGCAACACACAAGGCATATATATCATGAAGCATGGAAATGTTGGAATCATGGGTGAAAGCAATATCCCGAGTATGCGTGCAAATGGTGCAAGCAACACATGAAGTATGATCCACAATATCCAAGCTCAAGAAGGATGTCACCTTGAAGGTGTGTCCTTGTGCATTCTTCACAATGCCGAAGTGGAAGCAAATGCGGTGTAGAAGCGATTCGTGGTAGAATGTATGAGGCTCGCTCTCAAGAGCTCGAATGGTCAACTCACGTGAAGTGGAAGTCGACACAAGGTCCACGTATCCTACACATTCACAAAACAAAACAAAGAATGTATGCGCATGGTAGATGAACTCATCATCCATCATGATGGTTCTCATCTTTTGCACATAACCATTAGAAGCACAAGTGCATGAATAATATGATGCAACAATGGCAATATTCATGGCACTAGGTATATGGTGCAAAGGAGTTAGACAAGCATGCTTCACAAGAATTATGTCAAAATGTCCAAATATATGCGAGAATGCTATGGGGGCAATCTCATGAGCAAGAAGAGAATCATTGTTGCACTCAATACATGGCAAATCATCTAGCATGAGGGAGGCAACACATAGAGATATATGACAAGAAGCAATATGAATCATGTGCAAAGCATAGAGATGGTTGTCATCAACCGCATGAAATGAGCAAGTATGAATCATTGGTGATGCAACATAAGCAAGCATTGTAATCAAGTCGTGCAAACTAGTGGAGCGAAGATGCAACACACTAGAGTAAATCATGGCAATCATGTCATGTGAGCAATGAATAGGCAAATAAAATGCACGTGACATATCGCAAGCACGAACACAAAGCAAGATGAAAGTATCATCATAGGAATGGGTCATGAATAGAACATGGCAATAGCAAGTGATATCTCCACCAAGCTTGCAAATACACATACAAGTATGAGAGTCAATCATCATGTGTAAAGCAAAGCATGGGTCACAAATGCATGTAAAAGGCATAGGGGTGGGCATAGCATGCAAAGTGAACATGGCAAGATGGGCATAGAATATGTAATGGACAATAACCCATAGCCAAGTGAGGGCCATGTAGAAGAAATGCGCGAAGACTTCGCGTGAAGAGAGCGGTGGGGAAGTCAATCCATGGGATCCCAAATCATCGTTGCTCTCTAGAGCTCGTTTTGTCAACTCGTGGGATTGCGAAGTTGACAAGTACTCATGGGTACCTACACAAAAGAGACACAAACGAAAGAAATTGTGTGTGTGGTAAATGTACACATCATCCATCATGATGTGTATGTGCACATGTGAGTTAGCACAAGAAAAGCATCGCTCAAAGAAATTTGATGCATGGTATAAGAACATGTCACTACTAGGAAAAGGGCTATAGATGGGAATGACACTAATGGCGCACCAGAAAGATGGTGCGCCATTAGTATATACTAATGGCGCACCACCATCTGATGTGCCATTAGAGTCTAAACTACTAATGGCGCACCATGCTTTGGGTGCGCCATTAGTATCAAATTTTTTTTTTAACTAGTGCGCCTGTCCAAACATACTAATGGCGCATCCTGCCCAAGTGCGCCATTAGTAGTTGTAACTACTAATGGCGCACCAGGGAGTGGGTGCGCCATTAGTATAGAAATTTTTTTGAACTAGTGCGCCTATCCAAACATACTAATTGCATCCTGCCAAAGTGCGCCATTAGTAGTTGTAACTACTAATGGCGCACCAGGCAGTGGTGCGCCATTAGTATAGATTTTTTTGAACTAGTGCGCCTATCCAAACATACTAATGGCGATCCTGCTTAAGTCGCCATTAGTAGTGGTAACTACTAATGGCGCACCATGCAAGAGGTGCGCCATTAGTAAGTGGGCAGCAACAAGATATTTGGGACAGCCTCTCCTACCCACACACTCACTTTCTCCCCACTTCATTCTCTCCACCTCCTCCTTGTCTCGGTGCCTCCTCTTTTCACCTCATTTCCACCATAGATTCATTCAAATTAAGTGGTTAAATTACCTTGTTTTAATAGGTAAGTAAGGGGGGAAGCTATATTTAGGTTGTTCTCCTTACAACAATGTGCACATGCACTTTTTACGGCCTAGCTAGATCTATGTATGTTCGTGGTGTTGCATATGTTTGTGGTGTTGCATATGTGTTTGTGTTTGGAGGTGTACCGGTATTTGAAATGCGATAGTTGCCAATATTTTGCGGAATGTTGATTCATTTCCGTTTAAGTAGAATTTTGGCATTAAGCATTCTTTTGGTCCTATTTTTAGGAAAGTCATGCCAAATTTTGTTTGGTTCTAAAATATCGTTTTGCTCTACCCCGCAGGCGACCATGGTCCGCACGATGACCGAAGGCATCGTGAATAGGTTTTTGAGGTCCGTGAAGGCCGAGATGCTTCAAAAGAACGAGACGGAGATAAGATGTCCGTGTCGAAGATGCAAGCTGAAGAGCCTTATTGCGGACCCGGATTCCGGGCAGGTGCGGGACCACCTGCTGTTGCGTGGTTTCATGGATGGCTATCGGTGGCAAGGTGATGAAGATGACTACGAAGTCGTCCATGCGGGCCGGGCAAGAAATGAGGAAGGGCAGCAAGACAACCACCGCGGCTCGGGCGGGCGAGAAGACGAAGAATCCCCAGGAGATGATCACGACTGTGATGCTGTACACAGTCATCATGTAGAAGATGCAGGACATGATGATGAGGAAGATGCCGGAGCAGGCGACGGGCATGATCATGAAGATGATGATGCCGGCGGAGCGAGCGACGCTGGACCATCGATGGGCTGGGTGCAGGACCCTCATATTCAAGAGCTGCTTCTCAAGCGGACGGATAACGCAAGAGCTTCCGCCGAGAGAAAGCCAAGATGGATCAACTTGAGTTAGACGCGTTACTCCATTGTATGAAGGATGCAGGCCGAGGATACCCTTTGAAAGTAACGCTCATGGCCACGGAGATGAAGGTAAAACACAAAATGACCGGCGATGCTTCGACGAGAACATATCATTCGCACGAACGTCTTCCCAAGGGGAACAAGTGCCCGACCAGTTTGGAGGAGGCGAAGAAAATCGTGTGTCCTCTGGATTTATCGCACGTGAAATACCATGTGTGCATGAACAATTGCATCATTTATCGGGACGAGCACGCGAGTCTACCATATGTCCGGTGTCGGCGTCACTCGATACAAGAAGAGGAAGAAAGCTCCTCGAAAAGTGGTGTGGTACTTTCCGATCACTCCTCGTCTGCAGCGCTATTTCACGGACCCTAAGGTAGCAAAGCTCCTGCGTTGGCACGCGGATAGGGAGGAGAAGAAGCGGGAAGATGACGCAAATGATTCGGAGATAGATAAAAAAGACAAGATGATGAGTCACCCTAAGGATGCGAGCCAGTGGCAAGCGTTGAACTTCGAAGACTCGGAATTTGGGAACGATCCAAGGAACATCGTGCTGGGCGCGAGCACCGATGGAGTCAATCCGTTTGGCAGCCAGAGAAGCACACATAGCACCTGGCCTATGTTTGTGTGGATGTACAACCTTCCCCCCTGGTTGTGCATGAAGAGGAAGTACATTCACATGAGTATGCTAATTGAAGGGCCGAAACAACCAGGGAACGACATCAATCTATATCTGGGGCTGCTGAAAGAGGAGCTTGACACGCTGTGGAAAACGCCAGCCAATACGTGGGACGCCGCAGAGAAAGAATATTTCCCTATGAGAGCCGCACTGCTCACGACGGTGCACGACTATCTCGGTTACGGATATGTCGCGGGGCAGGTAGTCCACGGATTTTCTGGATGCGTAAGGTGCATGGATGACACAACGTATCGCCAGCTAGATAGAGATCCCGGGTCTTCGAAAACCGTGTTCATGGGAAGAGAATGATCGAGAAAGGTGAGAGTTATGAGAAGATCAAGGAGAAAAATCCTTCGATCACCGAAGATGACTACAACGACTTCAAGATCAATTGCTTGAGCACCGCAAGCTCCCAATCAAGTGAGTGGGGGAAACAAATGCGGGAGCTGAACATAGGGGAACATACACTCGGTCCCGGCGGTTACAGAGTGGCGGAGCCTATATGGGACAAGGAGGAGGCGGACCGTGCCGAGCAAGGCCTACCGCCCCTCTTCGATACATACGGTGACAAGCAGACCAGGAACTTTGTCAGGGCCCGGTACAAGAAGGACCCGAAAACAAAGGAGCTTACCACGGATCTGAAGACCAGGCAGCTTGAGCTTGTTCTGGTAAGGAATACACCCCCGCGTAATTAGCTCCATATGGTTGCATTCTAATTAATGATGCCGAATTTCTAAATGGTTCACATTCCTTCCGCAGCGATCGAAAGCGATGGCGCTGGGTCGACTCAGAGCAACCCTTGGGACACCACTCTAAATAGGGGGTTGAATGTAATGAAGAACAAGGATAAGCTCAGTAAGCCGACGTCAGCTGGTCGTGTGGCCGGCAAAGGCTTGTCGACAAAATGGGGGTCATACTATACCGCTGGTGTGCGGAAGGAGAAAAAGACCAGCTCGGAAAGCCAGGCGCGAGAGGTTCAAGAACTCAAGGCACAGGTGGCGCGGATTCTGGAGATTGTCCAAGAGCAAGTGGAACAACGACTCGGAGCGATGATCACCGCCCTTGTGCCTACCTTGATCTCGGGGTTGAGTGCGTGGATTGCGGGCGGCCAATAGGGGCCGCCCCCAATTCCTAGCTTCACGGCCAGCAACTCGCATAATGCGATGGCGGGGCCATTGGTGCCTCCGGCGAAGGCGACATTGGTGTCTCCGACGCCGGCACGGGAGCTTAATGCACCCAGGTGTACGCCGGCCGGCACCTCTGCAGCAAGCGGCCCCTCCGTCAACTGCACGCCCGCCGTTGGCGGTGCCTCTACATTAGCCGAGCTCGACGCCATCATCACGGTAACTAATTAAGCCTCTCTCGGTCGAGGACTTCATCTCCTTGCCTTTGACTGGGCATCCCTGACGCCCTACATGTTTTCGCAGGGCGCCGCCGACGTTCCGTGCACTCTCCTCCACTTCGTGAACAACGAGTTGGTCGATGTCGCCAAGGGCAAAATCGTTCAACCGGGCAACCCCTTGTTCCACGGTACCCAGATGCCACCCAACTTGTTTAGGGTTCAACTGGTTCGGGTGCTGCCAGGCTGCGACGACTTGTTACCTCGAATCGACCCGTCGGGGCCGACGATGATGACGTGATGACCCTCGGCGCCTGCTGAGCTGGCCCTGCTTTGGCGAAGAGCCAGATTCGTTTGGGGCGGGGACACCACCCAAAGACAACACCGCCAACCGTGCGGCGCCAAGTCGGCCCCATGGCAAGACCGCCCGAACGGTGCGGACATCCCTATGCCATGGATCCAAACATGCATATGGCACAGGATCGTAATGACGACGACGACGACTATGATACATTTGGCAACGTCGATCAGTACTTTGCCGAGCATGGAGTGCGATGGCGACTTCATGGGGCCTCCTTCTCAAGAACCAAACCCAACAAAAGACGTGTGCGATGTAGCTCGTACCGCGGAGAAGCTGTTACAACAGCGCCGTCGGCGTTCAGCTCTCGTGAGACGCCCAGCTGCCGACTTCACCGAGCCTCGAGATAGGCGAGGTGCGAAATATTATCAGCCCCAACACACTCAAGAAGGCGGTCTGTGAGCAAAACTCGGTCCCATTACAGGAGAAGAAGAAGGCACGCAAAAGAAAGACTAAGAAGGGTGCGAGCCAGCCGCACCGAGTAATGATCCGTGCTCGGGGCGGGCCACCTTCACCGCAGGATATCTCGAGGAGGGTGCATGTGGCGGGTAGGGCGATGCTACCGACAAATATGCTCAATGCTGCAACCGGTGCTATCGGAGTCTGCATGATAGTGTTCTTTCTTTGGAGAAGCGGCGTCTCGGGGAGAAGGATGTGGCATACCGGTTTTCGCGGCCAAGGTGCCGAGGGCAAGGGCTTTGTGGATAACTCCATCGGGCGTACGATCGTCCTGCGTTTTGATGACATCCACGCTATGTTGAACCTTCATCCGCTGCACTACACCTTCGTTCGGCTATTTTCGCTGAGTATGGAGATGCGGATCATTCGCGACAAGACCCCGGACATCGTGATAGTCGACCCTTCTACATGCGTGCCAAGATCTTGGGCAGCACCGGGACCGCAAGTCGCGAGTTCTTACCTCGAAGGCGTCATTCTGGCAAACCAAGATAAGGATAACTTCCTCGTGCCTTACTTTCCCGAGTAAGTCCTCCCCTCAACCGGCCCGTAACATATGAATTCTTACATTTCGATCGTTTTCTTTTAACATTCCGTGTTTTCTGCAGTGACACACGTTGCACGCTCATCCTCCTAAGCCCCAAATATTCCATGGCCACGTATTTCGACCCGGACCGTCAGTCGAACGTAGACTACACAAATGTCAAGAAGGTTCTTGATGATGTTCTCCTCGGCTCGCCAAATCTGGAGGCACCTTCACCAGGCCTATTCGTAAATCACGGCAAGCACGTGTTCTCCCACAACTGACGTTCTGCTGCGTCAAGCAGCCGCTTTGGCGGTCGAAGGGTGCCTACTCGCCATCCATCACATGCGGGCGATCGACGGGACCATCATCAACTTCGCTACCGAGTAAACTCCAAGATTGGGCCGCGGCGTGTCGGCAATCCAGGGCGCGGACCTCCGACAAGAATTCTTTCGCATCCAATGGAGTTTGCGGAAATCATCCATCAAGATGTCCTTCGCCTCGGGCAGTTCTACCTCGAAATCAACCGTCCAACGGTGACATCGACACAATGCTACAAATGCAGGATGACAACGCCCGTTCTTTCATGACTCCCACAATAGACGGCGGCTTCATCCACGCTCCGGTCCCTTGAGTCGGGTTGTCTAGTTCTGAAACATCGATTGGCTCATGTTGTAATTAAACTTTAATGAACTTGTAGTATGTCTCTTTGGTTTGAGAGTCGTTCAACTTAGATGTAATCGATGCTATTAATGTCTTGCTTTTCTCTTCCGATCGTTCTGTTGCATACTTATATATTGCTTATGTATTGTCTGTGAATTGGTACTAACGTTTCGTTTGGCTAGTGCATAGCGATGCCGACGTATGTCGTGTACAAGGGTAAGGTTCCGGAGTCTCGATGACTGGGAGGAGTGTCGGAGACAGGTTCACCGATTCAGCGGTAACAGTTACAAAGGGTACACCACTAGGGCCGAGGCGAATCTAGATCGCCCGCTATCTAGCGGGAGAGGGGAGGGAGCGTTGGAGGAACCGGATGAAGATGAGTTTCATCGTGATGACCGCAACTCTCTTCTATGTGATGGTAGTTTAGATGATCGATATCGACTTGTAATGCGAAGATAAACTCGCTACTCGCGGTCTCGAGACTTGTAATATAATGTTCTATCTTTGTTCGGTCTTTTCAATTCGGAGACTAATATGATGAATTGTATTCGGAGACTAATATGATGAATTGTATTCAAAGACTAATCTTCTATTGTATTTGATGAATCTATTGTTGATGTGTGCTGTCTATATTTTGTCAAATTATACATTTTGTAACCTGTGCAAAAAACAGAAAATAAAAAAAATAAAAAAAACCTAATATTCATACT
Organism: Aegilops longissima; assembly: GCA_021605205.1. Taxonomy (NCBI): domain Eukaryota; kingdom Viridiplantae; phylum Streptophyta; class Magnoliopsida; order Poales; family Poaceae; genus Aegilops; species Aegilops longissima. The sequence continues at coordinate 22,484,875 of CM038677.1, read as the reverse complement.
AATGGCGTATCACATGACAGTGCGCCATTAGTATGACAGTGCATACTAATGGCGCATCACTGGGTAGTGCGCCATTAGTATGCTGATTACTAATGGCGCATCCAGAGGTGGTGCGCCATTAGTATCCAAAGCACTGGTATACATGCCCACAGGAGGCATACTAATGGCGCACCCTCAAGATATACTAATGGCGCACCAGGTGGTGCGCCATTAGATACTGATACTAATGGCGCACCAGGTGGTGCGCCATTAGTAAAAATTACTAATGGCGTGCTAACAATGGCGCACCAGTGATGCGCCATTAATGGCCATATTAGGTGCGCCATTAGTAGTGGTACTTCTAGTAGTGTGTCATCCATCATGAAAGAATAGTTATTATGTAGGACACGATGGGGACACCAATTGAGAATGCAAGTATATGGCGCATCGATAGCATTTTCATTCATGGGGAGCATATGGTGCACACAAGTATGGGGATCATGCAATGAATGGGATGGATCAAATTCTCCTAACATGTATGAGGAAACTATGGGGGTCTCCTCATGAGCAATAGCGGAAACATCACATGGAGAAAATGGACAACATCCAAAACAATGCATATCCGAAGCTAGGTGGTCATGGCATGGCATATGAGATAAATGATGCAAAGGAAGCATATCAATATCATCACAAGAAAAACAAATGCCAATAACCATGGGCTTGTCATCTATGCCATATGTGCAAATTGGGTTCATTTTAATGGCATATGCATAGTCACTATGAAGAGATTGCAAATAAGACATATGGTTGATCTTATGCATAGCATATGACAAGTCAAGCGGATTAGCAAACACGATGTGACCTAAAGAATTGTCACAAGAAATCCTATGTAACATGGCATCACAACTAATAAACTCCACATGAGAATCATCGTACTCATCATAAATGGGCAAATCATCACATGACGAAATCATACTAGAATGAAGCATGTCAATAGGGTGATCAACATCATGCAAGCAATCAATGTCAAAATAGTCCACTAGTGGGACGAGAGCATCACTGTCACCTTTGTTACCTTTGTCATTCCACTCAAGTGGTGTAGGTGAGGTGGGGAAGACCAAATGGTGGTCATCATCATCTTGATGGAACCATGTGGGGGGTGCATCATAGTCCACCATGGCCATCGTCTTGTCCAAAGGGAGGACGAAGTCGTCGAGGATCGGCGCGTCATCATAAATGGGACCTAGCACCAAATGAGAAGACACAATAGAGGTAGAGGTCAAGTTGTTAGAAATGCAAATGGCCGCACGAGACCTATCAACTATCTCACTCTCTCTATGTGGTGGTTCACTCACTCCCTCAAAATAGGTGCACGCAAACTCACGTATGGTGGAGTCACTCAAGTGGTGGTTGTGGCTCTCCTCACATGGGATTTGTGGCAGCTTATCATGTATGGGTCTAGTGGTGAAGTCACTCTCACTCTCAATATGGTGGAAAAAGTCACTCAAGTCATCGGACGTCGCCGTGGTCAAAGGGAAAATCCCATGCTCAACCGTCTCGTAGTCGTCGTCGTGGATGAAGGCCGAAGATAGCACATCATCGCTCTCGTCGTGGATGAAGGCCGAAGATGGCTCAACATCACTCTCGTCGTGGATGAAGGCCGAAGATGGCACAACATCACTCTCGCCTCCTAAGATGGAAGCATCATCCTTGCTAGCCACCTTGTCGCTTGCCTCCAAAGCTTGGTCCTTGAAGGTCTCCGTAGTCGTACTTGTCGCCGCACCATCTTGAAAAAGAGTCAAGGTAGACTCGGCATCATCAATGCCACAAAGAGGGATGGCGGTGAAGTCGCACTTGGGAGCATCATCTTGGAGCTTGTCGGGCTTGGACATCGTGGTGGTACTAGACTCATGCTTGTCATAGAGCTTGGTCGCCGCAAAGTATGCTTGGGGTGGAGAAGCCTTGGCCTTCATGAATTCTTGTTCCGCCTTGAGAGCACCAATGTAGTAGTCGTCGATGGACTTGTAATTCTCGAGGAAGATAGTCTTGGAGATGTCGTTGTTCAATCCCATCATGAAGTGAAACTTCATCGAAATAGGGTCGTCCATGCCGGCTCGTCGCAAGGCAATCTTCATCTCCTTGAAGTACTTGTCGATGGACTTGGAACCTTGGGTGGTGTTCTCCAATTGGCGTCGAAGTTGTTCCGTGTAGGTTGGAGGCACGAACTCTCGCCGCAAAGCTCTCTTCATCTTGGACCAACTCATCTCGTAGCACTCCGAAGGTGTGTGAAGCCACCATGTCGGCGCGGTCGTGGAAGTTTCTTGTGGCGCACTTCACTTGATCTTCGGAGGAACTTGATGTAGCTTGAGGTAGTCGTCCATCAAACGCTCCCACCTGAGGTACTCCTCGGGTTCTTGAGTCCCATAGAAAGGAATCTCGTGGTCGATGTCGAGGTCGTAGTAGCTCGTGGAAGTCGCGGACTTGAGCTTGGGGAGCTTCTCTTGAGGGTAGTGTTGGGGTGCTTGTTGGCGAAGATGCCGAATATCGGAAGGCGAAGATGCCTTGAAGTCGCTTGGCGAAGATGCCAAGGGAGATGGTGAAGTCGTTGAGCGGTTGTTGATGTTGAGCTCTTGACCTTCACGTTCTTGTTGATGATGGTTTCGATGCCGATGTGATGTTGCGGAGATGGTCGCGGAAGGATGTGCTCTTGGCGTCTTCTCAAGATGAGGAAGATCGCTTGTAGGACTTGATGAGGATTTGATCTCCTCCATTTTAGCTTGCATCTTGGCGTTGGAGTTGTTGTTGGTGGCATCGAACTCGTCGTTGTTGTTGTCGACCGAAGGTGAAATGCCTTGCCTATCCATCACAAGACTCGAGCAAATATGAGTGGGAGAAAGAGAAGAACTTATACCAATGTACCTTGACCGATGTTGAAAATGAATCAAGTTCACTCAAATGCGGACAATGAAATAGCACTATTGGTACCAATCCTTGTCGGTTCTCACACCTACACAAGTAAAGCTTATGGAGGAGCTCGGTGAGGATAGTGGCACAAAATTTAATGCAAAATGTTAGCAAGAGTCAATAATGTTGAAAGAGATTCACAAATTCGCAAGCGAAACAAGTAGACCAATAGCAATATGAGGCACATGGAAACACACACACGGATAGATAAATGGGGCCGTGCAACCAAGGAATGAGCTCAAAATGTGGAATCCACCAAAACGCTCGTGTTGCACAACTCAAGAGAGACGCTAGCACGATTGCTCAATAGGCGGATACGACACTTGTGCACAACCTATAAGAGGCAAAATGGATAAATTTATATCCCAAGTATGCTATGTATGTATGGTTCCCGGTGTTTCTTTCAAGATGATCCAAGATGATCGGATATGACAATCTTATATGCAATATGGTATGATGCTATGGCACTTGCTTACAAGCTCTTTGCTCTCTTTCTTTCTTTGCTTAAAAGCTTATTCTCTTCTTTTTTTCTATGGACACTTTTGCACAATGCACAAACCGAGATAGCAATTGTGTATATGCGGGAACAAACTTGAGACACAATGGATGATATGATACCAATATGATATGGTATGGTATGTAATGGAAGGTATGATCACTAATGTGCACAAGTAACGTTGCCGGCAATACTCAAATGGCTAGACTCGATAGGCAAGTAACGCAAAAGTAAGGCTAGGGTTAACAATGCAATGGCAAGGGGAATATACAATGGAGGGATACCTCGATACCAAGATGATATGGAGGTTACCGTCCGGCGATGATGTGTAGCGGTGTTCTTGATGTAGATACCAAGATGATGGAGACTCCTCCCTAAGTAGCCGAAACACCTTAGGAAACGGAAAAACCGCGAACTCAAAATCTCAACTGACAAATGTCAAATGGTGGTATCGGGAATGCGGTGGTGGTTTGCACTTGGCAATGCGGAAGTGGAATGATGGGCTATACACGTGTCGGAGTTGAAGCACGGTCCCTAAGTAGTCGAAACACCTTAGGAGACACAACTCACAACACAAACAAAATTGGGTTAAGTTGGGTTGGCGGAAGAGTATGGTGGGCAAGCCTATGCGGAAGTTACGGTGGTGGTGGTGGTTGATGAAGATGCAACTGTCCCTAAGTAGCCTAAACACCTTAGGAGACTCGAATCACAACTCAAACAATCTCAAATGCAAAGGGGAACAAAATTGGTTAGGTTGCGGAAGTCGGTGGTGGCTATGCGGAGGATGTGGTGGAAGCCCTAGACAAACTTGCCAAATTTTCAAAAATTTGATGGATTCAAATGGTGGTGGTAGTATTTTTATGGGAAGCGGGATGTCAATAGCTTCGAAACGAGCTAAAGAACGTCAAAATCAGACTCCGGATCAATTAGTTATGGACAAAACAAAAATCAGCCGAAGTCTGAAACTACAGGTTACGGACGTCCGGAAATGGTCGGACATCCGTAAATTCAGTTCGGGTTAGGGGTTCCGGTCGTCCGGAAAAGGTCGGACGTCCGGTCGTTCCAGGGGCTCCGGACGTCCGTAAAACTCCGGTCGTCCGGTGGGTCGGGGTCAACTCGAAAATTGAGATCCGGGACGCGATTTTGGGCGGAAATTGGTGATTTCGGAGTCAAAATTCGCGGGATTTTGTGGATGAAAGATGGGGAAACTTGGGGAAATGCTAGATCCACTCGAAACCAAGCAAATCCATGGATCAAAATCAACAAAACATCATCAAACAAACAAATCACAAAAAATTTTGGGGCTATTTTTGGTGGGGAATTTTCGAATTTGGGGAAGAACACAATAAAATCAAGCTAGAAAAAAGAGGGGTAGGGGCTCCAAAAACGTGATCAACGTGGCTCATGATACCATAGATGATGTAGGGCGGAACCCTACGTGGGCGATCTTTCACGTTGGAGCGGATCCTACGGTGAATCACGACGAACACGTGGAAGAACAAGAGGGAAAACACGGGGGAAATGAGAGAGAGATCACTCAACCGACAAGAAAACGATCACACAAGTGCTAGATTATCAAACACATAGAGTGGCACCAGATTCAAGGACAACAAAGGTAAGGATACACGAGTAGCCGTTCTTCTCCGAGAGGAGGTCTTGATGGGTCCACCCTAGAAGGGGGTCTTGAATCCGCTTGGGGATCTTCTCCGTAGAGGTCCTGATCTCCGAGGAGAAGTAGCCAAGTGGATGAGCAAAGGCTCTCTCACCTAAACATGAGCTAATCCAAAGCTAACCCCCGAAAGGTGGGGAAGAAAGAGTATATATAGTCTAGGGGGGCGAAGGGGTACAAGGGCGGCGGCCCCAAACAAAGTCAACACCAGGCGCCGGACGTCCGGAGGTCACCGTCGTCCGGAGGCTCGACATATCCGGACGTCCGAAGGTCTTGGACGTCCGTAGATTCGGTTCGGCGTCGTCGGTCGGACGTCCGTAAGCGATCGGACGTCCGTAGATTCCATTCGGTGCCCAGCTGCCGGACGTCCGGGGCGTCGGTCGTCCGTGTGCTGGAGAGTGTCGGACGTCCGAGTCTTCCGGTCGTCCGGCCGCTGGGGACTCCACAACTCCGTCTTTTCCGTCTTCTCTTCCAGGCTTCCCTCACGGATGGTGTAGGTGTTCCTTGGCGTTTTCACTCCTCCTCGTCGTCCGTGAAGCTCCGGTCATACCTATGCATGCACCCGAGTGGAGTGTCTAGTAGTATACCATCCTCGAAGGGGTCAAGTGAACACGTGTAAAGGAGAAGATTCACCTTTATGTATGAGAAGTAGAGGTCGCACGTGTCACTTGCCAAACGGACTCTTGACATGGTGATGACCGTAGGATGCTCCGCATCATCTAGATGATATAGGGCAGAACCCTATGTGGATGATCTTTCACGTTCGGAGAGAATCCCTACGAGGAACACGAAGAACGAGCGGAAGAACACGAGGAAATCACGGGGAAAACGAGAGAGGGATCACTTAACCGACAAGAAATCAATCACACAAGCGCTAGATCGATGAACACATAGAGTGGCACAAGATTCAAGAACAATAAAGGTAAAGATACAAGAGTAGCCGTTCTTCTCCGAGAGGAGGTCTTGATGGGTCCACCCTAAAAGGGGGTCTTGAATCCGCTTGGGGATCTTCTCCGTAGAGGTCCTGATCTCCGAGGAGAAGTAGCCAAGTGGATGAGCAAAGCTCTCACACGAATATGAGCCAATTCTTTGCTAACCCTAACTAGGAGATGGGAGGGTCCTATTTATAGTCTTAGTGCAAATGGAAGTCAAAACGAAGGGGTACATGGGCTTCAGCCCGCATCAGGCATCAGACGTCCGGAAGGCGTCGGACGTCCGGAGGCTCGGGAAGGTCCGGTCGTCCGGACACGTTCGGACGTCCGTAGATTCTTCTCTGTTGTAGGTGCGTCGGTCGTCCGTAGCGGACCGGTCGTCCGGGGCTTCAGGAGCGTCCGGACGTCCGGAGGTTGTCGGTCGTCCGTAGTTCCGGCTCGGGAGGTCGTAGTCCGGACGTCCGGTCAGCTCCGGTCGTCCGTAGGTTTGATTCGGGTGGCGATGTTCCGGACGTCCGGAGGGCGTCGGACGTCCGTGTCCTGGGAATCGTCGGACGTCCGGAAGGGGTCGGACGTCCGTGTCCTGTAGCTTCAGCTGCCTCCCTTCTTCCTCTTCGACATACTTGGGGTCCTCGCCGTCTTGGCTCTTGCAAGTAGTAGATCCTTGGTTCGCCTCCATGTATCTGATTACACATAGAGTTTCGGAATGAGGTAGTAGCCATGTCTCATGGGTAGAAATAAGAAGTTCGGAGAGGAGCGAGTTCACCTTATCTTCAATAGCCTTGGCTCGGGCTCTTGTCATGGGTCCCGGTGGTGTTGAGGGAGATGTAGGCACGTCCGTGGGGATGAGTGGGGGATGCTCCGTATCATCTCCCCCTTGGGAGAGATCCGACCTCGGATCAAAAGTTTCATCCCATGGAAAGGTGCAAGGTCCTTGGCGTTGAAGATGTCGCTGACGTTGTACTTGTCGCGGGGTATGTCGATCTTGTAAGCGTTATCGTTGTGGCGTGCTAGCACCTTGAAAGGTCCGTCAGCCCGAGGGAGAAGTTTGGACTTGCGTTCTTTGGGGAAGCGGTCCTTGCGAAGGTGTAGCCACACTAGATCACCAATGTTGAAGGCGATGGGTTGTTTGTTGGCATTGAGCTTGTTTGCTTTATGTTGTACTTGGCGCTCAATTGTGTGCCTTGTATCTTCGTGCATCTTCTTGATGTAGTTTGCGCTTCACTTGCATCCATGTTGGTGCGCTCTTGGAGAGGAGTGGTAGAATGTCCAATGGGGACAACGGGTTGAAACCGTGAAGCGACCTCGAAGGGGACTTGCCGGTAGTAGAATGTCTTGCACGATTGTAGGCGTACTCGGCGATGGGTAGACATGCTTCCCATTCCTTGATGTTCTTCTTGATCAAGACACGAAGTAGAGTTGATAATGTGCGGTTCGTCACCTCCGTTTGGCCGTCGGTTTGAGGGTGGTATGCCGAGGAGAACAAGAGCTTGATTCCGAGCTTTGCACATAAGGTCTTCCAAATGTAACTCAAGAACTTGACGTCACGATCGGAGATGATTGTCTTTGGTATGCCATGGAGTCGCAAGATTTCCCTACAAAAGAGATTTGCAATATGTGAAGCATCGTCTATCTTGTTGCAAGGTATGAAATGTGCCATCTTAGAAAATCTATCCACAACAACAAAGACGGAATCCTTGCCGTTTTGAGTCCTAGGCAAACCAAGTACAAAGTCCATACTAATGTCTTCCCATGGTTGATATGGGATAGGAAGAGGCATGTAAAGACCATGAGATTGAGCTTTAGACTTAGCTTTGCGACATGTATAGCATCGGTTGGTGAAGCGTTATGCGTCATGAACATCTTGGGCCAAAAGTAGTTGTTGGAGAGCGTGGCGAATGTTTTGTCACGTCCAAAGTGTCCCATGAGTCCGCCTCCATGAGCCTCTTGCAAAAGTAGCAAACGAAGAGAAGAATCGGGAATGCAAAGTTTGTTAGCTCTCATAAGATAACCATCCTTGATGTAATATTGTTCCCAAGACGTATGTGTCAAACACTTAGCATAAGGAGAGGTAAAAGATGGATCATGCTCATACAAGTCTTTTATATGCTCAAAACCAATGACATTCAACTCAAGTTGGGTGACAAGCATGCATATGCGTGAAAGCGCGTCGGCAACTACATTCTCTTTACCCTTAATGTACTTGATCACATAAGGAAAAGATTCAATGAATTCACTCCATTTGGCATGACGCTTGTTTAATTTAGTTTGACCTTTAAGGTACTTAAGCGTTTCATGATCGGTATGGATGACAAACTCATGAGGTCTAAGGTAATGTTCCCAAACATGGAGCACACGCACTAAAGCATACAATTCCTTATCATAGATGGGATAATTAAGTTGAGCACCGGAGAGTTTTTCACTAAAATAAGCAATGGCTCGTTTTTCTTGCATTAAAACTCCGCCAATTCCGGTACCACTTGCATCACAATGAACTTCAAAAGTTTTGTCAAAATTGGGCAAGGCAAGAATCGGAGCATGAGTAAGCAAAGACTTGAGCTTATCAAAAGCGGTTGATTGCAAAGTTCCCCAAACAAAGGGATTATTCTTCTTGCTCAAAGCATGCAAATGAGCGGCAATTGTGCTAAAATCTTTCACAAAGCGACGATAAAAACCCGCAAGACCAAGAAAACTTCGCACTTGTTGCAAATTGGTGGGTTGGGGCCAAGTTTTGATTGCTTCAATTTTTGATTCATCAACATGGACACCCTTTGAGGAAACGACAAAACCCAAGAAAACCACTTTGTCAACTCCAAAGGTGCATTTTTTCAGGTTTGCATAAAGGCTTTCTTTGCGAAGAGTTTGCAACACAGATTTTACATGATTGATGTGCTCTTTCATGGTTTTGCTAAACACAAGAATATCGTCAAAATAAACCACAACAAAGACTCCAATGTAAGGACGGAGTACATGATGCATAAGGCGCACAAAAGTACCGGAGCTTCGAAAGACCCATAGGCATCACTAACCACTCATATAAACCAAATTTGGTTTTAAGCAGTTTTCCATTCATCACCCTCTTGTATGCGGATTTGATAATAGCAACTTTTAAGATCAATTTTTGAGAAAAAGTTGGCTCCACTAAGTTCATCAAGCATGTCATCTAAGCGAGGAATGGGATGCCTATATCGAACGGTAATAGTATTGATAGGTCTACAATTGGAACACAAGCGGAAACTTCCATCGGGCTTAGGCACAAGAATAACCGGAACGGCACAAGGGCTTAGGCTTTCACGTACATGACCGTTGTCGATGAGTTGTTGTACTTGCCGTTGAATCTCCTTGGTTTCTTCCGGATTGACTCGGTATGGAGCTTTGTTTGGTAGAGGCGCTCCGGGGATGAGGTCGATTCGATGCTCAATGCCTCGAAGAGGAGGTAGACCCGGAGGTAGCTCATCGGGAAAAACATCTTGGAATTCCTGCAAAAGAGATTGAAACACCAAAGGTAGCTCGTGAATGGTGTTAGTTTTTGGTTCTCCATCCTTGCACACAAGGACAAAGTGCATCACGGTAGATGGGTTCTCACACACTTCTCTCATCTCACTTTTGGTAGCAAATAGAATGAGGTTTTTCTCTCTAGGCCAAGAGTCGCTCAAATTTGGCTTGTGGCTCTCACTCACTTTTTGGTGGATCACTTTCTCATTCTTTTCTCTTTGATGGGTAGCTTGTTTGTCGGCTATCACATGACTAGGAGACATGGGTCGTAGCACATATTCTTTCCCCTTCATCTTGAAGCTATAGTGATTGGTGCGGCCATTGTGGATTTCACCACGGTCGAATTACCATGGTCGACCAAGAAGTAGGTGGCAAACGGTCATTGGGACCACATCACATTCCAAAGTGTCTTCGTAAGCACCAATTTTGAAGGAGACTTGGACCGTATGCGCGACTCGTATAGTGCTGGAGTCACTTAGCCATTGAACCTTGTAAGGGTGTGGGTGCTTCCTCTTGACCAATTGTAGCTTGGAGCATAGTTCTTCACTTGCCAAGTTGTGGCAACTACCTCCATCGATGATGACCTTGATGGACCGTCCATTGATGCCGGCTTTTGTGTGGAAGATGTGGCATCGTTGGTCTTCTTCTTGTTGATGTTGAAGGGTCAAGACTTTGGAGACAACGAGAGCGGGGCTCTAATCCTCATCACAAAAGACTTGATCGTCTTCATCTTCATTTACTTGCCGGTGCATGGCCACTTGCTCAAGAGCGTCCATTTCCTCTTCACTCATGGAGTCATATATGCCATCGTCGTTGAGGATCATGGTGCGTTTGTTGGTGCATTCGTATGACTTGTGGCCTCGGCCGCCGCAAGTGAAACACTTGAAGGAGCTTGTCTTAATGGTCTCATCGGTCGGAGTAGAGGATGAAGCACGCGGCTTGAGGTTGTTTGTAGAAGGAGGAGGACGACTTGAACTTGTCGAAGTTTTCTTGTAACTTGACTTGTCGTCGTGTCGTGAATAAGGCTTGGTCGATGTGGAAGTTGGAGGAGTCGTTGAAGCTTGGTTGTTGGATGGACCGTAGGTCTTGGATGAGTACTTGGCGTACTTGAAGTCATCTTGCACTTGGCGTTCCAACTTTGTAGCTTGATGCACGAGCTCAATGAGGGATGAATATGGTTGGAAGTCGGCGATCTTCTTAATGGGATGATTGAGTCCATTCAAGAAACGTGCCATAGTTTGCTCATCATCTTCTTTGACATTGGCTCGAATCATGGCTATCTCCATTTCCTTGTAGTATTCTTCAACGCTCTTTGTTCCTTGCTTGAGTAGTTGGAGTTTCTTGAAGAGGTCGCGATTGTAGTATGTTGGTACAAAACGTGCTCGCATGACATCCTTCATTTGAGCCGAAGTGGTGATTGGAGGTTCACCTCTTGCTTGTCGTCGCTCAATGATTTATTCCCACCATATGAGCACATAATCTTGGAACTCAAGTGATGCCATAGCGATTTTCTTCGCTTCATCGTAGTTGTGCAAACGGAAGATTTTGTCAACCTTCAATGCCCATGAGAGGCAGTCTACGGGGTCATTGCTTCCATTGAACTTGGGCATGGTGAATTTTAGCTTGCCGTAGCGTTGCTCTTCATTGTATTGTTGGCGATGTTGATGATGACGTCCTTGACGTGGAATGTACTCGTTTTAATGTTGCTCTTGGCGCGGAGGAAGACCATGATCAACTTGCTCGTGTGGAATTTGAGGTTGAGGTGGAGCTTGACGAGCTTGTGGAGGAGCTTGAGGAACTTGACGTTGTACATTAGGTTGGTAGTTCCTCTCTTGTATTTCTTCTCGAAGGGCTTCCTCTTGATTGCGCCGTTCGCGATTGCGGTTGGCGACGGCTTTACTTGATTCTTGAAGGGCACGTTGCGCCTCAAGAGCTTGCGCTTCACGTTGTTGTTGTTGACGATGTTGAGCATTGGCGTCTTGTTCGTCTTGGTGACGACGTGCTCTTTCTTCCTCTTGTTGGCGACGAAGACGTTGCCGTTCTTGAGCTTGAGCAAAAGCCTCTTGGTTTGATTGAGGACGAGGAACTTGATCATCAACTTGCTCTTGTGAATGCTTGTCATGTAGCGGGTTGCGAGATGCATGACGGTCTTGACGAGCGGCTCATCGAAGAGTGTTCGATGACGGTGTACTTGAGTCGTAGAAGGTGTCGTCGGAGTGTCTACTCGAGCGGCTCCGTCTTGATGATGAAGAAGTGGAATGATGCCGGTTTCTCATCAACTTGCGGATCTCGTCCATTCTTGCATCATTCTCTTGCTTGTGTGCCTCGAACTTGTTGTCGAAGTAGTCTCTTGTACGTTGCTCGGAGAGTCGCAAGTCGGTGGCGAGGTTGTCGATGCGGTCGCTCATTGCTTGTTGTTCTTGGTGCAACGCTCGTTGTGCACCGAAGAGGTGGCTTTTGGTGACGTATGAGGACATGTCGTCGTCTTGCTCGATGAAGAGTGGGTTGGTAGAAGAACTTGGCCTATCCATCATTCCAAGCAAGATGTGAGTGGTAGAACGGAAAGAACTTATACCAATGTACCTTTGACCGATATTGGAAATGAATCAAGTTCACTCAAATGCGGACAATGAAATAGCACTCTTGGTACCGATTCTTGTCGGTTCTCACACCTACACAAATAGAAGCTTATGGTGGAGCTCGGTTAGGATGGTGGCACAAAATTTAATGCAATTGTAAGTGAGACTCAATAAAGTTGGAAATGATTCACAAATTTGCAAATGCAACAAGTAGACCAATAGCAAGATATAGGACACGGAAACACACGCAAAATAGATAATATGGGGTTATGCAACCAAGGATGAGCCAAAATGTGGAATACACCAAGATGCTCTTGTTGCACAACACTAGAGAGACGCTAGCACGATTGCACAATAGGCGGATACGAACTTGTGCACAACCTACTAAGCAAAAATGCAACGACTTCTATCCCAAGTATACTATATGTATGGTGTGTCGATGTGTTGATCCAAGATGATCAAGTATGATAATCTTAATGTTTGATGATGCTATGGTTCTTGCTCATAAGCTCTTTGCTTATCTTTCTCTCTTTGCTTAAAAGCTTGTTTGGCTCTTTCTCTTTTGAGCTCTTTTCTCATGCAAAACTTCACGAACCAAGATAGCAATTGTGTATGCGATGACAACTTTGTGACACACAAGTTGATGCTAATATATGCACCACTTTGGTATGGTATGTATGCTATGGAGTATGATCACTAAATGTGCACAAGTCACGTTGCCGGCAATACTCAAGGGCTAGTCTCGATGGGTAAGCTACGCAAAATGAGGCAATGTGGGTTATCAATGCAATAGCAAGGTATGACAAAGATGTCGTCGAAGTTACCGTCCTTGCGATGATGACTGGTCGATGTAGATGAGCGGTGGTGATGATGACTTTTAACCGCACCTAGATAGCCGAAACACAAAAGGATACGGAAGCCACAACTCAAAATCTCAAAGACCAAAATGTGTCAAAATCGTGATCGGAGGAATCGTGGAAGATTTAGGTGTATATGGGTTTGGAAGATGTGGAGAAATATGGGGTGGTTGTGGTGTCTGAACTGAAGAAATTCAGTTTGGTCAGGGTTTTACGGACGTCTGTGACCTTACGGTCGTCCGGACCGCGTCAGACGTCCGCCTTGTCCGGATGTCCGAACTGGGGCGAAAATCGGGCTCGGGGAGAGGAACTGCAAAATTTCCGGGGAAGAAGATGATTGTGAGGTCGAAATCGAGGGGTTTGGAAGATGGAAAAGGTTGGGGAGGGTGGGGAAAGCTAGATCCACATGTAGCCACACAAATCCATGGACCAAATCCAACAAAATCTCATCACACTAACAAATCACAAAAAAATTTTGGGGCTATTTTTGTGGGGAATTTTCGGAATTAGGACAAAAACAACAAAATCAAGAAAACAACAAAATCAAGCTAGAAGACACTATGTAGGGGCTCCAAAAACGTGATGAACGTGGCTCATGATACCATAGATGATATAGGGCAGAACCCTATGTGGACGATCTTTCACGTTCGGAGAGAATCCCTACGAGGAACACGAAGAACGAGCGGAAGAACACGAGGAAATCACGGGGAAAACGAGAGAGGGATCACTTAACCGACAAGTACAACAACTCATCGACAACGGTCATGTACGTGAAAGCCTAAGCCCTTGTGCCGTTCCGGTTATTCTTGTGCCTAAGCCCGATGGAAGTTTCCGCTTGTGTTCCGATTGTAGACCTATCAATGCTATTACCGTTCGATATAGGCATCCCATTCCTCGCTTAGATGACATGCTTGATGAACTTAGTGGAGCCAACTTTTCTCAAAATTGATCTTAAAAGTGGCTATTATCAAATCCGCATACAAGAGGGTGATGAATGGAAAACTGCGTTTAAAACCAAATTTGGTTTATATGAGTGGTTAGTGATGCCTATGGGTCTTCGGAAGCTCCGGTACTTTTGTGCGTCTTATGCATCATGTACTCCGTCCTTACATTGGAGTCTTTGTTGTGGTTTATTTTGACGATATTCTTGTGTTTAGCAAAACCATGAAAGAGCACATCAATCATGTAAAATCTGTGTTGCAAACTCTTCGCAAAGAAAGCCTTTATGCAAACCTGAAAAAATGCACCTTTGGAGTTGACAAAGTGGTTTTCTTGGGTTTTGTCGTTTCCTCAAAGGGTGTCCATGTTGATGAATCAAAAATTGAAGCAATCAAAACTTGGCCCCAACCCACCAATTTGCAACAAGTGCGAAGTTTTCTTGGTCTTGCGGGTTTTCATCGTCGCTTTGTGAAAGATTTTAGCACAATTGCCGCTCCTTTGCATGCTTTGAGCAAGAAGAATACTCCCTTTGTTTGGGGAACTTTGCAATCAACCTCTTTTGAGAAGCTCAAGTCTTTGCTTACTCATGCTCCGATTCTTGCTTTGCCCAATTTTGACAAAACTTTTGAGGTTCATTGTGATGCAAGTGGTACCGGAATAGGCGGAGTTTTGATGCAAGAAAAACGAGCCATTGCTTATTTTAGTGAAAAACTCTCCGGTGCTCAACTTAATTATCCCATCTATGATAAGGAATTGTATGCTTTAGTGCGTGTGCTCCATGTTTGGGAACATTACCTTAGACCTCATGAGTTTGTCATCCATACCGATCATGAAACGCTTAAGTACCTCAAAGGTCAAACTAAGTTGAACAAGCGACATGCCAAATGGAGTGAATTCATTGAATCTTTTCCTTATGTGATCAAGTACATTAAGGGTAAAGAGAATGTAGTTGCCGACGCGCTTTCACGCATATGCATGCTTGTCACCCAACTGGAGTTCAATGTCATTGGTTTTGAGCATATAAAAGACTTGTATGAGCATGATCCATCTTTTGCCTCTCCTTATGCTAAGTGTTTGACACATACGTCTTGGGAACAATATTACATCAAGGATGGTTATCTTATGAGAGCTAACAAACTTTGCATTCCCGAGTCTTCTCTTCGTTTGCTCCTTTTGCAAGAGGCTCATGGAGGCGGACTCATGGGACACTTTGGACGCGACAAGACATTACGCCTCCAACAACTACTTTTGGCCCAAGATTTTCCATGACGTTAACGCTTCACCAACCGATGCTATACATGTCATAAAGCTAAGTCTAAAGCTCAATCTCATGGTCTTTACATGCCTCTTCCTATACCATATCAACCATGGGAAGACATTAGTATGGATTTTGTACTTGGTTTGTCTAGGACTCAAAATGGCAAGGATTCCGTCTTTGTTGTTGTGGATAGATTTTCTAAGATGGCACATTTCATACCTTGCAACAAGATAGACGATGCTTCACATGTTGAAAATCTCTTTTGTAGGGAAATCTTGCGACTCCATGGCATACCAAAGACAATCATCTCCGATCGTGACGTCAAGTTCTTGAGTTACTTTTGGAAGACCCTATGTGCAAAGCTCGGAATCAAGCTCTTGTTCTCCTCGGCATACCATCCTCAAACCGACGGCCAAGCGGAGGTGACGAACGCACACTATCCACTCTACTTCGTGTCTTGATCAAGAAGAACATCAAGGAATGGGAAGCATGTCTACCCATCGCCGAAATGCGCCTACAATCGTGCAAGACATTCTACTACCGGCAAGTCCCCTTGAGGTCGTCTCACGGTTTCAACCCGTTGTCCCCATTGGACATTCTACCACTCCCTCTCCAAGAGCGCACCAACATGGATGCAAGTGAGCGAGCACACTACATCAAGAAGATGCACGAAGATACAAGGCACACAATCGGCGCCAAGTACAACGCCAAGCAAACAAGCTCAACGCCAACAAGCAACCCACCGTCTTCAACATTGGTGACCTAGTGTGGCTACACCTTCATGAGGACCGCTTCCCCAAAGAACGCATAGTCAAACTTCTCCCTCGAGCCGATGGACCTTTCAAGGTGCTATGCCTTCTAGCGACAACGCTTACAAGATCGACATATCTCGAGACAAGTACAACGTGGCGACATCTTCAACGTCAAGGACCTTGCACCTTTCCATGGGGATGAAATTTTTGATCCGAGGTGGGATCTCTCCCAAGGGGGAGATGATGCGGAGCAGCCCTCACTCATCCGCAGGACGTGCCTACATCTCCTCAACACCACGGGACCCATGACAAGAGCCCGAGCCACGGCTATTGAAGATAAGGTGAACTCGCTCCTCTCCCAACTTCCTATTTCTACCCATGAGACATGGCTACTACCTCATTCAGAAACTCTATGTGTAATCAGATACATGGAGGCGAACCAAGGATCTACTACTTGCAAGAGCCAAGGCGGCGAGGACCCCAAGTATGTCGAAGAGGAAGAAGGATGCAGCTGAAGCTACAGGCCACGGACGTCCGACCCCTTCGGACGTCCGGCGACTCCCAGACACGGGCGTCCAGCGCCCTCCGGACGTCCGGAACATCGTCACCGAATCAAACCTACAGACGGCGGAGCTGACCGGACGTCCGGACTCGACCTCGAACCGGAACTACGGACGACCGACAGCCTCGGACGTCCGGACCCTCTAAGCCCGGACGACCGATCCGCTACAGACGACCGGCGCACCTCTGACGAGAGAAGAATCTACGGACGTCGAGCGTCTCCGGACGGCCGGACCTTCGAGCCTCCGGACGTCCGGCGCCTTCCGGACGTCCGATGCTGATCTTGGGCTAAAGACCATGTACCCCTTCGTTTTGACTTCCATTTGCACTAAGACTATAAATAGGACCCTCCATCACCTAGTTAGGGTTAGCAAAGAATTGGCTCATATTAGTGTGAGAGCTTTGCTCATCCACTTGCTACTTCTCCTCGGAGATCAGGACCTCTCTGGAGAAGATCCCCAGCGGATTCAAGACCCCCTTTAGGGTGGACCCATCAAGACCTCCTCTCGGAGAAAACGGCTACTCTTGTATCTTTACCTTTATTGTTCTTGAATCTTGTGCCACTCTATGTGTTCATCGATCTAAGCGCTTGTGTGATTGATTTCTTGTCGGTTAAGTGATCCTCTCTCGTTTTCCCGTGATTTCCTCGTGTTCTTCCGCTCGTTCTTCGTGTTCCTCGTAGGGATTCTCTCCGAACGTGAAAGATCGTCCACATAAGGTTCTGCCCTATATCATCTATGCTCGATACCATAGATGATATAGAGTGAGAACAAGAATATCGTGGCGATCTTTCACAAAAAAGAAAATCTGAGAACTTGAATCAAGAAATCATGAAGTCGAAGGATATCAAATCTTGCTAACACTAGAATCGAGATCCCGGCGTCGAAAAATGGAAGAAAGGCGTCCGGCGTCGAAAAGCGTCGGACGTCGGACGTCGATCGATCGTCGATTCTTCTCTCTGAACATAGGCGTGTCGATCGTCCGTCGAAAAACGTCTTCGTCGAGGGTCCGGACGCTCGGAGGCCGTCGATCGTCCGTAGTTTTGGCTCGGTGATTATCGTCCGGACGTCCGGGCAGCTCGATCGTCCGTAGATCTGGTTCGGTGACGAAGTTCCGGACGTCCGGGGCGTCGGACGTCCATGTCCTGGGAGAGTGTCGGACGTCCGGCCGCTGGGGACTCCGCAGCTCCGTCTTTTTCCGTCTTCTCTTCCAGGCTTCCCTCGCGGATGGTGTAGGTGTTCCTTGGCGCTTGCACTCCTCCTCCTCGTCCGTGAAGCTCCGGTCATACCTATGCATGCACCCGAGTGGAGTGTCAAGTAGTATACCATCCTCGAAGGGGTCAAGTGAACACGTGTAAAGGAGAAGATTCACCTTTATGTATGAGAAGTAGAGTCGCGCGTGTCGGTTGCCAAGCGGACTCTTGACATGGTGATGACCGTAGGATGCTCCGCATCATCCCTCCCCTTGGAAAGGATCCGACCTCGGATCGAATACCAAATCACCATGGGAAAGAGATGTCATTGTCGTGTCGAGCGATTGATCACCAGCGCTCATCATCTTGAAGCTCAAACAGGCACTCTCAATGTCGCACCGTCTTGTGATTCCTTCAAAAGTAGAAAATAGAACAAACACTTGGAAAAACAAATGTGGTTAGCGTTAGTGCAAAACCAAGCATTCAAGAGGTGATTCACCAAACAAGTGTTGTTATCAAGCATAGCATAGGGTGTGACAAAGGATTGTGACATGGCATGTAAGCATATGAGTTGAGCAAAATCAAGGTCATCATGGAAACAAGCATGTAAACGTGAGGTAGTGATGCAAATATGTGTGACAAGAGAATAAGCATCTACCTCAAGAGCATAGCAATCATGCATAAAGCACTCGACAAATGGTCGATGGTAGGCATAGGAATCATTCACAACACCAAATAAGATGAGATGTCTAAACACATGGGTCAAGTGCAAGACAATCCAAGCATAATATGCATAGGGTGTAGTGAAGATAGTATGGCACTAAATACAATAGAAAGAGAAATTGTTCATCATGTGTGAGGCAATCAAGTCAAGCATGTAGCAATCAATGGGACATGGCATATGTGAAGTAATGACATTGTTGCAACCGAACATATGAGAGGAGCAAGTAATCCAAGAATTGGATGCAACACACATGGTACATATATCATGATGCATGGGAATGTGATAATGGCAAGTCGAAGCAAGATCTCTACTAAGTGCGCAATCAAGTGGTCCAAGATGACCTAAGTCTCACGGTGTAAGCAACACAAGTAGTATGATCCACAATATCCATGCTCAAGAAAGATGTCACCTTGAAGGCATGTCCTTGTGCATTCTTACCAATGCCGAAGCACAAACAAGTGCGATGTAGAATCGTCGTGGTAGAAGGTGGTTCGCTCTCAAGAGCTCGAGTGGTCAACTCACGTGAAGTGGAAGTTGACACAAAGTCCAAGTATCCTACACATGCACAAAGCAAAACAAAGAAAGTATGCGCATGGTAGACAAACGCATCATCCATCATGATGGTTCTCATCCTTTGCACAAAACCATTAGAAGGACAAGTGCATGAATAATATGATGCAACAATGGCGATATTCATGGCACTAGGTATATGGTGCAAAGAGTTAAGACAAGCATGCTTCACAAGAATTATGTCAAAATCTCCAAATATATGCGAGAATGCTATGGGGCAATCTCATGAGCAAGAAGAGAATCATTGTTGCACTCAATACATGGCAAATCATCTAGCGTGAGGAGGCAACACATAGAGATATATGACAAGAAGCAATATGAATCATGTGCACAACATATAGATGGTTGTCATCAACCGCATGAAATGGTGATGCAACATAAGCAAGCATAGTAATCAAGTCGTGCAAACTAGTGGAGCGAAGATGCAACACACTAGAAGAAATCATGGCAATCATGTCATGTAAACAAATAATAGGCATAGGAAAGCACATGACATATATAAGCACGAACATAAAGCAAGATCATAGTGTCATCATAGGCATGGGGCACAAAGCAATCATGGCAATACCAAACAATATCTCCAGCACGCTTGCAAATATACATACAAGTACTAGAATCAATCATCATGTGTAATGCAAAGCATGGGTCACAAAAGCATGGCAAATGCATAGGAATGGGCATATCATGCAAAGTGAACATGGCAACATGGGCAAAAGATATATAATGGAGAACAACCCATAGCCAAGTGAGGGCCATGTAGAAGAAATGCGTGAAGTCTTTGCGCGAAGAGAGCGGTGGGAAAGTCACTCCATGGGATCTCAAATCATCGTTGCTCTCTAGAGCTCGTTTTGTCAACTCGTGGGATTGCGAGTTTGACAAGTATTCATGGGTACCTACGCAAAAGAGACACAAACCAAAGAAATTGTGCGCGTGGTAAATGTACACATCATCCATCATGATGTGTATGTGCACGTGTGAGTTAGCACAAGATAAGCATCGCTCAAAGAAATTTGATGCATGGTATAAGAACATGTCATTCATCATGAAAGAATAGTTATTATGTATGACACGATGGGGACACAAATTGAGAATGCAAGTATATGGCACATCAATATCATGTTTATTCATGGGGAGCATATGGTGCACACAAGTATTGGGATCATGCAATGGATAGGATGAATCAAAATCTCCTAAAATGTATGAGGAAATTATGGGGGTCTCCTCATGAGCAATATCGGAAACATCACATGGAGAAAATGGACAACTTGCGAATTTGTGAATCTCTTTCAACATTATTGACTCTTGCTAACACTTTGCATTAAAATTTTGTGCCACTATCCTCACCGAGCTCCTCCATAAGCTTTACTTGTGTAGATGTGAGAACCGACAAGGATTGGTACCAATAGTGCTATTTCATTGTCCGCATTTGAGTGAACTTGATTCATTTTCAACATCGGTCAAGGTACATTGGTATAAGTTCTTCTCTTTCTCCCACTCATATTTGCTCGAGTCTTGTGATGGATAGGCAAGGCATTTCACCTTCGGTCTACAACAACAACGACGAGTTCGATGCCACGAACAACAACTCCAACGCCAAGATGCAAGCTCAAATGGAGAGATCAAAGCCCTCATCAAGTCCTACAAGCGATCTTCCTCATCTTGAGAAGGCGCTCAAGAGCACATGCTTCCGTGCTACCATCTCCGGCAAGATCACATCGGCATCGACACCATCACCACCAAGAACGTGAAGGTCATGAGCTCAACACCAACAACCGCTCAACGACTTCACCATCTCCTTGGCATCTTCGCCAAGCGACTTCAAGGCATCTTCGCCTATGGACATCGACATCTTCGCCAACAAGCACCCCAAGACTACGCTCAAGAGAAGCTCCCCAAGCTCAAGTCCGCGACTTCCACGAGCTACTCGACCTCGACATCGACCACGAGATTCCTTTCTATGGGACTCAAGAACCCAAGGAGTACCTCGAGTGGGGCGTTTGATGGATGACTACCTCAAGTTACATCAAGTTCCTCCGAAGATCAAGTGAAGTGCGCCACAAGAAACTTCCACGACTACGCCTCGACATGGTGGCTTCACACACCTTGGTGCTACGAGATGAGTTGGTCCAAGATGAAGAGAGCTTTGCGGCGAGTTCGTGCCTCCAACCTACGGAACAACCGGCGCCAATTGGAGAACACCACCCAAGGATCCAAGTCCATCGACAAGTACTTCAAGGAGATGAAGATTGCCTTCTGACGAGCCGGTGTGGGCGACCCCATTTCGATGAAGTTCCACTTCATGATGGGATTGAACAACGACATCTCCAAGACTATCTTCCTCGAGAACTACAAGTCCATCGACGACTACTACATTGGTGCCCTCAAGGCGGAACAAGAACTCATGAAGGCCAACGCTACTCCACCCCAAGCAAACTTCGTGGCGACAAAGCTCTACGACAAGCATGAGGCTAGTACCACCACAAAGTCCAAGCCCGACAAGCTCCAAGACGATGCTCCCAAGTGCGACTTCACCGCCATCCCTCTTTGTGGCATTGATGATGCCGAGTCTACCTTGACTCTTTTTCAAGATGGTGCGGCGACAAGTACGACTACGGAGACCTTCAAGGACCAAGCTTTGGAGGCAAGCGACAAGGTGGCGAGAAAGGATGATGCTTCCATCTTAGGAGGTGAGAGTGATGTTGTGCCATCTTGACCTTCATCCACGGCATTTACGATGGCGAGATGATCGAGCATGGGATTTTCCTTCGGTCATGGAGGAGAGTGATGATGTGCCATCTTCGGCCTTCATCGATGGCGACAGCGATGAGATGGTTGAGTATTTCACCTCGACCACGGCAACGTATGATGACTTGAGTGACTTGAGCCACCATATTGAGAGTGAGAGTGACTTCACCACTAGCCCATATATGTGTTGCCCCAATTCCCATGTGAGGAGAGCCACAACCCCCACCACTTGAGTGAGATGAGTGACTCCACCATACGTGAGTTTGAGTGCACCTATTTTGAGGGAGTGAGTGAACCACCAGATAGAGAGAGTGAGATAGTTGATAGGTCTAGTGAGGCCATTTGCATTTCTAACAACTTGACCTCTACCTCTATTGTGTCTTCTCATTTGGTGCTAGGTCCCATTTATGATGACGCCGATCCTCGATTTACTTCGTCCTCCCTTTGGACAAGGCGATGGCCATGGTGGAATATGATGCACCCCCACATGGTTCCATCAAGATGAAGATGACCACCATTTGGTCTTCCCCACCTCACCTACACCACTTGAGTGGAATGACAAAGGTAACAAAGGTGACGACGATGCTCTCGTCCCACTAGTGGACTATTTTGACATTGATTGCTTGCATGATGTTGATCACCCTATTGACATGCTTCATTCTAGTATGATTTCCCCATGTGACGATTTGCCCATTTATGATGAATATGATGATTCTCATGTGGAGTCTATTAGTTGTGATGCCATGTTACATAGGATTTCTTGTGACAATTCTTTAGGTCACATCATGTTTGCTAATCTGCTTGACTTGTCATATGCTATGCATGAGATCAACCATATGTCTTATTTGCAATCTCTTCATAGTGACTATGCATATGCCATTAAAATAAACCCAATTTGCACATATGGCATACATGACAAGCCCATGGTTATTGGCATTTGTTTTTCTTGTGATGATATTGATATGCTTCCTTTGCATCATATCTCATATGCCATGCCATGACCACCTAGCTTCGGATATGCATTGTTTTGGATGTTGTCCATTTTCTCCATGTGATGTTTCCGATATTGCTCATGAGGAGACCCCCATAGTTTCCTCATACATTTTAGGAGATTTTGATTCATCCCATTCATTGCATGATCCCAATACTTGTGTGCACCATATGCTCCCCATGAATAAACATGATATTGATGTGCCATATACTTGCATTCTCAATTTGTGTCCCCATCGTGTCATACATAATAACTATTCTTTCATGATGGATGACATGTTCTTATACCATGCATCAAATTTCTTTGAGCGATGCTTATCTTGTGCTAACTCACACGTGCACATACACATCATGATGGATGATGTGTACATTTACCACGCACAATTTCTTTGGTTTGTGTCTCTTTTGTGTAGGTACCCATGAATACTTGTCAAACTCGCAATCCCACGAGTTGACAAAACAAGCTCTAGAAACAGCGATGATTTGGGATCCCATGGGTGACTTTCCACCGCTCTCTTGGCGCAAAGACTTCACGCATTTCTTCTACATGGCCCTCACTTGGCTATGGGTTGTTCTCCATTATATATCTTTTGCCCATGTTGCCATGTTCACTTTGCATGATATGCCCATTCCTATGCATTTGCCACGCATTTGTGACCCATGCTTTGCATTACACATGATGATTGATTCTAGTACTTGTATGTGTATTTGCAAGCGTGGTGGAGATATTGTTTGGTATTGCCATGATTGCTTTGTGCCCCATGCCTATGATGACACTATGATCTTGCTTTGTGTTCGTGCTTGCGATATGTCATGTGCATTCCCTATGCCTATTATTTGTTTACATGACATGATTGCCATGATTTCTTCTAGTGTGTTGCATCTTTGCTCCACTAGTTTGCACGACTTGATTACTATGCTTGCTTATGTTGCATCACCATTTCATGCGGTTGATGACAACCATCTATATGCTTTGCACATGATTCATATTGCTTCTTGTCATATATCTCTATGTGTTGCCTCCCTCATGCTAGATGATTTGCCATGTATTGAGTGCAACAATGATTCTCGTCTTGCTCATGAGATTGCCCCATAGCATTCTCGCATATATTTGGAGATTTTGACATAATTCTTGTGAAGCATGCTTGTCTTAACTCTTTGCACCATATACCTAGTGCCATGAATATCGCCATTGTTGCATCATATTATTCATGCACTTGTCCTTCTAATGGTTTTGTGCAAAGGATGAGAACCATCATGATGGATGATGCGTTTGTCTACCATGCGCATACTTTCTTTGTTTTGCTTTGTGCATGTGTAGGATACTTGGACTTTGTGTCGACTTCCACTTCACGTGAGTTGACCACTCGAGCTCTTGAGAGCGAACCACCTTCTACCACGACGATTCTACATCGCACTTGTTTGTGCTTCGGCATTGTGAAGAATGCACAAGGACATGCCTTCAAGGTGACATCTTTCTTGAGCATGGATATTGCGGATCATACTACTTGTGTTTCTTACACCGTGAGACTTATTGGTCATCTTGGACCACTTGATTGCGCACTTAGTAGAGATCTTGCTTCGACTTGCCATTATCACATTCCCATGCATCATGATATATGTACCTTGTGTGTTGCATCCAATTCTTGGATTACTTGCTCCTCTCATATGTTTGGTTGAAACAATGTCATTACTTCACATATGCCATGTCCCATTGATTGCTACATGCTTGACTTGATTGCCTCACCCATGATGAACAATTGCTCTTTCTATTGTGTTGAGTGCCATACTATCTTCACTACACCCTATGCATATTATGCTTGGATTGTCTTGCACTTGACCCATGTGTTTAGACATCTCATCTTATTTGGTGTTTTGAATGATTCCTATGCCTACCATCGACAATTTGTCGAGCGCTTTATGCATGCTTGCTATGACCTTGAGGTGGATGCTTATGCTCTTGTCAGACATATTTGCATCTCTACCTCACAGTTACATGCTTGTTCCCATGATATTTTTGCTTGTGCTCGATTGATATGCTTACATGCCATGTCACAATCCTTTGTCACACCCTATGCTATGCTTGATGACAACACTTGTTTGGTGAATCACCTCTTGAATGCTTGGTTTTGCACTAACGCTAACCACATTTGTTTTTCCGAGTGTTTGTTCTATTTACTCCTTTTGAAGGAATCACAAGATGGCGCGACATTGGAGAGTGCCCATTTCGAGCTTCAAGATGACGAGAGATTGGTGATCGACCACTTTGACACGGCACCGCCATCTCTTTCCCATGGTGATTTGGTTTTCGATCCGAGGTCGGATCCTTTCCAAGGGGGAGGAGATGATGCGGAGCATCCTACGGTCATCACCATGTCAAGAGTCCGTTTGGCAAGTGACACGTGCGACCTCTACTTCTCATACATAAAGGTTAATCTTCTCCTTTACACGTGCTCACTTGACCCCTTCGAGGATGGTATACTACTTGACACTCCATTCGTGTGCATGCATAGGTATGGCCGGAGCTTCACGGACGACGAGGAGGAGTGCAAGCGCCAAGGAACACCTACACCATCCGCGAGGGAAGCCTGGAAGAGAAGACGGAAAAAGACGGAGCTGCGGAGTCCCCAGCGGCCGGACGACCGGAAGCCACCGGACGTCCGACACTCTCCTGCGGCCGGACGACCGACGACCACCGGACGTCCGACAAGTACCAGGATCCGGACGACCGAAGCCTACCGGACGACCGGCGATCCCGCACCCGAGCCAAATGAGCGGACGTCCGACCGCCTCCGGACGTCCGACCGACGCGCGCCCGAACCGAATCTACGGACGTCCGAAGACCTCCGGACGTCCGGACCCTATCGAGCCTCCGGACGACCGGTGACCTCCGGACGTCCGACGCCTGTGTGTTGACTTCGTTTGGGGCTGCAGCCCTTGTACCCCTTCGCCCCCTAGACTATATATACTCTATCTTCCCCACCTTTCTAGGTTAGCTTTGGATTTGCTCATATTTCGGTGTGAGAGCCTTTGCTCATCCACTTGGCTACTTCTCCTTTTGAGATCAGGACCTCTACGGAGAAGATCCCCCAAGCGGATTCAAGACCCCCTTCTAGGGTGGACCCATCAAGACTTCCTCTTGGAGAAGAACGGCTACTCGTGTATCCTTACCTTTTTTGTCCTTGAATCTTGTGTCACTCTATGTGTTTGATAATCTAGCACTTGTGTGATCGCTTTCTTGCCGGTTGAGTGATCTCTCTCTCGTTTCCCCCGTGTTTTCCCTCTTGTTCTTCCGCTCGTTCTTCGTGTTCCTCGTAGGGATTCTCTCCAAACGTGAAAGATCGCCCACGTAGGGTTCCGCCCTATAACATCTATGGTATCATGAGCCACGTTGATCACGTTTTGGAGCCCCTACCCCGTGTTTTCTAGCTTGATTTTGTTGTGTTCTTCCCCAATTTCGAAAATCCCCACCAAAAATAGCCCCATTTTTTTTTTGTGATTTGTTAGTGTGATGATGTGTTGTTGATTTTGATCCATGGATTTTCTTGGTTTCGAGTGGATCTAGCATTTCCCCAAGTTTCCCCATCTTTCATCCACAAAATCCCGTGAATTTTGACTCGAAATCACCAATTTCCGCCCAAAATCGCGTCCGGATCTCAATTTTCGAGTTGACCCGACCCACCGGACGACCGGAGTTTTACGGACGTCCGGAGCCCTGAACGACGGACGTCCGACCTTTTCCGGACGACGGAACCCCTAACCGAACTGAATTTACGGATGTCCGACCATTTCCGGACGTCCGTAACCTGTAATTTCAGACTTGGCTGATTCTTGTTTCGGCCGTAACTAATTCATCCGAACTCCGATTTTGACGTTCTTTAGCTCGTTTTGAAGCTATTGACATCCCTCATCCCATAAAAATACTACCAACACAATTTGACTCCATCAAATTTTTGAAAATTTGGCAAGTTTGCCTAGGCCTTCCACCATATCATCCGCATAGCCACCACCGACTTCCGCAACCTAACCAATTTTGTTCCCCATACCATTTGAGGTTGTTTGAGTAGTGATTCGAGTCTCCTAAGGTGTTTCGGCTACTTAGGGACGATTTCTTCTTCATCAACCACAACCACCACTTCCACATAACCTTGCCCACCATACACTTCCGACAACCCAACTTAACCCAATTGTTGATTGAGCTTTTTAGAGTTGTGGCTTGTGTCTCCTAAGGTGTTTCGGCTACTTAGGGACGGCAACTTCAACTCCGACACGTGTATAGCCCATCATTCCACTTCCGCATTGCCAAGTGCAAACCACCACCGCATTCCCGCTACCACCATTTTGACATTTGTCATTTGAGATTTTGAGTTCGTGGTTTTTCTGTTTCCTAAGGTGTTTCGGCTACTTAGGGACGAGTCTCCATCATCTTGGTATCTACATCAAGAACACCGCCACTCATCATCGCCGGACGGTAACCTCCATATCATCTTGGTATCGTGGTATCCCTCCATTGTATATTCCCTTTGCCATTGCATTGTTAACCCCTAGCCTTACTTTTGCGTTACTTGCCTATCGAGACTAGCCATTTGAGTATTGCCGGCAACGTTACTTGTGCACATTAGTGATCATACCTTCCATTACATACCATACCATATCATATTGGTATCATATCATCCATTGTGTCCCAAATTTGTTCCCGCATATACACAATTGCTATCTTGGTTTGTGCATTGTGCAAAGTGGCCATAGAAAAAAAAAGAGAGAAATAAAGCTTTTAAGCAAAAGAAAGAGAGAGCAAAGAAGCTTGTAAGCAATACCCATAGCATCAAATATATCATATTATATCATACTTGATCATCTTGGATCATTGTGTGAGAAACACCGGGAACCATACATACATAGCATACTTGGGATAGAGAGTTTATCCATTTTGCATCTTATAGGTTGTGCACAAGTGTCGTATCCGCCTATTGAGCAATCGTGCTAGCGTCTCTCTTGAGTTGTGCAACACGAGCGTTTTCCGTGGATTCCACATTTTGTGCTCATTCCTTGGTTGCACGACCCCATTTATCTATCCGTGTGTGTGTTTCCGTGTGCCATTCTTTGCTATTGGTCCATTTGTTTCGCTTGCGAATTTGTGAATCTCTTTCAACATTATTGACTCTTGCTAACATTTTGCATTAAATTTTGTGCCACTATCCTCACGAGCTCCTCCATAAGCTTTACTTGTGTAGGTGCGAGAACCTACAAGGATTGGTACCAATAGTGCTATTTCATTGTCCGCATTTGAGTGAACTTGATTCATTTTCAACATCGGTCAAGGTACATTGGTATAAGTTCTTCTCTTTCTCCCACTCATATTTGCTCGAGTCTTGTGATGGATAGGCAAGGCATTTCACCTTCGGTCTACAACAACAACGACGAGTTCGATGCCACGAACAACAACTACGACGCCAAGATGCAAGCTAAAATGGAGGAGATCAAATCCCTCATCAAGTCCTACAAGCGATCTTCCTCATCTTCGAGAAGACGCTCAAGAGCACATGCTTCTGTGCTACCATCTCCGGCAAGATCACATCGGCATCGACACCATCACCACCAAGAACGTGAAGGTCATGAGCTCAACACCAACAACCACTCAACGACTTCACCATCTCCCTTGGCATCTTCGCCAAGCGACTTCAAGGCATCTTCGCCTATGGACATACGACATCTTCGCCAACAAGAACCTCAAGACTACGCTCAAGAGAAGCTCCCCAAGCTCAAGTCCGCGACTTCCACGAGCTACTACAACCTCGACATCGACCACGATATTCCTTTCTGTGGGACTCAAGAACCCGAGGAGTACCTCGAGTGGGAGCGTTTGATGGACGACTACCTCAAGCTACATCAAGTTCCTCCCGAAGATCAAGTGAAGTGCGCCACAAGAAACTTCCACGACTACGCCTCGACATGGTGGCTTCACGCACCTTCGAGTGCTACGAGATGAGTTGGTCCAAGATGAAGAGAGCTTTGCGGCGAGAGTTCGTGCCTCCAACCTACGGAACAACCGGCGCCAATTGGAGAACACCACCCAAGGATCCAAGTCCATCGACAAGTACTTCAAGGAGATGAAGATTGCCTTGTGACGAGCCGGCATGGGCGACCCCATTTCGATGAAGTTGCACTTCATGATGGGATTACTGTGACATCTCCAAGACTATCTTCCTCGAGAACTACAAGTCCATCGACGACTACTACATTGGTGCTCTCAAGGCGGAACAAGAACTCATGAAGGCCAACGCTTCTCCACCCCAAGCAAACTTCGTGGAGACCAAGCTCTATGACAAGCATGAGGCTAGTACCACCATGATGTCCAAGCCCGACAAGCTCCAAGACGATGCTCCCAAGTACAACTTTACCGCCATCCCTCTTTGTGGCATTGATGATGCCGAGTCTACCTTGACTCTTTTTCAAGATGGTGCGGCGACAAGTACGACTACGGAGACCTTCAAGGACCAAGCTTGGGAGGCAAGCGACAAGGTGGCGAGCAAGGATGATGCTTCCATCTTAGGAGGCGAGAGTGATGTTGTGCCATCTACGGCCTTCATCCACGACGAGAGCGATGATGTGCCATCTTCGGCCTTCATCCATGACGACGACTACGAGGCGGTTGAGCATGGGATTTTCCCTTCAACCACGGCGACATCCGATGACTTGAGTGACTTGAGCCACCATATTGAGAGTGAGAGTGACTTCACCACTAGCCCCATATATGTGTTTCCCCAATTCCCATGTGAGGAGAGCCACAACCCCCACCACTTGAGTGAGATGAGTGACTCCACCATACGTGAGTTTGAGTGCACCTATTTTGAGGGAGTGAGTGAACCACCACATAGAGAGAGTGAGAAAGTTGATAGGTCTAGTGAGGCCATTTGCATTTCTAACAACTTGACCTCTACCTCTATTGTGTCTTTTCATTTGGTGCTAGGTCCCATTTATGATGACGCGCCGATCCTCGACGACTTCGTCCTACCTTTGGACAAGACGATGGCCATGGTGGAATATGATGCACCCCCCACATGGTTCCATCACGATGAAGATGACCACCATTTGGCCTTTCCCACCTCACCTACACCACTTGAATGGAATGACAAAGGTAACAAAGGTGACGGTGATGCTCTCGTCCCACTAGTGGACTATTTTGACATTGATTGCTTGCATGATGTTGATCACCCTATTGACATGCTTCATTCTAGTATGATTTCCCCATGTGACGATTTGCCCATTTATGATGAATATGATGATTCTCATGTGGAGTCTATTAGTTGTGATGCCATGTTACATAGGATTTCTTGTGACAATTCTTTAGGTCACATCATGTTTGCTATTCCGCTTGACTTGTCATATGCTATGCATGAGATCCATCATATGTCTTATTTGCAATCTCTTCATAGTGACTATGCATATGCCATTAAAATAAACCCAATTTGCACATATGGCATAGATGACAAGCCCATGGTTATTGGCATTTGTTTCTCTTGTGATGATATTGATATGCTCCCTTTGCATCATTTTTCTCATATGCCATGCCATGCCCACCTAGCTTCGGATATGCATTGTTTTGGATGTTGTCCATTTTCTCCATGTGATGTTTCCGATATTGCTCATGAGGAGACCCCCATAGTTTCCTCATACATTTTAGGAGATTTTGATTCATCCCATTCATTGCATGATCCCAATACTTGTGTGCACCATATGCTCCCCATGAATAAACATGATATTGATGTGCCATATACTTGCATTCTCAATTTGTGTCCCCATCGTGTCATACATAATAACTATTCTTTCATGATGGATGACATGTTCTTATACCATGCATCAAATTTCTTTGAGCGATGCTTATCTTGTGCTAACTCACACGTGCACATACACATCATGATGGATGATGTGTACATTTACCACGCGCACAATTTCTTTGGTTTGTGTCTCTTTTGTGTAGGTACCCATGAATACTTGTCAAACTCGCAATCCCACGAGTTGACAAAACGAGCTCTAGAGAGCAACGATGATTTGGGATCCCATGGATTGCCTTTCCCACCTCTCACTTCGCGCAAACACTTCGCGCATCTCTTTTACATGGCCCTCACATGGTTATGGGTTGTTGTTCATTACATATCATATGCCCATCTTGCCATGTTCACTTTGCATGATATGCTCATTCCTATACCTTTGACATGCATTTGTGACCCATGCTTTGCATTACACATGATGATTGATTCTCGTACTTGTATGTGTATTTGCAAGCTTGGTGGAGATATCACTTGCTATTGCCATGTTCTATTCATGACCCATTCCTATGATGAAACATTCATCTTGCTTTGTGCTCGTGCTTGCGATATGTCATGTGCATTTTCTTTGCCTATTATTTGCTCACATGACATGATTGCCATGATTTACTCTAGTGTGTTGCATCTTCGCTCAACTAGTTTGCACGACTTGATTACTATGTTTGCTTGTCTTGTTGCATCACCAATGATTCATACTTGCTCATTTCATGCGGTTGATGACAACCATCTAAATGCTTTGCATATGATTGTTATTGCTTCTTGTCACATATCTCCATATGTTGCCTCTCTCATGCTAGATCATTTTCCATGTATTGAGTGCAACCATGATTGTCATCTTGCTCATGAGATTGCCCCCATAGCATTCTCACACTTGTTTGGAGATTTTGACATATCCCTTGTGCAGCATTCTTGTCTTACTTCTTTGCACCATATACCTAGTGCCATGAATATTGCCATTGTCGCATCATATTATTCATGCACTTGTGCTTCTAATGGTTATGTGCAAACGATGAGAACCATCATGATGGATGATGAGTTCATCTACCATGCGCATACATTCTTTGTTTTGTTTTGTGAATGTGTAGGATACTTGGACTTTGTGTCGACTTCCACTTCACGTGAGTTGATCATTCGAGCTCTTGAGAGCGAGCCTCATACATTCTACCACGACTCGCTTCTACACCATATTTGCTTCCACTTCGGCATTATGAAGAATGCACAAGGACACACTTTCAAGGTGACATCCTTCTTGAGCTTGGATATTGTGGATCATACTTCATGCGTTGCTTGCACCATTTGCCCGCATGTTCGAGATAATGCTTGCACCAATGATTGCCACATTTCCATGCTTCATGATATATATACCTTGTGTGTTGCATCCAATTCTTGGACTACTTGCTACTATCACATGGTTGGTTGCACCAATATCATTTCTTCACATATGCCATATCCCATTGATATGCTTACATGCCATGTCACAATCCTTTGTCACACCCTATGCTATGCTTGATGACAACACTTGTTTGGTGAATCACCTCTTGAATGCTTGGTTTTGCACTAACGCTAACCACATTTGTTTTTCCAAGTGTTTGTTCTATTTACTCCTTTTGAAGGAATCACAAGATGGCGCGACATTGGAGAGTGCCCATTTTGAGCTTCAAGATGACGAGAGCTTGGTGATCGACCACTTTGACACGGCACCGCCATCTCTTTCCCATGGTGATTTGGTTTTCGATCCGAGGTCGGATCCTTTCCAAGGGGGAGGGGATGATGCGGAGCATCCTACGGTCATCACCATGTCAAGAGTCCGTTTGGCAAGTGACACGTGCGACCTCTACTTCTCATACATAAAGGTGAATCTTCTCCTTTACACGTGTTCACTTGACCCCTTCGAGGATGGTATACTACTTGACACTCCACTCGGGTGCATGCATAGGTATGACCGGAGCTTCACGGACGACGAGGAGGAGTGCAAGCGCCAAGGAACACCTACACCATCCGCGAGGGAAGCCTGGAAGAGAAGACGGAAAAAGACGGAGCTGCGGAGTCCCCAGCGGCCGGACGACCGGAAGACTCCGGACGTCCGACACC
Organism: Aegilops longissima; assembly: GCA_021605205.1. Taxonomy (NCBI): domain Eukaryota; kingdom Viridiplantae; phylum Streptophyta; class Magnoliopsida; order Poales; family Poaceae; genus Aegilops; species Aegilops longissima. The sequence goes on along the minus strand of CM038677.1, from coordinate 22,452,253 downwards.
TCTCCAGCACACGGACGACCGACGCCCTCCGGACGTCCGGCAGCTGGGCACCCGAATGGAATCTACGGACGTCCGACCGCCTACGGACGTCCGACCGACGCACGCCCGAACCGAATCTACGGACGTCCGAAGACCTCCGGACGTCCGGACCATGTCGAGCCTCCGGACGACCGGTGACCTCCGGACGTCCGGCGCCTGGTGTTGACTTTGTTTGGGGCCGTAGCCCTTGTACCCCTTCGCCCCCTAGACTATATATACTCTTTCTTCCCCACCTTTCTAGGTTAGCAAAGGATTAGCTCATATTTGTGTGAGGTCTTTGCTCATCCACTTGGCTACTTCTCCTCGGAGATCACGACCTCTACGGAGAAGATTCCCAAGCGGATTCAAGACCCCCGTCTAGGGTGGACCCATCAAGACCTCCTCTTGGAGAAGAACGGCTACTCATGTATCTTTACCTTTATTGTTCTTGAATCGAGTGCCACTCTATGTGTTCACCGATCTAGCACTTGTGTGATTGATTTCTTGTCGGTTGAGTGATCTCTCTCTCGTTTTCCCCGTGTTTTCCCTCTTGTTCTTCCGCGTGTTCTTCGTGATTCACCGTAGGATCCGCTCCAACGTGAAAGATCGCCCACATAGGGTTCTGCCCTACATCATATGGTATCAAGAGCCACGTTGATCACTTTTTGGAGCCCCTACCCCTCTTTTTCTAGCTTGATTTTGTTGTGTTCTTGCCTAAATCCGAAAATCTCCACCAAAAATAGCCCCAAATTTTTTTGTGATTTGTTTGTTTGATGATGTTTTGTTGATTTTGATCCATGGATTTGCTTGGTTTCGAGTGGATCTAGCATTTCCCAAGTTTCCCGTCTTTCATCCACAAAATCCAATTTTGACTCCGAAATCACCAATTTCCGCACAAAATCGCGTCCCGGATCTCAATTTTCGAGTTGACCCCGACCCACCGGACGACCGGAGTTTTACGGACGTCCGGAGCCCCTGGAACGACCGGACGTCCGACCTTTTCCGGACGACCGAACCCTAACCGAACTGGAATTACGGATGTCCGACCATTTCCGGACGTCCGTAACCTGTAGTTTCAGACTTCGGCTGATTTTTGTTTTGTCCATAACTAATTCATCCGAACTCCGATATTGACGTTCTTTAGCTCGTTTTGAAGCTATTGACATCCCCCTTCCCATAAAAATACTACCACCACCATTTGACTCCATCAAATTTTTGAAAATTTGGCAAGTTTGCCTAGGGCTTCCACCACATCCTCCGCATAGCCACCACCGACTTCTGCAACCTAACCAATTTTGTTCCCCTTTGCATTTGAGGTTATTTGAGTTGTGATTCGAGTCTCCTAAGGTGTTTAGGCTACTTAGGGACGGTTGCATCTTCATCAACCACCACCACCACCGTAACTTCCGCATAGGCTTGCCCACCATACTCTTCCGCCAACCCAACTTAACCCAATTTTGTTTGTGTTGTGAGTTAGGTCTCCTAAGGTGTTTCGGCTACTTAGGGACCGTGCTTCAACTCCGACACGTGTATAGCCCATCATTCCACTTCCGCATTGCCAAGTGCAAACCACCACCGCATTCCCGCTACCACCATTTGACATTTGTCATTTGAGATTTTGAGTTCGCGGTTTTTCCGTTTCCTAAGGTGTTTCGGCTACTTAGGGACGAGTCTCCATCATCTTGGTATCTACATCAAGAACACCGCCACTCATCATCGCAAAGAACGGTAACCTCGACGACACCATTGTACATTCCCCTTGCAATTGCATTGATAACCCCTTATCCCATTTTGCGTTACTTCCCTATCGAGACTAGCCATTTGAGTATTGCCGGCAACGTTACTTATGCACATTAGTGATCATACCTTCCATTACATACCATACCATATCATATTGGTATCATATCATCCATTGTGTCTCAAGTTTGTTCCCGCATATACACAATTGCTATCTTGGTTTGTGCATTGTGCAAAATTGGCCATACAAAAAAAAAAGAAAAAAGAAGAAGAAAAATAAAGCTTTTAAGCAAAAGAAAGAGAGCAAAGAAGCTTGTAAGCAAGTGCCATAGCATCATACCATATTGCATATAAGATTGTCATATCCGATCATCTTGGATCATTGTGTGAGAAACACCGGGAACCATACATATATAGCATACTTGGGATATAAATTTATCCATTTTGCATCTTATAGGTTGTGCACAAGTGTCGTATCCGCCTATTGAGCAATCGTGCTAGCGTCTCTCTTGAGTTGTGCAACATGAGCGTTTTGGTGGATTCCACATTTTGAGCTCATTCCTTGGTTGCACGGCCCCATTTATCTATCCGTGTGTGTGTTTCCGTGTGCCATCCTTTGCTATTGGTCCATTTGTTTCACTTGCGAATTTGTGAATCTCTTTCAACATTATTGACTCTTGCTAACATTTTGCATTAAATTTTTGTGCCACTATCCTCACCGAGCTCCTCCATAAGCTTTACTTGTGTAGGTGTGAGAACCGACAAGGATTGGTACCAATAGAGCTATTTCATTGTCCTCATTTGAGTGAACTTGATTCATTTTTAACATCGGTCAAGGTACATTGGTATAAGTTCTTCTCTTTCTCCCACTCATATTTGCTCGAGTCTTGTGATGGATAGGCAAGGCATTTCACCTTCGGTCTACAACAACAACGACGAGTTCGATGCCACGAACAACAACTCCAACGCCAAGATGCAAGCTAAAATGGAGAGATCAAATCCTCATCAAGTCCTACAAGCGATCTTCCTCATCTTGAGAAGGCGCTCAAGAGCACATCCTTCCGCGACCATCTCCGGCAGCATCACATCGGCATCGACACCATCATCAACAAGAACGTGAAGGTCAAGAGCTCAACATCAACAACCGCTCAACGACTTCACCATCTCCCTTGGCATCTTCGCCAAGCGACTTCAAGGCATCTTCGCCTTCGGATATTCGGCATCTTTGCCAACAAGCACCCCAACACTACGCTCAAGAGAAGCTCCCCAAGCTCAAGTCCGCGACTTCCACGAGCTACTACGACCTCGACATCGACCACGAGATTCCTTTCTATGGGACTCAAGAACCCGAGGAGTACCTCGAGTGGGGCGTTTGATGGACGACTACCTCAAGCTACATCAAGTTCCTCCGAAGATCAAGTGAAGTGCGCCACAAGAAACTTCCACGACTACGCCTCGACATGGTGGCTTCACACACCTTGAAGTGCTACGAGATGAGTTGGCCCAAGATGAAGAGAGCTTTGCGGCGAGAGTTCGTGCCTCCAACCTACGGAACAACCGGCGCCAATTGGAGAACACCATCCAAGGATCAAAGTCCATCGACGCGTACTTCAAGGAGATGAAGATCGCCTTGCGACGAGCTGGCGTGGGCGACCCCATGTCAATGAAGTTCCACTTCATGATGGGATTACTGCGACATCTCCAAGACCATCTTCCTCGAGAACTACAAGTCCATCGACGACTACTACATTGGTTCTCTCAAGGCGGAACAAGAACTCATGAAGGCCAACGCTTCTCCACCCCAAGCAAACTTCGTGGAGACCAAGCTCTACGACAAGCATGAGGCTAGTACCACCACGATGTCCAAGCCCGACAAGCTCCAAGACGATGCTCCCAAGTGCGACTTCACCGCCATCCCTCTTTGTTGTATTGATGATGCCGAGTCTACCTTGATTCTTTTTCAAGATGGTGCGGCGACAAGTACGACTACGGAGACCTTCAAGGACCAAGCTTTGGAGGCAAGCAACAAGGTGGCGAGCAAGGATGATGCTTCCATCTTAGGAGGTGAGAGCGATGATGTGCCATCTTCGGCCTTCATCCACGACGACGACTACGAGACGGTTGAACATGGGATTTTCCCTTCGACCACGGCGACATCCGATGACTTGAGTGACTTGAGCCACCATATTGAGAGTGAGAGTGACTGCACCACTAGCCCCATATATGTGTTGCCCCAATTCCCATGTGAGGAGAGCCACAACCCCCACCACTTTAGTGAGATAAGTGACTCCACCATACGTGAGTTTGAGTGCACCTATTTTGAGGGAGTGAGTGAACCACCACATAGAGAGAGTGAGATAGTTGATAGGTCTAGTGAGGCCATTTGCATTTCTAACAACTTGACCTCTACCTCTATTGTATCTTCTCATTTGGTGCTAGGTCCCATTTATGATGACGCGCCGATCCTCGACGACTTCGTCCTCCCTTTGGACAAGACGATGGCCATGGTGGAATATGATGCACCCCCCACATGGTTCCATCAAGATGAAGATGACCACCATTTGGTCTTCCCCACCTCACCTACACCACTTGAGTGGAATGACAAAGGTAACAAAGGTGACGGTGATGCTCTCGTCCCACTAGTGGACTATTTTGACATTGATTGCTTGCATGATGTTGATCACCCTATTGACATGCTTCATTCTAGTATGATTTCCCCATGTGACGATTTGCCCATTTATGATGAATATGATGATTCTCATGTGGAGTCTATTAGTTGTGATGCCATGTTACATAGGATTTCTTGTGACAATTCTTTAGGTCACATCATGTTTGCTAATCTGCTTGACTTGTCATATGCTATGCATGAGATCAACCATATGTCTTATTTGCAATCTCTTCATAGTGACTATGCATATGCCATTAAAATAAACCCAATTTGCACATATGGCATACATGACAAGCCCATGGTTATTGGCATTTGTTTTTCTTGTGATGATATTGATATGCTTCCTTTGCATCATTTATCTCATATGCCATGCCATGACCACCTAGCCGGATATGCATTGTTTTGGATGTTGTCCATTTTCTCCATGTGATGTTTCCGATATTGCTCATGAGGAGACCCCCATAGTTTCCTCATACATTTTAGGAGATTTTGATTCATCCCATTCATTGCATGATCCCAATACTTGTGTGCACCATATGCTCCCCATGAATAAACATGATATTGATGTGCCATATACTTGCATTCTCAATTTGTGTCCCCATCGTGTCATACATAATAACTATTCTTTCATGATGGATGACATGTTCTTATACCATGCATCAAATTTCTTTGAGCGATGCTTATCTTGTGCTAACTCACACGTGCACATACACATCATGATGGATGATGTGTACATTTACCACGCGCACAATTTCTTTGGTTTGTGTCTCTTTTGTGTAGGTAGCCATGAATACTTGTCAAACTCGCAATCCCACGAGTTGACAAAACGAGCTCTAGAGAGCAACGATGATTTGGGATCCCATGGAGTGACTTTCCCACCGCTCTCTTGGCAAAAGACTTCACGCATTTCTTCTACATGGCCCTCACTTGGCTATGGGTTGTTCTCCATTATATATCTTTTGCCCATGTTGCCATGTTCACTTTGCATGATATGCCCATTCCTATGCATTTGCCATGCATTTGTGACCCATGCTTTGCATTACACATGATGATTGATTCCAGTACTTGTATGTGTATTTGCAAGCATGGTGGAGATATTGTTTGGTATTGCCATGATTGCTTTGTGCCCCATGCCTATGATGACACTATGATCTTGCTTTGTGTTCGTGCTTGCGATATGTCATGTGCATTCCCTATGCCTATTATTTGTTTACATGACATGATTGCCATGATTTCTTCTAGTGTGTTGCATCTTCGCTCCACTAGTTTGCACGAATTGATTACTATGCTTGCTTATGTTGCATCACCATTTCATGCGGTTGATGACAACCATCTATATGCTTTGCACATGATTCATATTGCTTCTTGTCATATATCTCTATGTGTTGCCTCCCTCATGCTAGATGATTTGCCATGTATTGAGTGCAACAATGATTCTCGTCTTGCTCATGAGATTTCCCCCATAGCATTCTCGCATATATTTGGAGATTTTGACATAATTCTTGTGAAGCATGCTTGTCTTAACTCTTTGCACCATATACCTAGTGCCATGAATATCGCCATTGTTGCATCATATTATTCATGCACTTGTCCTTCTAATGGTTTTGTGCAAAGGATGAGAACCATCATGATGGATGATGCGTTTGTCTACCATGCGCATACTTTCTTTGTTTTGCTTTGTGCATGTGTAGGATACTTGGACTTTGTGTCGACTTCCACTTCACGTGAGTTGACCACTCGAGCTCTTGAGAGCGAACCACCTTCTACCACGACGATTCTACATCGCACTTGTTGGTGCTTCGGTATTGTGAAGAATGCACAAGGACATGCCTTCAAGGTGACATCTTTCTTGAGCATGGATATTGCGGATCATACTACTTGTGTTGCTTACACCGTGAGACTTATTGGTCATCTTGGACCACTTGATTGCGCACTTAGTAGAGATCTTGCTTCGACTTGCCATTATCACATTCCCATGCATCATGATATATGTACCTTGTGTGTTGCATCCAATTCTCGGATTACTTGCTCCTCTCATATGTTTGGTTGCAACAATGTCATTACTTCACATATGCCATGTCCCATTGATTGCTACATGCTTGACTTGATTGCCTCACACATGATGAACAATTGCTCTTTCTATTGTGTTGAGTGCCATACTATCTTCACTACACCCTATGCATGTTATGCTTGGATTGTCTTGCACTTGACCCATGTGTTTAGACATCTCATCTTATTTGGTGTTGTGAATGATTCCTATGCCTACCATCGACCATTTGTCGGCGCTTTATGCATGATTGCTATGCTCTTGAGGTAGATGCTTATTCTCTTGTCACACATATTTGCATCACTACCTCACGTTTACATGCTTGTTTCCATGATGACCTTGATTTTGCTCAATTCATATGCTTACATGCCATGTCACAATCCTTTGTCACACCCTATGCTATGCTCGATGACAACACTTGTTTGGTGAATCACCTCTTGAATGCTTGGTTTTGCAATAACGCTAACCACATTTGTTTTTCCAAGTGTTTGTTCTATTTACTCCTTTTGAAGGAATCACAAGATGGCGCGACATTGGAGACTGCCCATTTCGAGCTTCAAGATGACGAGAGCTTGGTGATCGACCACTTTGACACGGCACCGCCATCTCTTTCCCATGGTGATTTGGTTTTCGATCCGAGGTCGGATCTTTTCCAAGGGGGAGGGGATGATGCGGAGCATCCTACGGTCATCACCATGTCAAGAGTCCGTTTGGCAGGTGACACGTGCGACCTCTACTTCCCATACCTAAAGGTGAATCTTCTCCTTTACACGTGTTCACTTGACCCCTTCGAGGATGATATACTACTTGACACTCCACTCGGGTGCATGCATAGGTATGACCGGAGCTTCACGGACGACGAGGAGGAGTGCAAGCGTCAAGGAACACCTACACCATCCGCTAGGGAAGCCTGGAAGAGAAGACGGAGCTGCAGAGTCCCCAGCGGCCGGACGACCGGAAGACTCCGGACGTCCGACACTCTCCCAGGACACGGACGTCCGACGCCCTCCGGACGTCCGGAGCTTCGTCACCCGAACCAGATCTACGGACGACCGAAGCTGCCCGGACGTCCGGACGACAATCACCCGAGCCAAAACTACGGACGTCCGACGCCTTCCGGACGTCCGACGCCTGATGCGGGCTGAAGCCCATGTACCCCTTCGTTTTGACTTCCATTTGCACTCAGACTATAAATAGGACCCTCCCATCTCCTAGTGGGGGTTAGCAAAGGATTGGCTCATATTTGTGTCAGAGCTTTGCTCATCCACTTGGCTACTTCTCCTCGAAGATCAGGACCTCTACGGAGAAGATTCCCAAGCGGATTCAAGACCCCCTTCTAGGGTGGACCCATCAAGACCTCCTCTCGGAGAAGAACGGCTACTCGTGTATCTTTACCTTTATTGTTCTTGAATCTTGTGCCACTCTATGTGTTCATCGATCTAGCGCTTGTGTGATTGATTTCTTGTCGGTTAAGTGATCTCTCTCTCGTTTTCCCCGTGATTTCCTCGTGTTCTTCCGCTCGTTCTTCGTGTTCCTCGTAGGGATTCTCTCCAAACGAGAAAGATCGCCCACGTAGGGTTCCGCCCTATATCATCTAGATGATGCGGAGCATCCTACGGTCATCACCATGTCAAGAGTCTGTTTGGCAAGTGACACGTGCGACCTCTACTTCCCATACCCAAAGGTGAATCTTCTCCTTTACACGTGTTCACTTGACCCCTTCGAGGATGATATACTACTTGACACTCCACTCGGGTGCATGCATAGGTATGACCGGAGCTTGACGGACGACGAGGAGGAGTGCAAGCGTCAAGGAACACCTACACCGTCCGCGTGGGAAGCCTGGAAGAGTAGACGGAAAAAGACGGAGCTGCAGAGTCCCCAGCGGCCGGACGACCGGAAGACTCCGGACGTCCGACACTCTCCCAGGACACGGACGTCCGACGCCCTCCAGACGTCCGGAACTTCGTCACCCGAACCAGATCTACGGACGACCGGAGCTGCCCGGACGTCCGGACGACAATCACCCGAGCCAAAACTACGGACGTCCGACGCCTTCCGGACGTCCGACGCCTGATGCGGGCTGAAGCCCATGTACCCCTTCGTTTTGACTTCCATTTGCACTCAGACTATAAATAGGACCCTCCCATCTCCTAGTGGGGGTTAGCAAAGGATTGGCTCATGTTTGTGTGAGAGCTTTGCTCATCCACTTGGCTACTTCTCCTCGGAGATCAGGACCTCTACGGAGAAGATTCCCAAGCGGACTCAAGACCCCCTTCTAGGGTGGACCCATCAAGACCTCCTCTTGGAGAAGAACGGCTACTCATGTATCTTTACCTTTATTGTTCTTGAATCTTGTGCCACTCTATGTGTTCATCGATCTAGCGCTTGTGTGATTGATTTCTTGTCGGTTAAGTGATCTCTCTCTCGTTTTCCCCGTGATTTCCTCGTGTTCTTCCGCTCGTTCTTCGTGTTCCTCGTAGGGATTCTCTCCAAACGTGAAAGATCGCCCATGTAGGGTTCCGCCCTACATCATATGGTATCATGAGCCACGTTCATCACGTTTTTGGAGCCCCTACCCCGTGTTTTCTAGCTTGATTTTGTTGCGTTCTTCCCCAATTTCGAAAATCCCCACCAAAAATAGCCCCAATTTTTTTTTGTGATTTGTTGGTTTGATGATGTTTTGTTGATCTAGCATTTCCCCAAGTTTCCCCATCTTTCATCCACAAAATCCCGTGAATTTTGACTCCGAAATCACCAATTTCCGCCCAAAATCGCATCCCGGATCTCAATTTTTTAGTTGACCCCGACCCACCGGACGACCGGAGTTTTACGGACGTCCGGAGCCCCTGGAACGACCGGACGTCCGACCTTTTCCGGACGACCGGAACCCCTAACCCGAACTGAATCTACGGATGTCCGACCATTTACGGACGTCCGTAACCTGTAGTTTCAGACTTTGGCTGATTTTTGTTTTGTCCATAACTAATTATTCCGAACTCCGATTTTAACGTTCTTTAGCTCGTTTTGAAGCTATTGACATCCCCCTTCCAACAAAAATACCACCAACACAATTTGACTCCATCAAATTTTTGAAAATTTGGCAAGTTTGCCTAGGCCCTCCACCATATCATCCGCATAGCCACCACCGACTTCCGCAACCTAACCCATTTTGTTCCCCATAGCATTAGTGGTTGCTTGAGTAGTGATTCGAGTCTCCTAAGGTGTTTCGACTACTTAGGGACGATTGCCTCTTCATCAACCACAACCACCACTTCCACATAACCTTGCCCACCATACACTTCCGACAACCCAACTTAACCCAATTGTTGATTGAGCTTTTTCGAGTTGTGGCTTGTGTCTCCTAAGGTGTTTCGGCTACTTAGGGACGGCAACTTCAACTCCGACACGTGTATAGCCCATCATTCCACTTCCGCATTGCCAAGTGCAAACCACCACCGCATTCCCGCTACCACCATTTGACATTTGTCATTTGAGATTTTGAGTTCGCGGTTTTTTCCGTTTCCTAGGGTGTTTCAGCTAACTAGGAACGGCTATACATCAAGAACACCGCCACTCATCATCGCCAAGGACGGTAACCTCGACGACACCATTGTATATTACCCTTGCCATTGCATTGTTAACCCCTAGCCTTACTTTTGCATTACTTGCCTATCGAGACTAGCCATTTGAGTATTGCCGGCAACGTTCCTTGTGCACATTAGTGTTCATACCTTCCATTACATACCATACCATATCATATTGGTATCATATCATCCATTGTGTCTCAAGTTTGTTCCCGCATACACACAATTGCTATCTTGGTTTGTGCATTGTGCAAAATTGGACATACATAGAAAAAGAAATAAAGCTTTTAAGCAAAAGAAAGAGAGCAAAGAAGCTTGTAAGCAAGTGCCATAGCATCATACCATATTGCATATAAGATTGTCATATCCGATCATCTTGGATCATCTTGAGAGAAACACCGGGAACCATACATACATAGCATACTTGGGATAGAAGTTTATCCATTTTGCATCTTATAGGTTGTGCACAAGTGTCGTATCCGCCTATTGAGCAATCGTGCTAGCGTCTCTCTTGAGTTGTGCAACACGAGCGTTTTCCATGGATTCCACATTTTGTGCTCATTCCTTGGTTGCACGACCCCATTTATCTATCCGTGTGTGTGTTCCCGTGTGCCATTCTTTGCTATTGGTCCATTTGTTTCACTTGCGAATTTGTGAATCTCTTTCAACATTATTGACTCTTGCTAACATTTTGCATTAAATTTTTGTGCCACTATCCTCACCGAGCTCCTCCATAAGCTTTACTTGTGTAGGTGTGAGAACCGACAAGGATTGGTACCAATAGTGCTATTTCATTGTCCGCATTTGAGTGAACTTGATTCATTTTCAACATCGGTCAAGGTACATTGGTATAAGTTCTTCTCTTTCTCCCACTCATATTTGCTCGAGCCTTGTGATGGATAGGCAAGGCATTTCACCTTCGGTCTACAACAACAACGACGAGTTCGATGCCATGGAAAACAACTACGACGCCAAGATGCAAGCTAAAATGGAGGAGATCAAAGCCCTCATCAAGTCCTACAAGCGATCTTCCTTATCTTCGATAAGACGCTCAAGAGCACATGCTTCCGAGCTACCATCTCCGGCAAGATCACGTCCGCATCGACACCATCACCACCAAGAACGTGAAGGTCATGAGCTCAACATCAACTACCGCTCAACGACTTCACCATCTCCCTTGGCATCTTCGCCAAGCGACTTCAAGGCATCTTCGCCTACGGACATATGGCATCTTCGCCAACAAGCACCCCAAGACTACGCTCAAGAGAAGCTTCCCAAGCTCAAGTCCACGACTTCCACGTACTACTACGACCTCAACATCGACCACGCGATTCCTTTCTATGGGACTCACGAACCCAAGGAGTATCTCGAGTGGGAGCGTTTGATGGACGACTACCTCAAGCTACATCAAGTTCCTCCCGAAGATCAAGTGAAGTGCGCCACAAGAAACTTCCACGACTACACCTCGACATGGTGGCTTCACACACCTTCGGAGCACTACGACATGAGTTGGCCCAAGACGAAGAGAGCTTTGCGGCGAGAGTTCGTGCCTCCAACCTACACGGAACAACTTCAACGCCAATTGGAGAACACCATCCAAGGATCCAAGTCCATCGACGCGTACTTCAAGGAGATGAAGATTGCCTTGCGACGAGCCGGCGTGGACGACCCCATTTCGATGAAGTTTCACTTCATGATGGGATTGCACAACGACATCTCCAAGACTATCTTCCTCGAGAACTATGAGTCCATCGACGACTACTACATTGGTGCTCCCAAGGCGGAACAAGAACTCATGAAGGCCAAGGCTTCTCCACCCCAAGCACACTTCGTGATGACCAAGCTCCATGAGAATGATCATGAGGCTAGTACCACCAAGATGTCCAAGCCCGACGAGCTCCATGACGATGCTCCCAAGTTCGACTTCACCGCCATCCCTCTTTGTGGCATTGATGATGCCGAGTCTACCTTGACTCTTTTTCAAGATGGTGCGGCGACAAGTACGACTACGGAGACCTTCAAGGACCAAGCTTTGGAGGCAAGCGACAAGGTGGCGAGCAAGGATGATGCTTCCGTCTTAGGAGGCGAGAGTGATGATGTGCCATCTTCGGCCTTCATCCACGACGACGATGACAAGATGATCGAGCATGGGATTTTCCCTTCGGTCATGGAGGAGAGTGATGATATGCCATCTTCGGCCTTCATCCACGGCGACCACGACGAGATGGTTGAGTACTTCACCTCGACCACGGCGACGTATGATGACATGAGTGACATGTGCCACCATATTGAGAGTGAGAGTGCCTTCACCACTAGCCCTATATATGATGTGTTGCCACAAATCCCATGTGAGGAGAGCCACAACCCCCACCACTTGAGTGAGATGAGTGACTCCACCATATGTGAGTTTAAGTGCACCTATTTTGAGGGAGTGAGTGAACCACCACATAGAGAGAGTGAGATAGTTGATAGGTCTCGTGAGGCCATTTGCATTTCTAACAACATGACCTCTACCTCTATTGTGTCTTCTCATTTGGTGCTAGGTCCCATTTATGATGACGAGCCGATCCTCGATGACTTCGTCCTCCCTTTGGACAAGACGATGGCCATGGTGGACTATGATGCACCCCCCACATGGTTCCATCAAGATGAAGATGACCACCATTTGGTCTTCCCCACCTCACCTACACCACTTGAGTGGAATGACAAAGGTAACAAAGGTGACGGTGATACTCTCGTCCCACTAGTAGACTATTTTGACATTGATTGCTTGCATGATGTTGATTACCCTATTGACATGCTTCATTCTAGTATGATTTCCTCATGTGATGATTTGCCCATTTATGATGAATATGATGATTCTCATGTGGAGTCTATTAGTTGTGATGCCATGTTACATAGGATTTCTTGTGACAATTCTTTAGGTCACATCATGTTTGCTAATCCTCTTGACTTGTCATATGCTATGCATGAGATCAACCATATGTCTTATTTGCAATCTCTTCATAGTGACTATGCATATGCCATTAAAATGAACCCAATTTGCACATATGGCATAGATGACAAGCCCATGGTTATTGGCATTTGTTTTTCTTGTGATAATATTGATATGCTTCCTTTGCATCATTTATCTCATATGCCATGCCATGACCACCTAGCTTCGGATATGCATTGTTTTGGATGTTGTCCATTTTCTCCATGTGATGTTTCCGATATTGCTCATGAGGAGACCCCCATAGTTTCCTCATACATTTTAGGAGATTTTGATTCATCCTATCCATTGCATGATCCCAATACTTGTGTGCACCATATGCTCCCCATGAATAAACATGATATTGATGTGCCATATACTTGCATTCTCAATTTGTGTCCCCATCGTGTCATACATAATAACTATTCTTTCATGATGGATGACATGTTCTTATACCATGCATCAAATTTCTTTGAGCGATCCTTATCTTGTGCTAACACTCACTTGCACATACACATCATGATGGATGATGTGTACATTTACCACGCACAATTTCTTTGGTTTGTGTCTCTTTTGTGTAGGTACCCATGAATACTTGTCAAACTCGCAATCCCACGAGTTGACAAAACGAGCTCTAGAGAGCAACGATGATTTCAGATCTCATGGATTGTTTTTCCCACCGCTCTCTTCACGCATAGACGTCACAAGATTCATTCTACATGGCCCTCACTTGGCTATGGGTTATTGTTCATTACATATCATATGCCCATCTTGCCATGTTCACTTTGCATCATATGCTCATTCCTATGCCTTTGACATGCATTTGTGACCCATGCTTTGCATTACACACGATGATTGATTCTAGTACTTGTATGTGTAGTTGCAAGCTTGGTGGAGATATTTCTTGTTCTTGCCATGTTCATTATGTGCACCATTCCTCTGATGATACTTTCATCTTGCTTTGTGTTCGTGCTTACGATATGTCATGTGCACTCCCTCTGCCTATTATTTGCTCACATGACATGATTGCCATGATTTATTCTAGTGTGTTGCATCTTCGCTCCACTAGTTTGCACGACTTGATTACTATGTTTGCTTGCCTTGTTGCATCACCTATGATTCGTACTTGCTCATTTCATGCGGGTGATGACAACCATCTACATGCTTTGCACATCATTGTTATTCCTTCTTGTCACATATCTCCATATGTTGCCTCTCTCATGCTAAATTTGCGATGTATTGAGTGCAACCATGCTATTCGTCTTGCTCATGAGTTTGCCCCCATAGCATTCTCACACATGATTGGAGATTTTGACATATTACATGTGAAGCATGCTTGTCTTACTTCTTTGCACCATATACCTAGTGCCATGAATATTGCCATTGTTGCATCATATTATTCATGCACTTGTGCTTCTAATGGTTATCTGCAAAAGATGAGAACCATCATGATGGATGATGAGTTCATCTACCATGCACATACGTTCTTTGTTTTGTTTTGTGCATGTGTAGGATACTTGGACTTTGTGTCGACTTCCACTTCACGTGAGTTGACCATTCGAGCTCTTGAGAGCGAGCCTCATACATTCTACCACGAATCGCTTCTACACCGCATTTTCTTCCACTTCGGCATTGTGAAGAATGCACAAGGACACACCTTCAAGGTGACATCCTTCTTGAGCTTGGATATTGTGGATCATACTTCATGTGTTGCTTGCACCATTTACACGCATACTCGAGATATTGCTTTCACCCATGATTCCCACATTTCCATGCTTCATGACATATATACCTTGTGTGTTGCATCCAATTCGCGGACTACTTGCCACTATCATATGGTTGGTTGCACCAATATCATTTCTTCACATATGCCATGTCACTTTGCTTGTTACATGATTCACTTGATTGCCTCACACATGATGAACAATTGCTCTTTATATTGTGTCGAGTGCCACACTATATTCACTAGACCCTATGCTATGCTTGATGACAACACTTGTTTGGTGAATCACCTCTTGAATGCTTGGTTTTGCACTAACGCTAACCACATTTGTTTTTCCAAGTGTTTGTTCTATTTGCTAATTTTGAAGGAATCACAAGACGGTGCGACATTGGAGAGTGCCTATTTCGAGTTTCAAGATGATGAGCGCTTGGTGATCGATCACTTCGACACGGCAACGATATCTCTTTCCCATGGTGATCTGGTTTTCGATCCGAGGTCGGATCTTTTCCAAGGGGGAGGGGATGATGTGGAGCATCCTACGGTCATCACCATGTCAAGAGTCCGTTTGGCAAGTGACACGTGCGACCTCTACTTCTCATACATAAAGGTGAATCTTCTCCTTTACACGTGTTCACTTGACCCCTTCGAGGATGGTATACTACTTGACACTCCACTCGGGTGCATGCATAGGTATGACCGGAGCTTCACGGACGACGAGGAGGAGTGCAAACGCCAAGGAACACCTACACCATCCGCGAGGGAAGCCTGGAAGAGAAGACGGAAAAAGACGGAGCTGCGGAGTCCCCAGCGGCCGGACGACCGGAAGACTCCGGACGTCCGACACTCTCCAGCACACGGACGACCGACGCCCTCCGGACGTCCGGCAGCTGGGCACCCGAATGGAATCTACGGACGTCCGACCGCCTATGGACGTCCGACCGACGCACGCCCGAACCGAATCTACGGACGTCCGAAGACCTCCGGACGTCCAGACCATGTTGAGCCTCCGGACGACCGGTTACCTCCGGACGTCCGACGCCTGGGTGTTGACTTTGTTTGGGGCCGCAGCCCTTGTACCCCTTCGCCCCCTAGACTATATATACTCTTTCTTCCCCACCTTTCTAGGTTAGCTTTGGATTAGCTCATGTTTAGGTGAGAGAGCCTTTGGTCATCCACTTGGCTACTTCTCCTCGGAGATCAGGACCTCTACGGAGAAGATCCCCAAGCGGATTCAAGACCCCCTTCTAGGATGGACCCATCAAGACCTCCTCTTGGAGAAGAACGGCTACTCGTGTATCCTTACCTTTGTTGTCCTTGAATCTTGTGCCACTCTATGTATTCGATAATCTAGCACTTGTGTAATTGGTTTCTTGTCGGTTGAGTGACCTCTCCCTCGTTTTCCCCGTGTTTTCCCTCGTGTTCTTCCGCTCGTTCTTCGTGTTCCTCGTAGGGATTCTCTCCAAGCGTGAAAGATCATCAACATAGGGTTCCGCCCTA
Organism: Aegilops longissima; assembly: GCA_021605205.1. Lineage (NCBI taxonomy): Eukaryota > Viridiplantae > Streptophyta > Magnoliopsida > Poales > Poaceae > Aegilops > Aegilops longissima. The sequence continues at coordinate 22,436,005 of CM038677.1, read as the reverse complement.
CATCATATGGTATCATGAGCCAAGTTGATCACGTTTTTGGAGCCCCTACCCCTCTTTTTCTAGCTTGATTTTGTTGTGTTCTTGCCTAAATCCGAAAATCCCCACCAAAAATAGCCCCAAATTTTTTTGTGATTTGTTTGTTTGATGATGTTTTGTTGATTTTGATCCATGGATTTGCTTGGTTTCGAGTGGATCTAGCATTTCCCCAAGTTTCCCCGTCTTTCATCCACGAAATCCCGCTAATTTTGACCACAAAATCCCAAAATTCCGCTCAAAATCGCGTCCCGGATCTCAATTTTCGCGTTGACCCCGACCCACCGGACGACCGGAGTTTTACGGACGTCCGGAGCCCTTGGAACGACCGGACGTCCGACCTTTTCCGGACGACTGGAACCCCTAACCCGAACTGGATTTACGGATGTCCGACCATTTCCGGACGTCCGTAACCTGTAGTTTCAGACTTTGGCTGATTTTTGTTTTGTCCATAACTAATTCATCCGAACTCCGATTTTGACGTTCTTTAGCTCGTTTTGAAGCTATTGACATTCCCCTTCCAACAAAAATACCACCAACACAATTTGACTCCATCAAATTTTTGAAAATTTGGCAAGTTTGCCTAGGCCCTCCACCATATCATCCGCATAGCCACCACCGACTTCCGCAACCTAACCCATTTTGTTCCCCTTAGCATTAGTGGTTGCTTGAGTAGTGATTTGAGTCTCTTAAGGTGTTTCGGCTACTTAGGGACGATTGCTTCTTCATCAACCACCACCACCACTTCAACCACCTCAACTTAACCCAATAGTTGTTTGAGCTTTTTCGAGTTGTGGCTTGTGTCTCCTAAGGTGTTTCGGCTACTTAGGGACGGCAACTTCAACTCCGACACGTGTATAGCCCATCATTCCACTTCCGCATTACCAAGTGCAAACCACCACCGCATTCCCTCTACCACCATTTGACATTTGTCCTTGAGATTTTGAGTTCGCGGTTTTTCCGTTTCCTAAGGTGTTTCGGCTACTTAGGGACGAGTTTCCATCATCTTGGTATCTACATCAAGAACACCGCCACTCATCATCGCAAAGGACAGTAACCTCGACGACACCATTGTAGCGACCCGACCTCAGACGGTCAAGCCTCTGTGTATCTGTGCCATCCCTGGATCAGTATGCTGGCACACACAATACATCAATGTATATATCAAAGTGCAATCACATGTATAAATAACGTAAAATGATATATACCTCATAAGTCACAGCGGAAACAAATAGTCGGGTGTGGAGTCCCATCAACGCCATCGGCAGGTTGAGTGTAGACCGTAACCCTGTATCGTAACTTTTACTCGTCGAGGAAATATCTGCAACATGATATGTTGCAGCCGTGTAGGTCAGTACATTGAATGTACCGGCAAGATCACAATAAGAGAAAACAGATGATAAACTATACTATATGCAGTATGGCTTTGTGGCTCTGTGTCTGAGTTTTGTTTGCGTAAAAGCTGATTTATTTCCCCTACATCAAAGGAATAAATGAAGTCTGTACTATGGAGTTTTCTATCATGACATGGTTTCACCAACCGATGTCTCATAGCCCAAATCATCATAAGTTGCCCACAATTAAGTTATCAATCCGGTGTTGAGAGTTCCGAGATAGATCCAAGTCCAGATGCTCAAATTGTCCGTAACCGGGGACACGGCTAATCGATTAGGTTATAACCCTCTGCAGAGGTTTGTACACTTTTCCCGCAAGATTCGATCCCTCTCTCTACGTTCTCGCACTTCAGAGTGTTTGAGAACAAGATGACCGAAACATGGTCTTCCAAAGAGTTCCTCTGACCACTGTCCGGTACTCAACCCATCCTACCGTAGTTTTACATCTGCTAGTACCGTCCCAACCAGAGTCACAACTAAGGCCAACCAAGCCAGGGCCCATAATGACTTGCGGTTGCACAGGTAAGCTTCCGGGCGTGAAGTATTCTTCCGTCTCTTTGAGTCTGGGTGAAGCTTTCGGCAAGATGTCATGGCGCTTCTCCATGCATCCCGGCCAACCACTGGTTTCTCCAGGGTGCCCGTCAACCGTCCTTCACCCAGTAGTGTGTATTGAATTCTTGTCTTGAGTCTTGAAGTCTTGAGGCCTTGAAGATGAAGTCCTTGCAGATTCCATCATGGAGTTGTCGTCATTGACATAGAATCCTCCATTCTCACACCACTCCTGAGCACTCATACCAAACCCCGTCTACTATAGCGTAGCATTGAAATAAATAACGTCCCGGGCTTGGTAACAGGGTGATGGGTTCCTACCTCATGCATACTACTCAACTACAAGGATTCAATAACACTACTGAGGGGTGGTTGCAAAGATGTCACTAAATGCAATAAAACATAGGCAGGAAATCATGGTCAAAGTGAACTTGCCTTGTTGACGATCTTCGAAAACTAGGGATTCGTAGTAGCAATCTTCGCACTCCGGAAATTCTACCGAGGCAAACAATAAATATAATAAGCACATAGCATAACATCACTTAACACAATAACATAACAAAGTAACACACCAAAACCAACAAAGCAAAACCCAAAGGGAAAACTTAAAGAAAAACAACTCAAAGTTTTCCTACTTCAAATAACAACAAAAATAGTTTTACATAACAAAAATTTCTTAACATCACCTAATCATGGTTTTATGTTAACTAAACAGAAAATATTTCATTAAGCAACTAGGAGCAAAAAGAATTAAATATAAATCTATTATGAAACTCCTGGAATAAGCAAAACAAGCTTTAATTCAAATCTGAGCTAACTCAATTTTTATAAATCCAAACATAGACAAATTATATATTTTTGGAAACTACAAGAAAATTGTGATCTAACGCAAAAAGAATCAGCATCATTGACTTCTAGATCAAAAGTTATAAGCTAAACAAGAACGGAACTAAATCTGTTACGGAAATAAATCTGAAAACGAAAACGGCGACGTGGCGGGATTTGATTGGTTGTCGGGTGTGCACGTTTTAGGCTATCTAGAGGACGGCCGCACATTTGAGGAAAACGGTTTGGCTATTAAGTGATCTATTTGGGGCCTTAGGATCAAGATCTAACGGTGGTACGGGAATAGACAAAGGAAAGAGAAAAAAGAAACAACAAGGAGTTACATCAGACGTGAGGCAGAGATGGCAGGAAGGAGACGGCGATGTGGAGGGCTGCTCGGGGGGCGAGGTCGCCAAGCGAGGTGGGGTGGCGGAGGAGGGGTCGGCGCTTGGGAGGTGGCGCTGGGCGCCTCAGTGCTGCTCACTCCTGGCGTCGGGCTCTGGGAGAGCTCTGGTGGCGTTCTAGGCAGGAAAAGGAGGACGATGGCGAGAAGGCTACGAGCAGGAGGCGTGGTGATGGGAAAAATGGAACGAGGAGAGGAGGGGTTTTATAGGCGGTCTCGGGAGGCGCTGGGATGGAAAGACGAGGAGATCGGGAAGGTGGAGTTTCTGTCTCCATGGATATGGAAAGCTTCAGAACGTGAGAGGAAACAGAGGAAGGAGATGATCTCTTGTTGGGCTAGAATAGGAAAGTGCTTAATGGGCCAGGTTTTTCCGAATAAAACGATTCCATTCCTATTTTTAAAATTAGGAAACTAAAACAATAAAAAGGGAAATCAAATCAATTCGAATAAAGAGTTTTATATACTAAAATTATCGAAAAATAAAATGTAGATGATGAGCATTATTCCACGGCCAAAATAAAACTTAAAAAATATGTTTTTCAGAAAATCCCTAAAGGCTTTATTTCTTTTTGCAAATAATTTTAAATAAAAACTTTGGTTTTCTTGGCTCAAATATTTTCAAAATGCCCTGATTTTGGAGGGTCATTTTCCTCCGCTCTTTCTTGCTTGCAAGAATTTATTTTTCGGGTATTTCTCGGGAAGAAAAATAGAGAAGCAAGTGCAAATATTTAAAAGAATTAAATTGCAAAACTCCGCTCAAATTCTTTATAGTTGAAGAAGTCATGTCATCTTCTCTCATTGATTTTAATAGGATGAATTTGAATTTACGGAGAAGGGAAAGTCATTTTATTCCTCTCTTTCAAAAGTTTTTGAAAAGGTTCAAATTTCACTCAAGTTTAATTCACTCAAGCAAACAAACAAACAATTCAATTAATTATATTAACATTCCAAAATTTGGGATGTTACAATCCTACCACACTTAAAATGAATCTCGTCCTCGAGATTCGAAGAGGCTAGCAAGAAAAGGTTAGGGTTGGGGTCTTCTAGCAAATGTCTTGGTCGAAGGTCGGGTGCTACCACACTTAAAAACAAGGTCATGGTTCCAATAAACTCAGATATTTCCTCTGGAGGGCTGACAATGTATGTCTCTTCACATATCTTACAATAGCTCCTTCATTAAAGCTCTTCTGTCAGAAGCATAGAGTTTTCCTCAAAAGCTTGGGTCGGTTCGTCAAAGTTGAAGTTCGTCCGAGACTGGATCTTCTTAGCTGATGGGTTCGTGTCCATTCTAGACAACTTTCGAAATACTCATGGTGGTCTACAATTTATGATTTCTCCTGCAGAAAACGGTCTAGGTTGAACCTCACCGTATAACCTACGATTGGCATCAGTTGCCTGTAAAGGGGTTCCATCGTCCTACCATTCTATGGTTTTAGGGCTTATAGCATCGACACTCTTCAAAGGTTTTCAAGTCTCTCTGATTTTCCATCAACATATGATAGTTCATGATAGAAGTCTTCGGTATGGGGGCCAATCCATCCCGTACATGAATCATTACCACATACGTAAACAGTGAATCACGTATTCCAACACTTGGGCATACTCACAGGCATTGCAGAATTTCTCTTGTCCTCATATTGGGTTCGAGTAAATCCATGGTTTCTGCAAGCCAAACAAAACATCTATCGTTACTTCACCACTCTTAGGTTTTTGCGTAACCTCCTACGGAACGTATGCTGATTTGATCACTGCTTCTTCCAAGTGTATTCCTTTATCCATGTTACAACTGTTCCTTCTCAAAATCCTGGGCCTGTGGGTTATGGCCCACTTCAGCACTAGTGCAGCTTTAAATCATCCTTGGAGTAACTCTCTTGTTACACCTCCTTTGAATCCAGTAGTACTCTGTTTCTTCATACCATCATATCAAAACAAAACTCCAACTTATTTTGTTCAGCTTCCTTCTATGGACCGTCATGAATAACATATTTCTTTCTTCATTGATTTTGTGGCTTTACAGAGTACTATGACCAAAAGAATGCACAAGTTTATCCATAAAATCTCATTATTTTCATATCAATCTTTCATTACATCCTTAACCATTTTCAGAATCCAAATTCCAAAAGTACTTTGTTACAAGTGCTGCCACCCACATGATTTGGTATGGTCGCATTACTTCCAACTTTATTCATTTATCCTCCTCGAGGATTCTTCATCCCACTGAATTGTGCGACATGAGCCTTGAAATCTTCAATCTTCTGTTTCATCATGGTGGTCTTGAGATTCACCTTCATCATCTCTGCATGCACTTCGCTTAGGTATTCCTGAGTATAACGGAGTCTTGCTTCAAGTATTTCTCCGATCCGGCGATGGCTTCCATGGCTGCTTCACGAACGGCATCGAAGAAAGTTGCTTGTGGCACACGTGAGATGAAAAGTAATGCCCCATCCTCTTTGGGCAAACTCCTTTCAAACGGTGGAGGTGTACCTCCACATACCAAAGTTCCACTCCCTTTTGCATGAAGGGTAGCCTTTGTAGACTGCATCTCCTTCAAGGTGAATATGCTTCATCATGTCCTTCAAGATCTTCGGTAATCATGATCACTTGTCGTGGTCATGATCGTTTCAGGCCCTTAAGGAAAGACTCATAAAGGGTTGTCATCTGCATGTGTAGGATAAGAGGAGTGCTCGTAACAAGGGATGTATCTCCATGGGAAGTTGCAATTGTCTCCGTAAAGGTTTGGTGTTCAGTTGTCCATGGGTTCAAGATTTGGGTCTGGTTGAGATGGAAAGAGAAGGCAATTACCCACTCATCAACAAAATTATCGCTTGTAATGGGCCGTTCTACTATGGTTTCGTTTCTAAGTCCTCATTTCTTCAGTCTTCAATGCTCGGAGTTTCCAATTCTCGATGCTGTTCCCATATGAAGGCCTTCTACCATTCTTCCAGTAACTTACGTCTCTCATGGTTGAAATAAATACAAGCCTCATTTAATATCGCATCTATCCAACCATTCAATAAACATACAAAAATAATAGCAACCAAGCATTCATTTATTCAATCAATACTATAGTATCGCCACCCACATAATTTGGTATGGTCAGATACTTAAATCGAGATGGCGTTCATCTTTATTTCTCTCATGGTGGGATACTACTAAGCTAATTTATTAGGAACTTGGTCATTGTCCCCACTGGGGCTTCTTCTGTGTGGACTTGATCTCCTCCAGTTCTTCCGCTAGATTTTCCCTGTCGACGCGGAGTTTCTTGTGACGACCCTGTATGTCCTGAAGTTGTTCCTTGAGCTTCTGGATTTCAACGTCCTTGGCATGAGACATGGTCCTGCTGCTTTTCAGTTCCTGACGCATTCTCGAGATCTCGAGGTTCTCCTCCTCCAGCTTGTTTACCTTCAGTCTCTGAGTCTTGACCTCTTCTCGTAGTGCTTCATTGTCGAACAGGGCTTCCAGGAGGTCCATCTGAAGATTCTTGACGTATTGTTCCAGATCCTGATTGTACACTAATAGTGGGGAGAACTTCATCTTTTGCGCTTCCGTCAAGGCAATAGTTGCTCCATCAGACTTCTGCCATCCAACCCTTCCAAAGAAGTGTGAGTTTAGTGCAGCACGATGACGATAGCATAAACGTGCAATAGCATCATGGACGGCAGTGTTGATGCCCATATCACAGTCACCATTTATAGTTCCGAAGCTGATGTCTGCAGTCTTGGGGGCTTCTTTACGACCAAAAACTTGGGTCTTGACTCCCCACGATCTGGACGTCCTCTTAGTTGCCTTGATCTCAGGTATCGGTAACTTCAGCAGCCTGACTAGCTCCACAAGGAAGGGGCCTCCAAGAACCTTCTCGTAGTGTTCTCTTTTGTTCAGAATGTAGCTCTCCATCTATAGTTTGGAATAAGGAAGGTTCAGTAAAAGGAATCAGGTGTTACGAGAGTAGCACAAAACAAAGGTCATTCCTATTGGGGTCTTCATATTAATAAGTCATTTTCTAGGGTCACGTTCTACAGCCAACATGTGCTCTGATACCATATCTGTTGCGACCCGACCTCAGACGGTCAAGCCTCGTATATCATGCCATCCTCGGATCAAGATGTTTGGCACACAAGACATCAATGTATATATCAAAGTGCAATCACATGTATAAATAACGTAAAACTGATATATACCTCATAAGTCACAGCGGAAACAAATAGTCGGGTTTGGAGTCCCATCAACGCCATCGGCAGGTTGAGTGTAGATCGTAACCCTGTATCGTAACTTTTACTCGTCGAGGAAATATCTGCAACATGATACGTTGCAGCCGTGTAGGTCAGTACATTGAATGTACCGGCAAGATCACAATAAGAGAAAACAGATGATAAACTATACTATATGCAGTATGGCTTTGTGGCTCTGTGTCTGAGTTTTGTTTGCGTAAAAGCTGATTTATTTCCCCTACATCAAAGGAATAAATGAAGTCTGTACTATGGAGTTTTCTATCATGACATGGTTCCACCAACCGATGTCTCATAGCCCAAATCATCATAAGTTGCCCACAATTAAGTTATCAATCCGGTGTTGAGAGTTCCGAGATAGATCCAAGTCCAGATGCTCAAATTGTCCGTAACCGGGGACACGGCTAATCAATTAGGTTATAACCCTCTGCAGAGGTTTGTACACTTTTCCCGCAAGATTCGATCCTCTCTTTACGCTCTCGCACTTCAGAGTGTTTGAGAACAAGATGACCAAACATGGTCTTCCAAAGAGTTCCTCCGACCACCGTCTGTACTCAACCCATCCTACCGTAGTTCTACATCTGCTAGTACCGTCCCCAGCCAGAGTCACAACTAAGGTCAACCAAGCCAGAGCCCATAATGACTTGCGCTTGCACGATAAGCTTCCGGCGTGAAGTATTCTTCCGTCTCTTTGAGTCTGGGTGAAGCTTTCCAAGATGTCATGGCGCTTCTCCATGCATCCCGCCAACCACTGGTTTCTCCAGGTGCCCGTCAACCGCCCTTCACCCAGAGTGTGTATTGAATTCTTGTCTTGAGTCTTGAACTCTTGAGGCCTTGAAGATGCAGTCCTTGCAGATTCCATCATGGAGTTGTCGTCATTGACGTAGAATCCTCCATTCTCACACCACTCCTGAGCACTCATACCAAACCCCATCTACTATAGCGTAGCATTGAAATAAATAACGTCCCGGGCTTGGTAACAGGGTGATGGGTTCCTACCTCATGCATACTACTCAACTACAAGGATTCAATAACACTACTGAGGGGTGGTTGCAAAGATGTCACTAAATGCAATAAAACATAGGCAGGAAAGCATGGTCAAAGTGAACTTGCCTTGTTGACGATCTTCGAAAACTAGGGATTCGTAGTAGCAATCTTCGCACTCCGGAAATTCTACCGAGGCAAACAATAACTATAATAAGCACATAGCATAACATCACTTAACACAATAACATAACTAAGTAACACACCAAGACCAACAAAGCAAAACCCAAAGGGAAAACTTAAAGAAAAACAACTCAAAGTTTTCCTACTTCAAATAACAACAAAAATAGTTTTATATAACAAAAATTTCTTAACATCACCTAATCATGGTTTTATGTTAACTAAACAGAAAATATTTCATTAAGCAACTAGGAGCAAAAAGAATTAAATAAAAATCTATTATGAAACTCCCGGAATAAGCAAAACAAGCTTTAATTCAAATCTGATCTAACTCAATTTTTATAAATCCAAACATAGACAAATTATATATTTTTGGAAACTACAATAAAATTGTGATCTAACGCAAAAAGAATCAGCATCATTGGACTTCTAGATCAAAAGTTATAAGCTAAACAAGAACGGAACTAAATCTGTTACGGAAATAAATCTGAAAACAAAAACGGCGACGTGGCGAGATTTGATTGGTTGTCGGGTGTGCGCGTTTTAGGCTATCTAGAGGACGGCCGCACATTTGAAGAAAACGGTTTGGCTATTAAGTGATCTATTTGGGGCCTTAGGATCAAGATCTAACGGTGGTACGGGAATAGACAAAGGAAAGAGAAAAAAGAAACAACAAGGGAGTTACCTGTACGTGAGGCAGAGATGGCAGGAAGGAGAAGGCGATGTGGAGGGCTGCTCCGGCGAGGGGGCGAGGTCGCCGGCGAGGGTGGGGGTGGCGGAGGAGGGGTCGGCGCTTGGGGAGGTGGCGCTGGGCGCCCTCAGGTGCTGCTCACTCCTGGCGTCGGGCTCCTGGGAGAGCTCCTGGTGAGCGTTTCTAGGCAGGAAAAGGAGGACGGTGGCGAGAAGGCTACGGGCAGGAGGGGCGTGGTGATGGGAAAATGGAACGAGGAGAGGAAGGGGTTTTATAGGCGGTCTCGGGAGGCGCTGGGATGGAAAGACGAGGGAGATCGGGAAGGTGGAGTTTCCTGTCTCCATGGATATGGAAAGCTTCTGTAACGTGAGAGGAAACAGAGGAAGGAGATGATCTCTTGTTGGGCTAGAATAGGAAAGTGCTTAATGGGCAAGTTTTTTCCTAATAAAAACGATTCCATTCCTAGTTTTAAAATTAGGAAACTAAAACAATAAAAAGTGAAATCAAATCAATTCGGAATAAAGAGTTTTTATATACTAAAATTATCGGAAAAATAAAATGTAGATGATGAGCATTATTCCATGGCCAAAATAAAACTTAAAAAATATGTTTTTCAGAAAATCCCTAAAGGCTTTATTTCTTTTTGCAAATAATTTTTAAATAAAACTTTGGTTTTCTTGGCTCAATATTTTCAAAATGCCCCTCATTTTGGAGGGTCATTTTCCTCCGCTCTTTCTTGCTTGCAAGAATTTATTTTTCGGGTATTTCTCGGGAAGAAAAATAGAGAAGCAAGTGCAAATATTTGAAAGAATTAAATCGCAAAACTCCGCTCAAATTCTTTATAGTTGAAGAAGTCATGTCATCTTCTCTCATTGATTTTAATAGGATGAATTTGAATTTACGGAGAAGGGAAAGTCATTTTATTCCTCTCTTTCAAAAGTTTTTGAAAAGGTTCAAATTTCACTCAAGTTTAATTCACTCAAGCAAACAAACAAACAATTCAATTAATTATATTAACATTCCAAAATTTGGGATGTTACAACCATTGTATATTCCCCTTGCAAATTGCATTGATAACCCCTAGCCCATTTTGCGTTACTTGCCTATCGAGACTAGCCATTTGAGTATTGCCGGCAACGTTACTTGTGCACATTAGTGATCTACACCATCCATTGCATACATACCATATCATCTTGGTATCATCATATCATCCATTGTGTCACAATATCGTTCCCGCATATACACAATAGCTATCTTGGTTTGTGCATTGTGCAAAGTGGCCATACATAGAAAAAAAAAAGAGAATGAGCTTTTAAGCAAAGAAAAAGAGTGAGCAAAGAGCTTGTAAGCAATAGCCATAGCATCAAATATATCATATGATATCATACTTGATCATCTTGGATCATTGTGTGAGGAACACCGGGAACCATACATACATAGCATACTTGGGATAGAGAGTTTATCCATTTTGCATCTTATAGGTTGTGCACAAGTGTCGTATCCGCCTATTGAGCAATCGTGCTAGCGTCTCTCTTGAGTTGTGCAACACGAGCATTTTGGTGGATTCCACATTTTGAGCTCATTCCTTGGTTGCACGACCCCATTTATCTATCCGTGTGTGTGTGTTTCCGTGTGCCATTCTTTGCTATTGGTCCATTTGTTTCACTTGCGAATTTGTGAATCTCTTTCAACATTATTGACTCTTGCTAACATTTTGCATTAAATTTTTGTGCCACTATCCTCACCGAGCTCCTCCATAAGCTATTTCATTGTCCGCATTTGAGTGAACTTGATTCATTTTCAACATCGGTCAAGGTACATTGGTATAAGTTCTTCTCTTTCTCCCACTCATATTTGCTCGAGTCTTGTGATGGATAGGCAAGGCATTTCACCTTCGGTCTACAGCAACAACGACGAGTTCGATGCCACGAACAACAAATCCAACGCCAAGATGCAAGCTCAAATGGAGGAGATCAAAGCCCTCATCAAGTCCTACAAGCGATCTTCCTCATCTTCGAGAAGACGCTCAAGAGCACATGCTTCCGTGCTACCATCTCCGGCAAGATCACATCGGCATCGACACCATCACCACCAAGAACGTGAAGGTCATGAGCTCAACACCAACAACCGCTCAACGACTTCACCATCTCCCTTGGCATCTTCGCCAAACGACTTCAAGGCATCTTCTCCTATGGACATACGGCATCTTCGCCAACAAGAACCTCAAGACTACGCTCAAGAGAAGCTCCCCAAGCTCAAGTCCGCGACTTCCACGAGCTACTACGACCTCAACATCGACCACGAGATTCCTTTCTATGGGACTCAAGAACCCGAGGAGTACCTCGAGTGGGAGCGTTTGATGGACGACTACCTCAAGCTACATCAAGTTCCTCCCGAAGATCAAGTGAAGTGCGCCACAAGAAACTTCCACGACTACGCCTCGACATGGTGGCTTCACACACCTTCGGAGTGCTACGACATGAGTTGGTCCAAGATGAAGAGAGCTTTGTGGCGAGAGTTCGTGCCTCCAACCTACACGGAACAACTTCGACGCCAATTGGAGAACACCACCCAAGGTTCCAAGTCCATCGACAAGTACTTCAAGGAGATGAAGATTGCCTTGCGACGAGCCGGTGTGGACGACCCCATTTCGATGAAGTTCCACGTCATGATGGGATTGAACAACGACATCTCCAAGACTATCTTCCTCGAGAACTACAAGTCCATCGACGACTACTACATTGGTGCTCTCAAGGCGGAACAAGAACTCATGAAGGCCAATGCTACTCCACCCCAAGCAAACTTCGTGGCGACCAAGCTCTACGACAAGCATGAGGCTAGTACCACCACAAAGTCCAAGCCCGACAAGCTCCAAGACGATGCTCCCAAGTGCGACTTCACCGCCATCCCTCTTTGTGGCATTGATGATGCCGAGTCTACCTTGACTCTTTTTCAAGATGGTGCGGCGACAAGTACGACTACGGAGACCTTCAAGGACCAAGATTTGGAGGTAAGCGACAAGGTGGAGAGCAAGGATGATGCTTCCATCTTAGGAGGTGAGAGTGATGTTGTGCCATCTTCGGCCTTCATCGATGGCGACATCGATGAGATGGTTGAGTATTTCACCTCGACCACGGCGACGTATGATGACTTGAGTGACTTGAGCCACCATATTGAGAGTGAGAGTGACTTCACCACTAGCCCCATATATGTGTTGCCCCAATTCCCATGTGAGGAGAGCCACAACCTCCACCACTTGAGTGAGATGAGTGACTCCACCATACGTGAGTTTGAGTGCACCTATTTTGAGGGAGTGAGTGAGCCACCACATAGAGAGAGTGAGATAGTTGATAGGTCTAGTGAGGCGATTTGCATTTCTAACAACTTGACCTCTACCTCTATTGTGTCTTCTCATTTGGTGCTAGGTCCCATTTATGATGACGCCGATCCTCGATTTACTTCGTCCTCCCTTTGGACAAGACGATGGCCATGGTGGAATATGATGCACCCCCCACATGGTTCCATCAAGATGAAGATGACCACCATTTGGTCTTCCCCACCTCACCTACACCACTTGAGTGGAATGACAAAGGTAACAAAGGTAACGGTGATGCTCTCGTCCCACTAGTGGACTATTTTGACATTGATTGCTTGCATGATGTTGATCACCCTATTGACATGCTTCATTCTAGTATGATTTCCCCATGTGATGATTTGCCCATTTATGATGAATATGATGATTCTCATGTGGAGTCTATTAGTTGTGATGCCATGTTACATAGGATTTCTTGTGACAATTCTTTAGGTCACATCATGTTTGCTAATCCGCTTGACTTGTCATATGCTATGCATGAGATCAACCATATGTCTTATTTGCAATCTCTTCATAGTGACTATGCATATGCCATTAAAATAAACCCAATTTGCACATATGGCATAGATGACAAGCCCATGGTTATTGGCATTTGTTTTTCTTGTGATGATATTGATATGCTCCCTTTGCATCATTTATCTCATATGCCATGCCATGCCCACCTAGCTTCGGATATGCATTGTTTTGGATGTTGTCCATTTTCTCCATGTGATGTTTCCAACGTTGTTCATGAGGAGACCCCCATAGTTTCCTCATACATTTTAGGAGATTTTGATTCATCCCATTCATTGCATGATCCCAATACTTGTGTGCACCATATGCTCCCCATGAATAAACATGATATTGATGTGCCATATACTTGCATTCTCAATTTGTGTCCCCATCGTGTCATACATAATAACTATTCTTTCATGATGGATGACATGTTCTTATACCATGCATCAAATTTCTTTGAGCGATGCTTATCTTGTGCTAACTCACACGTGCACATACACATCATGATGGATGATGTGTACATTTACCACGCCACAATTTCTTTGGTTTGTGTCTCTTTTGTGTAGGTACCCATGAATACTTGTCAAACTCGCAATCCCACGAGTTGACAAAGCGAGCTCTAGAGAGCAACGATGATTTGGGATCCCATGGAGTGACTTTCCCACCGCTCTCTTCAAAGAAAGACTTCACACATTTCTTCTACATGGCCCTCACTTGGCTATGGGTTGTTCTCCATTATATATCTTTTGCCCATGTTGCCATGTTCACTTTGCATGATATGCCCATTCCTATGCATTTGCCATGCATTTGTGACCCATTCTTTGCATTACACATGATGATTGATTCCAGTACTTGTATGTGTATTTGCAAGCGTGGTGGAGATATTGTTTGGTATTGCCATGATTGCTTTGTGCCCCATGCCTATGATGACACTATGATCTTGCTTTGTGTTCGTGCTTGCGATATGTCATGTGCATTCCCTATGCCTATTATTTGTTTACATGACATGATTGCCATGATTTCTTCTAGTGTGTTGCATCTTCGCTCCACTAGTTTGCACGACTTGATTACTATGCTTGCTTATGTTGCATCACCATTTCATGCGGTTGATGACAACCATCTATATGCTTTGCACATGATTCATATTGCTTCTTGTCATATATCTCTATGTGTTGCCTCCCTCATGCTAGATGATTTGCCATGTATTGAGTGCAACAATGATTCTCTTCTTGCTCATGAGATTGCCCCCATAGCATTCTCGCATATATTTGGAGATTTTGACATAATTCTTGTGAAGCATGCTTGTCTTAACTCTTTGCACCATATACCTAGTGCCATGAATATCGCCATTGTTGCATCATATTATTCATGCACTTGTCCTTCTAATGGTTTTGTGCAAAGGATGAGAACCATCATGATGGATGATGCGTTTGTCTACCATGCGCATACTTTCTTTGTTTTGCTTTGTGCATGTGTAGGATACTTGGACTTTGTGTCGACTTCCACTTCACGTGAGTTGACCACTCGAGCTCTTGAGAGCGAACCACCTTCTACCACGATTCTACATCACACTTGTTTGTGCTTCGGCATTGTGAAGAATGCACAAGGACATGCCTTCAAGGTGACATCTTTCTTGAGCATGGATATTGCGGATCATACTACTTGTGTTGCTTACAACGTGAGACTTATTGGTCATCTTGGACCACTTGATTGCGCACTTAGTAGAGATCTTGCTTCGACTTGCCATTATCACATTCCCATGCATCATGATATATGTACCTTGTGTGTTGCATCCAATTCTCGGATTACTTGCTCCTCTCATATGTTTGGTTGCAACAATGTCATTACTTCACATATGCCATGTCCCATTGATTGCTACATGCTTGACTTGATTGCCTCACACATGATGAACAATTGCTCTTTCTATTGTGTTGAGTGCCATACTATCTTCACTACACCCTATGCATATTATGCTTGGATTGCCTTGCACTTGACCCATGTGTTTAGACATCTCATCTTATTTGGTGTTGTGAATGATTCCTATGCCTACCATCGACCATTTTTCGAGCGCTTTATGCATGATTGCTATGCTCTTGAGGTAGATGCTTATTCTCTTGTCACACATATTTGCATCACTACCTCAGTTTACATGCTTGTTTCCATGATGACCTTGATTTTTCTCAACTCATATGCTTACATGCCATGTCACAATCCTTTGTCACACCCTATGCTATGCTTGATAACAACACTTGTTTGGTGAATCACCTCTTGAATGCTTGGTTTTGCACTAACGCTAACCACATTTGTTTTTCCAAGTGTTTGTTCTGTTTTCTACTTTTGAAGGAATCACAAGACGGTGCGACATTGGAGAGTGCCTGTTTCGAGCTTCAAGATGATGAGCGCTTGGTGATCGACCGCTTCGACACGACAATGACATCTCTTTCCCATGGTGATTTGGTATTCGATCCGAGGTCGGATCTTTTCCAAGGGGGAGGGGATGATGCGGAGCATCCTACGGTCATCACCATGTCAAGAGTCCGTTTGGCAAGTGACACGTGCGACCTCTACTTCTCATACATAAAGGTGAATCTTCTCCCTTACACGTGTTCACTTGACCCCTTCAAGGATGGTATACTACTTGACACTCCACTCGGGTGCATGCATAGGTATGACCGGAGCTTCACGGACGACGAGGAGGAGTGCAAACGCCAAGGAACACCTACACCATCCGCGAGGGAAGCCTGGAAGAGAAGACGGAAAAAGACGGAGCTGCGGAGTCCTCAGCGGCCGGACGACCGGAAGACTCCGGACGTCCGACACTCTCCCAGGACACGGAGGTCCGACGCCCTCCGGACGTCCGGAACTTCGTCACCCGAACCAGATCTACGGACGACCAGAGTTGCCCGGACGTCCGGACGACAATCACCCGGGCCAAAACTACGGACGACCGACAGCCTCCGGACGTCCGGACCCTCCTGAAGCCCCGGACGACCGGCCCCCCTACGGACGACCGACACGCCTACAGCAGAGAAGAATCGACGAACGACCGAACGGGTCCGGACGACCGGACCTTCCCGAGCCTCCGGACGTCCGACGCCTTCCGGACGTCTGACGCCTGATGCGGGCTGAAGCCCATGTACCCCTTCGTTTTGACTTCCATTTGCACTCAGACTATAAATAGGACCCTCCCATCTCCTAGTGGAGGTTAGCTTTGGATTTGCTCATATTTCGGTGTGAGAGCCTTTGCTCATCCACTTGGCTACTTCTCCTTCGAGATCAGGACCTCTACGGAGAAGATCCCCCAAGCGGATTCAAGACCCCCTTCTAGGGTGGACCCCTCAAGACCTCCTCGCGGAGAAGAACGGCTACCCTTGTATCCTTACCTTTGTTGTCCTTGAATCTTGAGCCACTCTATGTATTCGATAATCTAGCACTTGTGTAATTGGTTTCTTGTCGGATGATGCGGAGCAGCCCTCACTCATCCCCACGGACGTGCCTACATCTCCCTCAACACCACCGGGACCCATGACAAGAGCCCGAGCCACGGCTATTGAAGATAAGGTGAACTCGCTCCTCTCCGAACTTCCTATTTCTACCCATGAGACATGGCTACTACCTCATTCAGAAACTCTTTGTGTAATCAGATACATGGAGGCGAACCAAGGATCTACTACTTGCAAGAGCCAAGACGGCGAGGACCCCAAGTATGTCGAAGAGGAAGAAGGGATGCAGCTGAAGCTACAGGCCACGGACGTCCGACCCCTTCCAGACGTCCGACGACTCCCAGGACACGGACGTCCGACGCCCTCCGGACGTCCGGAACATCGTCACCCGAATCAAACCTACGGATGACCGGAGCTGACCGGACGTCCGGACTACGACCTCCCGAACCGGAACTACGGACGACCGACAGCCTCCGGACATCCGGACCCTCCTGAAGCCCCGGACGACCGATCCGCTACGGACGACCGACGCACCTACGTCAGAGAAGAATCTACGAACGTCCGAATGTGTCCGGACCACCGGACCTTCCCGAGCCTCCGGATGTCCGACGCCTTCCGGACGTCCGATGCCTGATGCGGGCTAAAGCCCATGTACCCCTTCGTTTTGACTTCCATTTGCACTAAGACTATAAATAGGACCCTCCCATCACCTAGTTAGGGTTAGCAAAGAATTGGCTCATATTCGTGTGAGAGCTTTGCTCATCCACTTGGCTACTTCTCCTCGGAGATCAGGACCTCTGGAGAAGATCCCTGCGGATTCAAGACCCCCTTTTAGGGTGGACCCATCAAGACCTCCTCTCGGAGAAGAACGGCTACTCTTGTATCTTTACCTTTATTGTTCTTGAATCTTGTGCCACTCTATGTGTTCATCGATCTAGCGCTTGTGTGATTGATTTCTTGTCGGTTAAGTGATCCCTCTCTCGTTTTCCCCGTGATTTCCTCGTGTTCTTCCGCTCGTTCTTCGTGTTCCTTGTAGGGATTCTCTCCGAACGTGAAAGATCGTCCACATAGGGTTCTGCCCTATATCATCTATGGTATCATGAGCCACGTTCATCACGTTTTTGGAGCCCCTACATCGTGTCTTCTAGCTTGATTTTGTTGTTTTTGTCCTAATTCCGAAAATTCCCCACAAAATAGCCCCAATTTTTTTTGTGATTTGTTAGTGTGATGAGATTTTGTTGATTTGGTCCATGGATTTGTGTTGCTACATGTGGATCTAGCTTTCCCCCCTCCCCAACCTTTTCCATCTTCCAAACCCCTCGATTTCGACCTCACAATCATCTTCTTCCCCGGAAATTTTGCAGTTCCTCTCCCCGAGCCCGATTTTCGCCCAGGCTCCGGACATCCGGACAAGGCCGGACGTCCGACGCGGTCCGGACGACCGTAAGGTCACGGACGTCCGTAAAACCCTGACCAAACTGAATTTCTTCAGTTCAGACACCACAACCACCCCATATTTCTCCACATCTTCCAAACCCATATACACCTAAATCTTCCACGATTCCGCCGATCACGATTTTGACACATTTTGGTCTTTGAGATTTTGAGTTGTGGCTTCCGTATCCTTTTGTGTTTCGGCTATCTAGGTGCGGTTAAAAGTCATCATCACCACCGCTCATCTACATCGACCAGTCATCATCGCAAGGATGGTAACTTCGACGACATATTTGTCATACCTTGCTATTGCATTGATAACCCATATTGCCTCATTTTGCGTAGCTTACCCATCGAGACTAGCCCTTGAGTATTGCCGGCAACGTGACTTGTGCACATTTAGTGATCATACTCCATAGCATACATACCATACCAAAGTGGTGCATATCTTAGCATCAACTTGTGTGTCACAAAGTTGTCATCGCATACACAATTGCTATCTTGGTTCGTGAAGTTTTGCATGAGAAAAGAACTCAAAAGAGAAAGAGCCAAACAAGCTTTTAAGCAAAGAGAGAAAGATAAGCAAAGAGCTTATGAGCAAGAACCATAGCATCATCAAACATTAAGATTATCATACTTGATCATCTTGGATCAACACATCGACACACCATACATATAGTATACTTGGGATAGAAGTCGTTGCATTTTTGCTTAGTAGGTTGTGCACAAGTTCGTATCCGCCTATTGTGCAATCGTGCTAGCGTCTCTCTAGTGTTGTGCAACAAGAGCATCTTGGTGTATTCCACATTTTGGCTCATCCTTGGTTGCATAACCCCATATTATCTATTTGCGCGTGTGTTTCCGTGTCCTATATCTTGCTATTGGTCTACTTGTTGCATTTGCAAATTTGTGAATCATTTCCAACTTTATTGAGTCTCACTTACAATTGCATTAAATTTTGTGCCACCATCCTAACCGAGCTCCACCATAAGCTTCTATTTGTGTAGGTGTGAGAACCGACAAGAATCGGTACCAAGAGTGCTATTTCATTGTCCGCATTTGAGTGAACTTGATTCATTTCCAATATCGGTCAAAGGTACATTGGTATAAGTTCTTTTCCGTTCTACCACTCACATCTTGCTTGGAATGATGGATAGGCCAAGTTCTTCTACCAACCCACTCTTCATCGAGCAAGACGACGACATGTCCTCATACGTCACCAAAAGCCACCTCTTCGGTGCACAACGAGCGTTGCACCAAGAACAACAAGCAATGAGCGACCGCATCGACAACCTCACCGCCGACTTGCGACTCTCCGAGCAACGTACAAGAGACTACTTCGACAACAAGTTCGAGGCACACAAGCAATAGAATGATGCAAGAATGGACGAGATCCGCAAGTTGATGAGAAACCGGCATCATTCCACTTCTTCATCATCAAGACGGAGCCGCTCGAGTAGACACTCCGACGACACCTTCTACGACTCAAGTACACCGTCATCGAACACTCTTCGACGAGCCGCTCGTCAAGACCGTCATGCATCTCGCAACCCGCTACATGACAAGCATTCACAAGAGCAAGTTGATGATCAAGTTCCTCGTCCTCAATCAAACCAAGAGGCTTTTGCTCAAGCTCAAGAACGGCAACGTCTTCGTCGCCAACAAGAGGAAGAAAGAGCACGTCGTCACCAAGACGAACAAGACGCCAATGCTCAACGTCGTCAACAACAACAACGTGAAGCGCAAGCTCTTGAGGCGCAACGTGCCCTTCAAGAATCAAGTAAAGCCGTCGCCAACCGCAATCGCGAACGGCGCAATCAAGAGGAAGCCCTTCGAGAAGAAATACAAGAGAGGAGCTACCAACCTAATGTACAACGTCAAGTTCCTCAAGCTCCTCCACAAGCTCGTCAAGCTCCACCTCAACCTCAAATTCCACACGAGCAAGTTGATCATGGTCTTCCTCCGCGCCAAGAGCAACATGAAGACGAGTACATTCCACGTCAAAGACGTCATCATCAACATCGCCAACAATACAATGAAGAGCAACACTACGGCAAGCTAAAATTCACCATGCCCAAGTTCAATGGAAGCAATGACCCCGAAGACTACCTCTCATGGGCATTGAAGGTTGACAAAATCTTCCGTTTGCACAACTACGATGAAGCGAAGAAAATCGCTATGGCATCACTTGAGTTCCAAGATTATGTGCTCATATGGTGGGAACAAATCATTGAGCGACGACAAGCAAGAGATGAACGTCCAATCACCACTTGGGCTCAAATGAAGGATGTCATGCGAGCACGTTTTGTACCAACATACTACAATCGCGACCTCTTCAAGAAACTCCAACTACTCAAGCAAGGAACAAAGAGCGTTGAAGAATACTACAAGGAAATGGAGATAGCCATGATTCGAGCCAATGTCAAAGAAGATGATGAGCAAACTATGGCACGTTTCTTGAATGGACTCAATCATCCCATTAAGAAGATCGCCGACTTCCAACCATATTCATCCCTCATTGAGCTCGTGCATCAAGCTACAAAGGCGGAACGCCAAGTGCAAGATGACTTCAAGTACGCCAAGTACTCATCCAAGACCTACGGTCCATCCAACAACCAAGCTTCAACGACTCCTCCAACTTCCACATCGACCAAGCCTTATTCACGACACGACGACAAGTCAAGTTACAAGAAAACTTCGACAAGTTCAAGTCGTCCTCCTCCTTCTACAAACAACCTCAAGCCGCGTGCTTCATCCTCTACTCCGACCGATGAGACCATTAAGACAAGCTCCTTCAAGTGTTTCACTTGCGGCGGCCGAGGCCACAAGTCATACGAATGCACCAACAAACGCACCATGATCCTCAACAACGATGGCACATATGACTCCATGAGTGAAGAGGAAATGGACGCTCTTGAGCAAGTGGCCATGCACCGGCAAGTAAATGAAGATGAAGACG
Organism: Aegilops longissima; assembly: GCA_021605205.1. Taxonomy (NCBI): domain Eukaryota; kingdom Viridiplantae; phylum Streptophyta; class Magnoliopsida; order Poales; family Poaceae; genus Aegilops; species Aegilops longissima. The sequence continues at coordinate 22,415,016 of CM038677.1, read as the reverse complement.
ATCAAGTATTTTGTGATGAGGATTCAAGCCCCGCTCTCATTGTCTCCAAAGTCTTGACCCTTCAACATCAACAAGAAGAAGACCAACGATGCCACATCTTCCACACAAAAGCCGGCATCAATGGACGGTCCATCAAGGTCATCATTGATGGAGGTAGTTGCCACAACTTGGCAAGTGAAGAACTATGCTCCAAGCTACAATTGGTCAAGAGGAAGCACCCACACCCTTACAAGGTTCAATGGCTAAGTGACTCCGGCACTATACGAGTCGAGCATACGGTCCAAGTCTCCTTCAAAATTGGTGCTTACGAAGACACTTTGGAATGTGATGTGGTCCCAATGACCGTTTGCCACCTACTTCTTGGTCGACCATGGCAATTCGACCGTGGTGTCATCCGCAATGGGCGCACCAATCACTATAGCTTCAAGATGAAGGGGAAAGAATATGTGCTACGACCCATGTCTCCTAGTCATGTGATAGCCGACAAACAAGCTACCCATCATAGAGAAAAGAATGAGAAAGTGATCCACCAAAAAGTGAGTGAGAGCCACAAGCCAAATTTGAGCGACTCTTCGCCTAGAGAGAAAAACCTCATTCTATTTGCCACCAAAAGTGAGATGAGAGAAGTGTGTGAGAACCCATCTACCGTGATGAACTTTGTCCTTGTGTGCAAGGATGGAGAACCAAAAAATAACACCATTCACGAGCTACCTTTGGTGTTTCAATCTCTTTTGCAGGAATTCCAAGATGTTTTTCCCGATGAGCTACCTCCGGGTCTACCTCCTCTTGAGGCATTGAGCATCGAATCGACCTCATCCCCGGGCGCCTCTACCAAACAAAGCTCCATACCGAGTCAATCCGAAGAAACCAAGGAGATTCAACGGCAAGTACAACAACTCATCGACAACGGTCATGTACGTGAAAGCCTAAGCCCTTGTGCCATTCCGGTTATTCTTGTGCCTAAGCCCGATGGAAGTTTCCGCTTGTGTTCCGATTGTAGACCTATCAACGCTATTACCGTTCGATATAGGCATCCCATTCCTCGCTTAGATGACATGCTTGATGAACTTAGTGGAGCCAACTTTTTCTCAAAAATTGATCTTAAAAGTGGCTATTATCAAATCCGCATACAAGAGGGTGATGAATGGAAAACTGCGTTTAAAACCAAATTTGGTTTATATGAGTGGTTAGTGATGCCTATGGGTCTTTCGGAAGCTCCCGGTACTTTTGTGCGTCTTATGCATCATGTACTCCGTCCTTACATTGGAGTCTTTGTTGTGGTTTATTTTGACGATATTCTTGTGTTTAGCAAAACCATGAAAGAGCACATCAATCATGTAAAATCTGTGTTGCAAACTCTTCGCAAAGAAAGCCTTTATGCAAACCTGAAAAAATGCACCTTTGGAGTTGACAAAGTGGTTTTCTTGGGTTTTGTCGTTTCCTCAAAGGGTGTCCATGTTGATGAATCAAAAATTGAAGCAATCAAAACTTGGCCCCAACCCACCAATTTGCAACAAGTGCGAAGTTTTCTTGGTCTTATGGGTTTTATCGCCGCTGTGAAAGATTTTAGCACAATTGCGCTCCTTTGCATGCTTTGAGCAAGAAGAATACTCCCTTTGTTTGGGGAACTTTGCAATCAACCGCTTTTGAGAAGCTCAAGTCTTTGCTTACTCATGCTCCGATTCTTGCTTTGCCCAATTTTGACAAAACTTTTGAGGTTCATTGTGATGCAAGTGGTACCGAATAGGCGGAGTTTTGATGCAAGAAAACGATCCATTGCTTATTTGAGTGAAAACTCTCCGGTGCTCAACTTAATTATCCCATCTATGATAAGGAATTGTATGCTTTAGTGCGTGTGCTCCATGTTTGGGAACATTACCTTAGACCTCATGAGTTTGTCATCCATACCGATCATGAAACGCTTAAGTACCTCAAAGGTCAAACTAAGTTGAACAAGCGACATGCCAAATGGAGTGAATTCATTGAATCTTTTCCTTATGTGATCAAGTACATTAAGGGTAAAGAGAATGTAGTTGCCGACGCGCTTTCACGCATATGCATGCTTGTCACCCAACTTGAGTTGAATGTCATTGGTTTTGAGAATATAAAAGACTTGTATGAGCATGATCCATCTTTTGCCTCTCCTTATGCTAAGTGTTTGACACATACGTCTTGGGAACAATATTACATCAAGGATGGTTATCTTATGAGAGCTAACAAACTTTGCATTCCCGAGTCTTCTCTTCGTTTGCTCCTTTTGCAAGAGGCTCATGGAGGCGGACTCATGGGACACTTTGGACGCGACAAGACATTCACCACGCTCTCCAACAACTACTTTTGGCCCAAGATGTTCCGCGACGTACAACGCTTCACCAACCGATGCTAATCATGTCGCAAAGCTAAGTCTAAAGCTCAATCTCATGGTCTTTACATGCCTCTTCCTATACCATATCAACCATGGGAAGACATTAGTATGGATTTTGTACTTGGTTTGCCTAGGACTCAAAATGGCAAGGATTCCGTCTTTGTTGTTGTGGATAGATTTTCTAAGATGGCACATTTCATACCTTGCAACAAGATAGACGATGCTTCACATGTTGCAAATCTCTTTGTAGGAAATCTTGCGACTCCATGGCATACCAAAGACAATCATCTCCGATCGTGACGTCAAGTTCTTGAGTTACTTTTGGAATACCCTATGTGCAAAGCTCGGAATCAAGCTCTTGTTCTCCTCGGCATACCATCCTCAAACCGACGGCCAAACGGAGGTGACGAACCGCACACTATCCACTCTACTTCGTGTCTTGATCAAGAAGAACATCAAGGAATGGGAAGCATGTCTACCCATCGCTGAGTACGCCTACAATCGTGCAAGACATTCTACTACCGGCAAGTCCCCCTTCGAGGTCGTCTACGGTTTCAACCCGTTGTCCCCATTGGACATTCTACCACTCCCTCTCCAAGAGCGCACCAACATGGATGCAAGTGAACGAGCACACTACATCAAGAAGATGCACGAAGATACAAGGCACACAATCGAGCGCCAAGTACAACGCCAAGCAAACAAGCTCAACGCCAACAAGCAACCCACCGTCTTCAACATTGGTGATCTAGTGTGGCTACACCTTCGCAAGGACCGCTTCCCCAAAGAACGCAAGTCCAAACTTCTCCCTCGAGCCGATGGACCTTTCAAGGTGCTAGCACGCTACAACGACAACGCTTACAAGATCGACATACCTCGAGACAAGTACAACGTGAGCGACATCTTCAACGTCAAGGACCTTGCACCTTTCCATGGGGATGAAACTTTTGATCCGAGGTCAGATCTCTCCCAAGGGGGGGGGGAGATGATGCGGAGCAGCCCTCACTCATCCCCACGGACGTGCCTACATCTCCCTCAACACCACCGGGACCCATGACAAGAGCCCGAGCCACGGCTATTGAAGATAAGGTGAACTCGCTCCTCTCCGAACTTCCTATTTCTACCCATGAGACATGGCTACTACCTCATTCAGAAACTCTATGTGTAATCAGATACATGGAGGCGAACCAAGGATCTACTACTTGCAAGAGCCAAGACGGCGAGGACCCCAAGTATGTCGAAGAGGAAGAAGGGATGCAGCTGAAGCTACAGGCCACGGACGTCTGACCCCTTCCGGACGTCCGACGACTCCCAGGACACGGACGTCCGACGCCCTCCGGACGTCCGGAACATCGTCACCCGAATCAAACCTACGGACGACCGGAGCTGACCGGACGTCCGGACTACGACCTCCGAACCGGAGCTACGGACGACCGACAGCCTCCGGACGGCCGACCCTCCTGAAGCCCGGTTCTCTCCGAGCGTGAAAGATCGTCCACATAGGGTTCTGCCCTATATCATCATCATTTCACGTGTCCCAGATAATCCGCGGAACTACAGCAACCACAACTAGAACTAATTTTCCGGTCACTCCAGCAAACTTATTTATCCAAGATTCCAGCAGTTATTAAATATCCATGGAAAGAAGAATAAAAGTGCATTTTGGCACAGTCGATATAAAGCGCATGAGGGGAGGAGAGGAACAGATGATCAATTGCATGAGGCCAAGGAGGTTTCCAATTGCACATGGGTTGCCAATCCTGGCGCCAAAGTAGTCGAGCATTGCGTCCTATACGAATGGACACTAAGATTCATGTCTCCTACTGTCCTCCAGGTGTGGACTTTGACGCCCATGGACCGAACTAATGGGTCTATGATGGGATTATACAGGGCCAAGAAAATACATTAGCATGGTAGATTAGCAATTCTCTACAGACGTACATGAACTTGGATGGTTTGCTTACCAGAAACAATGATGTTTATGATGGTTGCTGGGTTTATGTCACGCGCAGAGTAACTCGATGGGGATGATATTGTGTTGGCTCCTGTAGTGACATCCATCTTCGTTAATGCAGATGAATCCTCGCCCTCGCACGTTGCTCCACCCGCCCCTCCGGTAGCGCCGCACCATATGAAGACTCATGCTCGCGCTGGTGTAGTTTGTCCCGGCAAGTGCTATTCTCCTGAAGAGTACGTGTGTACCGCATCGACTTCATCACCATCGTCGATTCCCTTTTGAGCCCGCGCTGCTTTTCGCCACCCTCACTAGCTCACCATGATGCAAAAGGAGTTTGACGCGTTGGAGCACAACCTGACATCCGCACGTGGAAACTTGTGTCGCGCAGTATTCCCATGCCAACGTCATCAGTGGAAAATGGGTGTTCCACCACAAGACCCGCCCTGACGGTTCCCTTGAGCGCTACAAAGCGCACAGGGTAGTTTGTGGCTTTTGGCAGCGCGCCGGAGTTGACTTTGAAACCTTTGCCCCGGGTGTTAAATCGGGTACGATTCGCGATGTTTTACAGCTTGCGGTGTCTCACACATGGCACGTGCATCATTTGGATGTTTCCAATGCATTCCTTGATGGTCATCTCATTGAGCAAGTGTTTTGCCAGCAGCCTACCAGATTCGTAAGAGCCACTTATCCGGATCATGTGTGTTTGCATTTTTTTATCCATCTACGGGCTCAAGCAGGCACCACGTGCGTTGTACTGGCGCATCGCCGCCGTCCTCCAATGGCTGGTGTTTCGATCAACCTACTCAGACGCATCATTGTTCGTCTACCATCAGGGCGCTGCTACCGCCACATCCCGCTTTACGTTGATGACATCATCCTGACGGCGTCCTCCACTGAGCTCCTTCATCAGCTCATTGCTCGTCTCCGATATGAGTTCAACCTCAAGGATCTTGGGCCTCTTCACTACTTCCTCGGCATCAAGGTGGTACGATGCGCTGATGGGTTCTTTCTTCATCAGCACCAAAATGCTCATAAGCTTCTCGAGCACACGGGCATGCTTAACTACAAGCCTGCTGCCTTGCCTGTCGAAGGTCAATATCTCTGCACTTGACGGATCGCCTGCACCGAATGCAGCGTTTCATCAATCCATCGTCGATGCATTGTAGTACTTGACGCTCACATGCCTAGACCTATAGTATGCCATGCAGTAGGTGTGTCTTCACATGCATGCTGCGCGTGACTCCCATTGGACCCTGGTGAAGCGGATTCTTCATTATATGCGGGGCACCATATTACAAAATACCAAAAGCATGGAGTTTATATAAGAAGGCTAGTGCAAGTTAGATAGCAGTCTTGATAAGTACACAAAATAAGAACCAATGGGGGAGCTCATCATGGCGACTGATACTGCTGGAAGCATATGATTGCCAATTCCAACAACTCAGGTATCGCTTGGTCGAGAATCTCATCGGTGTCCATTACGGCAATAGCTATTGCTTGTCTAGAGAGAGGATGCAAGGATTAGATGGATCATACTTAGTAGCAAAAGAGGGAAAGAACCAAAGGTGAAAAGTTTAGCTTGAGGCACCAACCTTTGGGGCCGCCGCTGAATTCTTGACATTGGGTGGCCTGAGGTGCACTTATCCTATCCAAAAAAAACATTGGGCCTTATTTTGTGGTAGGCACGGTATTTTTCTTCAAATAGTTCGGGCGTGAGCGAGGTCTCCTTAAGGAAATGGTTTTTTTATGGAACGTACCTATTTTCCTTTACAGTGAATATATTTGAAGGAATAGTGTGACTTTTCCAGAGGAAAAATAGAACTGAAACATGCCTGGTATAGACACTAAACATAGGTATCAAGCCTAACAATGGGATCATGGTTCAAAAAGAGGATTCGTCACGTACGGTGGTCGATGTAGGTTCATATCTTAACATGGTTTGTGGGATAACAAAGTGAAACAAATGTATTTACCATTTGCCATTACTCACACGTATTCTGGTATCCTCTTTCAGTGGCACCAACCACAACAGGCGGAAGGGTCATTTAACAGATAAAGCAAAAGAGAATATTAAGTACGACAACAACTTAATGCCAAGAACACAAAATTTTCCGACTTACGCACCAGCCCAGTACCACTATGGAGACTACATACAAGGTCAGGTGAACTGAGAGTTCCACCCTTTGTCCGGTTTGTCCGTAACCGATGAGCAATCATAGCGCCCAAACTAAAAGTTCTGTCAACATATAAAGCATGCCGCAAAATAGCAAGGCCAGGTGAACTGAGAGTTCCACTCTGTCCACAAGACTAGTAAGACATCTCCCGGAAAATAATGCATAGTAACGTAACACGGGAAGATGTAAACTAGCAACTCTTATTTCCGATACTCCTCTCTCTTCCCCCACAGTAGTTTCAGAAATAAAATCAATCCATGTCTCCAGGACGTGGCTCACTGATGCTTCCCTCATAAGGGATTTTACAAACATCGCAAGGATCATATAATGTCATCTCCTTAGGCTCATCATACAAATGGAACTCTAACGTGGGTGGTGTTTTCTTAGGATAAAAATAAAAGGTTTGCACAAAGGTATTAGTGAGTAGGACGTATTGGTCGCACTTATCTTGGAGGAAGGGGATGATGCCAGCATTGTTCGCCAAATAATAGAAACCGTCATAAACTCTCGCCTCCTTCAAGAATGTGTCGCTTGTCCACTCACACGTCCGAAGCTCCGCCGCACGCGGAAGATTGTACTTGGTCTTCTTCTTCGGAGTTTCCTCCGAATAACGGCTTCATGAGCCCCTTAACCACCTCCCCATTGCTTTTCTTTTCTCTTAAAATTTCTGAAATTTTCAGTGATTCAAAATAAAAGTGAACAAAACTCAACAAAATAGGTAGCAACTATACCCACAAGTGTCTAGAGGCCATATCATGCAAAAAAACTACTTTGGACCATATAAATTTGACATGCAACCTCAAGAACATGGTCACCACAGCAGCAAAAATTTCTAGTATATGAAGCACTAGGAAAAAACTAATTGGACCATTGCAGGAGTTGCATACCGAAGAACAATCCCCCAAAACAGTTTTGAAAATGGAGCTCTGAGCAAGGTGATAAAAAATGACTGCAAGATGAGCAAGAACACAGGTTTGAGAAATGGTGTGATTTTTTCTACAGGAAGACGAAGTGGATGGGTGGCTGAAATAAGTGAGGGGGCCTACGTGGACCCCACAAGCCACCTAGGCACGTCCATGGGGTGGGCGCGCCTGTGGGATTGAGGTTCACAGGTGCACCCCCCTGCGGTGTGTTCAGTGCCAAAAAAATTCAAATAGTCTAGAAAAAATCATATAAAAATTTCAGGGCATTTGGAGAACTTTTATTTCCTGGTCATTTTTTTCTTGTACGAATAATTCAAAAAAATGTAAAACAATAGTATTTCTACTTTATTAATTCTAAATAACAGAAAGTAAAAGGTGGGTACAGAAGGTTGTGTTTACTAAATTCATCCATCTCGTGCCAATCAAAACTAATTCATTAATAAGGTTGATCAAGTATTATTAACAAAATTCTTCCGAATGACATGAAACCGGAGAATCTCCATATAGCACTAGGTTACCACAACGGGGATATGCATGTCCCCAACAATAAGAATATCATATTTCTTTTTGACAGTAGGAACAGGAAATTCAAAACCGCCAATGGTAATTGTTGAAAATTTTCCAATGAAATTGATACTATTCACTCGAGGTTGTTTCTTTGGAAAGTGTACCATATGCTCATTATCATTGACATGAAACGTGATATTGCCTTTCTTGCAATCAATAACAGCCCTGCAATATTCAAAAAGGGTCTACCAAGGATGATCGACATACCGGCATCCTCGGGTATATCAAGAATTATGTGGCACCCCGGCTCAAAGCAACCGGTTTACCTTGCATTGCCATCCCAGAGATCAAGTCTTCTGGCAACACACAACAACATGGTACAAAAACAACCGATTTATTGATGGTAGCAGAAACATAAGTCTTATATTACATCGAGAAAAGAGACCAAGCGGCACATACGGTGTGGCTGAACAGTATGTACATTATCTAATGAACATGAAGGGGCTTCGATCGCATAAACTACACGGCAGCGGAATAACGACAAAGTGGAACTCCATAGCACATGGACACTAGCATGACACGCCAGGTCAGTACATTGAATGTACTTGCAAGCTCACAACAACATAAGCACAATGCAAAACAATATCATGACAATTAATCAGGTTAATGCAATGCAAGAATACTACTGATGCGGTGAAACCAATATGTGCACCGAGTCCCTCGGACTCGCTTACCAGACGGGTTACCTCTTAACCGAACGGTGATCATACCCAGATCACAATCGGAACCAATCACTTATGATCATCACATGATCCCGCAAATCATCATAAAACCATTGCCAACAATAAATACTTAGTCTGCAAGATTAATTATAAATGTTGATCCAAGGTGTGACTTACTCCCGAGTTGTGTCCATAACCGCGGACGCGGCTATCAATAGATTAAATACACTCCTCAGAGGTAGCGCACTTTACGCACACCACAGAACCCATGGCATCGCACTCCCATTTGGGTGGACCAACGGTGTTCCGACGAAACCCTTCCCTTGCCATCACACTCTCCCGGCCACTCCAACCAACTCCCTCTCAGGGCTAAGTCATGGGTGGCCCCGTGCCTACCAAAGGCATGAACGGCCACCGTCATGGCAAAACGGTCCCAAACGGGGACATGGTACCATAAAAACAAACGGGCACACAAGGTTATGTCTTCTTACCGGGCCAGGGTACCGCACGCCCATAACCTTCCCTCATTGGAGGCACCGGCAAGAGGCACGACATAGGACCGAATAAGACCCCCCATAAGGTAAATGTGGTCGCACTGAGAAAACCCGATTCAGTGGCACCATGACTTGATCAACGTTATATTCAAGTTGGATTATTACCAGGTTTAACATGAAAATAAAAATCACTCCAAGTCATACAATGCCATGATCATGCAACTATTCGATATGCAAAGCATGCAACTCACAAAAACGGACCAACCTTATCAAAATGACTTTCTTGCACTACTCATCATTAAACCTTACTGATTTTACTATACTGGTTATTATCATGCATCATTTTGGTTAACTTATCATTTATATGAAAATCCAATTATCAAAAATAAACTACCATTACTTATCAAAGCACTTTCATTAAGCTAAAACCTTACTCTACTTGACCAAACTAGTTCATGCATTCAACCAGTAACTTAAACAAGCATTTCAAGCATGACAAAGTAACTGGCATTAATCCATATTTATTTAACTAATTTAAATGGATGAAAATAGCTCATATTTAAGTAGGAAAATCATAGATATTCAAGTGACACGATCCAAATGTTGGTGTGGCTTGCCATAGTGCAGAGGAGGTTCACACTCCTCCTGGATAGCTTCAAGACAAGTCTCTCCCTCCGAAAATATTTAAAAACCACAATTTTTTTATCAAGAACCATTTTGAAAATCACCAGAAATTCTAGGCAGCAAGGAAAAATTCACACTTTGGTGTGCTGCTGAGCTTTCTGAAACAAACACAATGCAAAAAGAATCAACTCGTACCGCTTCGGGTGCCTCCACTGGTCAAAGTTTGGGTCAAATATTTGAATTAATTTGAATAAAACAAAAATCCTGGGGGGTGATGTCGATGGAGTAAAGCTAGAAGACACCTCCACTCGTACCGCTTCGGGTGCGAGTGGGGAGGCTAACAACAGGCCCCACCAGTCAGGAGAGAGAGGGGGAGGGGGAAACAGAGCACGGCGGTGCTCCACCGGAGCTCACGCCGGCGAGGAGAGTATCTTGGGTGAAACCAGAGGGATAGAAGTGAAGTGGGGTCACGACACACATGCATGTACCCATGGCTCGTCGAGGGATGACCGGAGCTGCTCGGAATCAAGCTCGCAAGTGGCGGCGGCGGTCGGGACTTGCCGGAGAGGAATAAGGTGACGGCGAGGGCGCTTTCAGGTGCTCTACTGCTTCCAGGGGACACCAGTGGATCTCCAACGACGTGCCTGAGGGGTCGGTTGAGCTCGAGGGGCTCTGGGCAGGGTGGATGGGCTGCGAGGATCGCCGGCGAGCTCTGGTCGGGGACGGAGGCCAGAGGCCTGCCCGGCTGGGCTGCGGTGTGAAATGTGTTCGTGGAGGTTGAGTGGTGCGGTTTGAGGCTCCGGAGTGGAGGGAGGGGCTCCATTTATAGCCGGAGGGAAAAGGGGGTACGTGGCACCGCCGGAGCTCTCTGGAAGACAATGAGCGATGGCGAAGGGCGCCAGTGAGGAGGAGAAGGGCTCAGCGATCACGTGGGGAGCACAGGAAGCAAGGGGAAGAACACAGGGGCACGGGTGCACTGTGGCTTTTGGCCACGACGTGCCCGTGCTCGCTGCGGCGTATCCGGAATCGGCGAGCGCCAAGGATGGGTCAAGGTTGAAGAGATGAAGCTGGTGGCGCAGCGCGGCAGCCGTCGGTGAGCTCTGGCTCGAGCACGCGCCAAAAGCAATGGCTCAACGCAGAGCGCATTGAACGAATGCAAGAGCCCATGTCCTCACGCGGTCACCACGATGGCATGGTCAATACGACGCCCATGCTCGGCCAAACCTTGTCTGGGTTGTTGTTCATGCAATGTTTAGTCTAGGGAGGGGGGAGAACTCACTGCCAGGCCGACCATATGTGACTCAAGCTTGCTGGCAAGTTTCTGGATAGAAACTTGGTCGCCAAGTTTGGAGGGCTTCTAGAAATTCATTAGGGCCGATCTCCTGGGGTTAAGGTTTACTTAGGATGGTAAAGAGGCTCAAGAAAAACCAGCTCCAAAGGATGAAGGAAAAATACACTTGTTGTACAAAGTGCATTTTTGGGCCAGAAGAGAAATGATTTTCTGTAGCAAAAATATTACAAAAAGTCATGCAATATTTTTGCTCAGGGAGGTGGACCAGGGTTCAAAGAATATTCAGGAATTATCTCAAGATTTTTGGAGCAATAAAAATGAGGGTTGCTTTGGAGCACTAGTTTCTGCAATGAGTTTCAGAAGGGAAAATGAATATTTTTCTTTTATGAAAAATATTCATTGGGCCATTTTGGCGTTTTTCAGAGAAATGAGGTTGAATGAGAGGTAGATAGGTCACTTGGGTGAAAGTCAAGGGCAAGCCCAAGTGATAAGTCCAGTTGAATTGATTCCAAAAACTCAAATCCAAAGCAAAGGCAAATCATGTCCGAAAAGAGAGAGAAGGAAGAATCCAGGCTGTCACAAACCTCCCCCACTTAGGATGAATCTTGTCAACGAGATTCAGTTGCTTGGGAAAATAGTACTGGGTAAGCAGTCCTTAAAAATTCCTCTCTTTCCCAGGTTGCCTCTTCCTAGGTATGATGCTCCCATTGAACCTTGTAAAACCTTATCACTTTGCTGCGAGTGACTCTTTCTGTCTCATCCAATATTCTGATTGGTCTTTCCTCATATGTCAAATCCTAGCCAGTTATATATTTGCCATATCAGTCCTTTTCTCCGGTGGAGAGATACATCTTCTTAGCTGTGAGACATGAAACACATTGTGGACCTCTGACAGATCTCGTGGCAATTCCAACTGATAAGCAACTGTTCCAACTCGGGTCATGACTGGGAATGGGCCAATATATCTGGGAGCCAATTTTCCTTGGGTCTGAAACCTCTTAACTCCTTTCATAGGGGTGACTCAGAGATATATGTGTTCTCCGGGTTCGAAGCTGACCTGTCGGTGTTTTGCATCATATTAATTCTTCTGTCATGACTTGGCCCAGTCTGTCTCGGATCTCCTTGACTTGCTTCTCAGCTTCCATCGTCAGATCAGTCCAAAAATACGCATGTCTTCGGTTTGAGACCAGTTTAGTGGAGTGCGGCTCTTACGGCCATACAAAGCTTCATAAGGTGACATCTTCAAGATGGTCTAGAAACTGTTGTTGTTGGACTACTCGGCGTACGGCAGGCAGTCTTCCCACTTGGATCCTTGGGCCAATGCGCATGCTCGGAGCATATCTTCGAGTATTTAATTTACTCGCTCAGTCTGTCCATCTGTCTTGGGATGATAAGTTGTGCTGTATTTCAGGGCAGTCCCCAAGGCTTGATGTAGACGGGACCAAAAGGCTGAAGTGAAGAGAGATCCTCTATCTGAGGTGATGGTCTTTGGCACTCCATGCAAACTGACGACTCTGGACACATATAACTGTGCAAGTTGATCGGCATGATAAGTAGTCCGGATGGGAAGGAAGTGAGCTACCTTCATTAAGGTGTCCACTATGACCCATATTGCGTCATTTCCTCGATGTGTCTTTGGTAAAACGGTGATGAAATCCATGTAAACATCTTCCCATTTCCATTGCAACACGGGTAAGGGTTAAAGGAGTCCTGCAGGCTTTTGGTGTTCCGCCTTTACCTTGTGGCATATATCACAACAAGCCACAAAGTAAGCGATGTCTTTCTTCATTCCATCCCACCAGAATACCTGACAATGACCTTCGTACATTTTGGTGCCACTTGGGTGAATTGAGTACGAAGATTCGTGTGCCTCTGCCAATATCATTTTTTTCAGACTTTCTTGGTTGGGTACGCAAATCCTTCCTCGAAACCTTAGCATACCTTGCTGATCTTTAGAGAAATCCATTGTCTGCTTGGCATATGATGCAGTGATTTGTCATCTGCTTGAGTGTTGCGAATTTCTTCCTCGAGGGTAGGAGCAATTTACAATATTCTCGCAAGACTAGCATCCACTATTACCAAATTGAGTTGAGCAATTTCTTCGCAAAGTTCGGGAGGCAAAGATTCCATTAGAGCATTCAGGGTGGCAGGCTTGCGGCTGAGGGCATTGGCCACCACATTAGCTCTACCCGGGTGATAATTTATCCCGAGGTCATAATCCTTAACCAACTCAAGCCTTCTTAGCTGACGGAGGTTTAAATCTGGTTGAGTGAATATATATTTGAGGCTCTCGTGGTCGGTAAGTATTTGGCACCTCTTTCCAATAAGATAGTGCCTCCAAATCTTCAAAGCATGTACCACCGCGGCCAATTCCAAGCCATGAGTTGAATAATTTCCTTCGTGAGGCCGTAGTTATCGGGATGCATAGGCCACAACCTCGGCATCTTGCATGAGTACAGATCCAAGACCTTTTTGGAGGCATCACATCAGACATCAAAACTGCGGTAGATGTCGGGAAGAGTCAAAACTGGTGCTGACGTCAGTCTGGTTTTTAACTCGTTAAAGCACCTTGCACAGTCCTCAGTCCATTCAAACTTCTTATCCTTCTTTAGGAGCTCTGTCATTGGCTTGGCAATCTTAGAGATTCCTTTGATAAAGCGGCAATAATACCCAGCTAATCCAAGGAAACTCCTGATTTCTAAGACTATCGTGGGTGCGGCCCAATCAAGCACATATTTCACCTTACTTGGATCCACGGCTATCCCTTATGCTGAGAGAACATGCCCTAAGAATCCAACTTGCATGAGCCAAATTTCACATTTGCTGAACTTTGCATAAAGCTGATGGTCATGGAGCCTTTGCAAAACTGCCCGGAGGTGGTCCTTGTGCTCTTCTTCGCTCTTTGAGTAAATGAGGATGTCATCGATGAATACCACCACAAACTTGTCCAAGAAATCCATAAACACCTTCTTCATCATATGCATGAAAAAGGCTGGGGCGTTGGTGGCACCGAATGAGATAACGGTATATTCATAAAGACCGTATCGAGTGGTGAACGCGGTCTTTGGAATATCGTCCTTCTTGATTTTGAGTTGATGATATCCGGTCCTCAAATAAATCTTGGAGAATACTTTGGCCCCACTAAGTTGATCAAACGTAATACTAATATTACCAGGAGAATCAATTAGCAGCGGGCATGTACCCCTTCGATTTGCCATGGTGACGGCCTCGCATCTTGCACCCCTATCCACTAGTACACAAAACAAGGGAGCAGGCTGCTGGATGGATTGTTGTGGAAGCTAGCTTACATATGCATCGATTCCTCATGGATGCTAGCAGATGATGCGGGCAGGTGGCTCATAGCGCGGTTCAGGGCTACGCTTTTCTCAAGTGGCGAGTCCCATGCGCTTACTCGACCAAGCCTCTACAATTCTTCATGGCCGCGGAGGAGAGGGAAAGCTGCCGATGGCCTGGCTAGATCTGCCCATGGCGCCCTAATGACTGCATCCTCTACCGTGGTGCCTACAAGGATGCGGCTGGCGCTGAGCCTCATGGTCGCCTCCTTGGGCCTCCTCGAGCCTGGTGGGGAGGAGGAGCGATCCCGGATCCAGGTTGCGTCGGCGACCTACAGAGAGGTGAAGGTCGGCGGCGGCATGAGACCCTCAAAGGCTAGCGATGGTGATTTCGGCGTGGCATTGGCGGCTTCAATGGCTAGCTGTGCGTGTGAAGCGGTAAAGAAAGAGAGAATCTTCAATCCTCGTTAGTGGATACTTGTTCTTGATGGTGACATCATTCAACTATATGTAGTCCACACACATCCGAGGACTGTCGTCCTTTTTATCCACGAATATAGCGGGTGATCCCCAAGGTGAAGAGCTTGGACGGATGTATCCTTTCTGCAGCATCTCGTCTAGCTGTTTCTTTAACTCCACCAATTCTGATGAAGGCATCCGCTAATACTTCTTGTATATGGGTGCGGTTCCAGGCACCAAGTCAATTGCAAACTCCAGTTCTCTGTCTGGCGGAATTCCTGGTAATTCCTCAGGAAATACATCTGGATACTCACTGACCACAGGAATCGATTCCACTTCTTCAGTCACAGTTGTGAAAACCATATCCTTTTTGGGTATGCTTCTGCGGGCATAAAAACTTGTGGTGCGACCTTCCTGATTTGCCATGGTGACTTCTCATGTCGCGCATTTGATGCATCCTTGGTATTGGTGAGGGAGTCCTGGATAGGGGGTATCCGGACAACCGGACTGTATAAATCGTCCGGACTATAGAAGCGTCAAGATACAAGACTCAAGACTTCAGCCTGTGGCCGGATGGGACTCTCATTTGCGTGGAAGACAAGCTTGGCGATCCGGATATTATGTTTCCTTCCTTGTAACCGACTCCTTGTAAACCCTAGCTCTCCGGTATCTATATAAACTGGAGAGGATGGTCCTTAGAAGGCCGATCACAATTACAATCATACCATCATAGGCTAGCTCTTAGGGTTTAGCATCTACGATCTCGTGGTAGATCTACTCGTGTACTACACATATCTTCAATATTAATCAAGCAGGAAGTAGGGTTTTACCTCCATCGAGAGGGCCGAACCTGGGTAAGCATTGCATCCCTTGCTTCCTGTTACCATCAGCCTAAGACGCACAGATCGGGACCCCCTACCCGAGATCCGCGGTTTTGACACCGACATTGGTGCTTTCATTGAGAGTTCCTCTGTGTCGTCGCTGCAAGGCTCGATGGCTCGTCTCATTGTCAAGGACGACATCACCTCGGCGGGAGCACTGGCTGTAGGCCAGACTCTCCGGCTTGGCGGCTTCATTATGGCCGCCCCATCGGCTGTCGCACCAATGATGGCCTCTCGGGTCGTCACGCATAACTTTCGCATCAATTCGGTGCTTGCCGAAAAGATGGATCCGATAGAGCTCTCCTCTCTTAATGAGCTCTTGGATCGCATCGCTGCTTTGGGAGTCGCTACGGACTACGACCGGATCGGGCTTAAACCTGACCAGAGGGACATTAGATCCCTGTCGGCCACCCATGAGATAGCGGTAGTGGAGGAACCACACACGGGTCGCCTCTCAACTTTGAGGATGAATTATGTCCGGATCCCCGAACTCCGTAAGCCAAACTCCTGCCCAAAGGAAGACATGACCCAAGTCCCGGACTTAGAATCGGGAATCGGGCCAAAGAGATTGGGTGATACCCCGGACCCCGAACTGTCGGGCTCGGAACCTTCCGCACCCCTAGGGGTCAGATCGGATCAAAATCCGGACTCAGCCGACGGCACTCGCTCGGACCTAAATCGTCTCTCCCGTATCAGGCAAGAGCCCCAGGAGACGGTACACCGTTACCGGGCCAGATTCCTCCTTGCACTTAACAAGGTCAAGGACTGCCACAAGGAGGACGTGGTCTCACTTTTCTGCGAGAACTGCACGAACAAAGGACTCCTTAATGCTATAAGTCACCGTGACGTAGTACACTTTGCGGACTTGGCAACCATAGTACGAAAGTAATGTGCGACGGAAAGCGCCTGGAAGACCCAAACAGAATTTTGGGACAGTACGACCCTCACCAGAACCTTTGTCCGAACTAAACGGCCGAACTCTCGTAAGTCAACCAACTTAATCCCCAAGAAACCAAAACCCGCCCCAGGGCGGCGGAACCGTATTGGAAGAATGGCTTAATGGGCCATGTAAGCTCCACAGTACGCCGGACACAATACCAACCCATAACCTTAGGGCATGTTGGATACTCCGGCAGGTAGCGAAAAGTGGCGAAGATCTCCTCGGGTGCCATAAAGCAGAACCACATCCCGCCAAAGAACACAATACGGTACTAACAGTCTTCGAGACCTTCGCCTCAAAAAATAGGCGCAAGCGAGCTCATCGAAGCTCCGCAGAAATCTGCCATGTGGCCAAAATAAATCCGTGGAACAACACTGCTATAACTTTCAATGCCATGTGACGAACCCCAATTCAAGTCCGTCCGGGCGCCGGCCGCTCTCGTCCTCAGCCCAATAGTGGATGGCTTTCGGCTCACTAAAGTACTCTTGGACGGCGGAAGCGGATTAAACCTAATCTACGAAGAAACACTCAAGAAGATGGAAATTGACAAAAGCCGCATTGAACAAAGCGGCACAACCTTCAGGGGAATTATCCCTAGTCGGGAGGCACGGTGTGCGGGAAAAATCACATTCGATGTGGTATTCGGCACCCCAGAGAATTACAGGTCCGAAGAAATCACCTTCCAAGTGGCTCCTTTCAACAGCGGATACCACGCCCTTCTAGGGCGGGACGCGTTTGCAAGCTTTCAAGCCATACCCCATTACGGGTATATGAAGCTTAAAATGCCCGGACCCAATGGAATCATCACTCTAGCTAGTGATCCGGATGTCGCACTCCGCGCCGAAAACAAAACCGCAGCACTGGCCTTGGAAGCATTATCCGAAGCCCTAGCAGCAGAGGAATTAACAACGCTGTGCGCCACCGTGAGACAGGGACGACATGATACTCGACAAACGACCCAAGTCCACCTCGTTTAAACCCGCAGACGAGATAGTTAAGTTCCAAGTCCACCCAACGGACCCCATGAAGACAGCTTCCATCGGGACACAGTTGAACCCTGCTATGGACGCCGCACTGCGCGACTTCTTACGCGAGAATTGGGATATCTTCGCCTGGCACCCATCGGACATGTCGGGCATCCCGCGCGAATTGGCCGAACACATCCTTAACATACTGAAGGGATACAAACCTGTTAAACAGACCCTAAGGCGATTTTCAGAGCCCAAACGGCAAGCCATGGGGGAGGAGCTAGCCAAGCTACTCGAGGCGGATTCATCAAAGATATCAAACATCCGGATTGGCTGGCGAACTTGGTGATGTTACCAAAGAAGGACAAGTCCTGGCGCCTATGCGTCGATTTCAAAGGCCTCAACAAGGCTTGCCCCAAGGATCCTTTTCCCCTCCCTCGCATCGATCAAATCATCGATGCCACAGCCGGACACGACTCACTGTGTTTCCTCGACGCATACTCTGGATACCATCAAATAATGATGGCAGAGTCCGACCAAGCTGCAACAGCTTTCATAACGCCATATGGCCCTTTCTGCTTCAACACTATGCCTTTTGGGCTTAAGAATGCCGGTGCAACCTACCAACGCATGATTCAAACATGCCTGGAAAAGCAAATCGGCAAAACAGTGGAGGCATACGTGGACGACATAGTCATAAAAACAAGACACGTCGAAACCCTAGTAGATGACTTGAGGCGTACGTTCGACAACCTACGAACATACGACATCAAGCTGAATCCGGAGAAATGCGTTTTCGCTGTCCCCTCTGGAAAACTGCTGGGCTTCATCGTTTCCAATAGAGGAATTGAAGCTAATCCGGCAAAAATCCGAGCTTTGTCGCAGTTGGCTATACCAACAGACCTCAAACACATCCAAAAATTAGCTGGATGCGTGGCTGCTTTGAGCCGCTTTATCTCCAGGTTAGGAGAAAAGGCATTGCCTCTTTATCGCCTTCTTCGGCGCACCGAACACTTCGTGTGGACGGATGCAGCCGCGGCCGGACTCGATGAAATAAAGACCTTATTGGCCAGTAATCCAGTCCTAACAGCGCCAACTATCGGCGAACCTATGCTGCTGTACATAGCTGCAACACATCAAGTTGTAAGCGCAGTACTCGTCATCGAACGAGAGGTCGACGGATACAAGTGCCCGCTACAGAAGCCGGTTTATTACGTATCCACGGTCCTCACCCCATGCAAATCCCGATACCCACACTATCAAAAAATAGCATACGCGGTCTTCATGTCATCCCGAAAGCTACAACACTACTTCCAAGAGTGTTCGATTACGGTGGCCTCTGAAGTACCACTAAACGATATAATAAATAACCGCGATGCCACAGGCCGGATTGCTAAATGGGCCATCGAGCTCCTTCCATTCGACATAACATACAAGCCTCGGCGGGCTATCAAGTCGCAAGTATTAGCTGACTTCGTCGCCGAATGGACGGAAGCCGAACTCCCTAAAGAGTACGGCGCGTACTCTAACTGGATCATGCACTTTGACAGCTCATAAATGCTGGCCGGATTGGGAGCAGGCGTAGTCCTGACCTCCCCCACCGGAGACACGGTCCAATACGTCCTCCAAATATTATACACAAACTCCAACAATGCAGCCGAATATGAGGCTCTATTGCACGACCTTCGGATGGCAGTCTCTATGGGCATTCAACGCCTAGAAGTGCGCGGGGATTCAAACCTCGCAATATCACAAATAAATGGAGACTTTGATGCCAAGGATCCGAAAATGGCGGCCTATCGCAATGCCGTCCTTAAATGTCAGCTCGGTTCGAGGGGCTCGAATTCCACCATGTGGCTCGAGAAAACAATCAAGCGGCAGATGTCCTTGCCCGCATCAGCGTTAAACGCGACCCTATCCCACCTAACATATTCCTGGAAAGGCTGTTCAAGCCATCCGTGGTATTGGAAGGGGAGTCCGACAATACTAGCACGGATCCGAATACATCCCCAGATTCCAACTATCAGATATAATCGGAGGTTCCACCACCGATATAACATCGTCAGCCCACGAAATAATGGTTGTTACCGCCCCATGGACCGAGCCTTTCTTGGCCTACCTAAATAGGCAGGAGCTCCCGAAGACCAAAATGAAGCACGCTGCATCGTTCGGCGTTCTAAAGCTTACAAGGTCCATGAAGGGAACTCTATAAGAAAAGTGCCACCGGAGTGCTTCAAAGGTGCATCTCCGAAGAGGAAGGGCGGCAGCTCTTGGCTGAAATCCATGCCGGAATGGGCGGGCACCACGCTGCGGCTCGAGCATTAGTCAGCAAGGCCTTCCGTACATGTTTTTATTGGCCGACAGCCCGAGCAGACGCACATGACCTTGTCCAACACTGCGTCGGTTGCCATCTCTTTGCCAATCAGAGCCATATGCCCCCTACCGCTCTCCAAACAATCCCCATCACTTGGCCCTTCGTGGTCTGGGGGCTGGATATGGTTGGACCCCTTAAAGGGGGAAGCCACAAGAAAAAATACTTATTGGTCATGGTAGACAAGTTCACCAAATGGATAGAAGCCAAACCAGTGAAAACGGCCGAATCCGGACCAGTAATAGACTTTATATCCGGGGTCGTACACCGATACGGTGTCCCCCACAGCATCATCACCGATAATGGCTCAAATTTCACGGCCGATGAGGTGTTGGTGCGCCAAAATGGGCATTAAGCTCGACTATGCTTCCGTCTACCATCCTCAAACAAATGGTCAGGTCGAAAGGGCAAATGGTCTCATCATGAGCGGCATCAAACCCAGACTAGTGCGATCCCTGACAGAGTCGGATACTCATTGGGTCGAGGAGCTCGACTCCGTACTCTGGGGGCTACGGACCACGCCAAATCGCACCACTGGATATACACCATTCTTTATGGTGTACGGCATGGAAGCAGTACTACCCTGCGACATAATACATGATTCGCCACGCGTACGCATGTACGAAGAGAAGGAAGCCGAGCTAGATCGGCAGGATAACTTGGACGCCCTGGAGGAGGAGCGCGATGTCGCGAAGGCTCGTTCCGCATTCTATCAGCAAGAGGCTCGACGATACCAAAGCAGAGAAGTGCGGGCCAAAACTTATAATATTGGCGAACTTGTTCTACGCTTACCGGAGAAGAAGAAGGACAAGCTCAAACCCAAGTGGGAAGGCCCCTTCATCGTCGACAAAGTTCTCACCGGAGGAGCGTACCACTTACGTAATGCGTCTGATAATAGACTCGAGCTGAACCCATGGAGCGCGGCCAGACTCCGGAGATTCTACACCTAGCGCCAAACTCAGTGTTCGTCTCCTTAACCCTCCTTTTTCAATTATGATCCCTCCCTTTTTTCCTTTTTCGATCTTTTTCTTTTCACACAAAGTATTTAATATAGTGCGGATTCCCGGATTATTTCGGCCGCACTCTGTGTGCAAATAATACTGGGGCTTCCTATATGGAAGCTAAACATAACTTATTCTAAAGGGCTTTCTGCCCATCATACATGTACTTTCCATGTGTGTCTTTTATTCACCATTATATGCATCGATATGACTTAAGACGTGGCCAAGCTGGGTTGCCTGGCTCCTGTGTTTATGCCCTACGTTCCCGTTAATTCGGTCAGGGCATAAGGGGAGCACCTCTGCGATTGTTACTGCCGATTGAGCCGGATGTGTACCTCAGACTAGGTGTAGCCGAAAGCTAGTTTCCTTAAGATGTCTTCGTTTATTATAACATAAATCCCCAGAAGTTTTGTATCATGCGCTTTGGTTCGCAGTTCTGACATGTGCCTTGTCGCATGCTTACCCAGGAAAGGAACCCTTAACGGAACTATTCTCCCTGGAAGATGTTTCTTACTATCCATGTAATATAACATAACTAGTTGGGTACTTGTCTGTTCAAGCAATTATGACCCCTACGCCTAGTTTCCACGCATACTCCGGTTTTGCATAACCGAAGCGGGTATTCGGACACACCCCGGAATATAGGATCTGGGGGCTGAAGCGAAAAGGTCCGCCATGACAAATGATTTTAATCCGGCTAGGGGCTACTTATGTCCATCGAATTACACAGTCATTTCGACTGACTATATTCATCCGCTATACCATCCAACAGGCTCTCTAGCTTACAATCCTGTTGAGAATACTTTGCGGCTAACGCCACCTGGTCATATACCAGACTCACGGGAATTTCTTGCCCATCTGGCCCGGCCGGTCCAACTTCGGCCATATGGTTCGGGTCCAGCTTGGTGTAGCGCGTCTTCACCATAGCCCATGCTTCTCTTGCACCTTGCCGGCAGGCTGATATCTTCCACAAACGGAAGTGCCGCCGTGCTCCTCGAAGCATGTCCACAAGCCCCCATGCCATTCGGCAGGGAGCTTGATGGCCACACAGACTGCGCAATGCCCTGCATCACCTGCCGAGCTCGCTCGTGCAGCTGTGAGAGGTCCTGCAGTAAATCACCTGCAGATGCGGGCATCTCCTCCTCAGGGCGACCCGTTAGCATTCCTACAAACACAACTTTTTCAGTATACTTCCCCGCCGAACTATGCTACAGTTCGTTTAGGCACTTACGATAAATGCCACGGCGAAGCCTTCTATTCTCCTTCACGGAGTCTGCCAGCTGCGCGCGGACGTCCTTCAATTCCACGTCCAGCCGAACATTGGCATCTTGGAGCGTATTCTTATCATGCTTAACTTGCGTAAGAATGCGCTCACCGGCCTTTAGTTGCCTCTGGAGATGCGACTCGTCATCCCTCCCGCCCTCCGGATTTACTCCAGGGTTATCTGCAGAATTTTCTGTTAAATTCGTCATACCAGCCAGTTGCTAACCGGTTCACTTTCGTACATTCAAGATAAATGTTACCGGATGAGGCCTTCTGGGATTCCTCTAGCTTGGCAACCGTGGCCCTGAGTTTAGTCTTGCACTCCTCTAGCTCCCGAGACAATTGCTCATTCTTATCTACAAGAACCTGCGCATAAATTGATACTAAAACTGTTGTTTCAACCGTTTCAAGTCTCAGGGGCTACTGCTATACATGCTCATCAAACTTTCTTACCCGTATATCTTTGGTATACTGGACCGTCGCCCGGGCGAGTCCGCTTTGAGCAGCTCGGATGTATGTGTCTCCCGAATGGAAAGCATTAAATGCCTCTTCGGAAAAGATGTTGTTGCGAAGCACGGCCCGTCGACGCCGGTGATTCATGGCGCTCTCTACTTCGGAATTCTTGGCAGAGAGCATATCCGCGTCCTCTGTTGGGGGACTATGCGGCATTGGCCCTACGTCCGCCTCCTCTCTAGAAGTCGGTTCTTGAGCCCGACTGGTGGAGGCGTGGTTGGCAGGATCCCCGGATATAGTCCGGATACCCCTTTTCCTGCCAAGATGTAAAGGGCGCTGTTAACTTCAAATAACAATAATTATATGACAGGTTGTTTCCTTACCTCTGTAGAGGCGTGTCGGCCCTAACCGCTTTCCTCTTGAGCCTACCCAATCCGGACGCCTGTGGCTGATGGGTCCCTAGGGGCTCGGCTCTGCGCTTCGAACATCGCTTTTGCAAAAATGAGACGCTTCAGGGATAAGGCATGACATCAGGAAAGAGTCCTCCTCGGAGGATCGAATCTTCGGCTTAGCTTACACGCGACGAGGGTAGCAGTCCGGGATAATCAGCAGTAATAGCCACTGAGGCGCTGATACGTCTCCAACGTATCTATAATTTTTTATTGCTCCATGCTACTTTATTTACTGTTTTGGACTATATTGGGCTTTATTTTCCACTTTTATATTATTTTTGGGACTAACCTATTAACCGGAGGCCCAACCCAGAATTGTTGTTTTTTTGCCTATTTCAGTATTTCGAAGAAACATAATATCAAACGGAGTCCAAACGGAATGAAACCTTCAGAACGTGATTTTCTCACCGAACATGATCCAGGAGACTTGTACCTTGCTCCAAGGAACAACCGAGGAGGTCACGAGGGTGGGGGGCGCCCCCCTGGCGCCCCCGCCTCATGGGCCTCCTGTTGCTCCACCGACGTACTCCTTCCTCCTATATATACCTACGCACCCCTGTCAGATCAAATACGGAGCCACAAACCTAATTCCACTACCGCAACTTTCTGTATCCACGAGATCCCATCTTGGGGCCTGTTCCGGAGCTCCGCCGGAGGGGGCATCTACCACGGAGGGCTTCTACATCAACACCATAGCCTCTCCGATGAAGTGTGAGTAGTTTACTTCAGAACTTGGGGTCCATAGCTAGTAGCTAGATGGCTTCTTCTCTCTTTTTTGATCTCAATACAATGTTCTCCCCCTCTCTTGTGGAGATCTATTCGATGTAATCTTCTTTTTTGCGGTGTGTTTGTTGAGAACGATGAATTGTGGGTTTATGATCCAGCTTATCTATGAATAATATTTGAATCTTTTCTGAATTCTTTTATGTATGATTGAGTTATCTTTGCAAGTCTCTTCGAATTATCCGTTTGGTTTGGCCAACTAGATTGGTAGTTTTTGCAAGGGGAGAAGTGTTTAGCTTTGGGTTCAATCTTGCGGTGTCCTTACCAAAGGATGTAAAGGGTTGCAAGGCACGTATTGTATTGTTGCCATCGAGGATAACAAGATGGGGTTTTTATCATATTGCATGAATTTATCCCTCTACATCATGTCATCTTGCTTAAGGCGTTACTCTGTTTTTAACTTAATACTCTAGATGCATGATGGATAGCGGTCGATCAATGGAGTAATAGTAGTAGATGCAGAATCGTTTCGATCTACTTGTCTTGGACGTGATGCCTATACACATGATCATACCTAGATATACTCATAATTATGCTCAATTCTGTCAATTGCTCAACAGTAATTTGTTCACCCACCGTAGAATATTTATGCTCTTGAGAGAAGCCACTAGTGAAACCTATGGCCCCCGGGTCTATTCTCATCATATCAATCTCCATTACTTTATTACTTGCTTTGTTTTTACTTTGCCTTTTACTTTTCACTTTGCATCTCTATATCAAAAATACCAAAAATATTATTTATCATCTCTATCAGATCTCACCCTCGTAAGTGACCGTGAAGGGATTGACAACCCCTAATCGTGTTGGTTGCAATTAGCTATCGTTTTGTGTACGTACGAGGGACTTGTGCGTGATCTCCTACTGGATTGATACCTTGATTCTCAAAAACTGAGGGAAATACTTACGCTACTTTACTGCATCATCCTCTCCTCTTCGGGGAAATCCAACGCAGTGCTCAAGAGGTAGCAAGAAGAATTTCTGGCGTCGTTACCGGGGAGTTTGCGCAAAAGTAAACCATACCAAGTACCCATCACAATCCCTATATCTTGCATTACATTATTTGCCTCTCGCTATGCTGAATCTTGTTATGAAAGATCAATTCGCCGGCCTTCCTAGTGAAGATGCCGCTACTCATCTTAATAATTTTGCAATATTATGAAGAAAAACTTGATTCTCTATCCCTAGAAAAATCTATGATGAGTGGGAGCCTACTATTAAAATTAAAATTAAATATTATGAGTTTCATGCTTTGTGTGATTTGGGTGCTAGTGGGTGATATGCAAAAGAAGAAAGATACTATCCTTGCTTTTATGCCTAGCTAGGAGAGTTAAATGATAGCGCTTGTTGGGAGATAATAATATTGTCAAATTGAAGTTATTTAAGTTGAAAAAGTTTGAGATTATTAAAGTATGAAACAATTGCTTGGCTCATTATCGGGGTTGTGCATGATTAAATACTTTGTGTGATGAAGATAGAGCTTAGCCAGACTATATGATTTTGTAGGGATAACTTTCTTTGGCCATGCTATTTTGAGAAGACATGATTGCTTTGATTAGTATGCTTGAAGTATTGTTACTTTTATGTCAATATGAACTTTTGTCTTGAATCTTTCGGATCTGAATATTCATGCCACAATTAAGAAGATTTGCATTGAAATTATGCCAAAGTATCACTCCGCATCAAAAATTCTTTTTTATCATTTACCTACTCGAGGACGAGCAGGAATTAAGCTTGGGGATGCTTGATACGTCTCCAACGTATCTATATTTTTTGATTGCTCCATGCTACTTTATTTACTGTTTTGGACTATATTGGGCTTTATTTTCCACTTTTATATTATTTCTGGGACTAACCTATTAACCGGAGGCCCAGCCCTAACCTATTAACCGTTGCTGTTTTTGCCTATTTCAGTATTTCGAAGAAACAGAATATCAAACGGAGTCCAAACGGAATGAAACCTTCGGGAACGTGATTTTCTCACCGAACGTGATCCAGGAGACTTGGACCCTGCTCCAAGGAACAACCGAGGAGGTCACGAGGGTGCCCCCCCTAGGCGTGCCCCCTGCCTCATGGGCCCCTTGTTGCTCCACCGACGTACTCCTTCCTCCTATATATACCTACGTACCCTCGTCAGATCAAATACGGAGCCAAAAACCTAATTCCACCGCCGCAACTTTCTGTATCCACGAGATCCCATCTTGGGGCCTGTTCCGGAGCTCCGCCGGAGGGGGAATCTACCATGGTGGGCTTCTACATCAACACCATAGCCTCTCCGATGAAGTGTGAGTAGTTTACTTCAGACCTTCGGGTCCATAGCTAGTAGCTAGATGGATTCTTCTCTCTTTTTGGATCTCAATACAATGTTCTCCCCCTCTCTTGTGGAGATCTATTTGTTGTAATCTTATTTTTTGCAGTGTGTTTGTTGAGACTGATGAATTGTGGGTTTATGATCCAGCTTATCTACGAATAATATTTGAATCTTTTCTGAATTCTTTTATGTATGATTGAGTTATCTTTGCAAGTCTCTTCGAATTATCCGTTTGGTTTGGCCAACTATATTGGTAGTTCTTGCAATGGGAGAAGTGTTTAGCTTTGGGTTCAATCTTGTGGTGTCCTTGCCCAGTGACAAAAAGGGTTGCAAGGCATGTATTGTATTGTTGCCATCGAGGATAACAATATGGGGTTTTTATCATATTGCATGAATTTATCCCTCTACATCATGTCATCTTGCTTAAGGTGTTACTCTGTTTTTAACTTAATACTCTAGATGCATGCTGGATAGCGGTCGATGAGTGGAGTAATAGTAGTAGATGCAGAATCATTTTGATCTACTTCTCTTGGACGTGATGCCTATACACATGATCATACCTAGATATACTTATAATTATGCTCAATTCTGTCAATTGCTCAACAGTAATTTGTTCACCCACCGTAGAATATTTATGCTCTTGAGAGAAGCCACTAGTGAAACCTATGGCCCCGGGTCTATTCTCATCATATCAATCTCCATTACTTTCTTACTTGCTTTGTTTTTACTTTGCCTTTTACTTTTCACTTTGCATCTCTATATCAAAAATACCAAAAATATCATTTATCATCTCTATCAGATCTCACCCTCGTAAGTGACCGTGAAGGGATTGACAACCCCTAATCGCGTAGGTTGCGAGTAGCTATCGTTTTGTGTAGGTACGAGGGACTCGTGCGTGATCTCCTACTGGATTGATACCTTGGTACTCAAAAACTTAAGGAAATACTTACGCTACTTTACTGCATCATTCTCTCCTCTTCGGGGAAATCAAACGCAGTGCTCAAGAAGTAGCAGGCGCCGTCACGGCTCGCTCGATAAAATATACCGTCGACAAGCTCCACGGCCGCATCCGGGTCTTCTTCGAGTCCTGGATCCAGGGCCCTTTCGGGGTCCTCTGGCTGCGGGGAAGGGCTGGAGATTCCTTCTATGGCCCTCCTGAGTTCCTGCTCGGAAATGTCGATGCAGGTAACTTTAGTATAGAACGCCACAATAAGTGAAGCGAGAAAATAAGTGACGACTTACCTAGTTTGGGGGATTGTACATGGAGAATCCGTCCCGTGGTTTGATGTGGAGGAAGTCTTCCTCTTCTCCTTTGTACAGGTCGGACAGTATCCTTGCCAGAGCGGTGGGGGAGTCCGGACCCTTACGGCCACAGCGGGTGGCATTGTCTGTCCCGTTGTAGTGCCACATGGGATTGCTCCGATATTGAAGCGGTTGCACTCCCCGCATTATGCATATTGCCATGACCTCGACTATCGTCAGTCCGGATTTGGCCAGTAACTTTATCCTGCTCATTAGGAAATGTACTTCCCTGGAATCCTCTTCTTGGGGGCCTCGGGGGCGCCAACTTAGACGTGCCCTCGGCGGGGTGTTACTGAACTTGGGGAGTCCTGTCCGGACTGGATCCGGAAGGGGAGCGTCATCAATATAAAACCACTCTGAAGCCCAGTTATCTGGTGCCTTCTTGGGAGTACCAGATAGGTATCCGGTCTCATCGATACGCCATACTTCGGCCCCGCCCACTTGACATAGGGATTTTTCCTGGTTGCGGGGGACAAGGAAGAACAACTTCTTCCACAATCCGAAATGAGCCTCGCAGCCTAGAAATATCTCGCAAAGGGCGACATACCCTGCTATATGTAGTGTGGAGGCTGGCGTAAAGTTGTGCAACTGGAGGCCGTAGAATTCCATAAGCCCACGAAGGAATGGATGAATAGGAAATCCGACGCCCTTAACAGATGCGGAATTAGGCATATTCGCTCATCTGGAGACGAATTGGGGGATCT
This sequence comes from Aegilops longissima, assembly GCA_021605205.1. Classification (NCBI taxonomy): domain Eukaryota; kingdom Viridiplantae; phylum Streptophyta; class Magnoliopsida; order Poales; family Poaceae; genus Aegilops; species Aegilops longissima. The sequence goes on along the minus strand of CM038677.1, from coordinate 22,386,784 downwards.
CTCCGCTTGTTCTCCGCCGTTATAGGTGGCCACTCCGGCTCGAATAGGGACCATGAACGCCGGCGGGAGGAGCCCTTAGGTTTGTAACTTTATCAAATGGCTATGAGAAACTGAACACTCTCCCGGTTCCCGGCTTGGGGCAGGGCGAGCGAGCAGAAGAGCTGCGACGACTAGCCATGATGGAATGGTTTTTTCTGGGCGCTCTATTGGATGCTTGCTCGAGGAGGGAGAGTGAGGTTTGGATCTGGGAATCCCCGTCTCCTCAAATAGACGGTTAGCCCGAAGGACCGAGGGTGGCAAATGCAAAAGTGCCTCGACTCCTCGCATTCGCTCGACACATGGGAATGGTCATTATTGAAGCACTGAAGCCGAGGAGTACAACATTGATGAGATGCCGAACACTGTTCGTCGTGATGGGGACATTGGAGTATTCGGAAGGAGGAACCTTCCTTCCAATGCCGAAGACAAAACTGCGCGCGGACTCATCGTCATTGAAGCCTAGTCCAGGTGCTACTGAGGGAGTCCTGGATAGGGGGTATCCGGACAGCTGAACTGTATACATCATCCGGACTATAGAAGCGTCAAGATACAAGACTCAAGACTTCGGCCCGTGTCCGGATGGGACTCTCATTTGCGTGGAAGACAAGCTTGGCGATCCGGATATTATGTTTCCTTCCTTGTAACCGACTCCTTGTAAACCCTAGATCTCCGGTGTCTATATAAACCGGAGAGGATGGTCCTTAGAAGGCCGATCACAATTACAATCATACCATCATAGGCTAGCTCTTAGGGTTTAGCCTCTACGATCTCGTGGTAGATCTACTCGTGTACTACACATGTCTTCAATATTAATCAAGCAGGAAGTGGGGTTTTACCTCCATCGAGAGGGCCCGAACCTGGGTAAGCATTGTGTCCCTTGCTTCCTGTTACCATCAGCCTAAGACGCACAGATCGGGACCCCCTACCCGAGATCCGCCGGTTTTGACACCAACAATTGGGTTAACCAATTCATTCCCAGAATAATGTCCAATTTATCAGACTCAATGTCCAACTTAACTCCCTTGATCTCAATTTCCAAATTATGGCAGACCAGATTGCTTCAGAGCACCGATCCCGTGGATTGTACCATCATACTCTTTCCCATATTCAAGCAAGGAAATTCGTTTTGGGTATGCTATTAGCAAGGAAATAAAAGAATGGGAAGCCCCAGAGTCAAATAAAATTACTAGAGGTATGCTATTAACAGGGAACATACGAATGAAGACTTCCAGGTCTTCTTGGGCTTCATCGATGGAGATATGATGGATTTGACCTTGGATAGCCCTCGAGACGGAATATGGCTCTAGACGGTTGACTTGCGGACGGAATGGAGTTGTTGGCTTGATGTTCTTGGGACATTGTCTGGCATAATGTCTGGTTTGTCCACAACTGATGCAGGAAATGTTGCGCTGACAATCTTCACGTACCGGACTGGTATGATTTCTGAATCAATCAACTGATGCAAGACATTGCACCACATCACTGCTTAGCCTTGGTATGATTTCTGAATCAATCACCTTCTGAGAGATTGCATTGAGGAATGCACATAGCTTCACAATGGCTAATTGTACGTTTTCCGGTAGAAGCCCCCTCAATGCAACCGGAAGCAGTTGCGTCATAATCACGTGGCAGTCATGAGACTTTAGGTTCTGGAACTTTTGCTCTGGCATATTTATTATTCCCTTTATATTCTACGAGAAGCCAGTCGGGACCTTCATACTAAGAAGGCATTCAAAGAAGATTTCCTTCTCTTCTTTGGTAAGAGCATAGCTCGCAGGACCTTCATACTGCTTTGGAGGCATGGCGTCTTTTTCGTGCAAACATTGCAGGTCCTCCCGTGCCTCAGCTGTATCTTTTGTCTTTCCATACACGCCCAAGAAACCTGGCAGGCTCACGCAAAGGTTCTTCGTCACGTGCATCACGTCAATTGAAGAGCGGACCTCTAGGTCTTTCCAGTAGGGTAGGTCCCAATATATAGATTTCTTCTTCCACATGGGTGCGTGTCCCCCAGCGTCATTCGGAACAGCTAGTGCGCCGGGACCCTTTCCAAAGATTACGTGTAAATCATTGACCATAGCAAGTTCGTGATCACCGGTACGCATGGTGGGCTTCTTCCGGTGATCTGACTTGCCTTTGAAATGCTTGCCTTTATTTCGACATTGATGGTTGGTCGGAAGATATCGACGATGGCCCAGGTACACATTCTTCCTGCAGCTTCCCAGGTATATACTTTCGGTGTCAAGTAAACAGTGCGTGCATGCGTGGTATCCCTTGTTTGTCTATCCTGAAAGGTTACTGAGAGCGGGTTAATCGTTGATGGTCACGAATAGCAACGCCTTTAGGTCAAATTCCTCCTGTTTGTGCTCATCCCACGTACGTACACTATTTCCATTCCACAGTTGTAAAAGTTCTTCAACTAATGGCCTTAGGTACACATCAATGTCGTTGCCGGGTTGCTTAGGGCCTTGTATGAGAACTGGCATCATAATGAACTTCCGTTTCATGCACATCCAAGGAGGAAGGTTATACATACATAGAGTCACGGGCCAGGTGCTGTGATTGCTGCTCTGCTCCCCAAAAGGATTAATGCCATCCGCGCTTAAAGGAAACCATACGTTCCTTGGGTCACGTGCAAACTCAGACCAGTACTTTCTCTCGATTTTTCTCCACTGCGACCCGGTAGCGGGTGCTCTCAACTTCCCGTCTTTCTTATGGTCCTCACTGTGCCATCGCATCAACTTGGCATGCTCTCCGTTTCTGAACAGATGTTTCAACCATGGTATTATAGGAGCATACCACATCACCTTCGCAGGAACCCTCTTCCTGGGGGGGTCGCCGTCAACATCACCAGGGTCATCACATCTGATCTTATACCGTAATGCACCACATACCGGGCATGCGTTCAGATCCTTGTACACACCGCGGTAGAGGGCATACGACCTTCTTTGTTGCGCATGTACTGTCGGGCAATTCGTTATCATTTGGAAGCTTCTTCTTCAATATTTTCAGTAGCTTCTCAAATCCTTTGTCTGGCACAGCATTCTCTGCCTTCCACGCAACAATTCGATCGGTACCCAGCTTTGTGTTGCCATCTTCGCAATTGGGGTACAACGCTTTTTTTTATCCTCTAACATGCGATCGAACTTCAGCTTCTCCTTTTGACTTTTGCATTGCGTCCTTGCATCGACAAATGACCCGGCGGAGATCATCATCATTGGGCACATCGTCTGGTTCCTCTTGATCTTCAGCAGCTTCACCCATTGTAGCATCATCGTGCACATCGTCTGGTTCCTCTTGATGTTCTGTAGCATCACCGTATTCAGGGGGCACATAGTTGTCATCGTACTCTTCTTCTTCGCCGTCTTCCATCATAACCCCTATTTCTCCGTGCTCGTCCAAACATTATAGTGTGGCATGAAACCCTTGTAAAGCAGGCGGGTGTGAAGGATTTTCCGGTCAGACTAAGACTTCGTATTCCCACATATAGGGCATGGACAACACATAAAACCATTCTGCTTGTTTGCCTCAGCCACTTCGAGAAAATCATGCACGCCCTTAATGTACTCGGAGGTGTCTCTGTTACCGTACATCCATTGTCGGTTCATCTGCGTGCATTATATATAATTAAGTGTGTCAAAAATCATTACAGAACATCATGAATAGATAACTAAGTGACCAAATTAATAGAAGTTCATCATCACATTAAAACAAAAGTACATACATAGTTCTCATCTTAAAGCGAAAATCATTACAGAACAACAGAAAGCTATGCAGGGCATCTAAATTAATTAAACCATACATTGAAACTATGTAAAACATTTCAATGCGAAAACAAATGCGATCATAATCGCAACCAAGGTAACAACTGATGCAACGGCATGATGATACCAAGCCTCGGTATGAATGGCATATTTTCTAATCTTTCTAATCTTCAAGTGCATTGCATCCATCTTGATCTTGTGATCATCGACGACATCCACAACATGCAACTCCAATATCACCTTCTCCCCCTCAATTTTTCTTATTTTTTCCTTCAAGAAATTGTTTTCTTGTTCAGCTAAATTTAACCTCTCGACAATAGGGTCGGTTGGAATTTTCGGTTCAACAACCTCCTAGATAAATAAAATCTATGTCATGTTGATCGGCATAATTTTCAAAAACAATAAATGAACCAATAGTTATGAAAATATAATATATACCACATCCGAATCATAGACATGACGAGGGCCGACGGGGGCGGATACCAAAACCATCGCACTATATAAGATGCAAAAATAAAAGTAAGAAAATAATACAAGTATCTATCTAAACATACAAGTAAGAATATTTTTCCTTTCAGAAAGAAGATAAGAACAAGAGGCCCACCACGGTGGTGCCGGTGATGAGATCGGCACGGGTGATCGACGGTGGTGAAGACGGGTACTGGGCGTGACGGACCGCTAAACCTAGACAAATATTGAGGAAAATGGAGCTTGGAGGTCGAGCTTGGAGAGGAGAAATCTTAAGTAGTGTGGCTCGGGCATTCCATCGAACACCTTGTGTGCATAGGAGGTGAGCTAGAGCACCACCAAGCCCTCTCCCCCTCGGCTGCTAGAAAAAGCAGAGCAGTGTGCTCTACTCTTACGCGGGGGGGTATATATAGGCACATCATTGGTCCCAGTTGGTGGCGTGAACCGGGACTAAAGGGCAGCCTTTGGTCCCGGTTCGTGGCACCAACCGGGACCAATGGTGGTGGGCCAGGAGCGAGGCCCATTAGTCCCGGTTCGTCCCACCAACCGGGACCAAAATGTCCAGACGAACCGGGACCAATGGCCCACGTGGCCCGGCCGGCCCCCGGGGCTCACGAACCGGGTCCAATGCCACCATTGGTCCCGGTTCTGGATTGAACTGGCACTACTAGAAAAAGGGCTATAGATGGGATTGACACTAATGGCGCACGGAAAGATGGTGCGCCATTAGTATACTCTACTAATGGCGCACCACCTTCGATGCGCCATTAGAGTTAAACTACTAATGGCGCACCATGCAAAGGTGCGCCATTAGTATCAATTTTTTTGAACTAGTGCGCCTGTCCAAACATACTAATGGCACATCCTGCCCAAGTCGCCATTAGTAGTTGTAACTACTAATGGCGCACCGAGCGTGGAGTGCGCCATTAGTATAGAATTTTTTTGAACTAGTGCGCCTATCCAAACATACTAATGGCGCATCCTGCTTAAGTGCGCCATTAGTAGTTGTAACTACTAATGGCGCACCATGCAAGAGGTGCGCCATTAGTAAGTGGGCAGCAACAAGATATTTGGGACAGCCTCTTCTACCCACACACTCACTTTCTCCCCACTTCATTCTCTCCACCTCCTCCTTGTCTCGGTGCCTCCTCTTTTCACCTCATTTCCACCATAGATTCATTCAAATTAACTGGTTAAATTACCTTGTTTTAATAGGTAAGTAAGGGGAAGCTATATTTATGTTGTTCTCCCTACAACAATGTGCACATGCACTTTTACGGCCTAGCTAGATCTATGTATGTTAGTGGTGTTGCATATGTTTGTGGTGTTGCATATGTGTTTGTGTTTGGAGGTGTACGGTATTTGAAATCGATAGTTGCCAATATTTTGCGGAATGTTGATTCATTTCCGTTTAGTGAGAATTTTGGCATTAAGCATTCTTTTGGTCCTATTTTTAGGAAAGTCATGCCAAATTTTTGTTTGGTTCTAAAATATCGTTTTGCTCTACCCATGACGACCATGGTCCATACGATGACCGAAGGCATCGTGAATAGGTTTTGAGGTCATGAAGGCCGAGATGCTTCAAAAGAACGAGGCGGAGATAAGATGTCCGTGTCGAAGATGCAAGCTGAAGAGCCTTATTGCGGACCCGGATTCGAGCAGGTGCGGGACCACCTGCTGTTGCGTGGTTTCATGGATGGCTATCGGTGGCAAGGTGATGATGATGACTACTGAAGTCGTCCATGTGGGCGGGCAAGAAATGAGGAAGGGCAGCAAGACAACCACCGTGGCTCGGTAGGCGAGAAGCGAAGAATCCCGGAGATGATCACGGCGTGATGCTGTACACGATCATCATGTAGAAGATGCAGGACATGATGATGAGGAAGATGCGGAGCAGGCGGCGGGCATGATCATGAAGATGATGATGCGGCGGAGCGAGCGATGCTGGACCACCGATGGTGCAGGTGCAGGACCCTCATATTCAAGAGCTGCTTCTCAAGCGGACGGATAACGCAAGAGCTGCCGCCGAGAGAAAGCCAAGATGGATCAACTTGAGTTAGGCGCGTTACTCCATTGTATGAAGGATGCAGGCCGAGGATACCGCTTTGAAAGTAACGCTCATGGCTCGGAGATGAAGGTAAAACACAAAATGACCGGCGCGTAGCCGGCGAGAACATGTCATTCGGCGAACGTCTTCCCAAGGGGAACAAGTGCCCGACCAGTTTGGAGGAGGTGAAGAAAATCGTGTGTCCTCTCGATTTACCGCCGTGAAATACCATGTGTGCATGAACAATTGCATCATTTATCGGGACGAGCACGCGGAGTCTACACTATGTCCGGTGTCTTGGCGTCACTCGATACAAGAAGAGGAAGAAAGCTCCTCGAAAAGTGGTGTGGTACTTTCCGATCACTCCTCGTCTGCAGCGCTATTTCGCGGACCCTAAGGTAGCAAAGCTCCTGCGTTGGCAGCGGATAGGGAGGAGAAGAAGCGAAAGATGGCGCAAATGATCCGGAGATAGATAAAAGACAAGATGCTGAGTCACCCTAAGGATGCGAGCGGTGGCAGCGTTGAACCGAAGACTCGAATTTGGGAGCGATCCAAGGAACATCGTGTTGGGCGCGAGCACCGATGGAGTCAATCCGTTTGGCAGCGGAGAAGCACACATAGCACCTGGCCTGTGTTTGTGTGGATGTACAACCTTCCCCTGGTTGTGCATGAAGAGGAAGTACATTCACATGAGTATGCTAATTGAAGGGCGAAACAACCAGGAGCGACATCAATCTGTATCTGGGGCTGCTGAAAGAGGAGCTTGACACGCTGTGGAAAACGCCAGCCAATCGTGGGGCGCCGCAGAAAGAATATTTCCCAATGAGAGCCGCACTGCTCACGACGGTGCACGACTATCTCGATTCTGGATATCTCGCGGGCAGGTAGTCCACGGATTTTCTGGATGCGTAAGGTGCATGGATGACACAACGTATCGCCAGGTAGATAGAGATCCGGGTCTTGAAAACCGTGTTCATGGGACATCGAAGGTGGCTTCGCGGCGATGACCCGTGGAGAAACGCAAGGATCTGTTCGATGGTGAAACCGAACCCTTAAACGCCCGTGTCACGAGGAGCGGCGAGAAATAGACAAGCTGTTGAAAAATTGGAAAGACTGCCCACCGGAAAGAAGCAAAAGGCGCGAGCGAGAAAAAAGCGAAAGCGCCAGGGCAGCTGCTGAAGGTTTGGAAAAAGAGGTCTGTTTTACGGGACTTGCCGTCTTGGAAGATCCACCGTGTGCCTCACAGCCTTGATGTCATGCATATCACGAAGAGCGTGTGCGAGAGTCTGCTTGGTACCCTGCTCAACATGCGAGAGAGGACCAAAGATGGGCGAAAGCAAGGGCAGACATGAAATCAATGGGCATCGGCAGGAGCTTCACGCTATATATGATGATGATGATGATGATGATGATGATGATGATGAGGCGAAGCAGGACACGAAAAGTCGTCGCAAAGGCAAAAGGCCAAGAAGATCGAAATGACTACCCTCCGCGTGCTTCACTCTAAGTCGGGAGGAGATCGAGCAGTTTTCACCTGCCTCCTAGGAGTAAAACTTCCTTCTGATTCTGCTGGGAAGATAAGCAGATACCTAGACCCAGTGAAGCGAAGTTCAGCGGGATGAAGTCTCACGACCGTCACGTCTGATGACGCGAGATACTTCCAGTTGCAATCCGTGGGATCATGGGCGCGCGTCCGTGAAACACTATTTGGCCTATGCAACTTCTTGACGTCATCTCTCGAAGTCGATTGGCGTGAGGCAACTCGAAGGCTACGAGGAAGAGATCGTGGTGATACTATGCGAGCTTGAGATGTACTTCCGCCCGCATTCTTGACGTTATGGTGCATCTGCTGGTCCATATAGTGGAGGATATCATCCAACTCGGGCGGCGTTCCTGCACAGCATGATGCCGTTCGAAAGGATGAATGGTGTCATCAAAGGATACGTTCGCAACATGTCACGTCGAGAAGGAAGCATAGCGGGGGCTTTCGACGAAGAGTGCATCTCCTCTGCACGAATTATCTAGGCATCGAGAACCCGTTGGTCTGCCCGTCAGCAGGCACCTCGGCAGGCTCGCTGGATGGGGTCACCGTGAGGTCGCCGCGAAATGCATGTCGACTTGAGGTTGACTCGCCGACTTTGAAAGAGCAAACCTAGTCGCGCTACAACACATCGGCGTGGTCGATCCTTTGGTGGTAGAGCACAAAACCTTTATTAAAAAGCGTACAATGACCGAGGCCAGCGAGAGGGCGGACGGAGATACACTCAAAGAGCACAACTCATGTTTCACGCGTTGGTTCAAGCGAAGCTTCGTCGTACCCTTTACATGAGGATTATTCAGCGGAAGAACAACTCATATTCGCCTTGTCACAGGCGCCGAGCACAACCTGATGACCTATGAGGCGTCATGATATCATGACTACACATTCTACACGAGGCCAAGGACATGAAGGCGATGGTTATCGAACTCCGGGTAACGATGGAATCCTACACGGTAACGACAAGGACAGATACTACGGAAGGATCGAGGAGATCTGGGAGCTGAGCTACTGCTGGAGAGAAGGTCCGATGTTCCGTGTCGATGGGCCAAGAACGTCATAAAAGAAGACCGGTATTTCACCACCATGGTTATACCCGGCCAAATCCAAGACCATGGCATAAGCGTCACCGCGAAAAATGAGCCATGGTGCTGGCTTCCCAAGTGGACCAATGCTTCTTCATTACCGACCCGCCAAAGCCCGTCGTGTTGTCGTGAGGAGAGGCAAAAGGAAGATCATCGGAATGGATGGAGTAGCCAATGAGCAAGACTTGACAAATCGGCGACCGAGGATCGAACATGGCGACGATGATGAAGTAGCAGCATACACCACAAGAAGAAGCAGGACCACCCTACCTAAGGGCGTCCGTTCCACATAAGAACTCCATTTGCGAAAAAGAAGGGCAAGAAGATTGTGAATAGATAGCTAGCTAAGATCGATTGTATTTAAATCGTAGCCTTCATTTCTCGATTGTATTTCATGGGTACTTTTTGAACTATCATGAATATTTTAAATTTCATGGACACTCGATCTCGATCCCCCTCCATCTCGATCGCTATCCCACCTCGCCAGATCCGGTCCCCCACGCCGCCGAGCACCCCCCAGTCCGTCGGCCGCCGCCGCCGACCCCCCGCACCCTCGATTCCCCTACTCAACCGCCGCCGCCGACCCGCCGCACCCCGCGCATCGTCTTATAAAAGAAATAAGTATCAAACAGATTTTTAAATGCTACTGTCTTATAAAAAAATATTACTGTTATTATTTAAACAAGTTTGAACATATTTAAACACAAATAAGTATCAAACAGCTTTTAAATGCTAAAAAAATTTGTGGAGCACAGGAGTCGAACCCAGGACCTCTGGTGTGAGAACTGCTCTTGACCAGTCGAGCTAGTAGAGGGACTTGATGTGGATCAGTTACGGTGGTACATAACCTGTTGGCTCGAGTTGAAAAAAAAATACTAATGGCGCACCACGGTGAGGTGCGCCATTAGTATGGATGTACTTATGGCGCACCGAGGGTGGTGCGCCATTAGTATTGTGCCCGCCCCAAACCTAACCCGTCCGCCCGCCCGCTCCACCGCCGCCGCCTGCCTCTCCGCCCTCTCCTCGCCTCGCCCTCTCCTCCCTCGCCCTCTCCTCGCCTTCCCTCTCCCTCGCCCGCCTCCCCTCGCGCCACCGTCCCGCCACCTCGGCGCTGCCCGCCGCCTCGCGCGACCCGCCCGCCCGGCGCCGCCCAGCGCCGCCTCGGCGCTGCCCGCCGCCCAGCGCCGCCTCGACCCGCCCACGCGCTGCCCCACCTCGGCGCTGCCCGCCGCCTCGGCCCGCCCAGCCGCTGCCCCACCTCGACCCGCCCAGCGCCGCCTCGGCGACCCCGCCCCCGGGCGCCGCCCGTCCACACCACCGTCGTCGGAGCACCACCACCCCGTGAGCTCCCCTCCTCCTCCCCTCCTCCCTCCCTTCCCCGGATCTGCCCAGTCCTCTTCTATAGTCAGATAATCATCTTTCACAGTACCAAAATAAATATGGCATCCATCCGTCAACAAAATAATTGATTGATGATGTCCCGATCCGTCTAGCAGTGTTTGTTATGTCAAATGAAGCTTCTCTGTCATAGTTACTCCAATGGGGCATTTCGATTCTCTTCTATTGCTTGTGTATTATAGCCTTGCCAATTTACACGTTCGATATTTGCGCATATTGTCTTGTGTGATTTTGCGTCTTCATTGTAATGTTTGATGGTTAAACAATACAGAAATTGTGAAGGTCGATTCTGATTTACTGACTTCTCCCTCTGTAAACAAATGTAATGAGTTTTACTGATCTAAAACATATTGCATTCATTTCCAAATGTTTGACTAGTATTTAGGAATACAGCTGACCTAAAAAGTCTAGTAATTAGTGATGGATATGTGTTCGCTGACTAGTTTTGCAGTTTGCCACATTGGTGATGTAAATGTCCTAACTGATGATATCTTAGCAAGGCTATGAATTTGTTTCCAAATGAAACTTCTTTGTCATAGTCACGCTGATAGGGCATATACGGTTCTGTTCTGCTGCTTGTGTATATATGGTCCTACCAATACACATTTTGATATTTGTGCAAGCATTGTCATGTGCAATTTTCTGTATTCTTTTACTGTGCATTTTTTAACACAAAGTTCTCAAAGAGAGTTTGCCTCCTAGGATAAGATTTCACCAGCCTCCATCTCTCTTTTTTCCAATGAAAGAATGCAGGACTTTTAGTTTCAAGGTTGCTGGTACTTCATGTTTGAGTAGTGAACATGACAGGTTAATTTCAGATATGACACTGTTTGGACATTAATTTGAGTAGATGAACATTTTGTGGTTCTGCTAGGACTTGCTCCAGATTTTTAACCCTAGGTTTCTTTTCTTTTAGTTCTTTTCTTACAGCAAATTTACTGAAAATTCAGAAACTTGGAGTAACATGTGGACTGTACTTTTGTGATCTCCTACTCCTGAATTTTCATGTCACTTGTGCTATTGCCAAGCATGACATGGCCATTTTTATTCTGTTTTGATGGAGCTTGGTGTGTGTTGTTTAGTACTACTAAGCAACCTATTTTAAGTGAGTAATCAGCATGAGCAAAAATAGGCGTTAGATCTTAGCTCTAATGAGAGATGAAAATGTCACATATATATGGTCTCTGCTTGCATCAGAGGACAACCTATGAAGCTGTATTTCTGAAATGTGGTGATGATCTTATCTGCAAGAATGAAAATGATGAGCTATGTTTATAAAATTTGGTGATGATCTTATCTTAGCTGTATTTCTGAACTGGTAGCTAAGTGTATTACTTGTGATGATGATGCTGCTGCTGCTGTACTACTTGTGATGATGTTGCTGCTGTACTACTTGTGATGCTGCTGCTAGTTGTGATTTTGTCAAGTGATGCTGCTGCTACTTGTGATCTTCTAAAATGACCCCTTTCTCCTGAAACGTTGATTAATTTCCGTTTGGTTGAGAATGGGGCACTCTAGGTCAAGAAAATTAGCAAAGGTCATGCCCAATTTTCTTGACCTAGAAAATGCCGATTCTCAACGAAATAAAAATAATTTGCTTTAGTGGTTGGATTAGTTTAGTATTTTATTCACACACTCAGACACCCTTGCTTGACATGTGTTTGAACACCTGCGGTGTAGTAAAAAGTAATTACAGATACACTCACCCACATAAGTATTCAGCACAATGAAAAATAGTACAAATTAAGGAAAGGCAATACCATTTCAGGCGCTTGTCTTCTAAAAGAAGAGTGAACTTTCTAGACACACCCCTCAAGAACTAGGTTACCACGAGAACGTGGACTTGGACCTTAGCAACAACACACTAACAAGTTCTATCCCAAAACACCTAGGCAATATCACAAACATCTCTCAATTGTTCCTTGACAATAACCAACTTTTGGTGACATTCCTCGAGAATTAGGTTATTTGGTCAACTTAGAGATCTTGTTCCTTGAAAATAACCAACTTTTGACCAAACTTTGTTTCTATTTAGAGAAAACATGGCCCTAACGATGAGGCCGGGGTTGGGCGGCAAGGCATTCAGGAGCTGTCCCGGAGATGGAGGAACAACCTCACTTGTATGAGGCCGCCGCCTTCCCCACCGATCCCGAGACCACGGATGGTGCCGCCGAGGATGACCACACTGATGCCACCACCGATGGTGCCGCCGAGGATGCCACCATGATGATGGCGGCGCACGCGCACGATGGCAGCCAACCGAAGAGGCAGCGGAAGGACGGCGCCCGATCGTGCTCCGCACCCTCAAGGAGGAAGTTACTAAAGTGGACTCAGCGGGAATCCAGCGCGCCGAGCGAATAGTCAAGGGTACTCGCTTCAGCTTGGGTGCATTGTCCGAGCACCGTCTCGATCAACACCGAGAACACGAGGCATCCCGACCGAGGAATTTGCGCAACCTCCTCTTCACGAAGCTGCACGAGCGATACAAGTTCCCGCTGAATTTGAAAACACAAGCCTCAAAGGGAATAAAGTGAACAATGCTGCCCTCACGAAGATGAGCAAGGCCCTATCTACTTGGAAAAGCAATGTGAAGAGAATGATCGATAAAGGTGAGAGTTATCGAGAAGATCAAGGAGAAAAATCCTTGATCACCGAAGATGACTACAACGACTTCAAGATCAATTGCTCGAGCACCGCAAGCTCCCAATCAAGTGAGTGGAAACAAATGCTGGAGCTGAACATAGGGGAACACACACTCGGTCCCGGCGGTTCTGAGTGGCGGAGCCTATATGGGACAAAGAGGAGGCGGACTGTGCCGAGCAAGGCCTACCGCCCTCTTGATACATCGGTGACAAGCAGACCAGGAACTTTGTCGGGGCCGGTACAAGAAGGACCGAAAACAAAGGAGCTTACTACGGATCCGAAGACCAGGCAGCTTGAGCTTGTCTTGTAAGGAATACACCCAGCGTAATTAGCTCCATATGGTTGCATTCTAATTAATGAAGCGAATTTCTAAATGGTTCACATTCCTTCCGCAGCGCATCGAAAGCGATGGCGGGGTCGACTAAAGCAACCCTTGGGACACCACTCTAAATAGGGGTTGAATGTCTTGAAGAACAAGGATAAGCTCGATAAGCCGGCGTTAGCTGGTCGTGTGGCGGCAAAGGCTTGTCGACAAAATGGGGTCATACTATACCGCTGGTGTGCGGAAGGAGAAAAGACCAGCTCGGAAAGCCAGGTAGCGAGAGGTTCAAGAACTCAAGGCACAGGTGGCGCGGATTCGAAGATTGTCCAAGAGCAAGTGGAACAACGACTCGGGCGACGATCACCGCCCTTGTGCCTACCTTGATCTCGGGGTTGAGTCGTGGATTGCGGGCGACCAACAGGGTCGCCCGATTCCTAGCTTCACGGCCGCAACTCGCATAATGCGATGGCGGGGCCATTGGTGCCTCGGCGGGCGGCATTAGTGTCTCCGATGCCGCACGGGGCTTAATGCACCGGGTGTCGCCGCCGGCACCTCTTCACAAGCGGCCCCTCCGTCAACTGCCGCCCGCCGTTGGCGGTGCGTCGACGATTAGCCGAGCTCGGCGCCATCATCACGGTAACTAATTAAGCCTCTCTCGGCGAGGACTTCATCTCCTTGCCTTTGGTGGGCATCCTGGCGCCCTACATGTTTTCGCGAGGTGCGCCCGACGTTCGTGCAATCTCCTCCACCGTGAACAACGAGTTCGTCGATGTCGCCAAGGGCAAAATCGTTCAACCGGGCAACCTTGTTCCACGGTACCGGATGCCACCCAACTTGTTTAGGGTTCAACTGGTTGGTGCTGCCAGGCTGCGACGACTTGTTACCACCGAATCGACCCGTCGGGGCGACGATGATGACATGATGACCCTCGGCGCTGCTGAGCTGGCCCTGCTTTGGCGAAGAGCCAGATTCGTTTGGGGCGGGGACACCACCCAAAGACAACACCGCCAGTCATGCGGCGCTAAGTCGGCCCCATGGCAAGACCGCCGTAACGGTGCGGACATCCCTATGCCATGGATCCAAACATGCATATGGCACAGGATCGAGCGGCGGCGACGGCGACTATGATACATTTGGCAGCGTCGATCAGTACTTTGCCGAGCATGGGTGCGATGCCGACTTCATGGGGCCTCCTTCTCAAGAACCAAACCCAACAAAAGGCGTGTGCGTTCAGCTCTTAGGAGCGCCTCCAGCTGCCGACTTCACCGAGCCTCGAGATAGGCGAGGTGCGAAATATCAGCCCCAACACACTCAAGAAGGCGGTCTGTGAGCAAAACTCGGTCCCATTACAGGAGAAGAAGAAGGCACGCAAAAGAAAGACTAAGAAGGGTGCGAGCCAGCCGGCACCGAAATGCGATCCGTGCTCGGGGCGGGCCACCTTCACCGCAGGATAACTCGAGGAGGTGCATGTGGCGGGTAGGCGATGCTACCGACAAATATGCTCAATGCTGCAACCGGTGCTATCTGGAGTCTGCATGACAGTGTTCTTTCTTTGGAGAAGCGGCATCTCGGGGAGAAGGATGTGGCATACCGGTTTCGCGGCCAAGGTGCGGAGGGCAAGGGCTTTGTGGATAACTCCATCGGGCGTCGATCGTCCTGCGTTTGATGACATCCACGCTATGTTGAACCTTCATCCGCTGCACTACACCTTCATTCGGCTATTTTATTTGAGTATGGAATGCGGATCATTCGCGACAAGACCCGGACATCGTGATAGTTGACCCTTCTACATGCGTGCCAAGATCTTGGGCAGCGCTGGGGACCGCAAGTCGCTAGTTCTTACCTCGAAGGCGTCATTCGGCAAACCAAGATAAGGATAACTTCCTCGTTCATTACTTTCCGAGTAAGACCTCCCTCAACCGCCCGTAACATATGAATTCTTACATTTCGATCGTTTTCTTTTAACATTCCGTGTTTTCTGCGGTGACACCGTTGCACGCTCATCCTCCTAAGCCCCAAATATTCCATGGCCACGTATTTCGACCGGACCGTCGATCGAGCGTAGACTACACAAATGTCAAGAAGGTTCTTGATGATGTTCTCCCGCCTCGCCAAATCTGGAGGCACCTTCACCAGGCCTATTAAATAAATCACGGCAAGCACGTGTTCTCCCACAATCTGACGTTCTGCTGCGTCAAGCAGCCGCTGGCGATCGAAGGGTGCCTACTCGCCATCCATCACATGCGGGCGATCGTGCGGGACCATCATCAACTTCGCTACCGAGTAAACTCCAAGATTGGGCGCGGCGTGTCGGCAATCCAGGGCGCGGACCTCCGACAAAATTCTTTCGCATCCAATCGAAGTTTGCGGAAATCATCCATCAAGATGTCGCCGTACCTCGGGGCAGTTCTACCTCGAAATCAACCGTCCAACGGTGACATCGACACAATGCTACAAATGCAGGATGACAACGCCCGTTCTTTCATGACTCCCACGATGAGCGGCGGCTTCATCCACGCTCCGATCCCTTGAGTCGAGTTGTCTAGTTCTGAAACATCGATTGGCTCATGTTGTAATTAAACTTTAATGAACTTGTAGTATGTCTCTTTGGTTTGAGAGTCGTTCAACTTAGATGTAATCGATGCTATTAATGTCTTGCTTTTCTCTTCCGATCGTTCTCTTGCATACTTATATATTGCTTATGTATTGTGCGTGAATTAGTACTAACGTTTACGTTTGGCTAGTGCATAGCGATGCCGGCGTATGTCGTGTACAAGGGTAAGGTTCCTGAGTCTCGATGGTGGGAGGAGTGTCGGAGACAGGTTCACCGATTCAGCGGTAACAGTTACAAAGGTACACCACTAGGGCGAGGCGAATCTAGATCGCCCGCTATCTAGCGGGAGAGGAGGGCGTTGGAGGAACCGGATGAAGGCGAGTTTCATCGTGATGATGCTCATCGTGATGACCGCAGCTCTCTTCTATGTGATGGTAGTTTAGATGATTGATATCGACTTGTAATGTGAAGACAAACTCGCTACTCGCGGTCTCGAGACTTGTAATATAATGTTCTATCTTTGTTCGGTCTTTTCAATTCGGAGACTAATATGATGAATTGTATTCGGAGACTAATATGATGAATTGTATTCAAAGACTAATCTTCTATTGTATTTGATGAATCTATTGTTGATGTGTGTTGTATTTTGTCAAATTATACATTTTGTAACCTGTGCAAAAAACAGAAAATAAAAAAATAAAAAAAAACCTAATATTCATACTAATGGCGCATCACATGACGATGCGCCATTAGTATGACAATCTGCTAATGGCGCATCATCGGGTAGTGCGCCATTAGTATCTGTGATTACTAATGGCGCATCCGGGTGGTGCGCCATTAGTATGACAAAGCACCTGGGTATACATGCCCCCTGGGAGGCATACTAATGGCGCACCCTGGCCTATACTAATGGCGCACCACTGGTGCGCCATTAGTATACCAGATACTAATGGCGTGCTATTAATGGCGCACCAGTGATGCGCCATTAATGGCCAAATTAGGTGCGCCATTAGTAGTGGTTTTTCTAGTAGTGTGGGACTAATGGGCTGACCCGGCCTGGACCAATGCCCCCTTTTCTACTAGTGGATATAAGCATAGGAGCTGCAGGAGTAGCGACAAGGGAAGCCCCCTCAGCATGAGCACTTCAAGGGGTCACTGCCAAAGGATTGGTGGTACCACTACTGGAATCTGGCACTTTGCCATCTGCCATGGCAGATGGCAAAGGCATGTTCGGCGGATGGCAAAGGCTTTGCCATCAGCCAGCAGATGGCAAACAGGTCGTCCAAACCCTGCGGTAAAGGCTTCTTTGCCATCTGCTGGCTGATGGCAAAAAGCTCGTAACTTTGCCATCTGCTGGCTGATGGCAAGAGCACGTGGCTTTGCCATCTGCTAGCAATGGCAAAGCCTCTTAACGAGTTAGCTCCGTCGAGGTTAACGGCATACTTTGTCATCAGCCAAATAGATGGCAAAGGCTGCGAGCTCTTTGCCATCGACCACCGATGGCAAAGGCTGCGAGCTCTTTGCCATCGACCAACAGATGGCAAGGCTGCGAGGCTCTTTGCCATCTGCCGGTGATGGCAAAGCTCTTTGCCATCACCGGCGAGATGGCAAAGTGACTATATTGCCCCATTTAATTTTGTTTTTCTTATATCAATTCATTTTCACGAAATCAAACACAAATATATTTATATGACCAATATAGCATATTCAACACATATTACCAATAGTCATGAACACATATGTATCCAACACTGTTACCAATAGTAGCAAGTTTCATCCGTACAAATACATAGTTTCATCAATATTACAGTTTCATCCATAGGTAGCAAGTTTCACAAGGTCAAAACAAAAACTAAATACAAGCACTCCATCAACCCAAGCTTCCATGATCTTAAGCAAATCAGTAAAATGGGAAAGAAGAAAGTTAGAAGAAGAAGATTATTATGATGCAACTAAAATGTGAAGATTATTATGATGCAACTTATATCTGTAAAATAGGTGATTTTGGAGCTAAGTATGGTTATTATGTCATTTTGAACATACTATAACGACACACTACCGGGCATCTTATGCCCATCTTATTCTGCCAATCTATAGTCATATTTCTCCTTGCTTATATGTACTAAGGCCCTCTCTCTTTTGTATGAGTGACCCTATACCTTATTCACAGTAATATATATAGGTGAAGCACACACTGCTGCAAACAAAGATTATGCAAGCACACTAAGTCATTTTGAAGCTAGCTAAGCATATTAAGTCATTTTGAAGGAAACAATGCTAAGTATAGGTCATTTTAGAGCTATCCTAGGTTAAATAGGTCATTTTGGAGCTAATTAAGCTTATTATGTAATTTTTGAACTAGCTAAGCATATTAAGTCATTTTGGAGGAAAAATGCAAAGTATAGTTCATTTTAGAGCTAGCCTAGGTTGAATAGGTCATTTTGAAGCTAAGTAAGGTTATTATGTCATTTTGGAGCTACCTACGCATATGAAGTCATTTAGGACCTAAAATATGTCATTTCTTAAGCATACTATATCATTTTAGAGCTAGCTAAGCATATTAAGTCTTTTTTGAGGAAAAGATGCTAAGTATAGGTCATTTTAGAGCTATCCTAGGTTAAATAGGTCATTTTTATGCTAGCTAAGCATATCAAGTTATTTTGAAGGAAACAATGCTAAGTATAGGTCATTTTAGAGCTATCCTAGGTTAAATAGGTCATTTTGGAGCTAATTAAGCTTATTATGTAATTTTTGAACTAGCTAAGCATATTAAGTCATTTTGGAGGAAAAAATGGTAAGTATAGTTCATTTTAGAGCTAGCCTAGGTTGAATAGGTCATTTTGAAGCTAAGTAAGGTTATTATGTCATTTTGGAGCTACCTACGCATATGAAGTCATTTAGGACCTAAAATATGTCATTTCTTAAGCATACTATATCATTTTAGAGCTAGCTAAGCATATTAAGTCTTTTTTGAGGAAAAGATGCTAAGTATAGGTCATTTTAGAGCTATCCTAGGTTAAATAGGTCATTTTGAAGCTAGCTAAGCATATTAAGTCATTTTGAAGGAAACAATGCTAAGTATAGGTCATTTTAGAGCTATCCCAGGTTAAATAGGTCATTTTGGAGCTAATTAAGCTTATTATGTAATTTTTGAACTAGCTAAGCATATTAAGTCATTTTGGAGGAAAAAATGCTAAGTATAGTTCATTTTAGAGCTAGCCTAGGTTGAATAGGTCATTTTGAAGCTAAGTAAGGTTATTATGTCATTTTGGAGCTACCTACGCATATGAAGTCATTTAGGACCTAAAATATGTCATTTCTTAAGCATACTATATCATTTTAGAGCTAGCTAAGCATATTAAGTCTTTTTGAGGAAAAGATGCTAAGTATAGGTCATTTAGAGCTATCCTAGGTTAAATAGGTCATTTTATGCTAGCTAAGCATATTAAGTTATTTTGAAGGAAACAATGCTAAGTATAGGTCATTTTAGAGCTATCATAGGTTAAATAGGTCATTTTGGAGCTAATTAAGCTTATTATGTAATTTTTGAACTAGCTAAGCATATTAAGTCATTTTGGAGGAAAAAATGCTAAGTATAGTTCATTTTAGAGCTAGCCTAGGTTGAATAGGTCATTTTGAAGCTAAGTAAGGTTATTATGTCATTTTGGAGCTACCTCACATATGAAGTCATTTAGGACCTAAAATATGTCATTTCTTAAGCATACTATATCATTTTAGAGCTAGCTAAGCATATTAAGTCTTTTTGAGGAAAAGATGCTAAATATAGGTCATTTAGAGCTATCCTAGGTTAAATAGGTCATTTTGAAGCTAGCTAAGCATATTAAGTCATTTTGAAGGAAACAATGCTAAGTATAGGTCATTTTAGAGCTATCCTAGGTTAAATAGGTCATTTTGGAGCTAATTAAGCTTATTATGTAATTTTTGAACTAGCTAAGCATATTAAGTCATTTTGGAGGAAAAAATGCTAAGTATAGTTCATTTTAGAGCTAGCCTAGGTTGAATAGGTCATTTTGAAGCTAAGTAAGGTTATTATGTCATTTTGGAGCTACCTACGCATATGAAGTCATTTAGGACCTAAAATATGTCATTTCTTAAGCATACTATATCATTTTAGAGCTAGCTAAGCATATTAAGTCTTTTTTGAGGAAAAGATGCTAAGTATAGGTCATTTTAGAGCTATCCTAGGTTAAATAGGTCATTTTTATGCTAGCTAAGCATATCAAGTTATTTTGAAGGAAACAATGCTAAGTATAGGTCATTTTAGAGCTATCCTAGGTTAAATAGGTCATTTTGGAGCTAATTAAGCTTATTATGTAATTTTTGAACTAGCTAAGCATATTAAGTCATTTTGGAGGAAAAAATGCTAAGTATAGTTCATTTTAGAGCTAGCCTAGGTTGAATAGGTCATTTTGAAGCTAAGTAAGGTTATTATGTCATTTTGGAGCTACCTACGCATATGAAGTCATTTAGGACCTAAAATATGTCATTTCTTAAGCATACTATATCATTTTAGAGCTAGCTAAGCATATTAAGTCTTTTTTGAGGAAAAGATGCTAAGTATAGGTCATTTTAGAGCTATCGTAGGTTAAATATGTCATTTTGAAGCTAGCTAAGCATATTAAGTCATTTTGAAGGAAACAATGCTAAGTATAGGTCATTTTAGAGCTATCCCAGGTTAAATAGGTCATTTTGGAGCTAATTAAGCTTATTATGTAATTTTTGAACTAGCTAAGCATATTAAGTCATTTTGGAGGAAAAATGCTAAGTATAGTTCATTTTAGAGCTAGCCTAGGTTGAATAGGTCATTTTGAAGCTAAGTAAGGTTATTATGTCATTTTGGAGCTACCTACGCATATGAAGTCATTTAGGACCTAAAATATGTCATTTCTTAAGCATACTATATCATTTTAGAGCTAGCTAAGCATATTAAGTCTTTTTGAGGAAAAGATGCTAAGTATAGGTCATTTAGAGCTATCCTAGGTTAAATAGGTCATTTTATGCTAGCTAAGCATATTAAGTTATTTTGAAGGAAACAATGCTAAGTATAGGTCATTTTAGAGCTATCATAGGTTAAATAGGTCATTTTGGAGCTAATTAAGCTTATTATGTAATTTTTGAACTAGCTAAGCATATTAAGTCATTTTGGAGGAAAAAATGCTAAGTATAGTTCATTTTAGAGCTAGCCTAGGTTGAATAGGTCATTTTGAAGCTAAGTAAGGTTATTATGTCATTTTGGAGCTACCTACGCATATGAAGTCATTTAGGACCTAAAATATGTCATTTCTTAAGCATACTATATCATTTTAGAGCTAGCTAAGCATATTAAGTCTTTTTTGAGGAAAAGATGCTAAATATAGGTCATTTTAGAGCTATCCTAGGTTAAATAGGTCATTTTGAAGCTAGCTAAGCATATTAAGTCATTTTGAAGGAAACAATGCTAAGTATAGGTCATTTTAGAGCTATCCTAGGTTAAATAGGTCATTTTGGAGCTAATTAAGCTTATTATGTAATTTTTGAACTAGCTAAGCATATTAAGTCATTTTGGAGGAAAAATGCTAAGTATAGTTCATTTTAGAGCTAGCCTAGGTTGAATAGGTCATTTTGAAGCTAAGTAAGGTTATTATGTCATCTTGGAGCTACCTACGCATATGAAGTCATTTAGGACCTAAAATATGTCATTTCTTAAGCATACTATATCATTTTAGAGCTAGCTAAGCATATTAAGTCTTTTTGAGGAAAAGATGCTAAGTATAGGTCATTTAGAGCTATCCTAGGTTAAATAGGTCATTTTATGCTAGCTAAGCATATCAAGTTATTTTGAAGGAAACAATGCTAAGTATAGGTCATTTTAGAGCTATCCTAGGTTAAATAGGTCATTTTGGAGCTAATTAAGCTTATTATATAATTTTTGAACTAGCTAAGCATATTAAGTCATTTTGGAGGAAAAATGCTAAGTATAGTTCATTTTAGAGCTAGCCTAGGTTGAATAGGTCATTTTGAAGCTAAGTAAGGTTATTATGTCATTTTGGAGCTACCTACGCATATGAAGTCATTTAGGACCTAAAATATGTCATTTCTTAAGCATACTATATCATTTTAGAGCTAGCTAAGCATATTAAGTCTTTTTGAGGAAAAGATGCTAAGTATAGGTCATTTAGAGCTATCGAGGTTAAATAGGTCATTTTGAAGCTAGCTAAGCATATTAAGTCATTTTGAAGGAAACAATGCTAAGTATAGGTCATTTTAGAGCTATCCTAGGTTAAATAGGTCATTTTGGAGCTAATTAAGCTTATTATGTAATTTTTGAACTAGCTAAGCATATTAAGTCATTTTGGAGGAAAACATGCTAAGTATAGTTCATTTTAGAGCTTGCCTAGGTTGAATAGGTCATTTTGAAGCTAAGTAAGGTTATTATGTCATTTTGGAGCTACCTACGCATATGAAGTCATTTAGGACCTAAAATATGTCATTTCTTAAGCATACTATATCATTTTAGAGCTAGCTAAGCATATTAAGTCTTTTTGAGGAAAAGATGCTAAGTATAGGTCATTTAGAGCTATCCTAGGTTAAATAGGTCATTTTATGCTAGCTAAGCATATTAAGTCATTTTGAAGGAAACAATGCTAAGTATAGGTCATTTTAGAGCTATCCTAGGTTAAATAGGTCATTTTGGAGCTAATTAAGCTTATTATGTAATTTTTGAACTAGCTAAGCATATTAAGTCATTTTGGAGGAAAAAATGCTAAGTATAGTTCATTTTAGAGCTAGCCTAGGTTGAATAGTTCATTTTGAAGCTAAGTAAGGTTATTATGTCATTTTGGAGCTACCTACGCATATGAAGTCATTTAGGACCTAAAATATGTCATTTCTTAAGCATACTATATCATTTTAGAGCTAGCTAAGCATATTAAGTCTTTTTTGAGGAAAAGATGCTAAGTATAGGTCATTTTAGAGCTATCGTAGGTTAAATAGGTCATTTTGAAGCTAGCTAAGCATATTAAGTCATTTTGAAGGAAACAATGCTAAGTATAGGTCATTTTAGAGCTATCCTAGGTTAAATAGGTCATTTTGGAGCTAATTAAGCTTATTATGTAATTTTTGAACTAGCTAAGCATATTAAGTCATTTTGGAGGAAAACATGCTAAGTATAGTTCATTTTAGAGCTTGCCTAGGTTGAATAGGTCATTTTGAAGCTAAGTAAGGTTATTATGTCATTTTGGAGCTACCTAAGCATATGAAGTCATTTAGGACCTAAAATATGTCATTTCTTAAGCATACTATATCATTTTAGAGCTAGCTAAGCATATTAAGTCTTTTTTGAGGAAAAGATGCTAAGTATATGTCATTTTAGAGCTATCCTAGGTTAAATAGGTCATTTTTATGCTAGCTAAGCATATTAAGTCATTTTGAAGGAAACAATGCTAAGTATAGGTCATTTTAGAGCTATCCTAGGTTAAATAGGTCATTTTGGAGCTAATTAAGCTTATTATGTAATTTTTGAACTAGCTAAGCATATTAAGTCATTTTGGAGGAAAAAATGCTAAGTATAGTTCATTTTAGAGCTAGCCTAGGTTGAATAGTTCATTTTGAAGCTAAGTAAGGTTATTATGTCATTTTGGAGCTACCTACGCATATGAAGTCATTTAGGACCTAAAATATGTCATTTCTTAAGCATACTATATCATTTTAGAGCTAGCTAAGCATATTAAGTCTTTTTGAGGAAAAGATGCTAAGTATAGGTCATTTAGAGCTATCGAGGTTAAATAGGTCATTTTGAAGCTAGCTAAGCATATTAAGTCATTTTGAAGGAAACAATGCTAAGTATAGGTCATTTTAGAGCTATCCTAGGTTAAATAGGTCATTTTGGAGCTAATTAAGCTTATTATGTAATTTTTGAACTAGCTAAGCATATTAAGTCATTTTGGAGGAAAACATGCTAAGTATAGTTCATTTTAGAGCTTGCCTAGGTTGAATAGGTCATTTTGAAGCTAAGTAAGGTTATTATGTCATTTTGGAGCTACCTAAGCATATGAAGTCATTTAGGACCTAAAATATGTCATTTCTTAAGCATACTATATCATTTTAGAGCTAGCTAAGCATATTAAGTCTTTTTTGAGGAAAAGATGCTAAGTATAGGTCATTTTAGAGCTATCGTAGGTTAAATAGGTCATTTTGAAGCTAGCTAAGCATATTAAGTCATTTTGAAGGAAACAATGCTAAGTATAGGTCATTTTAGAGCTATCCTAGGTTAAATAGGTCATTTTGGAGCTAATTAAGCTTATTATGTAATTTTTGAACTAGCTAAGCATATTAAGTCATTTTGGAGGAAAACATGCTAAGTATAGTTCATTTTAGAGCTTGCCTAGGTTGAATAGGTCATTTTGAAGCTAAGTAAGGTTATTATGTCATTTTGGAGCTACCTAAGCATATGAAGTCATTTAGGACCTAAAATATGTCATTTCTTAAGCATACTATATCATTTTAGAGCTAGCTAAGCATATTAAGTCTTTTTGAGGAAAAGATGCTAAGTATAGGTCATTTAGAGCTATCCTAGGTTAAATAGGTCATTTTATGCTAGCTAAGCATATTAAGTCATTTTGAAGGAAACAATGCTAAGTATAGGTCATTTTAGAGCTATCCTAGGTTAAATAGGTCATTTTGGAGCTAATTAAGCTTATTATGTAATTTTTGAACTAGCTAAGCATATTAAGTCATTTTGGAGGAAAAAATGCTAAGTATAGTTCATTTTAGAGCTAGCCTAGGTTGAATAGTTCATTTTGAAGCTAAGTAAGGTTATTATGTCATTTTGGAGCTAGCTAAGCATATGAAGTCATTTAGGACCTAAAATATGTCATTTCTTAAGCATACTATATCATTTTAGAGCTAGCTAAGCATATTAAGTCATTTTGGAGGAAAAATGCTAAGTATAGGTCATTTTTATGCTAGCTAAGCATATTAAGTCATTTTGAGCTAGGTAAGCATATTGAGGCATTTTGGAGGAAAAATGCTAAGTATATGATTATGTCGCTAGTATCCATATGGTAAAGAACCGGGCCGACATGACTAGTCATAGAACCAAGGTGGCACAAGCGTCTGAGGACAGGCATACATGACCCAAAGAATGCACGTGTCGGTCATCAGCGAGTGCAACCAAGTCGTAGCAAGCTACAAGGACTTGATGATACACGCGTGACATTTCCCGTGAGGGACGAGACACAGGAGCAAAGAAGGACACATGCGGTCAATCCATGTGTTCGGAGCGATGCGAACTACCATGGCTCGATGGAAGCACTAGGAGGCATTTCCCTATATGGAAGGCTACCAAAGGCACACGACTAGGTGTGAATCCCACACATACAATGCATTTCAAACATACACACATTATGCACGATATGTCTAGATATATACAACATGGCATCACAACAAAACTCTATTAAGCAAAACACTTGGGACACTTACCGTCATCACGGAGGTGTAGGTGTAGGTGTAGGTGTAGGACCGGTCGCGCCCGATGGCGAGCGGAGAAGGATCGGTCGATGCTTGTCGGGAGTTCGCTGCACCAAAGATTATTTCAATGTATCGTTAGTATGATGCAACTCAAATGTGAAGACTAGTAACTAATGATCGTTCAAATGAAACTCACCGTGCCCGCCGGACAATGGTAGCATCGGCGGAGGGTGCAGCCGTTCTTCTCGCACATGGACTGCACATTTGGTTTTGACGAGTCAGTCATATTAGTTACCAATGAAAGGAACATTGCGTGCATGATTTAGCTAATATGCAGAAGAAACTTACCACGAAGAGCTCGTACATGGCCCGGTTAGCCAAGCCGTTCCGGTTCCTCTCCTCCTCCAACAGCCTAGCCGTCCTCTCCTCATTCTCCCTGTCCCTCTCCGCCGCCTGCCCACTCACCCACTGGTAGACTTTGCGCCCCTCAACCCACTCACCCTCGCTATAGCTATCAGGACTATTGTCTCCACCCTGAACACAACCATGTGCACTCGACTCCGACTCAGCGTGACCCCGGCTGAGCTCCGGAGTCTCGTGGGGCGAAGACTCGGCAGCCCGAGGCTCCAACTCAGCGTGACCCCGTCTGAGCTCCGGAGTCTCGTGGGGCGAAGACTCGGCAGCCCGAGGCCCGGCGGCCCGAGGCTCGTCATCGGCCCGAGGCTCGTCGGCCGTAGGCGCGTCTGCCATAGACGGGTCCACCTCAGATGGCTCGATCTCAGACGGAGCAGCCACAGTGGTCGGGTGACTCAGGCTGGGGTGGCGGCGAGGAAGGCGTAGCAGCCTTCCTACCTCTCCCGACGCCACGTCCACCTCTAGCAGCCTTCTCCTTCTTACCCCCTCGACCTCTCCCGGCCGAAGAAGAAGCGACCGTCGCTGGACTCTGCAAACTGAGATCTAGCGCTCTCCGGAGGCTATGGGGGGGAATGGAACTACCCCTCACACCACGCCGAGGTAGGAGCCGGGCGCTCGACCACGCCCACCATCATCAACACAGGAATGACAAAGAGTAAACAAAATTAGTACAACATAAAAAATGAATACGACATTAATAATAATATGTATATAAATTCATTTTAGAGGAATAAATGCTAAGTATATATATAGCTCATTTTAGAGCTATCCTAGGTTAAAGTCATTTTGAGCTAATTAAGGTTGTTATGTCATTTTGAGCTAGCTAAGCATACAAATTCATTTTGGAGGAATAAATGCTAAGTATAGCTCATTTTAGAGCTAACTAGGTTAAAACTTGAACTAATTAATAATATATATGTATATAATAATAATGGAATACGACATGAACTATAATATTAATCTTCATCGTCATCATTAATAAATGCATCATCATAAATGCATATATGCTTGGGTCAATAAATGCATCATCCTCATCACTATCAGTAATGACGTGCTCATCATCATCATCAACATCTGGAAGGCCTCCTGCATGTAATCGGTCAAGCATTGACAGGTCATCCGCAGCAGTAACCTCTTCTTGTTCCGGCTCTTCTTGTTCCTGCTCAGGCTCGGATTCACTGCCGCTGTCTACTTGAATGTTATGAGGTGAGCGGTTCTTGAAACGTTTTTTGGAAAGACGTGTTTCTTGGAACAATTCTCCTTCATATGTGTCTGGATTAACGTGAGGTTCATAATCCTCTTCATTGGGGGGAGGTGGTCTAACACGTGGCGGCACTTCATAAACGACATCCCAACCTTCGAGATTTGGATCACTTTGGCAGGCCCACGGTAGATAGAAAACTTGGGTTGCCTGTTGAGCCGTAATATAGACATCGGGAACATCCAAATGGGTGCTTTGTTTGATTTCGACTAGCCCTAGATGTTCATGAGTCCTTCTAGTCTCTTTCGGCTGGAACAAATGACATTTGAAGACTACGACGTACGGTGGGTTTGCACCATAGAATAGAAGTCCATAAATTGCTTCAACTCTTCCATAATACTCGGTATCTCCTTCGCCGATAGCGGAGACACAACAATATGTAGACTTTCGGTCGGCCATAGATAGCTCTTTGCCATAGGTACGAAAGCGATACCCTTTGATGTCGTATTTGTCAAATGAATGGACCTTATAGTCAAAACCATTAGCGACTTGTCTCAATTCGGCGTCCATAGACTCTGAACTAGCCTACAAGTTTAATACGAAAGGATTGTTGCATTAGCCAGAAATTAGAAGAAATCACTCATCTTGCCTAGCTACTGGACACACAAGAAATACACACATAACTCAGCAAACCATATTCATCAGTTAATAAAGTTTCTCAGTTTTATTACGTCCATGCAACCTAGACGCTAATAGGTAAAGATAGGTCCTAATCCCACCCGAGTATGTGTAGATTGGGTTCGTTTTCCCATGCTCTGCTCGGATCGACACAAAATTTGGCAGCACCTCCCGCTGTTCTCCTGATACGTCTCGGCAATAGCGAGAGGATGTGTACCGGAGAACAACAGAGAGGCAAGCGACGAAATTCTGCATCGATCCGAGCAGAGCATATGGGAAAACGAACCCAATCTACACATACTCGGGCTGTCCATGGATAACGTTGGACAATTCGAAAGAATTACGGTTATAAATATGCAAATGAATGCATATTTATAGATGTAACCCTTCGAGCAGGAGGCGATAGTGGTCACGCATATCTTGATGATTGAATACACCTATAGCTAGCAAGTTTCATCGGCACGAAGACCGGAACAGAGCAAATGAAGGGGAGAGGAGGAGATGTCATTTGTGCTCACCCACGAACGCAGGGGCGGAGCTAAATCGAGCATGCAGGGAGGTTGTTGAACACAGACCCTCACAGCGATGAAACAACTGCACATTTAAATCCACCCGATCAACGCAAATATATATGATGTTTTCATAACAAAATTGGAAAATATATGACCTAACTCATAATTCACAAATAAATAGGGAGTGCCTATTTAGTACTTGATTGTTATCCAATTCGGTATCATTCACATTTCCTGACAAATAAATAGAGGATTGTGCATGGAGTTGTTTTTCTAGCGTGCTCAGTTTTTTTAAAAGAGGTCTGGGGTTCTTTTTTTAAAACAGAGAAAAAATATGTGGTATTTAAGAAAAACTTTGGTATTAAATACTGTGGTTTTTAAGAAAAACTTTGGTATTAAATACTTTGAAGTGTCTGGCTCAAAAAATTAGGCTCCGTTTGGAAGTAATGTTTTTATAAAACCTTAGGCCTAGTTTGGCAACAACGTTTTCTCAAAACCATGGTATTCCAAAACCTAAGTATTACAATACATGGGCAATAAATACTTCAGTTTCTAAAAGCATAGTTTTCTCAGTTTTGGTAAAACTGCCAAGTTGTTTGGCAAGTGGCAGTTTTCTCAGTTTTCTTCGGTTTGCATTGACTGTTACATTGCTGCATGCATATTCAGCTACACTCAGCGATCAGCTTGTACTAATAGCCACCATATGCATTCAGCCTTGCGGAGCATGTTCTCCTAGCTGCTAAGATCTGTAGTAGAGTTATCTCTTGTAATCAATCAAAGACCAAGGTAGTTAACACATACACTTTGAAGGTCGGCGTTTTCAGCTCGTGTGCGTAATAAATGCGCCTCTAGCGGACATATCGATGGGCTAGCTATCGATTTATGCATCACATCCGTTGATGGCCAGAAGTTAGACACAAGAGAGACCAACCAGCCAGCGCTTTCTCAGTTTTAGAAAAAGAGGTCAGGGCCTCTTTTTTATATACAACAAAAATACCACAGTTTTAGAGATACCACGGTTTGTTGAACTGCAGTATTTTTTTGATCCAAACGACTCAAACGCACCCTTAGTATTCCGATACTACAGTTTTTTATACCAACGACAATGTATATTGTAGTTTATGAAAACAACAATCTTCATGAGGCAGCAGGAGGTCTCTTCCTCAGAAAGCAAGGCCTGCCAGCTTCATGCAAAACTGGAACAAAACATACAGGTACCGAAATTTTAAACGGAGAGTTTGTGTTGTGGCTGTTTATTCTAATTTTCTGTTTGATAAAATTGTTCATGCTCATATTATAAAAACAGAATATGTATGTGCTTACTTTTGTTTATCGAACAATGTTTCCTTGCAGATGACATATTTGTATTGTTAAACCAGCCTCTAACTTACTCCATACAATGTTAGGGCACACACAGCCTGACTCAAGAATTTGCTACTTTTGGTGATTTCCTTGGCATTTTGTTTTCATGCTTTTTTTTATTATCTTTCCTACGGTGGTGATTGGATTTAAATTTTTGTCTGATTCATCATAAAGGAAATCTCTACATGTTGCGGTGGCTGATGGTTGTGAACTACTTTTAGCAGCAGTCTAAAAATAAGATCTACGTTCACTAATAAGGTCAAGAGAAAATGGTTGTGAACTACTTTTTGTTGCAGAGCTTTTTTCCATACGAGATTGTTTTAGACCATCTCCCTTTCCACTCATGCGTGTTTGTTTCTGTAATTTTCAGATTATGACGGTAAAGCCAGCCTAAGGCTGTGACCTACTATGTAACTTCTCTGCTTTAGATCTCAAGGAATACAAAAAATGAGGTCCAATGCATTTGCCGCTTATGGTGCTCTGACTGACTAGGGAGTTCATTCACATCACCATGCTTTTCTTGAGCAGGTAACACCCAACTTCTACTCCGGTTATTTACTTGAGCAGGTAACACCCAACATCACCAATGCAATTACCTAAGTTTCACCTTGCCTGACGCTTTGTTTTTACTTACTAAAATTTCCCTGAACGTGCATATCTTGATATTCATGATTTCAAAACATAATACATTGCAGCTCCTAACGCCTTTTATCCTAGAAGCTTAGTTTACTTTGTTATCGTGGGAAGCTATAAAATTTCCTGACAATGACAAGCATACTATTTCTTGACATGAGTTTCCAAAGTACTAGAATCAAGAACATCTTATAGACCAACTGCAAATTAGAAAAATCAAGAATGCATGATTTGACAAAATACCAGAAAGGAGAACAAATTAGTTAGAACCATCAAAATACCAGAATGGTGAGCTAGTTCGATGGCGCCGTGGTGGGGAGGGCCGAGAAGGGGCGCGCGCTGGCTCGGTGGAGGGGCGGGCAGGCACGCCATGTGATGGCCGGGAGGGGCGGGTCATGGGCACGCCATGTGTGGCAGAGGAGGCGGGAGGGGCGGGGGGGCGGGAGGGGGCGGGGAGGGGCCGGGAGGGGGGGAGGGGCCGGGAGGGGCTGGGAGGGGCGGGAGGCGGGAGGGGCCGGGAGCGCTGCGGTGGCCGGGAGGGGCGGGCCTTGGGCACGCCATGTGGCCGGGAGGGGCGGGAGGGCGGGAGGGGCCGGGAGGGGCGGGAGGGGCCGGGGGCGGTGCGGGGCGGGAAGGGCGGGCGGGCGGTCCGTCTTGTGGTCGCCTGTGGGGGCCTGTGGCGTGGGTCGGTGGGAGGGTGAGGTGGGAGAGAGAGAGAGGGTGGGGCCGGGCTGGAAGAGAGAGAGAGGGGGAGGGGCCGGGCTGGGAGAGAGGGAGGGAATTTTTTTAGAAAAGAGGGGGAGATAGTTCGACCTCTTTGCCATCTGCCGACCCCGGTGATGGCAAAGATATGGGCCTTGCCATCCGGCGGCAGATGGCACAGAGGTGGGGCTCTTGGCCGTTATAACGTCGTTACCCATTGGGCTCCACCCACTTCTTTGCCATCGCCAGCAGATGGAAAGATTCTTGCCATCTGCCCGGCGATGGCAAAGAGGTGAGTTGACAGAGCCGTTGCAAACCTTGGACCCTACCACCTCTTTGCCATCTGGCGGCAGATGGCAAAGATTATTTTCCATCCACTAGCAGATGGCAAAGAATTGGCTGATGGCAACCATGTTCTTTGCCATCTGTCAGTTCTTTGTCATCTGCTTATAAAAAACAGATGGCAAAGAGGTTCTTTGCCATCAGCTGGCAGATGGCAAAGAGCTGGCTGATGGCAAATTCCCAGTTTCCAGTAGTGTACCCTGAGTGATCACCGGGGTAACAGAGGCGGGAGGAACATATGGAGTGAAACCAACAGAAGGTGGAGGGTTCCTATTTCGAGCGGTGGCAAGGGCTCTCCGGGCTCGGGTTAGCTCTCGGGCTACCTCATAGATCCAAACATAACTCACAGTGATATAGCGAGAAAGGTGGCTAGAAGGACGATCGGACACTAGATCAATAAGAGGAAAGCGATTACGCCCATTCTCGTGTAGAGATAGTAAAAACCTGGGTGGGTGTGCATGCGAACCTCATTGTAGCGCAAGTCTACAAGAGCCTCGATAGCAGCAAACTGGACCGCCTGAGATGGCATAGAAGCGAAACCACCCTTAGAGGAACGAGTGTAAGCGCCAGAGGGGAACTGTGGTGTAGAGTGACCTCAGCATAATACTCATACAGCGAACCGGCCAGATGCTCCCGATACACCTGATACTCTGGATCAGCACCCTCTGAGTAGAGTCGTCGCCACACGTTCTGAAGTAGGTGTGCCGATGTGTACAGAGCTGGCTCAGGTTGGTACAAGATCGGAATTGGAGCCATCTACACTCAAAATCATCAGATGGTTAGGAATAACAACAAATAAACATGCATTCAATGCAGCAATCATTTTCTATGAGTACCGGCACTCAGACAAAACTATCTACCGTTCCACTAACGCACTAACGGTCTAGCGTGTCCTACAATCAGCACGGCTCTCATACCAAGTGTTGTGGCACCCCGGCTCAGAGCAACCGGTTTACCTTGCATTGCCAGCCCAGAGATCAAGTCTTCTGGCAACACACAACAACATTGTACAGAAACAACCGCTTTATTGATGCTAGCGGAAACATAAGTCTGATATCACATCGAAATAAGAGGCTAACCGGGACACAAGGTGCGGCTGAACAATATGTACGCTATTTAATGAACATGAAGGGGCCTCGATCGCATAAACTACATGGCATCGGAATGACGACAAACTGGAACTCCATAGCATAGGGACACCAATGTGGACACGATCTGAACAGGAAGATCTCCGATCCGTTACGACTTGCCTAAAAGCTGGCATGACACACCAGGTCAGTACATTGAATGTACTTGCAGGCTCACAACAAACATAAGAACAATAACAAACAATATCATGACAATTAATCAGGTTAATGCAATGCAAGAATACTACTGATGCGGTGAAACCAATATGTGCACCGAGTCCCTCGGACTCACTTACGAGACGGGTGACCTCGTAACGAGCGGTGATCATACCGGATCACAACCGAACCAATCACTTACGATCATCACATGATCCCACAAATCATCATAAAACCAGTGCCAACTATAAATGCTTAGTGTGCAAGATTAATTATAAATGTTGATCCATGGTGTGACTTACTCCCAGTTGTGTCCATAACCGACGAAGTGGCTATCAATAGATTAAATACACTCTGCAGCGGTAGCACCCTTTACCCACACCACAGAACCCATGGCCTCGCACTCCCATTCGGGTGGACCAATGACTTTCTGACGAAACCCTTCCCTTGCCATGACACTCTCCTGGCCACTTCGACCAACCCCCTCTCAGGGCTAAGTCATGAGTGGCCTCGTGCCTAACTGTAACATCCCAAATTTTCAATTTGGAATGTTAGATATTAGTTAATCATTGCATATCATATTTCCTTGAATTTTTGGTTGATCCTAGAAATTCTAAGCAACTCAAGGACCCATAGAGAGAGTTGGGGATTTCGTTATTTTCATATTTGAGTTTTCTCAAATTTTGAAAAAAGGATCATTTGGTTTTAATTATTTTTCTCTCGAATATTTCCAATGAAAAAGAAAAGAGGGGATAAAATGACTTCTCCACAATAATGGAATATAGGAAGAAAATATTAAAATCAAATAAGAATTTTATTTGCAGTTTTATTGCTATTTTATTTGAATTAGAAAAAAAATGCATTTTTCAAAATTGCATTAGAGGCCCAAGTAAAAGTTCACTTTGTCCGTTATATTTTTAGAGGACGGTGAAAATTTATTTATGGATTTTTGGAGTCCGTTTAGTATTTCTTTTAATTGTTTTTCTACGCGTTAGAATTTTATTTTTTAAGAAAAAGTGGAACCGACATAACCTGGCCGTGTCCGGCTAGGACTCTACCTCGGTCGGCCTTTAAAGCCGGGAGGCCCAACCCCCGCCGAAACCCTAGCCGCCGCCCGCCTCTTCCGCGTGCCGCGCCGCCGCTTGCCTGCCATTGCCGCCGCCTGCAGACGCCCACCGAGCCGCCGCTACCCGCCTCCACCGACCCCGCCGTCCGACGAGGTAGCCGCCGGTTTTCGTTAGAAAACCGATCGGTTTTAGAAAAAACCTAGATACGTTTTTATTAGTTTCGGTTCGTTTTTTTTCAATTTAGTTAATTTGCGGACGTTCATCTGTACTTTCATTTTGGCGAACGTTGTTCGTCTGTTTAGCACAGACTGCGAACGTTCGTTCGTTAGCTTGTTCGTCAAATTTTCTTTTCTCAGGGTT